>JAUCBN010000009.1:11787778-12987778 GCA_035048815.1 Abelmoschus esculentus
TCTAAGAGATAGTTGATTCAAGCAGGAAAGGAATGAGAGGAGCATCAACATAAATATAATAAAGAAGTTGTTTTCGATTGACATTAAGGAAAATGAGTTCAAATATAAGATTTAGGCTCAAAGACGGTTCAATTCCCCGAGCGTTGACATTGCCAGCTCCAGAAGACCGTCACAAACCATTTGACCACACACAGGGGAGCCCACAACCTCGACCTCAGTATGAAAAGCATCTAAGGCCACTGATTCGTTAGAGTCTGAGTGGTCAATCTTCCTTCTTCTTTGGCATCTCGACAGGTGGGCATGAAAACAAGACTTGAAGAGGGCTCAGGTATCAACGTCCTTAGCCCGCATTCATCAATATCAATAAGAGTAGCAATCGTATAGGTATAGGCTAGCGCTTCCTTGCTCGCATCCGAAGTAGCGATTCCCTTCCTCGCTCAGGAAAGTCAGAAGGAAAGGCATAAAGCAAGTACTGCGAACCCCTTTAAGCACGAGATTGGACATCCTACTTTCTCCGCATCAAGACCGCGTTCACCCCCTTTCCTTTCAAAGCATTGAAGGCCGGGTGAGAATAAAGAGGGAGGGAGCACTCGTGGCACACTGACTATATCCGTTCGAGAAGAAAGCAGAGTTCCTATTCACCGCTACCCCTGAGTGAAGAGTCGACTCAAAAGAACAATTCAAGAGACAAGCTTGTTTCTTCTCGCGGGTTGGCTTAATTTCTCTTCTTTCAGTCATGGATGGTCATAATACTTTTGAGTAGACTCCTTTTCTTTCGTCAAGTGGCTAAGAATCTTCTCTCTGTGGTTCAACAATTTAGCGAATCTTCTACCTTTTTTCGCACAAAGTGACAATCCAATTCAATGTGTTTGCTTCGTGCATGAAAGAGTGGATTTGAAGCCAGCTTTATAGCACTCTGGTTATCACAAAGTAGAGTTAGACCATTAGGCTTTATACCCAGCTCAGAGAGAAGGTGACGATACCAAGTTCTTTCTGCTGTTGCATCCGACATTGCACGATATTTTTCCTTTGCGCTTGATCGAGAAACTGTTCTTTGTTTCTTGCTACTCCATAAGATAAGTGAACCAGCAAAGAAGACACAAAAACCTGAAATTGATCTCCTTGAATCAGGATCTCCGCCCCAGTTAGCATCTGAGTAAGCAACTAGATTAGGTTGCCTTTTGACAGTAGGGAAAAAAAATCTGTTAATGTTCCTTTCACATAACGAAGGATTCTCTTGGCAGCTTGAATATGTAACTCACGAGGATCATGCATGAATTGACATACTTGGTTTACAGCAAATGTTATATCTGGGCGTGTAAAAGTGAGATATTGATGTGCTCCCACAAGACTTCTATACTTCTCTGGATGTTTGACAGGGCAGGGTTACTATCTTTTTGTGATAATTGCTGTCCAAGAACCATAGGGGTAGGTGCAGGTTTGCAGTCATTCAAACCAAATCTTTTTAGAAGATCAAGAACATATGTGAAGGAGGCTCCTACTAGCTGCACTGTAAAGTAAAGGGACTGCTTCCGCTTGAAAGGCTAAAAAGTTGAGTGACTACGCTTGACCTTTTTCATTCAATTGCTTGTGACCTAAAGATTGCTGTAAAAGAAAGATCAAATAGATTACCTTACGTTAGAGAATTCTCTTGTTGAAATAGCTTATCTGCTTTCTTACTTGCTGACTTAAGACTTAATGGATGTAATAACTCGGATTTCAAAAAAGGCGAGGGCTCTTATAACTCCATTGTTAAGCGGAGGGATGTTCTAAATCTGTCTATTTTAAATAGATTTTAGTTTATTATTACTACGTTTAATATTCAAAATAGAAGATATATCTAATATTTCGAGGTTGAGAAACTACTTTCCAAAGCTTTTTGTCTATCCTTTGCCTTTCTTGAAGCCCCTGTCGGTCGAGACTTTCAGACCTCAAATAAAGGTCTTTCTACTGGCTAGCCTTAGGATTTTATGGACATTAAAAAAGATAGGGATTCAGATGAAATAGCAAAGAGAATTCGAAGAGAGGAATTGACTTGGGCTTACGACATGGTTGTTTTCCCTTGGGGGGCTATATCTTTCTTCCATGGTAGGGCTCTAGGGGCAGGGCATCTGTGAATGAATCTTTTGACTTTCCCTCCTACAAGGGGAAGGGACTACTCATATGGCTCACACGGGGACAATAGATAGAGGTTTTTTTGAGAGCAATAAACCTTGAACTCTTTAAGACCCTTAGATGGAATCACAATCTCTGCTGTTCGCTAGGGGAAAAGCTATCCAAGAGAGTTCTATAAGTCCCGGTATGCTACTTACGCTCGTTTAGTCCTTCTCCAGAAGATTCAAAACTCGGTCGAATACGTCGTTAACCTTTGTGGTGGATCGACGAGAGTGCGCCTAGCCAGGAGTGTGGGTGGTGTCACCTCCCGTGCGCTAGCTGTGCCTTTGCCGGATGTTTATTCGCCCACTCCTTCACAGAGCGATGACTAACAGCCGGGAATTCTGTTAGTAGAGCCTGAAAGTAGCGCTTGGCTCGATTCCTACCACGGACGGGGATACATTTCATCCATATCGCCGGCCTCACATGGACGGAGATTTTTATGCTTATCATATCACGGCTTCCTAAGATGCTAACACAGAGGCTACTATTGCTACGGGAGCTTATTGGTGGAGCAAGAAGAGCGGAGTAATGTCCACGTGGAAATATTTTTCATTTAAAACATCCTTCGCTCCTCGTACCTTTACAGGAGACCCTATTTGCTCCTTATTTATCACGGGCTATAGAGGAGAGGAGGAAGCTCGCAACAAGCATAGTTCGGATGGTTAGGGGAGAGGGGGAAAAGACTACTGATTGAATCTTTCGTCTATATTGGGCTAAGACCTCTATCTTGCTATTAGGTAGGAGTAGCTTTCCTTCAGATCAATATATTTTCAAAATAACTCCTAACTTCAGTTTTTGATCGAGCTTTAACCGAGTCGAGCTCGAGTAGTTCGCGATTTATCTGGTCTCATTTACAATCCTATGCTGGACTATAAATTAAGGATATATATATATATAAAAAGAAAAAAGAAAAAAAAGAGGAGAAAGACACTATGGATTACAAGGTATGAAGGGAAACATACCTACTCCGAGCGACCTGAGGATGATCGAATTCGACGGTAAGGAGCACGGCGAGGAGAAGCGTGACGAGTAGCAGGAGCAATTAGCTACGGATTTATCACGATTTATTTTGAAAAAAAAAGTGTCTGAGATTGAGATATAATTGTTAAATTAATACCGTATGTTTTATTTATTATGGTGTTTGTAATAGAAAATGTCACTAAAACAAGATCTATTATAGCGTTTGTCAAAAAAACACCATAAAAACCGACACCAATTATGATGTTTTGAACGGTACACCGTAAAATAAATCTATTATGACATTTCTTAAAAAACATCATTAGATATTAATCTTTAACGACATTTATAATTAAAAATATCATAAAATATCAAATATCTCATTAGTTATTCTGTAAAAATCGTGATAAGTACAATTTTAATTGTGTTTATTATAAAAATATCACAAAATAACGCTATAAATATGTTTTGATGTACCTCTATAAAATGAGAGAGACGAAAAAAAGTAAATAGATAATTCTACTTTAGCATGACTTGTGAAGACATACGTGTTTGGCATTTATAATACTGTGCATGCCATAAAGATATTTAAAATAGGCATTAATCAAGCTTCTAGTTCTTGACTAATTCAATTAATTGAATTTTTTAAGTTAAGGGTATAAATCGTTTGTCCTTTGATCGTGTTTTTTGTGTCTTTATTTTAAATTAATAAATTTAAAGTTTAAGGTTAGGAATTAGGGTTAGGGTCTAAAAAATTAAAGATATGATATATTTTTTTAGAGTGTAGGGTTAAAGGTTTAGGACATAAAAAAATAAGATTAAGATTTAAAATTTAAATTTTTAAATTTTTTTAATAGAAGACAGAAGGCAGGAAGGGCATAGGATTTCTACTCCCAAGCTAAGCCTCATATCTACAAGACTCATCATATTTCTCTCTTACAAGTCCAATATCTTCTCTTTATATTTAAACAAAAAACCAAGTGTTACATAACAGAGATGTATGATTCTTTTTATATTTTCCCAACATATTTGCATACATGTTTTAGATATATACGAAAGCAACCATGACAAATCCATAACGCATGAAGACGAAAACAATTTCATAATGTTTTCCCAACAGTAACATCATAATACACAAGTTGACAAACACGACACAACCCAGAGTTTTCCTCCCAAAGGAATAAGATGCCAATCCATGATGCCTTGACTATGCTGTTAGATGATAATGTGCTTTAGCTTGGCTATATCCCTAGAGAGAGAGAGAGATGATGATGATGATGAATGTGCATACACCAAGACCAAAGACAGCAATCGATTGCAGAGCAATACCAGGCAAAACATAGAGAGAGAAAGATTGGGTATTTTTTGGACGGATTCGAGAAGCAATTTCTGGTGATCAAGTGGAAGAAGAAGAGATGGACCCATACTCATAGCCACCATGATTCATTCATGTGTGAGAGCTAATACGTTAAAAAAACCATTTGAGTGTGTTCTATGTTGGGCAGTATACTCGAAGAAGAAGAAGAATATAAAGAGAATGAAGATATGTATGTATTGATTTTATTGTTGACTAGGTTATGTCTGATATTGCCTCAAATTCATCACCAAGTTTAGTAGTTGTAGTAAAAGAAGAAATAAGTGAAGGTCATGAGTATGTCTAGTACTCTTATTTCTTCACTGGACTCTATACCTTTTTTATAGTTCAAAAATGGAATCATTATCTTTAATTCTTTCTCCTAATACTCATCTATGTATACTTCTATTGCCATTAGACCATCACCATATTCCATTGTATAGTGATCATACTTGTCACGAGACCATTATCCTCTTCCTAAAAAATATGTCTAATAAGATGTGCAGCGTTACCGTTTATATATTCCGTTGTGAGATTAATGCTCTCTGCCTCTTTTCAAACGTGACATAATGTATATGTTAATTTTTTTCATTATATAATAAAAACTAAAAAACTAATAATATAATATAATAATAAAAAGAACTCGACGATCGACAAATAATATTAAAATAGTTATCGTTACTGACGATCATACAAGATAAAAAAATAAAGTCGTAACTAGAAAGAATTCTAAACTTTAAAAAATTAAAAACTTTATAAATACAAAAATTACCATGTCAAAATTAAGATAAAATTTTAAAAAATCATTTTGTATTATGTGTTTTAGGCGGAAATCATCTGTTTTTATTGTACCTTTGGTTTAAAATAGTAGATTTAGGTTTATGGTTTAAGGTTAAAGGTTGTGGTTAGATTTTAGAAAATTAGAGATAAAATGTATTTTTTAAGGTTTAGGGTTTAAACCTTAGAGTTAGAAACTAAAATTTATTTTTTAATTACTTTTAAACGTAGGACATAGAAGAATGAATAATTAGGGATAGAAATTTTTTGTTCGTGTTTTAAGTAGATAATCTATATATTATAACTTGTAATTTCTATTTCATTGGCCTTTTAAAATACATATATCTAGTCTTGAGGTTAACTTTTATCCATTAATTTGAAATTTTTTTGACATTTTATTCTTTTAAAAACAGTCGGCATGAACAAAAATTCTTTGTCCTCTAATCATTCCTTTTTCTCTCGTACTAAAAATCACTTAAAATTAAAATTTAAATCTTAACCTTAATTTTTACATTCTAAACTCTAAATCTTACACCCTAAAAATATAATTTATCCTTAATTTTTTAAATCTTAAATTTAATATTTTAAAGTGAAGACACCAAAAGATGCACGATTAGGGTAAAAAATTTCCATCCACTTCACATATACTCCTTGCATGTTTTATTGTTTGACAATTTTCCCCATTTTTTTTACCGTTTTTAGCTGTAAAAGAATTATCAATTGTACAAAAAAAAAATCAAAATATCATGTCCATAAGAACATAATTTCCTTAAGATGCATAATATAGGGGTCTTTTATGAAATTTGACCTAAAACTAAGCTAGCTCTATTTTCTTACAACATCTTTCATTTTTTCTGAAAAAGTGTTTAATTTCCCACATCATGTAACAGTGTTGATGAAGAAAGAGAGATATGAGAAACCCAGAAATCATTCATTTGATTCAACCAAAATTCATCCATTTCTCCTACCTAAAGTAACAAGAGGAGATTAATGATGCCATCTCCTAACTGGGATTTTACTTTGTCACCAAACCAGAATTTCATTTCAGATCCATTGATTCTAGTGGGTCTTTACCACCTTGCAAAGTGTGAAGAATATCATTGCTACAGGCTACAGCAGCAGCACAAGTCAATAGATCATCAAGGTGGCATCTTCATAAATCTCCAGTGTCGGTTTATGTAATAATTGCCTAGGAGCTGCAACTGCACAAAGTCTACCATGGCATATCCTTATTCCCATTTGTAAAAGGGGTATTTAGGAAAAATGGGGACCAAAACAACATTACCAACACTGTTGACTCGTTGGTAATAGTATGAATACAAACATAATATCATGATCATCAGCAATGAAAGATTGGGAGGAAAATAAAAGGGGTGGGGGGTGGGGGTTTCTTCTCCCAGGCCTTCAATATGAGGTTTGACTCTTAAATATGAGAGTTCAAAACATGTATTATGAAGATGCCAATGCCACCTTCTTTCTAATAGTCCACAAACTTGTAAACCCATTAGCTTGAACTTCTTAAAAGCTTATACTCGAAATATAAAATTTTGTGTCCGTTATTGGATGACATAGAGGAAGTTCCTGCTTGTAATTAACACATCAATTAACAATCTACACCGTGCATGCATCCCAGCTAGCTTTTCACAGCAAAATTACTAATTAATCACAGCCTCCATCTTTTAAAGGTAAAACTAGTTGCCATTGGCAAATTAATGATAGAGTTGTGCAGGTGAAGGTTGTAATTAATAGCCAGCTAAGGTGTCTTTCTAACCAACAACTGATTAATGGTCTAAAATGATGATAATTTTTGACAGCTTCAATTTCTAACAATGAGATAACTTGTGATCAGGTTTGCCTGAGAAACAGCAACTCAGAAAGTTTGGAAAATTTTCTTTGGATGTAAAATATGTAGCAAGTATATAACAATCTGATATTTGACAGAAAGCTAATACTAGCAATTAGGTAAAAGATTTGTCCAAAAAGAATTAGGTAAAATATAGCTTTAAACAAGGACAGTTCAATTAGTCCAAAAACAAAGAAAAGTTGGGATCATGGGTACTATTTGATAGGGCACATGGGAAATGCAAGAATTTCTCTTAACCTAAGTTGAATGTTTCTAGCCATGTCAGAATGATGTGGGGTTCTCTCCATTTGTAAGATATTTCACATGTGAATAAATTTATTTAAAAAACAATAATACTAGGATTAACCCATATGTTTTAAACACATACAATACTATTTGTCTGCATGCTAAGCTATATGATTAGGGAGTTTAACTTTGTTTTCTGTCATAATTACAACTGATAATTATGAAGTGGGGGTCTTAGGTGGACGGGGAAGCATAGAACCTTCCATCACCTTAGTTTTGGTGGGTTTATTTTCTTGTGTTCATTGATCAAACATATGGGGGTTGCTTACCTTTGCAATCGTGAATCCCCAATGCCATCATTTCAACTAAAGACAAACCCCTCTATTTCTCTCATTTGCTGAGAGCTTATTTATACCCATAGGAGCTTATATGTATATCCATCTTCTTCACCCTTGTTTTCTTCAGTATTGCATAAGAAAATTCTCACACAAGGGATGTGTAACAGCATGGCTTGGACCCCATCATCTCATCCCATTTCTGTTTCTTCAAAGAGAAGGCATAGATCAAAACTTCAAATCTACAGGCTTTCCAGGTAATCTATATGTCTCATTTTGCATCTGTCCATGCAATGTTTTATATGTTTTGTTTAATAACACAAACTGGTTTGGTCTGAATATGCAGGAAAAGGTGCCAAGAAGATGTGAAGAAAGAGATGGAACTTCTGAACTTGAAGTTGTATTTGGAGAACCGAAGCATAATCGAAGAGAATGAGAAGTTGAGGAAGAAAGCTAGTGTTCTACATCAAGAGAATTTAGCCTTAATGTGTGAGCTTCAGAACAAGTTTCCTCATTTGGATCGTTTTTCCACCACCCTTTTGCTGCTGCTTCAAAAGCACTAATCAAAGCCTGCAGAAACAATAATCTGAACCTTCTATGCCTGCCCTTCTAAAGCCTCATCCTTTCTTTTCTTATTCAATTTATGTTTGTAATCTGGGAATTGTAGCATATAATGTTTTGCTTTCACTCCTAAATTAAACGGTGGAATTTGAACAAGTTTCACCAAAAATCTGGATGGATCGGTTTTACATATATTTTGCTTACTTTTCAGCAAGGAAAAGGGGAATTGAAGGCAAATTTATTAGGTAATAGGGTGGAGGGTCATGTCAGATGCCTAGTAACACGGTTAGAGATGTTGCTAGTACTTGTTTAAATAAAGAGTAGTTTGATTCAGTAATGGAATAGAACAAGCTTTCTTCTTTGTGATTCATGCAAATTTAAGAAATCTAATTCACTGATTGTTTAAAAAGTATATTGTTCTTTTTTACTAAGTTTATCGTAGTAGACAAGATTTTTAGATTATTGGATGAGTAAAAATGGAAGAAGAATATTAATAATAATAAATATGAGATTTTTACGGAAAAATAAATTATCTTTAATTTAAAAGTTTAAATCTAATTGACCCTAAATCTTTTTCCAAATTTTTTCATTGGTTGAAAAAATCGTTATTATAGTGGACATTTACATTATCCAATTCGAATTAGTCATGGAATATCAAAAGTTATAAAAAATAATGATAAGTTACTATAAATTAGAACTCGATAAGTAACTCCAGTGAAAAAGAAGATAATATTCATCCTAAAAAACCCGAGTTCAAACACGTGTATGTAAAACGTATGTACGTTCTCAAATGATTAAGAAAAATATGAACAGATATTACTAAATAATCACATTAATATATTGATTTTTATTAAATTTCAATATTATAATTAACCAACCTTCATAACTTGGACTGTTAATCCTTCCTAGTTCCAAATCAAGAATAATAAACCACCAAAGTCAGCAATATCAGGCGCTACATCCACCACTCAACCTTCACAAATCATACATTCTTTAGCTTAAATCTTTGGCTACATGCTGATTCCAACGTAAGGCCTAATCCCCTGCAATTCCTTGCTGTAACCCCATTGTTTTTCTGAATATATGGTGTAGTATTTTGCTTGTAATCTGTCATTATTGTTCTTAAATCTTTCTTCTGTATTTATTTCTGTCAAAAGCTCATGATTGCAATTTAGCAACTTGAATGAAATCTCAAGTTGATGTGTTACACCACTGGAGTCAGAAATTTATAGCCTAACAAGAAATTGCAGCTGTGACAGGTTAATGGAATGATTGAATTTGTAATTTAACTCCACCATGAGGTTGACAAACTGGGTAGACACAGTAGGGGAGCGGCATCTATTAGATCCGTAAATAAAACGTGACTAATCGCGAGCTATTCAATTTGATTTGGTTAAAGTTCGATTAAAGTTCAATTCGATTGAACTCAACTCGTGCTCAAATTCGAGTTCTAGACAAAATAAGCCAAATTATTTGATACCTAACTCAAAAACTGTGAATTACTTGAAAATATAATATATTAAAATATTATTTTTTCTAATTTAAAATATAAATTCTTAAACTTAAAACTCTAAAATATAAACCTTAAATATAAGTCTAAAACCTAAAATTTAATTATTAAATTCTTAACCCAACAACCTAGACATTTAAACCCTAAACTAACAACATATACCTTAAAATTAACAAGCTTGAGTTTACACAATTTGTGAATCTAAAGTTTTTTTTTCTATCACCGACTTTAAGTGAGATGTGAAATAGAACGAACTATTTGAGTCTGACACGATCAAAGATTAATGAACACTTAACTCAATTGAGCTCGAATCAAGCTCAAACTCGACTCAAGTTCTTAACGAACCAAATCGAACTTAAATTTCTCAAGATCATAAAAAATTACTCAAGCTCGAATTCGACTTAAAATCTTATCCACAGTTCAACACTACTCGACTCTAAATCATGAAATCTTAACACCCCTGGCTTCCATAATCATTCGTTTGAGTTATTTCAAGTAGCAAAGAGTTTAAAGAGAAACACAAGATTTTTCACAAAATCAGAAGACATAGCCCAAAGGGTACAAAATGTAACCCTATAAGGGTGATAAGCAATTCAATTGTTTTTTGTTTTCTGTGGATTTATTTGCATTGCCAGAAATCAAGTTTCACTCCAACTGGCAAATGGCTTTCACTCTATGTATGACTTGAAAATTTGTCACTACCAGAATCTTTACTTATTAGCTGATTTGGCTAGCTGCCGAACTCTGCGAGCACAATCTGCAAAATTTTTTGCCAGGGGAGCACATTTGGTGATGTCATTAACATTTTCCTTGTAGCATTCCATGCATGCATTGTTCTCAACCAAACATGGCATGGGTTTCGGTTCCGGAATCTTGAACTCTTTCTCATGGAGATCCTTAGCTTTTTGTGTTACTTCTCGCACCATGTTCTCCTCTTGATTCCGCAACTTCTCGATAACATTCTCACTCTCTTTAACGACAGATCGAATGGCATCTAACTCCGTACTTGAAGAGTATTGGGGTTGGTTTACAGGCAAAAATAAGGCAGGCGGAACTGGCCATCCCGTGCCAGTAGTCTCTCTCTGTTTTTCTGAACCATCAGGTATTTGCTTCTGATCTACCTTTGTTTCTGGTAGTCGAGGCTCTTGGGGCACCCGGGGTTTAGTTCTCTTTGCTCTTTTCTTCAGCTTCTCATCATCTTCAGCAAGCCGGTTGATAAGGTTGGCGCTAATTTGGATTGAAAAATCACCCATATCGCGATCAACCCGAGACAAAAACACCTGATAGCATCAACAACAAAACACACGCTGTATTAGAAACGTAGCATACCGATTCTTTTCATCCTATAAGTTCCATAAGCAAGTTCTTCATCAGGACATTAGTCTAGCTCAAAGGATTGAGAAAAACAAACAACACTAGCTCATCTAAAATAGCCCTAAAACACAACAGACAACATAAACCCCAAACATGATTTCGGGATAAAAAAAGTTCATCCATCCTACAACAAACCCACAGAAATTACCCGGAAATCCATTACTCATGAGTAAAATTAGTATCATGATCTTAAATAACAGTAGGCAAATGGCAAACAAAGACCAATTCGAAACATGGGCACCTGCTAATTAGAACTCATAACTTGATACTAAATAAGAGATTCACAATGGGAATCTATTCCAGTGAATGTTTGAAGATTATAGAGGCCATTGCTAAGCACATTGTACAATTTTGATGCCAGGCAATGCAGCATTGCATTGTTACTCGAATTCATCAACTGTTTTAACTAACCAAACGAATGAATCGCAACAAAGAGAAAGAACCCAAACCCAATTAGCAGCTTAGAATCCAAATTCAATGATTCATTCCATTAATCGGAAGAAAAAAAACAAATCCCAGTTCATTGTACCAATTTAATCTAAGAACCTCAAGAAATTCCAAACAAAAAAGCTTGTAAAACTAAAAAGAGAGCAACTACAACACAAGACTACGAATCAAAATGGAAGAATTATAAAGAGGCAAAAAGCATAAGGAATTATCTATTGCTGACAAGCTACGCCGTGAATTGTTTCTTACCTGGAACTCGATCTGCGCAAAAACTCAAGGAAGACTGTTCCTCGGTTTAGGAAAGGAATAAAAGGGTGCAGTTTTTATTGGTGATATGTAAAAGAAAGAAAGGCCTAAAAAGCTGGGTTTTCTATTTATTGGATATGTAATACAAGCCCATGTAAAATTAAAAACTTATATTTTTATGAAAAAATTTAAGGTTCGAATTTAGAGTTAAGAATTTAACATTTTAATTTTATATTATAAATATTTATATTTGTGTAAAATATTTTTAAACGACATGTTTGTTAAAATTTTTTTATATTTTTTAATCTTATTTTTTATAATAGAGATATCATCGTTTATGTTTTGATAAAAGATGATCATTTAAATCAAAATCGCTTTTAAATAAAATCTTGTTAATAATAATGATATTAAAATTCGTACTTAGTTCAAATACATATAAAAAAGTTCCTTCCAACTACTTATTGATATCCTAGCTTAAACTTTGAGTCTCGAAATATATATATTTTTTAAAGGAAGAACGCGTACTCAAATTTTAGAGATGACGTCACTGAAAAGAAAAATCTCATATTCTAAATATATATTATCAAATATATATATGTTTTGTTGTAATGTATCCTTTATTTAAAAAATACATATAAGATTACTATCGCGTAGTTAAGTCATACCGCTAGGCACATCATTTTTATGGGAAAATTTAGAAAATAATCTAATTTAAAATTGAATTTTGAAATATATGGAATTTTTAATTATATTTTAAATTTTAAGTCAATTTTTACAGTCACATGGTAAAAGATTATATGCACATGATGTTGTTCCTTTCATATTTTGAAAATCAATATTAAAAAAATGAACCCAAATCATTATTTGTAAGTAACGTTTTTCTACCTACACTATAGCTTTTAGTCTAGATTCTAAAATAAGATTCAAACATTTTATTTTCTTAAATAAAAACTCTAAATGATTTATATATCTAACGAAACTCAGTTTTATTAATACATGATATGTACTCGTACCGATTGTTCAGAGGTACCATTTTAATTTTTTCTAATTTTAAAAATATTTAACATATTATATATTTTGTGACACCTTCGCCTCGGGTTAGGAGACGGGGGCGTCGACCGGACTTACAAACCCGAATTTTATAATCGGAACCAAACTAATTTGTTTGTTGTTTACCATTACAAGGCAAATACAAGAAGTTTCCTTTATCAAATTTCGGACCAATTTAAAACTTTTCAAATAGTTGTATGTCAATTCAAATATAACTTATGTTTCACGAACCTTAAATTCGTATTGTGCATATTAAAGTCGGATTCAATTCAAGGCTTTTCCAAATTTAATATACAAATTATTCGATCTTATGTTTATCTCATTCTTCTAATGAAATTTCACTTAATACATGATTTTATTCCTCAAGTTTTAACTTAATTCAAATGTATGAGCTCAAGGTATCAAGGGGTATCGGAACACCCTTAAGGTGTATCGAAACAAGGGTATCGAACCCCAATTCGATACCTGGTCAACTATGTTGACCCATTGACTTGTTGACCAAAAGCTAGAGTAGCCTAGTTCGATACTGGTATCGATGCAATTTCGTTACTAGAGGTCCCAGTATCGAACCAGGTATCAAACTGGTCTTATTCGTTGACTAAGGTTGGATAGCCTGGTTCGATACTGGTATGGAACCAGGAAGCTCACTACCAAGCTTGGCATCGAAACAGGTATCGATGCCTTTTTGCTACTGGAAGTCCTGGCATCGAACCAGGTACCGGACCATATGGGCCTTAGACAAGGGGATATCGATACCAATAGGAATGATATCGATACCCCTGCTCGAATGGCAGGTTTATTGCTTCTAAGGCACTTAGGCACTAACCAAAAGACCAACCATAGGGTCTCAAACCATCCCTGAACCTTATGGGACAATTTTAATATGATATGCAACCATAATCACTTACTATACCTATTCACTTAGCTCATTCATTACTCAAGTGATTGACCACATACAATGACATTCAAGATACAACTATGTCATGTACTTCTCACTATAGAAACTAGCATGCTCATGTTATAGTTTAAGTGTTCACATGCTATCCTACCTAGTTCATGTTTGCCATGTCAAGACAATTTCTTACTTATCATATGCATAGTACCAAAGCCTACTTATACAAACCAAAAGCCAAGAACTCAAAATATGCAAGGCTAGCCTACCATGAACATTATGCCTTGTGGCTTACATACCCAAGTAGTCAGTAGCAATATTTAACCATAACCAAATGCCAAAATGCATAAGCTAGTAAATACATGCCTACTATGCCACCTCAACTAGGAGTCAATCGAAAGTACAAAATACCATACATAGCTTGCTTGGTGCCCTTGCTCAGGTTCAGTCTCGATCTAGCTCCTTAGCTCGTTATCCTGATGTTTTGGGAAGGAGGAAACAAAGGTGGTAAGTACTTACGAAGTACTTAGTGAGGCAGCCGTAAGTCTAACCAAATTAGACATAATATATATATATATATATATATATATATCAAGGTTAACATGCTTCAATTAAGCGATAAATCAATTCATGGTCATTTCACAACAAACCATGCAAAGGATAGTAATTGCCAAATATCATGCTTATCATGTCTCATATTACCATGTCACTAGCATGCAAACCAAATTCACATCTATATGCTCATTAGCAACTTATATTCAAATGCTCGATGGCAACTTGTGATCAAATGCTCAATGGCAACATATAATCAAATGCTCGATGGTAACATATAATCGGATACTCAATGGCAACATGTTATCGAATGCTCAATGGCAATATATAATAAAATGCTCGATGGCAACATATGATCGGATGCTCAATGGCAATATGTTATCGAATGCTCAATGGCAATCTATAATCAAATGCTCGATGGCAACATATAATTGGATGCTCAATGACAACATGTTATCGGATGCTCAATGGCAACATATAATCAAATGCTCAAAGGCAATATCGTATCAAATGCTCAATAGCAATGTCACATCGAATGCTTATAGCAATATCATTTCAATTTTAATCTTTCGAATTTATTACAAATGATGCCTTGGTATAGTTAGGCTAGGTAAGCGAGTCGATAGAAATATCAAAAAGGTACTGACAGAAGTGCCACGAAGGCACTAACAAAAGATACCTACGGTATCTATAAATGGTGACTAACCACCAAACAAATGTACCCATAGTACCAACAAAAGTAACGAAGTACTGGGCAAACTAACAAATGAGCTCAGACCCTAGGCATGCCGTACTACCTATGACCAACTATCGACCAAGGCTCAATCAGAGTTTTCAATTCATTTAATCTTTCCATTTTTATTAAACAAGTTCCTTATCACAAAAGATGTCCATAACATGCTAATATTCAATGCATTTACATCAAGCTACCATTCCAAAAGCATATACATCATGCTAGCATATCCAAAGCATATATCATGCTAACATATCAAAAGCATATATCATGCTAACGAATCAAAAGCATATGTCATGCTATTGTATCAAAAGCGTATATCATGCTAGCATATCAAAAGCATATATCATACTAACATATCAAAAGCATATATCATGCTAACGAATCAAAAGCATATGTCATGCTACTGTATCAAAAGCGTATATCATGCTATCATATCAAATCATACATATCAAACCAACTTAAACATGCCTCATGCATGACTCACGTACCTGGCATCCGTAGCCGCGTGCCATTACTTACCTCGACATTTCCGAGCTATGCAAATGTACTAAGCTATCAAGCAATTCATATTGTCAAACAAGTTGTTTATCATTAACCTCCTTCCCTTTTTCCGAATATAGATTAGTCCATTACATGACAATAAAATCAATTAAACAAGGATGGTTAGGACCCCTAAGGTTTGCCACACTCACCGTTGATTTCTAGCTATTCAAGGGTTGAAGATCGCGATTCCTTTCCCTCTTTTCCTAGCTAGATCGTGTCTTTGATCTTCTCCGATATTTTCTTCTCTCGGACTCTCTAACAAACCATATTCACATAATAATTCATTAGGGGATATCTAAATCATTTAATTCTAAGGATTACATACTTTAACAAATGTAAATTTGCTCATTTGCTTATTCGGGACAAATTTGCTATCCTTTCGTAATTTGATCATATCTCCTAGATCTCATGTCTGAATCGAGCTTATTTTATATCGTTAGAAAGCTAAGAGGACCCTCTACAAGGATGAGTTAACCTTACATTTTAATACTTTCCCGATCAGTACCAGAATCCATTCAAATCAGACCTGTCCGGATTTCGGGACTGCTCGAACAGCCCTACGGAGAAGCTTATAACTTCTCCTACCGAACTCGGATTAAGGTTCCGTAAATTTTCACTTAAACTAGGTGTATAGTAGTATCAAAATTTAAAATTTCAGCACCAAGATCCTTAAATCCTGACCTAGGGAATTTTTCAAAGATGACTAGCCGAAATGCATTTTCTAGGCAATATCGGCTAACTTCCTTCCATGACTCTAAAGTCTTAACCCCAATTTATTTTCATGATTTCCAGCATTCTAATCACAATATTAACAACAACTAATCCTCAATTTCACCAACATATAGAACTAATCAACACACATTCAACATTTATAAAAATCCCCAATTTCAAGTTCTCCAACTTAAGATTCATGCTTCAATAACTAAACCCAAGTAACATAATCTTTGAATTGGGTTTCTATCAACCTAATTAACTCATAAACATCATGGAATAATCAAAACCCCAAAACTTCAAAACCCTAAAATTTTCGGTTTAGGGAAAAAGAAACTTACCAAGGTATTTAGGCTTGATTTCCTAACTCAATTCTTTAATCATGCATAGATTTCAAGTTTGCTTCCTCAAACCCCATGGAAATTTCTCTCAAAGACTCTTTCTTCTCTCTTTGGTGTTTTTCGCGTGAAATGGGAAAAGATGAATGGGATTTGGGGCTGATTTTGTTTGATCAAATTAAGAGGGGCAAAATGTTCATTTTACCCTTAATGACACAACTAGGTTTGGTTTATTACGAATGACAGTTTAGGAAACCCTTATATTTTTAATGCAAAGTCCAAGTTCTCATTTAATTTCATCCTTTTTCTTCCATCTCAATTTAACACGTGATTTAAATTTAATTTACTACCGTTCGTATATTTCTTCTAACCCGATTTTAGGGTGTTACATATTTACAACTTTGTATAAAATAAAATCTTAACTATAAAATAAACATCGAAACTATATATTTATATTGTAAGTACTTCAAGTTTTTTTTATTGAAATATGTATTTAACATTTCATTTTGTTATTATTTTATGATTGATTTATCATCCTCAGTTAAAAAATACGTGACTCAGTTATAGCTTTAACACATTATCTAATGTTTAAATTCCTTTAATTTTTATTTAAAAATTTAAAATTCTTATTTAAAAAAATAAAATCCCCTAATTTTCATAAAATCTCTAAATCGTGTCTCTAAATTGTTCCTTTAGTTCGAATACTTTTTTTATAATGCTATTTAATCTATTAAATTTGGCCTTATAAAATGGATTTTTTAGACTTATAGATCATTCTTGAGGGTTGATATCACTTTTGAATTGGTAGATGAGAAATTTCTGAAGAAGCTAGCTACCTAGGTTCATCTTCGACGTTCCAACAACTTTCCAATGCACTGGAAGATACATATAGCTAGCTTTAGTATGAATTTATGCTGCATCAGGCTACTGTTTTGTCGCCCATCTCGAACATGTTCATCTTGTTTAATTCAATGTCGTTTAAGAAATCGAACTCGAGGTCGTTCTGGTTCATACCAAAATCCTGAACATCCAGCAACCATGCGCAGTTTTCCTCCCAAGATGGGAAGTTTGTGTCATTACAGGTTTCTCCTGCTGGTAGATTGGTCCATAAAGAATCGACTAACGGAGGTTCATCATCCATACATAAGCTACTCAGTAAAGATTCATCACTGCAAATTTTGTTTAGCAAATTGGAACCGTCTGAAGTTGAGCGAATCTCAGTTGGTGTAGCACGCGAATTATCTTCTGGTGATGAATTGGTGATACTGTCGTTTTCTGACATATGATTATCTTCTGTCTTTGCTTCTTTGTCTAATGGTTCATGAGTAATAGGATCGATCCTCATTTTAATAAGCTTTTTCTTGATGTGGGTGTTCCAATGATTCTTGATCTCATTGTCGGTTCTGCCTGGCAACCTTGCTGCAATCTTCGACCACCTATGAAAAAAAGTAATGAACAGTAACCTAACTTGAACTGAAAGTCTCTAAAGTGCCATGTTTAGGGCACGAGAGAGTTTAATTTACCTATTGCCAAGGCGGGCATGAAGGTCAATAACCATCTGTTCTTCAACCTCGGAAAGAAGGCCTCTCTTCAAATCGGGACGAAGATAATTAATCCATCGAAGTCGGCAGCTTTTGCCGCAGCGGCGGAGACCGGCGAGCTTAGGAACAGCACGCCAACAACACTGTCCATTGGTGAGAATAAAGTTGATGAGTTTCTTGTCTTCCTCGGCCGTCCATGGCCCTTTTTTCACACCGAGCTTGTCGCAGCAAGGCTGCCTACCCATAATCCAAACTAGTTTCACTTTCACCTGCAAAGACCCACCACATCCACCTTTATATAAAATACTTGAGCAGCTTACAGAAACTAATAAACACGAAATGGAAGACCACCGTGTTCGATAACTGATAGCGGATTATAAAATATTTGATCAATTTATAAAATTTTCGAGTCAAATTATTTCAATGTATTTATCATTTATAGTTTGAATTGTATTGAGTTGATTGTTAGGATGATTTTATGTTTAAATTGTTTTAAGATTGGATTGACTTTAAATTCATACTGATCCTTTTCGTTGTAATTGAAAATTTACAAAGAGACGGGGGAGGATGCTGGAGGGACCAACTTTGGTTTATGAAAACGATGTTGGAACTAAAATGGGGTGTTATGATGCGAGTAGATGCATAAAAAGAGAGACGATAGTGGCCGATGGATGTCTCTAGATAATCGAATGACCATGTCACGAGCTTATTTCGACACTACTACGTTATGATGGTTAGATAATTGTGATTGCAGTAATATCTGTTTTAAAAAATAATCTTTAACTATTGGATATTGATCGTTTAATCACTTTTACTGCAAATCCTATGCAACCCAATAATATGAATGGAATCGATTCAACCCAATAATATATGAATAAATTTTTATATTATTTAATTGAACAAATAATAAAAATATTTATCCTTTTTTTATCTTATACGAGTTCAAATTTTAATATTTATATTAATAATTTAAATATTATTCTATGTAACAAAAAGTACAACAATTCAAGTTTTTTTTTAAGTTAAAATGATATACAAAACCACATTTGAAATTAATGTCACGTCATTTAATTAAATTAACAATTTTTTAATTATATTATAGACAACTATTCTATCTATCTTTCAACGTAAAAAGATTTTTTTTTATTTTTTTATAAGATTTTTTTTATTTTTATTTAGAGAGAGAAAGGATAAACTTTAAAGAAAGAGATCTTTTGTTAAGTCTTAAACTCGAAACTTAAAAAAAAATGAAAATAAGTGAACAACTTTATTCAACCGGTCATCGATACTTACTCAATTATTTAAAAAATGTAAAAACTAAAATTTAATTTATACTATAATATAAATACATATATAGTATAATCGGGGTTTGTTCAATACTTATGTTACTATAAATAATACATGAATTATCGATACAAGTGTTATCGACCATATTACAAACTATGTCAACCTTCTTTCATCTATTCATTCTTCAATCCAACATCACATATTAACCACTAGTGATAAATTTCACTAAGCTCACTTTACAGGTTAGTATCTATTTAATTTTTATATTTTTTTAATAACGTACACATATCATATATATATATATATATATATAATATTTAAATTTAAACCACCTGGATAAATTAATATTGAGTGAATTGTATATTTTAGGTATTAAAAAAATGAATACCGACAGCAAAATCATTAATCATTTAGGTATACGACAGTTGAAACTCAGTAGGTAAAGGGTTAGCTGAAGATACATGCATTGCTTGTAGAGTTGGATCTGTCTAGTTTAAGCTCTGTCTGCAATAATTATAAATTGATGGGGGAAATGAATATGGACTCACAATCATCGATATAAAATTATAAAATTTAATTATTTCCGAGAATAACGTAGTTATACATTCTAAATCATCATTATACTGAAGTTTTACTTAATTCCAAATCCAATGAATCAATGGAAAAATGATGATAGTTTTATCGAATATTTAAGAAAAATATGATTAAATATTATTTTATAATCGATTTGAGGTTATTTAAACAAAAAATTTATATAATTTTAATATTTCTCGTGACTGAGTAAACATATTTAATCGGTTAGTGAAATTATTCATTTTTATACTTTCTTCTGAAGAATAACACTCGTTATCGATGATGGATCAATACATGTGTCAAATTTGTTTGTACCATTTTATTAATATCAAAGTTAACATTTGATAGTGGTGCTTGAGGTGTAGACGTCATATTATTAAACATTGTAATTTTATGTATTTTTTGCATTATTTATTTTAATCGTTTAATATTAGATTTTTCCTTTAAATTGCAATATTTGATAATTTGATAAAATTGTTTACTGTGCAGATTTCGATAATTTCGGTCTTGATATTTTAACTTAGATTTAAAAATATATTTATGTGAGAAATAACTTGATAAAAAAATTATAATCGTCAACAATCTTTAGCAGGCAATTAAAAACAACCTTATATTAAATTTTGTGTATTGAATATTTTTACTGTCAATATATATAGATGTATATGTAATTAAATATTTAAAAAAATAATTTTACCTTTAAAAGATAAATTTTGTTTTATTAAAAAATTAAAGAAATGATAGAAAGAGAAATATATCTCGTAAAACTCGTAAGTTTCAAAGTTGTTAACTTATTATAATGTTTAAATACTTTAAGTCTCAATCTTTTTATGGACTTGTATAATTTAAAAAAAATGTATTTATAGTTACGTGTGAATTTTAAAAATAAATATCATTTTTTTTCAAACAAATCTTCATATGTTAAAACTATCCAATTTAAACTTGAATCGACTTTAATAATAATATAATATTATTTTTAAATAAATCTCTCAATAAACTCGATATTTACGCATATACAGGGACGAAGCTGTGTAGCAAGTGAGAGGGTTGTTGCCCCTCTCAAATTTTTTGGTATAATTATATTTTTAGTCTCTTTTAGTTTAAATGTTAATTAAATAGGGTTTTTACCCTTCCTAATTTTTAAATTTAAAGGTTTAATAAACTTTTATCCCTCACAATATTAAATCCTAACTCCGTCCATGCGTATATACCATAATGATTTATGGATTGTATAGAGAGAGCTTGACAAATGGGATACACCAATTGTTTAGGAGCATGGGAAATAATGAATGTGTTCCTAATGGTTATTGTTATAATATAAAATGATTCAATAGCTTCTTTAAAGTTGATATACCTTGATTTACAAGTGGATAATATCGGATATCCGATCAATTTAAATAAATTATTTTTTAGTCTCGGTAATGATCGGTTCTTAAAAATTAGAATTACTCTCGATCTCGGTTACACTATGTCTTAAATTTTAAAAACCGGTCCCATTACTGGTGAAAACCGGTTTTAATATCGGGTACCTGGTCAATTAGTTTATTCTTAAAAAAATTGAGTAATTGAATAAAAAAAATCAACCACCAATAATAATATTAAATAATAAAATTAAAATATTGTAGGCTCGAAAATTAAAGTTTTAAAACTAGTCATACTCATAATATCAATATAAAAAAAGAAAGTTTGATAAGAAAAATAAACAAAAGAAAATCAATACCAAATATTTGGTATTGATCCCAGTTCTATTGGGTGCCCAGCGAGTACCAGATCCAAAAAATTAAGATCCAATCCCGATCCTGATTATGACTGGGACCAAAATTTTGAATCCAATCTCGGTCCCATCAAAATCAATACTAGATAAAATCCACCGAGATCAGATAATCGAGTTTTTTGATCACCTCTGCCTTGAGCGCAACACTTTTTTTGTTGTTGCGAAAATGGTCGATAAATATTTTTCGATAGATATTTTATTATCATTTTATTTGTGAATCTTATTTTTTATTTCATTATTTTTTTATTCTTTTACGAGAACGAAAAATAAACAAATTACAAATTAAAAAAATAGTTAAATTAACTTTTCCCTAAAAATTTAGAAATTAAATTAAAAATTAATTATATTCGTTAATGTGACACATTCTCAGTGTTACTGGAGTTGATGTCTTTGTGAGCAATTAATTCCTTATTAATAGCTAACATAAATGGTGAAATCATAAGATTTACAAGTTGAATGGCCCAAAATCAAAATTAAAGGAAACTCAAGTGGTCGCTACTGTACTTTATCCTAATTAATTTTACAAGTTCCTGATAGACAATCGCCGAAGGGTTTCACCCTGGTTTTGTTTAGTTTCATTTTCACTGCACAATTGAAAAGGGGAAGGAGTCGGTAGAGTCGGAGTCGGAGTCGGAAGATATGGGTAAGCTTATTTCTTCTCTATTTCTTCCTTCTCTATTGATCAGTTCATTTCCTTCACATGTCTATATCCTTCTGACCTCTACTCTCATTTAAGCTTACCAGTGTATTAAATATATGAATTTATGTTTACAATAATTCATGGCCTAAGAAAATTTTAAGGAGAAAATAAGTTTGATATATATTTTTTTCTTTCCAATGATCATGAATTGGTGTAAAAATAAATAAGTTTTGTATAATATAATGAATTTTATTCGAAATAAATAACTCAAATTAATAGTAAGATATGTGAAGATTATTATTACTATTATTATTATTATTATTATTATTATTATTATTAGTGTGAATCTCAAATTCGGATCTCCTAAAAATAATATAAATCTCGAATTTGAGTCTCCTACGAATAATATTTTTATTCGTTTTTCTTTTACTAAATGTGTTTAAAGTCGTCTTATAAATATTCATTTTTAACACGATATTGCCATATGATACAAATACATTTATACAAACATGAAAAAATGCATGCACTTTCTAATATATATGTGTATTAAAATTTATGTATTAACATCTTAAATAAAGGGTAAGTAACATTCATGACCACTGAATTATTATGTCGATTCTATTTAAATTATCAAATTTAAAATCTTGTTAAACAGTCCACCGAATTATTATAGTGCTCATAGCCCATAGGT
This sequence comes from Abelmoschus esculentus, assembly GCA_035048815.1. NCBI lineage: Eukaryota > Viridiplantae > Streptophyta > Magnoliopsida > Malvales > Malvaceae > Abelmoschus > Abelmoschus esculentus. The sequence continues at coordinate 11,810,911 of JAUCBN010000009.1, forward strand.
GTAGTTTACCCTTAAATTATAACAAGATCGACACAATAATACAATGGTTATGGGTATAATTTACCTTTAAATAAACTATAACAGAAAAACAATACAAAAAGTATCAGAAAAACAATACATTTACAACAAGTAAAATAACTATAAGCCCACAAAAGGTTCGGTTGATTTAAACATTTACATCATTTATATTGTGCAAGTGCACCCCAAACCGAGATTCATTCAATGGCAACAATATGGGTAAGTGTATATAAATAAGGGTGTAAACGAACCGAGCTTGAACAGATAAGGGTATGTCCGTGTTCGATTATTTATTTTTGAAGGTGTTTAAACTTTGTTCGTGTTCGTTTAAAATTTTAATGGTATGTTCGAGCTCGGTTCGTTTAACGTTCACGAACGTGTTCATTTATATGTTTGATAATTTATTCGTTTAATGTTCGTGAACATGTTCGTTAAGCGTTCGCAAATGAGTTCATTTGTATATATTCATCAACTTGTCTATTTAGCGTTCACGAACATATTCGTTTAGTGTTCATGAACATGTTTGTTTAGCGTTCACGAACATGTTCGTTTAACGTTCGTGAACATGTTTGTTTAGCGTTCACGAACATGTTCGTTTAACGTTCGTGAACATGCTCGTTTATGATTTTTACAATTTTAATTAAACAAACATACATGAATTAAATAAAATAAAATTAATCAGTATAAATATTCGTTTAAAATCATAAATATATAACATAACACAACAACAAAATAAAAACAAAAACAATGTTTATTTTTAGAGAGATTTGAAAGAGGAGTGTACCCGCAGGAAATTAGGAAAAAAGGGTGATTGCGGTTCCAATATGGTTTATATACTTTGAATTTAGGGTTATTAAAGAACATAAACGAACATAAACGAGTTTGTTCGTGAACATAAACGAGCTGAACGCACTTATGTTCGTGTTCGTTCGTTTATTAATCGAACATAAAATACCTGTTCATACTCGTTTATTTAACTTAATAAACGAACATTATACGAACGATTCACGAACAGCTCGTCGAACGCTCTGTTCGTTTACACCCCTATATATAAACACTTCTCAGTTCATTTATCCCATTCATATATGATAATGGGTTTTATTACTTACACTATTCACAACCTTCTTACTTTGAGCATCAATTTCTCATTCATCACTCAACCATTTTGAGCATATGAGATACTGTTGTAAAGATTTTATGGAGTAGAATAAGAACCAATAAATTTCTTATTCTAATTTTTATTTTTGCTAATTTAAAATATGACTCAAAGTTGGTCATTTTTCACTTTTTTCCAACAAAAATTTCAAAACTCGACTTCAAAAAAAATTCAAATAAAGTTTGAGTTATAAAATAAAAATTCGAATAACATGAATAATTTGAAATTTTTATAATTAAAAGATTTATTTTTTTTTAAGTTTGAGAAGAGTCCCTCAATTTTTATGATATAGATAACAATATATAAAGATATGAAGAAATATTGTCACATATGAAAAAATATGAATATATATATATATCCTACATTATTAAAGAAAATTGTTTAAATTGAAATCAAGTCGTACTATAACATGATAAATAATTACAGTTAAACTTTTATAAAAACTCAAAAACTTAACTCAACTCAACTCAAAGTTCTTAAATTCGACTCGAATCTAAAAATTTTAAATAAAATTTGAGTTATAAAATATAACTCGTTAACTTAAATAACTCAAAATTTCATAAATCCATCATCTTTAAATAATGTGAATGTTTGGATAGTTCCGCAATTTTTTTAAAATTATTTTAATCCTTAACATTTATAAATTTGTCATTTGGCTACTTTTTTAAATCTTAGTGATTAGATTCTTTCAAGGTAGTTTTACTACAAAACTAGGACCTTGAATGTTGTTTTAAATTTTTATTTTTTATATGTATATAATGTTTATTTAAACCGTAGAATAATCAAAACGTAGCCGTATAAATAGTCATGGATCCCAAAAGTATTCAGTAAGATCCAAATATTTTATAAGATTTTTAATATATATATATATATATATTCTATATTCTCCTGATATATATCTTAATAAAAATCTAAGTATATTATTATAATTTTAATTTTGCCTCAAATCTAGCCATAATCAAGTTTCTAACATAAAAAACGATCAAATATCGAATTTAAAAATATAAGAACTTATTAAGTATTAAAATTTAAAAAGGTATAAATCCTAATTTGTATAATATTTAAATTTATAAAGACCTAAATAATTATAAAAAAAAATTGGGCCGTAAACCCATTTTTTCTTTAGTTACGCCCATACTTAACAAATATTTAATAAATCATTATATTTTAATTTTTATATAATTTTGCCGGGGTCAAATTATAACAAAAATTATTAAATGTTTGAAATTTACAACCGGGCCTAGGCCCTCAAGTGTTTCCGTCTATGTTTTCTAATATTTTTTTTTTAATTTTTAGATATAAACTAAATTCATATTTTAAATCTTTCGAGATTATGGGTTTAAACACTAATAATACCAGTATAACGATTGAACAATCAATGTCTAATAGTTGATAGTATACTCTAAAACAAGTAATCTTAAATTCTAGTCTGAATACCTAAATTCTAAACCCCTAACATTTAAACCCTAAACACTAAACTCAATGTACTTGCAAATTTTTTTATTTCTATAGTTTATATATTAAAAATAAATTATATATATTATCAATAAATTGAATAATAATAAAATAAAAATAAACAACAGATAAGTGAAGAATATGAAAATAATATAGTATCAACCCATCCCATAAATGTGAAGTTTTAAACCCAAGTACAAAGGCATGGCAATGACAATATCATAGAACAAGACAACTGAATAAGTAATGTCTGCACTAACAACACCGACCAAACAAGACTGTATAAAAATCTCAGCAGAATTCAAACTCAAATGCCTAAAAATATGAATGATGACTCTCAGAAAAACCATCCCTTAGTACAACGCCATAGACAAAACCAAGAATAAAGCAGTGATTCCGGTCAACGCTTTCCTGTCAGAGCCTCCGTTGTCGCCTCGTTGGCCTGAGATTTTTATAAAAAAAAGTTAGTATTGAAACAAGAGACAATTAGTATAGATGATTTGAAGAGAGAGCAAAGATGTGTTTTATTACCTGGTGGGGGTGGAGCAGATGTAGGAGAAGCAGCTGGAGATGGAACACAAAATTTAAATGAACACAATCATAAAACTGAGATTCATAAGTTGAATGATATTTAAATTATTTTATATTGTATGAGTTCGATATTAAATAAAAATATAAGAGATCTCTATTTATTAAAAAATGGGTTCTATCAGATGGATTACGGTGATGAATTAGTTTCTTAGATGAATAAAAAAGTTTGAACCGGACCATCACTTGGTATAAATTTGTATGATCTAATTCATCCACTTAACCCACCAACCAAACCAACTCATATTAAATAAAAATAAACAGCAACTAAATTGACCAAAGCAATCATCTAAACGAACCGTTGTTGCAGGCGTTGAGATCAGTGATCCCACAATCCCGAGCGATCCTGAACGCAGTAGAGACGGTGATGTTGAACGAACTAAGCACCGTCGGATCGTTCAAAAGGCTGCAAAGGCAAGTAAGCTGAGTCGTGAAGGCTTCTCTGATGGGGTTGCAGCAATCGTCTTGCGGCTGGGCGGTAGCGTTGGTAAGGTAAGGAGCGCAAGGCACCAGACTCTGCGCACATGTGGCTTGCGCATCCGTTACTGTTGCCGTCATCGCCAATATGGCAAGAACCGCCGTCAACAACATATGAGGAGCCATTTCGTTTGTAATTTGTAATTCCACGATCTGTTTCTTCTTTTTCTTCTTGTTTTCCCTTGCCTATCATAGCTGCTTTGCCTATGCCTTTGCTTATATAAGGACAAAGTAGAAGGTAAACTAGAAAAGCGTTCTTACCGGTTGTGGACTTTTTTTTTAAGATAAATATATAATGTAAAATTATTTTTAAGATAAATAAAGGGTAAACTACATAAATAGTCTCTTGACTATACCATAATTATTTTTATATCCTTTGACTATCAAATGTTACAAATTGGTTCATTGACTAACTTTTTTGATATAAAGTAGTCTTGTGCCATTAAAAATTTGACGGAAAACTGATGTAAGCGTTAACATGCTGACTTGGATAATCATGTAGCATCCTCGATCTCTATAATCCAAGTCAGCATGTTAACGTCCACATCAGTTTCCCGTCAAATTTTTAACGGCACAGGATCACTTGTATAAAAAAAGTTAGTCAATGGACCAATTTGTAACATTCGATAGTTAGGGGATGTAAAAGATATTGAGGTATAGTCAAGAGACCATTTATATAGTTTACCCATAAATAAATTATAAAGAGTTTTAAGAATATGTTTATAACATAAATTGTAGGGTAAAACTATCCATTAGCCCCAAAGTATAGATTCTTTTTGGTCGGGTCTTTTGACTATGAAAAGTTATAAATTAGTCACCATATTAAAGAAAATAACAAATGGGACATTTTTCCATTAAAAATGTAACAACAATTATGTGACAGTTAAAAATGGTATAATAACATATTTATTCATCAACTTTTACACTTTGTATTAATTTAATTATAATTCTAAAAAATATAACCCTTAACGTTTTACGATTAGTTATAACGACCAATGTTACAAGATGATTTAATTGTTTAAGATTTAAATTACGAGAGTTCGATTTATTGTAAGGGTTAAATTATAAGGGTTAAATTATAAGGACTGATTAATATTTGAATTATAAGGGTTAAATTAAGTGAATAAAAATATGAGGACTGATTTTTTTATTACCCTTAAACCTATTTAAAATTATAAGCGAAGATTCATTTGTTGAAAAAAATTGAGTTGGCAATTAATGGTGAAGTGGGTGGTTATTATTGGATGGGACCATGGCTGACATGGTAGGTCGGGCCTATGATATAATTTCTCCCTAAGAATGTTAAAGAGGAACATGAATCGATTAATGTTCGGAGAATTAATTATTTTCTTCATCTTCCGAAAATTATTTCTTATTAAATTTTTTGAAGAATTAATTATTTTCTTAATAATTATATTAAGTATTTTAAATAATTTTATAAAATATAAATTTAAAAGCTTTTCAATTAGAAATTTTTAAAATTTTTATATATTTTTATCAGCAATAAATTTTAAATAATTATAAATTAAAGTTGTACACAAAAAATTAATAAGAGACAATCTTCGTGGGAACAGAGAGAAATAAATAAATAAATAAATGATATTTACCTATAATCAATTGATCTAGCGAGTTAAAACGTTAAATCCCTTAAGCAATGTTAAAGGGTTAAATTTTGACGTTATGAATAAGAAAGAAAATGGGTCGAAAATATTACTCTTATAATAAATCTTTACAAAACCTAATTTGAATTAGTTAACTTATAAATCGGATATTAATAATTATATAAAATTAAATAATAAATAATATATGGTAGATCATGAAATATATAATACACTTAGATTACATATATTTTTAAATGAAAGTAACCCATGCCTTTTGCAACAACTTGGAAAATAAATCACATGATTCTTAAATTTTGAAATAACTTTAAATTTTTATTATATATTTGAAAAGAGAATATGAATTATTTTTTGTATATTTATATCTAGTTGTCCGTTGAATATGTGAAAGTTGACATGTTCTTTGTAACTGACTTTTCAATTCATATATTATAAGGAATGCAGGTGTAGCATTAGTGTTCAAAAGGATTTTAAATTAGAAAAAAATACATTGAATTAAAAAAAATAAAGGGTAAGAAACCTTTGAATTTTTGAATGAAAAATTAATTAAGTTTTTGATTTTTTATCTAATTAAATTTTTAACTAATAAATTAAATCAATTAAATACTTTGACCAATTTTAATAATTAAATATTGATAGTTTTTTAGATATTACGATCACATGAAATACTATAATTCTATCAGTGTTATTTACATATATTTAGAAAAACAATTATACATGTTTTAAAAGTTTGTTTAATATTATAACTTTTAAATAATTTTTGAATATAATAAAATTTTTAAGGCATCGAATATGTGACTTTGAAACTATGTGATATTAGGTCTCAACTAAAATGTATGTTCTTGGAGTTATGTGATACCGAACATCACTTAGACTATAGATTTTTGAGGTTCTGTCACTCCAGGTTTGTGGTTATGACTTTGTGTGTTTTTATCAAAATAAAATAGTTGGATCCTTGGTATGTCTTGTGCGCCATATTTAATAACTTGCATAATGAGAGCATGTGTTTAGATTATTAGTGGTAGTATTATGTATTTATTTATCTTTCTTTATTGTTCGTACTAACTTGCATGCTTATGTTTATAATTAGCATGAAGTATAATATAGTATATGTGTGCCACTAAGCTTTGTCAGATTAGCGCTCGGATCGTTGTTTCCGTATGTAAGTTAATACTTGGATCATTATGAGATTGAAGAGCGCTATCAAAATAGGATTCTAGCAAACAATGATTTTTTGAGTAGGGCATCAATATTCAATGGGATATGTATTCATAAGACCGTGCGTGCTTGAGTTTGTAACGTTTAATTTTGAATTGTATCATCAAGTCAAATACTTTGATATTTTAAATTAAATTATAGCTCTTTTGTAACGATTTATTCATTTACCTATATTTTCAACTCTTTGATTTAAAGTTGAAAAATTTTATGGTAATAGGTTGACTTTAAAACTTAAATGCTACACTCAAAATATATGATTTGTTGATCCACTAATCCGAAGTAAAAAATGATTATTTTTATTTTAAAAAAGTTTCCTAGGTCGAGGAGCAACCCGTTAAATATTACGATCGAGTTGGACCCGAATAACAAAAATAAAATTAAACATTTATTACATTAATTTCATTTTTTGAATATCTATTACTTTGATTTTAAATTTATTATTTTTAATTTATAATATTTATTTATATACTTTAAAATTTTATATTTTTTATAATTATTAAACATTTATTTGTATAATTTAAATATTTATGAATCTTTTAAATTTTGTCGTTGGATAGTAATTTGGTTTTTATATTTTATGTTTGAATTATACATTTTAGACTTTTAAGTGTTATGTTTTTTCATATGAATTTAAACAAATGTATAATTTGATCTTTAAAAAACAAATATATATTTTTTAAAAATATAAACCGGATACCTTATAAACTGACTAATATGAGTAAAAATCTCATGTCTCTTAATTGTATCTATTTTCATGTCTCTTACTAAAAAATCTTAAACATGAATTTTAACCCCTTACCCTAATATGCTACATCCTAAACCCTAAAAGATACACCCTACGTTTAATTCCTTGAATCCTACTATATTATCTCCTAAACCCTAAAGCTACACCCCAAAAATATATCCTATCCCTGATTTCCTAAACCCTAGACACAATCCCTAATTCTGAACTCTAAACCCTAAACCCAATAATTTAAAACGAAAACACCAACACAAATTAGATTAAATGTTAAACGATTTACACCCGACTAATATATCCAAACTTTTGAGATACTTTACCTTCACAGATCAGGTACAAATCAATTTTTTTCCAATATGAACAACATGTACCTAAAATTGTGAATACTCAATTTTGAAGATCCCTAATTTTAGTAATAAAAATTGAAAGTCTATGTTGATTATAATCACCGTTGGTTTTCAAAAAAAAAAAAACACTTTGGAGAGTTCACATGACTCATAGAGTTTCAGCTAACTTTTCAAATGATTGCCTAATGGCTAATACACCCATGACTCACAATATGGCATGATTATGGTGGCAAAAGAGTTTTTTTTTAATAAATTCTAATTTTATTTTTTTCTGAACTAGCTAATAGTGATTATAGTAGTATCTGTTCTAAAATATAATCTCTATCATTTGACATTGGTCGCTCAATCACTCTGTTGTTGGTATCACTGGTGCTCAAACCCATGATCTCTAAGAACAACATCATTCCTTTAACCACTTAGGCTAGAAGGCTCGTGCATAAATTTTAATTCTAATTTTAATTTCACGTAAAAGGAAAAGAAAAATAAATAATTTTTTTATGAATCTAAAAGATTAAAACTTATAATTTAAAAAAAATGAAAGAATAAAGATTAATAATATGATTAATCGGTCAAATATAGAGATTTTAATATGAGGAAAAAACACAAATGGATTTGATTTTTTTAACACCACCCCCGCACTAGAAGCTTTGAAAAACCCATCCTAGTCAATGTGTACATTTGTGTAGTCATAAAATAACTAAGACTAGTCTCTTGGGTGTCTGCTCTCTCTTGTCACCAAATGGATGAATTTTCTGTGGAAATGGTCAATGTTTGATTAACTAATTATTTTTTTTTATTTTTTGAATTAATTTAATTTTAATTTTTTATTTTGGTTAAAATGATTTTATGAATATTTTTTTTAATCAACTAACGATAAATAGCGAGTTGAAAAAATGACATGTCAAAGAAAAATATTTTAAATTTTATATAATTTTATAAAATTATTTTTTAACTGACATATATATCATCATGTAAAGTCAATAATTTATCTCTATATATGACACTTTTATTTCGGTATGTATTGTCATGTAGTTTTATTAATCATTTCAAATTATTTATCGTCAGTTGATTAATAATTTTCATTCGTATATAAATTATTTTAATTCAAAATAAAAATTAGATTGATTAAAAATATAAACTAAAATAACTATTTATCAAAACCTAAGAATATTTTCTAGCATTATACCTTTTATATTTAAAGAAAATTTATTAGTGTAGATCGAACACGATAAATATTTATTATGAGTAATTTTTTATTTTAATTTACTTTATTTATAATATTAAGATTTAAACTCTAATATTATTTATAAAATTTATAGTCTCATCTCACCGATTATTGAACTAACAAATTATTGAAATTACTACTTTAATATCGATGAATGATTCCACGCACCCTTTTGATAATATAAAATATTTGGCTGCTAAAATTATTCATAAATATTTTGATGTTACAATTAAATATTAATCCAACCAATCATATATTTTATAAATACTTCTCGGTATATTATCTGAAATATAAATATAAATTCAAAGGGATCTCAATCATTCAATTTAAAAAAGCTTAACTCAATAATAAGTACCTAAAATATACATCTTTCCTGAAATAAGCGCCTAATGTTTTTTTTTTTTTGCTAACATAAGTGCCTAAACTATATATTTTTTCTGAGATAGGTGCCTAATGTATTTTTTAGCTGAAATAGGTGCCTAAAGTTTTATTCCCTTAGTGTTTTAAGGTAACAGTGTTAAAAGAAAATTGTTTAATTTATAAATAAGTACCTAAACTATATATTTTTTAAAAAATAGGTGTCTAATGTAATTTTTATTAAAATAAATACCTAATTTTTTTCTTATAAGTAATTTATATTTTTTATAAGATATAAAATTAGTTATATCTTAAATTAATCATTTAACCTTTTAAATTATGAGAAAATTTATTTTTTAACAACACTAAAATAAAAAATAATTAAAATTTATATAATTTTATATTAATATTTTTTATATTTTCCACAACAATCATCAATGGGACAAATCGATTCACTTGCAAGGACATGTCGCCGGTTCACATGGGGATATATACAAAAATTATTATATTCCTATTACATTTATAATTGTATCGAAAAAGAATTGAAAATATTAATATAAAATTATATAAATTTTAATTATTTTTATTTTAGTATTGTTAAAAAATATTTTTTCTCATAATTCCAGCTACTAATCAAATTTAAATAAATGATTAATCAATTATAATAAATAATTTAATAGATTAAAACGATGATATATAAATAATTTTACATCTTATAAGAAATATAAATTACTTATAAGAAAAAAATTAGGCATTTATTTCAATAAAAATTACATTAGGAACCTATTTTAAAATATATATATAGTTTAGGTATTTATTTATAAATTAAATAATTTTCTTTTAACAGTGTTACTTTAAAATACTAAGGGAATAAAACTTTAGGCACCTATTTCAGCCAAAAAATACATTAGTCACTTATCTCAGAAAATATATATAATTTAGGCACTTATTTCGGCCAAAAAATACATTAGGCACCTATTTCAGAAAAAATGTATACTTTAGGCACTTATTACTGAGTTAAACCATTTAAAAATATAACATATAAATTATTTTTATCACTAATTGATTATCTTGAATCTTAAAACGTGAAATTATTTTTTATTCACTATATTTATAGTTTTTATCAATTCCACCCTAAATATTTAAAAATATTTTTTAAATACCATCAATTGAACAATAGAATTTTTCAATCATCTATTTTTATACTTCTTTAATATTCAAGTTGACACAAAATATAAATATAAAAGATTTAAAAAAAATAAATTATAATTCTTTTGTTAGAATTGACAAGTCAACAATTAAAATATGATGACTCAACCTACAAAAATATGTACGTGCGCATGGGCATTCTTGATTATAATTGGGTTGAGTCAAGGACGGAGTCATGTTGATGGTGGGAAGGGTTATTTCTCCAAATTTTTTTGATATAATTATATTTAAGATCCTTCTTAGTTTAAATAATAATAAAATAAAGTTTTTGTCCCTCTCAAATTTTAAATTTAAAAGTTTAATGAACTTTTATTTTTTTAATATTCGATTTTGATTCCGTCGCTGAATTAGAATTAGGTATGGCTAAGCCTAGTTGCCCTACAAAAAGGCCATTGCATATGCTCTTGTTCTAGCATTAATGATAAATTAAATGTTGAAGATGACGAATCATCATGTGAACAAGAGAACTTTGATAGGGAGCAACAAGAAAAATAACTTTCTTACGTGCATGGGAGAGTATTAGATTAAATCGAATATTTTTGATTTAGTCAAATTGATAAATTTATTTTATTATTTAAAATTTATTCGAGTCAAATTAAGTTGTTTGAGTTTTGTCACGTTATAAACATATTATTAGAAAAAAAAAAACTTATATGGATAACATTAATATCTTATAAAAGATTTATTTGATCAAAGATCATATCAACATCTGATAATATCTAATAAAGATTTACCGATCGAGTGATTAAAATATAAATACGAATTATTAAAATGAAAGCGTAAAAAAAATTCCGTGACCAATAAAATTGTTATCCTTAACGTCATTTTTTTCCTTAAACTTTTTTTTTTTCCTTCTAAATATCAAAACTATCTTTTAATAAATAAATGAAATACATAATAAAATTATGATTAGAACAAATGAGATCCAATCTTATTACATGCTAATATCCATATCCCAAAATAATACACAAAGCCCGATGGGGTTAACTCTAAGCCCAAAATGTTAATAAAATAATCTGGACTTTATCTTAAAAATTTTAAGATAAAATATATTATTTATCGATCAATAATCTTTTATTTTTGTTTCACTTAACTTCTAATTTTTTTAATTTAATAATAAAATAACGGTTTTAGTCATTTATAAAAAATATTTTATTATTATTTTTGAAATTTTTGATATTTTATTATTCTTAAATTTTAAAAATATTTATAATAATTGTTATTTGTCATCATTGTTGATCTTTAAAATCGATAATCGTTGATCTCAAATTGCATTGGACTGACCACTCATTTTGACACTCTAAATTTGAATCCGGTAATTATTTCATCAAAAAATATTTTAAAACTCGTGAATCACGATATAAACGTTTTGTGTTTTTTTTTTCACTTTTGATTTCTTTCTTGTGGATTTTAAAACACTTTTCGATAAAATAAAAGTTAAATTTATACCTTAAAAGAGTGAGACAGAGTAACTAATGAAATATAAGATAGAACGACCACCATCTACGTTCTTCGATGGTGGCATTAAATGGTAATTTACAGACGATTTATTTTTTGTTTTTTATTTTAAATTTTTATATTAAATAATAATAATAAAATGTCATATCATGCTATAATAATAATAATAATAATAATAATAATAATAATAATTCAACATTTGAATATATGAGTGCTCCAACGAAATTTTTAAACCCGAGAGCCACATGAAAACTTCACATAGTTTTCACTTGTGAAGTGTGATGGTAGAAGATTTATGAGTATGAAGACAAATCATGAACAGACACATTAACATTTTTTTTTTTATAAATTCATATATATTTTGGATTATATTTTAATAAATAAATTATATAAAAGAAATTTATATAATCTTTCGTATTTAAACTATAAATTTTAAAATATAAATCTCTAGTTTTAATACTTTAAATTCTAAACTTTAAATTCAATATTTTAATTATAAATCTTAATTTTACGTCCTACACCTTAAACTCCTAAATCATAACTTAAATATTTAAATCTTAAAATTACTTTACGTATACTTCTTAAAATTAAATATATTAATCAACTTCATTCAATTTTGTTTTTAATTCATTGAAGGTAACACAGTTAGAGGGTTTATACAATTTTTTTTTAAATATTAGGAGCATAAATTATTATTTTTAATTTTTTTAAAGATTTAATTTATTTTTTAAAAATAAATAAGTCAAACTAAAATTTTCAAAAATTTTCATAGTTAATGAGATTTTTTAAAAGTTTCAAGTAAATACTTAATTAAAAATATTCTAAAATTTTGGAACATAATAAAAATTTCTATTTTTAAGAGATCGAATTAAATTTTTTAAGGACCTAAAGTTAATTTTCCAAAAATTGGATGGCCAAGAATTCTCTTGACCCATTACGGTGTGCTCTACAAGTCCCCCAAAAGATGTGCAAACATGTTGGTGATTCAAGTGCAGACAGAAAAAAAAAATGTTGACGTAATTAAGAGGGCCACACCACTTAATTTAATAATATTTTTTAATTTAATCATTATTTTCGATTTATTAATCAATTAATTTAAATTAAATTTTACAGACACTTATTACGATAATACGTAGTATTAATTTTTCAATTTTGAATTCTCACGTATTGAAATTGAAGTTAAAAATTGAGTTCGTTGCGCTACAACTAATTTCAGGCTTGAAATGATTGATGTCACTTTTGGATGGTTATGGATCGAGTTAAGTTAAATTATTAATCGATTTATATTTAATTTAAAATTTTAATATATTTATTTAAATTTAATCTGATATGATATTTTATGATGTTCTACTTAAACCCGAACTTTAGAAGAAATTGAAAAAAACACTTAAATATGTATAAATGTACGTCATAGTAATTATACTTAAATATATAAAATAAAATAAAATTTTTATTTCGGATCAGATCGGATAGAGTATTTTCATCTTAACCTCAATTTCAATCCAATCCAACCTTAACTTCAAAAAATAAAAATAAATCTAAACTCATTTTTCTTTAAATTCGATTCTATAAAATTAAATCAAATAATAACTCGTCGAGTATAGATCAAATAACCGTCTCTAATCGGAACACGAAAGCTTCATAGTTATGGGTGGATGGTTTTCAAAGTACAATTTATTTACGCATAAATAGACCTTTCAATTTCTGTAGGGTCAAACTGCCCCGAAGATGATATTGAGCCATGAATTTGTACAACTAGGACTCGTCATTGTTTCTCTAACATGTTAGGATTAGGAAGTCTGATTTTTTTATTTTTTATATATAAATATTAAATAATCAATTTAAATATGTGTAATATTATTTAAACGTCTTTAACTAAACATTAGTTAAACATTATATTAATAGAAAATAGAAATATTTAATAAATTTATAGTATTTAAATATATTATAAAAGATTTAAATTTAAAAATTATCTAAAATAGTAGAAATTAAAAATAAATATGTGAACTTTAAAAAGTTCAAGATAGACACGGGCTTACTCTCCCTCAGGTAGGGATTGATAGGGGTGAGCGTTCGGGCGAGTCGAGTCGAGCCAAAAAATTTCGAGTTATTCGAGTTGAGTCAACATATTTTATAATTTGAACTCTTTTGGAAATTTTTTCGATTCGAGTCGGTTTTTGCAAGTTCGAGTCGAGTTCAAGTCGATTCGATTTTTCGATTTATGTATAAATTTTAATTATACTATTTATAATACTATAATATAGTTTTATTGTAATTTAAACAGTTTTCTCTTTAAATTTACATACATATTTTTTTTATATTATTTTTTATATGTGTAAAAAAAGATTTTAAATTATTATTACCATCAATCAATCAAATATCTTAGGTATGAATATGTCATTTTATTAAATTATAGACTTTATTAATAACTTCTTATCTAGGTAAGACTAAAAAAAATAATGATAAATTAAATACAAAAATTAAAAAAGTAACATAATATAAAAGATACAAATAAAAAATTTATTAAATAAAAAAATGAATGTAGAACGTGACCATATTATAAAAAAGAAAATTAAAATATAAAAAAAAGAAGGGACTGAAAATAAAACTACATGTGTTAAATATGCAATTAACCTTTATAATTACTAAAAATTTCGAGTTATTCGAGTTATTCGATTTCCATTTTGTAACTTAAACTTAATTTGAAATTTTTTCGAGTCGATTCGAGTTTATAAAATTTCGAATCGAGTTAAAACGAGTCGAGTTTTTTCACCTCAATTCGAGTCGAGAAATTTGATTTTTTTGAGTCGAGTCGAATTTTGCTCACCCCTAGGGATTGACACGAAACCTTAACCCGACGGATTTTGACTAGATCTGATCTGATCAGGTCGGATTTTTTTTAAAAAAATCGAGTTCGTATCGGGTTGGGATAGGTTTTGTTCAGGGGTGGTTTCGGGTCGGGTCGGATTCGGGTTTAGGGTGGAAAAAATCCGACCCGACCCGAGACTAATAGTGTAATTTTTCCATATATATTTTAGAGATATTTGCAATAATGATCCCTCTTTATATACATTTTATACAATTAGGTCACTAAAATTAAATTTTTTATAATTAGGTCACTAAAATATTTTTTTTACAATTAGATCCCTAAGTTTTATTTTATTTTACAATTAAGTCCCTAAAATTTAAATTATTTTAGTGATCGGGTCGGGTCAGATCGGATTTTAAAGCCTAAATTTCGGGTCAGATCAGGTTGAATTTTTTTCACCCTAAAACCGAGTTGAGTCGAATGACAGGTGGAGGGTATGAGTTTTCTGATCGGGTACGGATGGGCCGAAAATCTGACCCGATCCGAGTCGTGCCCATCTCTACCCTCAGGCTTGATCCGCCACCGATCGCATATTTCAACTATTTTGAATGTAGGTGGGGAATGGAATCTCTAAAGTTATTGTGAAACCAAACTGAACATGTATGGATGTGCTTTTCGAAACATATCCCTTCACGGGACAGTCGTAAAGTTTTATGTTAGAAACAACCAATAAAATTAAAAAAAATAAAAAAATCAATAAAAAAATATATTAATATATATATATATATATATATTAATTTCAATAAACATATCATTCCACCGCACCGGTTCCTTTACAGCCTCATATCAATTAGGTCTCCAGTCCCCTCCATAACAATGTGGTGGACAGCCACTAACAAATCAAATCTTAACCTAAACCCTCCGTTTTTGTCACATCGCTGTAGCTATGACTCAGCTCATCCGATCACTTTGAACCACTCATTAATTAATCAAGTATTATAGCTTAATTTATTGATTTAATCACTTAAACTCTCCACCTCTTGTTCTATAAAAACATCAACATTTGGGATGGGCATTACCAGTCTCGTCATAGTGTCGCCATCCAACATTACAGAACCACTAAAGCAACCAGGCGTGGTACGTAGTTCATATACCTATACATGTATACGTGTGCAGGGATGTTCAAAAATATTCGACCCTAACTTATTAAATTATCTCCTTAAATTAAAATTATCAGATATCGTAATAAAAATATTTGAGTCTTATTTTTTTAATATAATTATATAATAATATTTATTTGTATTTTTAATTATTTTACAACATATATTTTAAATATACAAATAATCAAAATCGAGTCTATTAAATTAAATTTTATCGACTTTTAAGAATTTATCCATGAATGAGATATCTCAAAATTTTAATATTTCGAATTTAAATCTCATTCATATGAGTTTAATAAGTAACGCCCTTTCAAATGTTTAGAATAATTCTCAGCTACCGAATTAGCTTCCGTACAAAAGATATCATGAAGGGGAGATACTCAGGAAAGATAAGTGGGTCACGAGCTCAAAATTCTAAAATGGAAAATTTTTAAATAAATAATTTTTATGATTATAAAATTAAGGTTTAAAGGTGTAAATTTTTAAAAACTTTAATAAAATTAATTAAAATTTTAATTCTTGTTACGAGTTAAATCTTTTAAACTAAAAAAAAATCAATTAAGTTCCGATAAATTTTGATCATTAAATCTTGATAATTTTTTTTGAGATTGTTAATATATCATACATTACAGTTCTATCACATTGTATTTACATAAAATATTTTTTAAATTTTTATATATTTTTTTAGAATTTTTAGATCTTTTAAAAAATTAAATATTTAATTGATTCAGTTTCTTGGTTCAATAACTTAATTCATCCAATTTCTCAATTTAAAGAATTATTTAGATAAAAAATTAAAAACTTAATTATTTTTAAAATAAATTCTAATATTAAATAATAAACATTTTAGTACCATCCATGTGTTTGAAAAGTGGTTCATTAGTAGGTATTTCAAATTTCCTTTTCTGAACATTAGAAATAATAAAAGTTTATTAACCTTTAAATTTAAAAATAATAAAAAATAAATATTTAATTTTATTATTATTTAAATTAAAAAATACTTTAAATACAATTATATTAAAAAAATAAAAGAAAAGAGCCCTCCCGGCTCCCAGTCTGTTCGTTCCCCTGCACTTTCTTTATATCAAAGCTTTTAATCTCATAATTGTATTCATTATCTTATCAGCATCTTGTCTTTCCCATGCTTTTTCTACTATTTTCTTACCCATCCCCTTGAAATCAGGCTTTATCTTCCTTGTTTGTGGGGAACCACAAAACCTATTGTTTCTCTATAAATCAACCATGGCTTCACCTCTCTGAAATCACCAAATTTCCACTAATCCTACTGAGTCCTGAGTTAAACATGACAGGCTCATCTTCTCTCCATGGCCTGGCAATCCTCTTCATTTCCATTCAAGTCACTTCATACATAGCTTTAACCTGAGCAACTCCACCATTTCACAGCCAAAGAAACATGGAGTACGTCCAATCTTCATGCAACTCCACCACTTATCCCAGGTTGTGTTACCGGTCACTCTCAGTCTACGCAACCAAAATCAACACCAGTCCTAGACTGTTAGTGCATACAGCCCTCAATGTAACACTCAGAGCAAGCAAATCAACTTCAAGGTTGTTGATAAAGGTGTCAAGAATCCATGGATTGGAGCCAAGGGTAGCTGCCGCCATGGCTGATTGCATCGAGGTGATCGGCGATTCCGTCGATGAGCTGCAAAAGTCTATAGTGGAACTCGGTCACCTAAGTAGCTCCAACTTTTTGCCTACGATGAGCGATGTACAAACCTGGGTTAGCGCGGTACTGACAGATGAGGATACTTGCATGGATGGATTTGCAGGGAACAACATGAAAGGATATGCAAAGACTGTGGTGAGGAAACGTATTGTTAAAACTGCACATTTGACAAGCAATGCCCTGGCTCTCATCACCAACTATGCCTCATCTCAAGGTTTCTAATTTGCCTAAATTTTCAGACAGAAACAGATGTGGATTTCTGGTATGAAGGGCACAGGTGTCTCCTAGGTTTCTTTATGTTTATGTTGCTTTGGGATTTGTATGTAAGATTATCATCAAAACAGAGCAATGCGAAAACTCTGTCCCAAACTGAAGTATATAAGTAAGAAGCAGATACTAGTTTTAAGATATCAGGAGATTGCAGATTGTGCTGTATTACTTTATTTCTTGATTTGTGTACTATATTGTATCAAGGGAATATAAAGTTTTAAGTGTGTGAACTTGGAAATGTATCGAGTTTAAAAGTTACGTATACAGGGATAAATCGAGGATTTGGGATTAAGGGAAGCAAAACATAAATGTTTAGAAGTAAGGGGTAAATTCAAAAAAAAAATTTTAAAAAAAATTAAATAAAAAGGCAAAAATGAAAAAAAAATCTTCGAGGGTAGAAGGGGTGATTGCCCTATCCCACACAGCTCCGCTCCTGTATGTATATAGATTTGATGCAGAACTAATGATATCTCATTTGCCAACAATCAATTGATCTGATAAGATGATACGTTCGATCTTTTAAGTAAGGTTGAAAGTTTAAAATTTGATATAGTAAATAAAAAGATCGATTAAGATTTATCTATGTCATCGATTTTAATGATTCAGTAATATAGTTAAAGTATAAATTAAAATTTATTGTTAAAATATTATTGATTTTTAGTTAAGTGTTATAATCCATATTAAACTTAAGTTTATGTGGTATCTTATAACCTTAACCCTGTAACTTACATTAAACCCATTAAACCAAATTTCCTTTATCCATTATATGACCCAACTCATATACCCAAACCCGATTCATTTCCAAACCTGTCCATTATTCTTTTATTATTTTTTTCTATTGTGAACGGATGACCCTAGTGGATGGGTGTCTTCGAACCTCACGGATGACCCGGATAGACTTGGCAAACTTCACCCCGGAATCGAGAACTAAATCGATTTATTTAAAGTGAGACTTGAAATTGATCTGATTGTAATGATTTAAATTTGATTTAAAATTCGAAATAATTAACCGATTCAAATTTTAGTTTAACCGAAAATAGATTCGAATTGATTTTTAACCGAATCAAATAGATTTAAACTGATTTTCAATCAAACCGAATAAACCCGAACAGAAAGCAACTTAAAACGGAAGGCAACAAAAAATAAAGAAAAATATTTAAATAAATAAATAAAAATAGAATATGAATTGTCGCACAATTTACCAAAAAGTCAAATGTACATTTTATACAAAGTAATAAATAGGGTGTAAAAATCAAATTTGGTTTAAAAACTTAATTGTAATCGATCGGTTTATTATTAAATTGATATTGACTCGACCTAAAATTAATCGATCTAAAAATAATCAAACCAACATTAAAAGAACCGAAAGTCAACTGAATCAAAAATCAACAAACTTAACATGATACCTGAATTTAAATCATTATAAACCTAAACTAAAATCGAAAATTTAAACTAAACCAAAACTAAACTAATTTAAATCATATCTAAACCAAATAACCCGTTTATCACTTCCACTCTCGAAAGTTTGGTCTCTTATTAACAACCACAATATTTCTTGGGACGCCATCAAGTGAGGGTTGCTAGGAGAAGAAGATAAGAGAGTTAATTTAGGGTTTTATTTTTTTATTAAATGTGTTGCAACTTCCCAAACAAACTTTTTTATTCAAATCGACTCTTAAACGACATCGTTTTTATCTATGTGGTTGACTCGGTCTAGAGGAAAGAATCCATATTTTGGGGTTTACGGGTTAATTACCCAATTGATCGTCCTTTTTCACCCTATTTTTATTTCTGCTCGGGGCTAATTGTACTTTTGGTCTTTGAACTTTTATTTTTACCTCTTTTGCATTTATTTTAATTATTGCCCCTTAATTTTCTATTTTTTCAATCCACCCCAAGACTATTCTATTTCTCTTTAATTTTCTTTTGATTAGGATTAGGTGGTGACATGAAAGAAAAAAAATATATTAAATATTAAATAAAATAGATTAAAATTTTAAATATATTTATATAATCGAATGATGACATGAGTTATAATCTAATTGATCGGTTAATTTTATTTTATTAAATTAATATAATTGACAAATAATAGAGATTAAATTTAAAATCTAATTGATCGCTGCAGATTACCCTTTTGGCAAATTTATATTAGTTAGGACTTAGGAGTACTTTATAGTAAAGGCGACAGGGCGTTAACCAGAGGCTAGAGCGGAGCACGATCTATTATTTTTCTTGAGACAAAAGGTGCAGAAACCCCAAAGTCTTTGCCATGTTTTGTTACTTTCGCGTTATCTTCTCTCCTTCTAATATCATGTGCGGGGGATCAGATTTGGGAGCAATGCACTGTGGATTCTAAGAATGCATTCCACATGTTCGATGAAATATCTATGTGAATTATCAGCGTTCAATTGATTTAATATGTATAGGATTGTCCTTGCTTGAGTTTGTTTCGAATTCAGAAACCCCATTTTCGCTGTTTTTACTTGGTCATTTCATGAGTTAGTGGATGCTGATAAGCGTTTTTGTTAGAACATTCTGAATTGCTGGGTTTTGTGGTTTGGCATGAGTTTCAATAGGAACTCTTCTCTGATCCTCGGAACAGAATTTTGTATCAATGGTTTAGATCAGTAATCAGTGTTGGTATATGGGTTGCGTAAGTTCTTTAGCTCTTTCAATTGCAATCCTTGAAGTTGTAGATTTGTTTGTCAATGGAACAGCAAAACTCTCATACTTGGATTCATTTGCAGTATCTTGTTCCCTTTATCCGTAGCCTTCAATACTTTGAATGCTTATGTTTGGATCTTTATCTCCTTTTTGTCTCATTTTTTTTGCAATGTTAATTGTATGAACATGAATGTTTAAATGATTGGATGTATGGTGGATGTGAAAGTGAGTGTAGAAAATGGTCACTCCTTTAGGAATTTCTAGTTTTAATATATCAAGATCTCGTTTCTCTGCTTGTAAATATTCTTTGACAGTGAAGTTCTAGAAATTATGACTTAGAGCATGATCAGTTTTTATCATTAATATACTAATGCATTGCAGGAGGAACCATATATTTGATGAACGGTGTATCGGGCAGCTTTCTCCCACTGTGTACAGCAAGTGAGGAGCTATGATTATCATCACTACCTGTGCCTCCTTGAGCTCCCTGCTAACATGAGAAAGGCTGCATTTGCACTTCGTGCCTTCAATGTTGAAACTGCTAGAGCTATGGATGTTGCTTCTGATCCTAAGATTGGTCTCATGCGCCTTGTCTGGTGGCAAGAAGCCATTGACAAGATTTATGCTAACAAGTTGATTGAGCACCCGACAGCACTTGCCCTCTCGTCAGTGGTTTCTGAAAGTAAAATTAGCAAGGCGTGGTTAAAACGGGTAGTTGATGCTCGGATCAATGATGCAAGTAGAGAGGTGACTGACCTACCAGAGACTATAGAGGAGTTAGAGAAATATGCCGAGGATACTGCATCAACTCTTCTCTACATGACTCTTCAAGCTGGCGATATCAAGTCTACTGCAGTTGATCATGCGGCATCACATGTTGGTAAGGCAAGTGGCCTCCTTTTGCTGCTAAAGTCACTTCCATACCATGCTAGCCGCAACCGTCACTTTTCTTACATACCAGCTAAAGTGGCAGCCAAGCATGGGCTGCTAGTTAAGGAAGGAGGCCGATCAGAGATCCATATGGATTCTAGGGAGGGCTTATGTGATGCAGTTTTTGAAATGGCATCAGTAGCCAATGCCCATTTAGTGAAAGCCCGTGAATTAGCCGGTGCTGTGCCCTCTGAGGCACGAAAAGCACTTCTACCGGCTGTTCCCGCCCAAGCTCTCTTGGATTCTCTCAGCAAAGTGCAGTTTGATGTATTTGATTCAAGGTTAGCAAGAGGGGTTCTGGGTAAACCTCCGTTGTGGTTCCAGATGAAATTAAAGTGGTATTCATGGCAGGGCATATATTGAAGAACTTATCATTACAGCTTCTGTTGACTGGATAGTTTTTCATCAGTTGGCTGATGAAACCAGAAACAAGAGCATTGTTTGTATTTGTTCTTTCATAATAAGGGGATTGAGTGTCCTAAGATCATTGCAGCCGACAGCTTTGTGATCCTTTCTGATCTATTATGGCGTAATTTTGAACTCCTTTGATCTGTTATAAACCTATGATGAAGATGTTCCTCTCTGGCTAACAATTTCTTTCTCCGGTTTTGATACTGATCAACAGTTTCTTGCCCGTGGAACCTGATTTGCCTCCTTTTGATGACAGTAATCAACAGGTCAAATTTTGATCTTGGTCTTTCTACTATAATCAAATATGGAATTTATTTCTTATTTATCAATTTGGTACTCCAATTTTATAATGTTGCTAGTTAGTCCAAATAGTTAACACCATTAGTTATTGGCTTATATCAAGTATACCAACTTTTTCAATTAGGTATAAAGTATTTTCCCATCAAGTTAGATACCTAAAGTGCATTTTGTTTGTCAAAATAGGTGCATAAGGTTTTTTAATCAATGCCACATGTCACCATTACGAATCTATTTTGACCCAAAAGTATAGTTTTGGTACCTAATTTGACCAAAAAGTATACTTTATGTATTTATTTTGATAGAAATATACTTTAGGTACTTGAATGAAAAAAGAATATTGTTTAGGTACTTGATTTTGATATAATCCTTAAGTATTTCTATGAAAATGTTTGCGCATAATGTTTTTTTTTTAAAGTACCATTCCAACTTATCACGTTGACATAAACTTTTTGTTAGAATGGATTTAAAAAAAAAAATATCCACGTGTGAAAGGAACAATTGTTGTTCTTAGAGGTCACGGGTTCGAGCACCAGCGATACCAGCAGAGTGATTATATTCTAGAACAAATACTACTGTAATCACTATTAACTTATTGAAAAAAATATATCAACATTTTAGTAAAGATAGTTAATATGGTTAATTACTTAAACTAACTAATGATCAAATTATGCTAGAATTAAACTCTATGGACAAAATCCAAAATTTAAACATAGTCAAAAGACAAAACCCGGAAGTTGACCTAATCAACAATGCTAAAAAACAATCTCTCGAGGGACAAGAGTGCCTAACTGGTTATGCATTTAGGTGTAAGCTTTGACTGCCGAACTTCGAAAAAATTATTAGATAAATCTTGTTTATCATGTTATTCGTATCCTAATTAATCATATTTGTTCATCTTATTTTTTTTTTTAAATGAATCATCATCTCTTTCTTACATGTGATTAGTGAGTGTGAAGTTAGTAGATAGTTATTTAAAGATGAATAAACTTGATTACTTAGACCACGAATAACGTAACAAACAAGACTTATGTAATAATATGTTCAAACTTTGAGCGGATGAGCATATTGAATTATTACAGACTTTGGGCGGATATATTGACAGGCCAATTGATTTTTAATCCCAAGATTTTACCCTGAGTAATGTATAATTGAGTAATGTATAATGCATATTGATTCGTGTTACACACTTAATTTTAGTAAATAAATCTTTTAATGAATTTTTTTATATACATAATATCTTGTACTTAATATCTACTTAAATGATATTATGTTATTTATTACTTGTACTAGTGATATTTTCTCATTTATTTTTTTATATACACAATTAAGATTTCTCTTGCTTTCTCTTGCATTATTCTTTAATAATACCAGTTTAGTACTATTCAAAAAATAATTATTGCATTTCAGTAACATTATAAAAATAAATATCAAATTAAAAAAAAATTATGAATTTCAACACTTAATTATCAATCAGTGGAATCAAAAAAATAATATATATTCAACAGATCTTTTATTTCAGTTTTCCATCATTTATCTTATTATATTAACTTCTTTTATAATTTTTCTTAAAGATTAAATCTATATTTATCATGTGAAGGAGACAAAATATAATTTTATCATAGATTAATTTGTAATTTTAAGGTTAAGACCCCAGCCAATGCCCTAACATTACCATCGACAATTTAAATGAATAAATTGATGATAATTGTAATTTATTTTCTGCATTTAATCGATTAATTTTGTGATAATTCTGGTGTTTTAGTTGTTAAATGGCATTTAAATTTGGTTGTCTTGGATTCTAATTAAGTTCAGTTATAATATTATCGGGACATATTTTGTCAAAAATATTATAGGAACATAAATTAGAGAGTATATTTTAATATTATAAAATTTTTTTATGTAATTTATTTATTTTAATCTCAAATATAAATATTGAATTTTAATTTTTAAATAAAATTTTAAACCCTAAAATTAATAGTCTTACATAACTTTTAAGTTACACATGTATCGAATCATTTTACAAATTTATTGAGTGTCACCAATAACAAAAGAGAATATTGTTCTTCTTAAAGGATTCATGTTTTAGTAGCATAATCTGAAGATAGAGACGGAATTACGTGGGGTAGGACTAAAAATAAATTCACCTTTATAAAAAATATTTATAAATTTATCACTACTTTTAAATATTTTTATTTTACTTCTCAAACCTATTTTATCTCATCTTTTATATATATATATATATATATATATATTAAAATTAATAAACTTATGTAAATTAAAATTTATGTGTATCAAAGTACGGAGTAATGAATCAAAACACACACGATAAAACAAGAAATAATAATGTATATTTTGATCAGGGGCAAAGTTAATAATTTATTATAAAAGGAACTAAAATATATATATTTTAAAATTTTTATGAATTAGTCGTTAAAATTTTTAAATTTTTATGACTTATGTTTATCTTAAAAAATAATTTAGATTTATACCCACCCTCATATATATTCCTTGATCCGCTACTGTCAGCAAGTGAGGCTTTGTTGATCATTTGTTTCAGAGTCTCCCCAACTAAATTCAATAACACTGGGATAGAAGGCATCCATGCCTCAAGCCTCTGGGAATCGTAAAGTTTTTCGTTACTCAAGTGTTCACCAACGCTGCAATTGAAGCTGTGGAGATGCATTTCCAGACCCACGAAACACCAACGTTTTCCAAAGCCCATATCAAGCAGAATACGAAGCAGGAAGCTAGATTGTAGAAAAAAAAAGAGAGAGATCTTTATTTTAAAAGATCCGGCTTCAAAATATTTTATCTGCATGATGTATATACCTCGTCAAAAAATTATGAATATATATAAACATATATTATCTCGTAAAACATAACCCCAGAAGGCTTGCTTCTTCATAACGGTTGCTGCCTGCTTTGTGGGACAACTCCAATCTTCTTTACGTACCTTGAGAAATAATAGTAATATAATAGAGGTGAATTGTGCAGGGCACTGACATTCCCTTTTGTAACAGTGGAGACACAGGCCAGTCTTGTTTAGATCAGGAGAGTACCCTTCAAGACTTCACAACCTTTGAACAAAAGCAATTGACAAGGCAACCTGGTTGTCTGGTCTGAAAAAAAGTACTCCTCTAGATACTAATTATTGCAACAATAATTTTTCAGAATTTTTTAACATTTTTAAGGGGGTGGGGGCATAGACCCCTATCAATTGTTAAGAAAAAATTGCTTCAATTATAAGAAAATGATCTTTGAACAACTTTTAGGGAATGAGATTTGATGGTTTAGATTGATAATGTCTTAAAAACTTTGTTCATAATATTTTACCACTTTAACTACCAAACCAAATTAATATCAACAGAAGAGAAAGGTCTCCTGGGGTCCCTCTGTTATCATTCAAACACCACCATCACCTGTATCTAGGGATGGACCTAGGGATGTTAGGGTGTAGTCGTACTCCTAAAATTTTGATTTTTCTTATATTATTTATATATTTTTGTATTTTTATGGATAATTTTGTATGTCAAAATTCTAATATACCTTCTTGATAGTTTACAGTTACACCCCTTATATAAAATTTTGGTCCGTCTGTACCTACATCAGCATCATCTTCGGCCATGTTTGCATCACCTTCTCCTGTTCCACACCTCATTTCCCACTCTATTTTTAAAGCTGGGACGTAATTAATGTCGACTTATTAAAATCTTTGATTACAGTAATTATTTCCATGAAGAAAAATGGTGTTTTTGAACATGGCAGCATGCTGCATGAATCTGAATTCAAACACAAACATATTGTTTGGCTTATAATGGATGATGATCAGCCGCGTGTAAAATGTGGAATAATGCCTCCATTTCTAGAGTTTCATTATTATTATTATTACAGACAGGAAAACAAGTTCAACTTATGTTTGCCATGTCATGTCAGATGCTAATTTCAACCAGCCTGCATTGCATTTGCATGCATGGACTTCACAAGTAAAGCTGTTCAAATTTTAGGGTTAGAAAGCTTCTTTTTATTTACTTGTATTTTTTAATATAATATTAATAATAAAAAATTTAAAATTTAAACCAAAATACAAAAAAAAATATTGATGAATAACTTTTGATATGCCAAAGATGTACCTTAATTGAAAAATTAATTATGGAGATGAAATTTAAATTATTTTGGTAATACTCAATCATTTCGAATTTTAGCAATAGAGTTGGTACAAGTGATAAATAACTTGTTTTCACTAAATAAATTTTGGGTTCAAGACGTTGTATATAAAAAAACATTATTGAAAGACTTACTCATCAAAATTAGATATACGACGCAGGTCGATCTGATTTAATCAGACCAAAAAAATAAAAATAAAAACACTCCAAATTCCACTAATAATCTTATAATTACTGTCATAATTGACATGATTATTCCTGAAGGGGACATATAAACCAAAACCAAACCTCTTCCTGTTTACATAAATAGACCAACACTAATATTTTTCACCAACTGATTCAGATATTTCTTAAGGGTTTATTATTACAGTATTACACTAATATATAACAAGATTTTTTTAAATTAATTTTTTATCTTTAATATTTAAAAGTAAAAGTTAAATAACATCATAATCTTAAAAACGAAAAGCCAAAAAAAAAACATTTATTTAAAACATAGAGATTATCCCTCAATGCTTGCTAGCAATAGCCACAAGGTCCTAGAAAAGACATGGAAATTTCAGTAATTATTACCCATCTCCATCACGCCTGGAGCAACAAATCAACAAATGATGCGTGCATGTTTTTCTGTGCACGAATAGTGGACCTGGAAAGTCAACGACTATTAGTTTTTTATTCCCTCCGTCTCACTTTGTCCAGTATTGATTTTTTAGTCAATTTCTTAAATTTTAATCTTAATTATTTTAAATATTTTAATTTATTAAATTTTATAAAATATATTTTTAAACTACTTCATTAAAGGTTTTAAAAACATATTTTTTTGTATTTTTATCAACAATAGATTTAAAGTTATAATATGTCAAAGTTGAAAAATTTTGACTAAAAAAAGTCAATACTGGACAAACAAAGTGGGACGGAGGGAATATTTGTTAGTAGGATAATATTCTTTATATACAACTATAAATCTTCGATGTTTTTTTTTTCTTCGTATCTTTGATTATTTAGAGTTTTTTCGTGATTAATTCAGATAATTTGTATTATATATTTGATTTTGATAGGTGAATCTTTTAACAACTTTTTTACATAAGCAACTCCTCAAATTTAATATTTGCTTAAACGGTATCAAACTACTTACCACATGGACTAACCTCGTTTATCAAAAAATATTATTTTAAATATATTATAAAATTTGATTAACTAAAATATTAAAACATAAACTTTTTACTTTCTAAAAAGTCAATAAGTAATGTTTATACATTATAAAAAAAAAAAAAGTATAAATATATACTAATAGAAGAATATCAATGGTACATCTAGTGGGATTGGAACTATCCAACAAATTACATATATTATTTTCATATCATTAATTGTTGACATTTAACGCCATGCAGGTAGATAATTATTAAAATTAATAATGTCTAATAAATAAGTTTTTTACAGGACATAACTTAAACAATTAGGACAGCAAGCTGTAGATTATGAATTAGCTTGAATATAATCTAATGGACTAGAGGTTATGCCATAATGGAATCAATAAGTGTGGGTATTAGGAAGGAAGCATGAATTAAGTCGGTCTAATAATATCAATTATAATAACTTGTTTTTTGCATAATCTCCACTGAAAAGAAAAATAATCATTTTTATTTTATAAACATAACATTATTAACTCGTTTGGTAAGAAATAAATGATTAAAAAGAGGATAAGATAATTTAATTAGGCTATAAATAGAATAGTAAGATTAGTTACATCATATGATCTCATACGATGACCTTAGTGTCACGGTCCGTGTGTCGTAGCAACGCGGGACCGGGCGAGATGCTTTCTGGTTGTGTTTAACTCTTGGGAGCGGGATAGCATTAAGGGTGTAGTACGTGCCGAGCAGCCGTCCTATCTTCGGATGGGCGTGCTGATCGCGCACCACACTGGTCGGGAGCTGTCCCCGCTTCCCTGATGAGCCCATGGGAGGGCGAAACCAGTAAGCATCGAGATGGTTAAGGCTGAACCTCGGGTGTGTGAGAGGCCTGAGGTGCCGCACGGGGTGGTTGTCCCTGCGTCAAAACTCTGACCCCGTGACATTAGTCTATTGATCATCGAGCCACAAACCACGTATAGTAAATCTTACGTACTGAACCTTAAATCATACATCTTAAATCATAAGTCACAATCGTTGAATCCTAAACAGTAAACTACATAAACCAAAAATATTAAACTATAAACCCTAAACTTGTACACTAAAGCTTACTTCATATAGGGATGGACAAGGAACTCGAACCCGATGGGTTTCGACCCAACCCGATCCGATCGGGTTAGATTTTTGGTAGAAAATTTGGATTTGGGTCGGGTCGGATTTTTTTCAAGGGTGATCTCGGGCTGGGTTGGGGTCGGTTTTAGGGTGAAAAAAATCAGACCCAACCCGTGACTAATAGTATAATTTATATATATATATATATATGTTTTAGGGATATTTGCAATAATCTCTCTTTATATATATTTTATACAATTGGGTCATTAAAATTAATTTTTTTATAATTAGGGCACTAAAATTTTATTTTTTTACAATTAGATCCCTAATTTTTTTATAATTAAATCCCTAAAATTTAAATTTTTTAATGATTCGGGGCGGGGCGGGTTGGATTTTTTCACCCTAAAACCGGATCGGGTGACGGGTGGAGGGTATGATTCTTCGGGTCAAGTGCGGGTAAGCTGAAAATCCGACCAGACCAGACCCGTGCCCATCTCTAACTTCATAAACCACAAACCCTAAAATCCTAAGGTTTAAGATTTAGAGTTTTATACATTGAATGGGAAAATTATTTTAATCAAATCTTTTAGGGTATTTATTTTAAGCTCTTAAATGACCCTTAACTTATACTCGTATTGTAATAATTCGGATTTGTATTT
This sequence comes from Abelmoschus esculentus, assembly GCA_035048815.1. Taxonomy (NCBI): domain Eukaryota; kingdom Viridiplantae; phylum Streptophyta; class Magnoliopsida; order Malvales; family Malvaceae; genus Abelmoschus; species Abelmoschus esculentus. Next base: position 11,840,076 of record JAUCBN010000009.1, read on the forward strand.
ATCAATCTGAAAAAAAAACCTTTGATAATAAATTTCGTAAAAAAACATTACAAATATTTAATTTTACTGAGAGGTGAACTCCGGACAGTCGTCCTTATGGCCACGGCGGCCCTGTAAAGTCGACAAAAAGAGAGGTTGTGTCACAGAATTTCTTTCAATGTTTTTTTTTTCCGAACACCAGAATTCCAGCAGTTAGTCTCTCTTTCCATTATTAGGTCAATATCTATTGATTTAATATTGGATCATTTTTTCACATGAATTAATAAGTTCCAGAGGGAAAGAGCAGAGAAAATACTTGGAAATTAATAATAATAATAATAATAATAATGTCTGTACTGGTAAAACATTAATTCTTCAGGTGTTTGGTGTTGAATACGGTTTTTATATTACATATAAGTGTTTTTGTCTGTATAGGTATAGCCTACTTGATGTAGATGTTGCAGAAACTTTACTCCATGTCCGTTAGGTGGTATATAGATTCATAAGATTGACTGGGTAAAAAAAATTTTAAAATTATTATATGATTTAAAAATCTTAATTTTTTAAAGTATTTTCTATTGAAAATTGATTTTCGTCCCTTAAAATCGATATCATTTGTAAGCGATTTGGCCCGGTTAGTCAAGTTGTTTATTTTTATTTTCTTGTATTTTTTTAATTTACGAATTCTAGACCTATTAGGAACACTCTCAATCCTTCCCTTAAAATTCATCTTCCCTCTAAGTAGGATTATTAATAGATTTTAAAAAATATCTGTATCATTAAATTTTCTTCTTGAATTGTTTAAAAAATTATGAATTTGAATGCCAATATTTACTTTAAAAATATAATAATATTAATGGGCTAATGTTAATTTTTCCTCCTACAAAAATCCTTATTAATAAAATGAAGTAGATTCTCAAACAATGGAACTAAAGAGACTTTTTAAATGAAAAACTAGAGAAGAATAATTATTTTAGTTTTAATTTAAATTATTTTATATGTACAATATCTGTCGTGTTTAATTCTTTTTAAATTATTTTAATTAATATTTTATATGCAAAACCCTTTCTACGCCATTTGTCAACCGTGGGGAACCAACACAATCATGAGTTTACATCAGCAATGATTAAAGTCCTGTCCACCACTTGCTTCTTTGCTCTTCTCATATTTATTTGTAACCAAACAAAAATAATACAGAACATATAAGAATATCTAATAACTGCAAGAACATATATTAAAAAAATATAAGTTTTGTTATTCCTCAATCGAATATCTTAAAAAAAATTATATATTTTTTTATTTTAATTAAAATGATAAACTATTAAGTGACGTCTTTATACTATATCTCTTATTTTTCTTTAGATATCTCTTATATACTAGGACTGATTAACCTCTAGAGATTTTCGTGCTCAATCATCATGCCATAATGAGATAATAATAAAAAATAACTGAGTTTACATTCTAACAAGTCGAGTTATCATCTTTCAATCCATTATTAGTCATCACTAAACTTGATATAATTTCATTAGTCACCAATCTGCTTACGACTCTAAGGAGATATAAATACCCCAATTATAAGGATATTAGGATAAATCTTTGCTCCCCAAAACCCTCTCTACAAGGGCTATCATCACCTATCTATTTCTCTCATCTCTTAAATGAGTTGTTACTGGCTCAACGTCGATCAGGATTGAATCGCTTATTTCAACGATTAACTATGATCTTCTATGACATTCGACGTATCTCCTGATGATTAGATAACTCATTGTCAGTTCCATAATTACTGTTAGTCACTTTCTTCGCCTCTTTATTTGGTGTCATCCAAAATCGACATCAGCACGACTTAAATAAAAAATAAACACTAAAATTATGTTTTTTTAGTCTCTAAATTATTTTTAAGCAAAATAAATATTTAAATTATTATCGTTGACCATTTAGTAGTTATATTATTTTTTGTCAAAATAAATACCTAAAGTATTTTTTTTAATTTTCAAATATCTTTTAATCCAAAAGATATCTAAATCTTTGTAATGTGTCAATGTCTAATTGATAAAATATTTTGTTAACTGGAATAACGAACAAACTTCAAAAATAATAATTTAGATACTTATTTTGATAAAAAAATATATAAATACTAAAAACAAACCAATGTTATTGTTTAAGTGTCGAATTTAGATTAATAAAAAACTACAACCGATCTAACCTATTCTTTTATGTTGTCATAAAAAAATATATCCTTTGTACATTCGAAGTTGTCTTTTGTTTGTCTTAATTTCTAGAAAAAAAATATATATAATATGTTGAACCAAATAGACACGTTTGAAATCAAATTATTTTTTATTTCACCACTTTTGCTTGGTCCACATACGCATAAAGAAAGTCAAAATAAATCGAATAAAATTTTAGAACAAAATTTATTAATCAACAAAATAATACTATAAATATAATGCAATTATTTAATTTTAACACAACATATTATTTAACAAACATAGCTGATAAATTATTAACCAACAAAATAAAAATACCCTAATCTATTTCTATATAACGTATGATGAATCTTGCAATAAAAAATAATGTATGATGAAGTCCATGTATGTAATACATACATAGAGGGTTGGGTGGAAGACTTTTGCTTCACTTCAAAAAAATATTTTTTATAAGATTTAATTTATTTTAATATTTTGCATATATTTTTTATTATTCTAAACTTATTTTTTAAAATTGTATAAACTTATTTTTTAATATAAAATTTCACCTTCGTTTTTACGTTAGAGCATTCATAACCATACATACATCATTATGTATATGTATATTTTTAGTATTATATATCGTCAAACCCAAGCGTTGCACTGCTTAAACAAACCCTACTACCGGAGAAATTACATCCTCTGACTATTAAATGTTATAAATTGGTCCATTGATTAACTTTTTGATACAAAGTGGTCTTATGTCATTAAAAATTTGACGAGAAATTGACGTGGACGTTAACATGCTAACTTGGATAACTATCTGGCATCCCCAATCTCTATAATCCAAGTCAGCACGTTAACGTCCACATCAGTTTCTCATCAAATTTTTAATGACATAGGACCACTTTGTATCAAAAAGTTAATCAATGGACCAATTTATAACATTTGATAGTCAGGGGATATAAAAGATAATTGAGATATAGTCAAGGGACCATTTATGTAGTTTACCCAAAAATAATGATATGAGTGATTTTATTAATTAGTTTTACGGATAACGTAACGAAACTTACCCATGATATAATTTCTCTGAAAATAACAAACAAATAAAATGAGTAAATAAATGGCTCAATAAATAAAACAGAAGAAAAATTGGTCCACCATAGAAGTGGGTCCAAAAGGGGATAACGGGATGGGACCTAGCACTTGAAACGGCCAGCCTGAAACACAAAATCGTGAGCCGTAATGATCGTGGGATTCTACACGCCGGACCATTTAGCCGCAACGTCCCCCGAGCCCCCGACCAGTCAGTCATTCCGTTCTGTGGGTTCCACTCGACTAGTTTTTTTAATAGAAAGCGTTCATCTTATTAAAAAGAAAAAATATTTAAAATTATAAAAAAAATTATAATTATGCTCATAAATTGAATATAAAATATTAATGTCAAAAAAATATTAAATTTAATAATAGTATATGATGTTTAATATTAATATAAATTAATAAATTTAACAAAAAATATTAAAAAGAGTACAAAATTTAAAATTAATAATTCATAAATAGACCAAACTAACATGTTAAAATTAAAATAACAATTCATAAATTAATAACTATTATCTATTATCCTTAATATTTTGAATGAAAAATTCATATCGATACACATAGGGCGTATGAATATGTATAATCGTTTTTCAAATTAATGATTCCAATAAAAAATTATAATGTAATAGTCAAAAAATTATTATAAAATATTTAAAATTTTTAATTCTGTATCGGTACATCTAATAGCCACACCGATACTCATATAGTCATTATATATTCCCAAGTTGAATGACGTATCAAAATAGATGATCTTATATCGATTATGCATGTCAAAACGAATGAGCTTGTATCGATCCTTTGTACTAATACAATTATATGTGTATCGATACTTGATAGACATCAAGAAAAGTTAAAAATTCTAATAGCGAAAATTGTATTGATATGACTTGTTGGGTACCGATATATCCAAATAATTTTGACTATTTTGAATTTAAAAACACTTATAAAATGTTAGAAGATTTAAAATTTGACTTAAAAATTATTTTATGTTCAAAATTATGTCAGTTTCTGAGTTTTTGTTTTTTTTTTGAGTACTTAAAAGTCTATTTTATAAAATAATTCTTAAAATACTTACTATATTAAAATCAATTATTAATTTTATAATTTTTTTACATATAAAACTAAAGAAAATTTTTTAAGATTTTTTGAAAAATACACCCCTTTCTTCAAAGGCTATTTAAGTTTAAGTCTAAAATAAAATTGAATCTTAAAATTTGATCGTCAATTATTTCTCCCCCTTTAAAGCTTTGAAAAATTGAATTCTCAATCGAAAACTTTAATTAATTTTGAATTTTATTTTTACGAGGAGGAGAATCATTAAAGTAATTTTTTAAAGTTGGTTTTAATATAAAAATTGAGAGATTATTGAGATATTTATTTTGGTATAATAATTTAAAATAGTTTTAGATTAATTTAAAAATATTATAAAATGATCTAAAGTTCAAACAACTTAAAAATAGGTTTGAAATATTTTTTAAGGCTTTTAGCATGATTTAAGTCGATTTTAAATAACCAAATTAATCAATTTTAAGCCTCATATCGATACAGTTGTGTATTGTACCAATAAACATAAGGTTTCAAACACAATAATTTTTTAGTGTTAAAAACTTGTACCAATACAAACAATAGGAATATCATACGGAAAGGGATCATACCGATACGCATTGAGACGTACCAATACTCCCCTCTATTTTAAATCCTCTGATAGCTATTTTCATGCAAATATACTGATAAGTTATATTGATCCCTTGTACCAAAATAGACAAAGACATACCGATCTATCATATCGATGCGCACAAATGTGTACTGATCCTTGAAGAATATTGAAGCATGCACAATGACTCTTTTCATAAGAGAACATATCAATATGTACACCCACATATTGATATCGACATGCCTAAAAAAAAGAAATTTAGTTCAAAAATGTGTCCTCAACGGTTCTAATTGATTTGAACAATCTTCAACGACTAGAAAATCATTCAACAACATAAAAGAGGAATTTAAATTTCAAGATAGGTTAGAGAACATATCCAAGAATATTGATAAAAAAATTTAAGTTTAAAGCAAATTTCTTCATTTTTCGAGATCTATTTAAGCGATACTTATTACTTGAACTAATCATTGTTGATAAATTTAAAGAATAAGTCAATTAGTTTTTTTTAATCGCACCAAATTTAGAGAGATTATATCATGGACCATGTTCATCACGTACGTCATCCGTGGTCCATACAATCAGGTTCGTTCATCTTTAAGTAAATATTATAAATAGGAAAGAGGTGATGATTCACTTTAAAAAAATACAAGACAAAAAAATTTGATTAGTTGAGACCACGAAAATTATCTTGAAATTAGTACACACGCGGTGTCTGTCGTTAACCTTGATAATTCGATAGCGCGGTGGCGCATGTTGCACAGAGGTGCTCATTTATGAAAAATAGTGGAATTAGTGTACACGCGGTACCTATCGTTAACCACTAGAATGATCGTTGCATACGCGGTGCTCGATCTTGTGTTAGCACAGAGATGCTTATTTTGTGAATATAGTGGAATTTGTGCATACACGGTGCCAATCGTTAACCATTAGTGTGATCAATGCATACGCGGTGCTCGATCTTGTGTTAGCACAGAGGTGCTTATTTTGTGAATATAGTGGAATTTGTGCATACACGGTGCCTATTGTTAATCATTAGTGTGATCAATGCATATACGGTGCTCGATCTTGTGTTAGCACAGAGGTGTTTATTTTGTGAATATAGTGGAATTTAATTAAATTTTTTATCATATTTTTATCTTAACCGTCATTTTGCTATGAATATAAACGTTACTTAGAAAAATAAGATAAAATGTTTATTAATTTAATCCAAGTAAGAAGAGGATAAGTTTGAAAGTTTAGTGCAGTAAGTAGTTGCATCTACTACTGTTCTGCATCTCGGCTTATCCGGCTCTAGACTCGGTAGGGCTTAGCCGAGTGAAATTCTGACTAAAGATTAGATCTTATTATAAAAGCTGAATTTGGAGGAGTGTCACTGAGTCGGTTGGTGGGGTCAACTCGTGAAAGCGTGGTAAAAATTACATGTTAAAAGTAATTTATTCTAAATTTTTGAATTTAATAATAATAATATATAAATAAATAAATATTATTTTATGATTATCTTTAAATTAATTAGATTATTTTAAAAAAGCAGGGACGAAGTAAATTAAATAATTATTAATTCTAAACTTATTTAAATTTTTATTTAGTTTAAATATCAAATAAGTAAATGATTGGACTTATTAAATGTATTAAATTTTGCTGTTTCGGAAGAAGTTGTATATTATTCTGCTTTTAACAGGTCTTTTTGTATGTTTTTAAGTAATCAAAAGTATTTTTTAAAGTGTTTTTATTAGATTTTGTTGTTTTTTGGTTTTTTTTTAAAAAGTTTTTCATCTAAATTCAAAAATTAGAATTTATAGCTTTTGAGTTGGATAAACTAGTTTGAAAATAAAATTACTTATTTACCTTATAATTTATTATTAAAATAATATTTATATATAATTATAAAATAATATATTTTTTATAATATTTATATTGAGAATAAAATAATTTATTTATAATTTATTTTAATATTTATATTGAGAATAAAATTCAATATCTTTTAAATTTATTATTAATTTGTACTTGTTATGTTCGTATATAATCTAAAATATAGTTTATATTTTTAGATTAAATTTTATAAAAAAATAAATTTTTTTATTATAATTTAAGTTCACTTATACCTTACAACATGTTTAAAATAGATATTTTAACTTTTTAAAATCACTTTTTGACAATAATAACAAACATTACTTAACTTTCTAAAATCATTTTTCTACCACATTTTTAAAATCATATTTTCAACTGTATAATTTATAAGCAATGTCAAACTAAACCTTAGTCAGATTGTCAATAAAATTTATTTTATTTATATTTTTAATTTAACTCCAATAAAAATATTTAATTTGATTTAAATTTTATTAAAATCAAAAAAATTTAAATAATAAAATAAAACTCGATAATTTGTATTATTTAATATTTTTAATCTAATTTTATTTAATTAAATCGAATATTCTTTTTTACTCTTATTGTCTGATTCTGACTTGATCTTCTATAAATATAAATATATTATATGATGAACATTTTTATACAATTATTTCAGACCAACCAATGGCAACGGGGGAAGGCTCGCATCGCGTGCAGATGCTGCTGGTGAGCACCTTTTGAGGAAAAATTATATCATGGGTCAGTCCCACCACGTGTTTATAGGATCGACCAATAAAAGTTATCTATCTTTCCATGTCATATTTTTTTTCCAAGTGATTTTTCACTTGAAAAATTAAAAAATAACAAGGTGGCTAGTTTTTATTAGTCGGTCCCATGAATGACGAGGTGAGACTGATCCATGATATAATTTCTCCCTTTTGAGAGTCTTTAATATTAACCAGCCTTGGAAAGGAATTTCTCAGAAGTATTATTTTCATATAATATTTGTACTTTTTTTAATTCTTTTCCTCTTTCAGTGTTTTGGTTAGGAGTGAGTCTTCAAGTGAGTCCAGTCGAGTTGAATCAAAAAATTTTAAATTATTCGAGTTGAGTCAACATATTTTATAACTTGAATTTTTTTTTGAATTTTTTTCGATTCGAGTCGGTTTTAGCGAGTTCGAGTAAATTCGATTTTTTGAGTTTATGTATAAATTTTAATTGCACTATTTATAATACTATAGTATATTTTGATTCTAATTTAAACAACTCTCTTTTTATATCTACATGCATATTTTTCACATTATTTTTTTACATGTATAAATAAGATTTATTATTATTATTATTATTATTATTATTATTATTATTATTATTATTATCAAATACTTTGGGTTGAATATGTTATTTCATTAAATTACGAGCCTCGTTAAAAACTTTTTTCTTGTCTAAAAAAAGCCAAAACGAGATAAAAATAATAATAAATTAAATACAATAATATAAATACATAAATTTAAAAATATAAAATAATTAACATAATTTAAATATATAAATAAAATTGTATTAAATAAAATAAAAAATAAATATGAAAAATGATCATATTATAAAGAAATAAAAATTAAAAGGTAAAAATAATAAAAAAGAGAAAATATGACTGAAATAAAACTACAGGGACTAAATGTGTAATTAGACCCTAAAAATTTTCGAGTTATTCGATTTTTCTAGTAACTCGAACTTTGAAAATTTGAACTCGACTTGAAATCGATTTTTTTTAGTTATTCAATTTGACTCGAATAACTTGAATCGAATAACTCAAAATTGAAAAAAAAATAATTTTTTTATTCGATTCGAGTTTTGCTCACCCCTAGTCTTGGTTTAAGCTTGTATTATTCTAGAATTTAGTTTTAAGTACATATTGCATGCTAAAAATATTAAATTATATTATAGACCCGTCCTTCATATTATTTATGATCTCAATCAATAAAATTATATATTTTAATGAATTTTTATATTATTTTTTTATCAAGAAAAAAATCATATGGTAAAAATTGCTTTTTAAATTTGATTTATAATAAATATAAGTAATATTTTTTGATATAAATTGATATTATATAACAAAATAAAATTTATAGTTTTTATCGATTAAACCATAAAAAACGTGACATAATAAGTCTATAATAAAACATCACCAAACTTATAGTCTTTAAAGTGTATAATAATACTAATGTCAATCTAACTATTATTAATATTTACTTAATTTAATTTTTAACTAAATATTTTTTTTCATAAAGAAAAGGAGTTTAATTCACCTTTCTTAGTGACGTAGCCATTAACAAAGAACATGTGAGATCGTATTCTATAAGGTTAATATTGATGTTATTATTATGAATCTGATGGTGCTCATCACGCGGTGGAAAAAGAAAAGACCAAGAAAAAACAAAGGGAAAAGAAAATTAAAGTAATTTATTACATAATAAATATTTGTAAGAAAGAAAACTGTCGTAAAAAAATAGCTAAACATGAAAAATTATTATATTGTTTCAATTCATTATGTCATCTATTATCTTATCTAATAAGACATGTAAGGAAGAGGTGAAAATTCACTTGTGAAAAAATGAGATGAATCTTCACCTCTTTCTTATATGTTATTAAATGGATGAATTTCATTATATGAAACTATGGATGACATTACGAGTCAAAGTTATTTAAATAATTTTTTGGTAGACAGAGAGCAAAGGAGATGAGATCGAGGGTTTATGTAATATTTGGGGGGCTATGTATCCTATCTTAGCATTCTCTACCATGGGTGGTTCAAAGATTTTGGGGCCCTGTGTAATTTATTAAAACATGGTCCTTAGAAGTAATTGTCCATGACCTCCACTAGTTATAAAATTGTAGTCCTTAGAAGCAAATGTCCTTTTTAGGGCCCATGTGCGATCGTTTCTAATTGCACCTATCCAAAACATCACTAGTTCTACTAAAGCAATAGTAATAATAATAATCCATAAGATTTTATAATCAATTGTCACATTTAAGAAATAATTATAACGTTTTAACAATTATAACTCATCTTTCTTAATAAGGCTTTCAAAATTTTTTAATGAATTTCGAGATTAACATCATCTAATAAATGTAGTTTATCAAAATTCGAGACTCCTCTTTTTTGGACCCTATGCGATCGCTTCTATTGCACCTGTTCAGAACCCACAACGTTGTCCACCACCGGATTATCAATAATTTTCTCCTCTTTTCCATCCATGCAAATCTTTGTATTCTGCAAATCTTGTAACATTCTCATTTGAAAAACATTCATAAGAAAAAAAAATTGGATATGTTCGATGATCATGTATCTAACTAAAGACAGAAAATAAATGAAAGCAACCCTCTTTAGCTGCCCATTTAATCTTGACCATCGGATTATAATTTTGATCATATCAGTTTTCTTAATATGTTTCTCTGAGAAAAAAAATAAAGAGAGAGGCTAATTATACACTCTTATTATGGTCTTTATCAGTAGCTGGTGGGTGGCATTGGAAGATGACGCCTGCCCTTCTCTCTCACACACGCACTCACTTAATTTTAACCAAAGTATTCGATTCATTATTCGATTAACTCGGATGAAGTTTACAAATTTTTAATATAAAAAAATTACTTTAACCCAGTTTTTTTCATCTGTAATATCAAAATTCGAAAATCGAACGGATTGGTCTCACACTTTTTATAATTGAAATATGGACTTTTTTTGGTCCTCTCAAAGCTTTTCCAGGAATCAAGCTCCATTTCCACTTATAAAAAAGGAGAGGAAGAAGAGTATAGACAAAGAGAGAGAATGTTTGAGAGGGACAGATTATTAGGGCATGTGTATATGTGTGTTTCCATTTCTCTTATTTAACCCTATCTCTTCTCTCTTTTCCCATTCCCTCACCTCCCCCCTTTCTTTTCCTTTCCCCTTGGGATCTGTTACTAATATTTTCCCATTTCGACAACTACTGGACAAAGCTCTTTTTGAGTTAGAGCTTTGAGTTCAATTCCCGAGGCTTCAAACTTTTCATTACACCAACCTTTCTTGCTTTTTTCCCCCTTCTTTGTCGTGCATTTCTTTCTGTGTTTTGTTGTTTTGTCTGGTTCAAATATCTTTACCTTTTTAAAGTTTCCTAGCTTTAACACCCGCACGAGGTTGGCTTTTGAGTCAGATCTCCGAGGATAGGGAAACTGGGTGTTGTCTTGAGACCAACCTTTGTTCTACCGTGAGCTTCTCTTCTCTTCTTTTGGTGTTTCCTTCTTAGTTTGTGTACTTTTTGTCTGAAATGATCATTTCCCTACGGCTAGAAAAAGATGAAGTGGAGGAAGCTTTCGGTATAAGTAAAGCAATGAAATTATGAAACTATATGATATGTATGAATATATGTTACATGTTCCATGGATCGCAGCTAATCTCTCCTTTTCTAGCTGATATTTTTCTCCATACATAATTTCCTAGGTTTTTCAAGTACTCTATACCTACATTTTCTTTTATTTTTCCATATAAACTTGCTGTTCCTTTTGAAATATGATTTCTTTTCTGTTATTTTTTGATGTCTGAATTTAGATCTCATTCTTGTGTTATGGGGACATTGTATTTCCTAGGTTTATACATAGTTGTTGTAATGAAAGATCAACTGTTGGAAAAGAAGCTAAAACGTAGCAGACATGGTGCTCTATAAAGGTTAATCATCAGAAATGATAGTCCATTCAATACGAGAAAACTTCTCTTACAAGTACATTCAACTTGATCATGATTAGTTATGATTAATGATTCTGTTTTTGTTGTTGTTGGGTTCTTTTTGGTTGGTAACAAAAGCTTAGCATACGATCTATGTTTGTTGGTGTATGATCTGTAGATAAAACATGTAATTAACCAGTCTTAATTATGTTCTGTAATACAGGTTTAGATCAGTGACTTGTTAGGGGGAGAAATGAACACCTTTTCCCACGTCCCACCAGGCTTCAGGTTCCATCCCACGGATGAAGAACTGGTGGATTACTATCTGAGAAAAAAGATTGCTTCAAAAAAGATAGACCTGGATGTCATCAAAGATGTTGATCTTTACAAAATTGAACCATGGGATCTTCAAGGTAACGTTATCCGGTATTACATTCTCAAGACAAATCACTAAATTCGAACCCATACAAGATGAGAATAACGTGGACGTTCTTAATCAGTCGGCCAATTAGTGGATCTCTCGGGGTTGTTTTTTTCTTTTAATATTGTTTTGGTTTGGATATGTAGAGCTGTGCAGAATAGGCAGTGATGAGCAAAACGAATGGTACTTCTTTAGCCATAAAGACAAGAAATACCCGACAGGTACTCGCACTAATAGAGCAACAAAGGCAGGGTTTTGGAAAGCTACCGGCAGAGACAAAGCTATTTACTCGAGGCTTAGCCTTATTGGCATGAGGAAAACCCTAGTCTTCTACAAAGGGAGAGCACCTAATGGACAGAAATCGGATTGGATCATGCACGAGTATCGACTTGAAACAAATGAAAATGGAACACCTCAGGTAAGTATATGCATGTCTGAATTCAAAACATAAGAGCATTGCATACAATAAAGATGGTCCATGGCACCGGCTTCGAGTCGAGTTAGTAGGTGTATGTCTGTAATATCATATAGAGTGGTTCATTCTATACTCGATTCAAAATATGGATTTCGAATTTAGTCCAGAGTCTAAATGTCCATATTTATAAATAATAAGTTAAGTCGTTTAGATCTACTCGTATTATTTTAAAAATCAAGTTTGGATCAAAGTTTTATGAGTTTGTTGAATCCTTAGATTAACTAAATGTAACAATGGAGATTAAAACATTAAACGAATGACAAATCACTTATTTTTTTCCTAAAATTTTTCTCATGTTCTATGATTAATCTCAATAATTTATTTTCATTCATCTAATGATCCAAAAACTATATAAAACTTTTAATTTGTATAATGTCAACAAATTCCCTCTATTTTTTTTTTTAATAAAAGTATCTTAGTTTTGATTTAATATGTAGTATTTTTTTTTATTTTCCCTTTCAAAAGCTAAGATATATAATGCAAACAACCTAAATAAATTTTAATATTTCCATTATGGTATTATATATAGTCAGTTTTCATAGTTTATAAATTACATATATATAATTATCGAGCTTAATTTTTTTTTATCTAAACCCTTCCAGTTGTTACACAAACAACTCAAACTTTAGACAGCTGTTGAAGTATGAATAGAAATTTTGTGCTTTTTGGTTTCTACTTATGTCTCGTATTAAAAAATAAGTAGTTCAGAGTTTAAAATTTAGAATTTAGGGTTAGAACTTCGAAAATAATTTTTTAGTGTTAAAGATATAAAAAGGATACCGAAAAAAGATTAAATATATTTGTTCTTGAAATATATATTTATTAATGAACCTACTTGTTTTGAATTTAACATCCGGCGGACTTCCATGCACGTACACATACACATACATCCATATATAAACATGTAATCTGTATGAAGTTTTAAGTGTAATGACTGATTTGATTGGTCTTTGATTTATTTAAATCAGGAAGAAGGATGGGTAGTATGTAGGGTTTTCAAGAAGCGAATGCCAACAATGAGAAAAATGGGTGAATATGAATCTTCATGCTGGTATGATGACCAGGTTTCCTTCATACATGAACTGGAATCCCCCAGGCGAATGCCTCAGCCTTATGCACCAACGTACCATCACCATTTCCCCTGCAAGCAAGAACTTCAGCTGCAATACAACATGCCACATGACCCTTTCCTTCAACTCCCTCATCTGGAGAGCCCCAAAGTTCCCCAATCTGCTGCAACTATGAGCTGCAACTCTGGTATTCCTTACAATGGAAGCACGCTGCAGTCCTCAACACTCACACAAGAAGAGCACTTGCACCAAGGACATCACCAAAATCTCAACTCGTTTTACAACACCAACGTCAATCATCGAGCCGCGGATCAAGTCACAGATTGGCGAGTCCTTGACAAATTTGTTGCCTCTCAGCTCAGCCATGAAGAAGCATCCAAGGAGCACAACTATTCCAATGTAGCCACCAGCTTTCATGTGCCAACCAATGAATCCAAAAGGCCTGAAATGGTTCATCAGGAATATGCTTCCACATCCACTTCCAGTTGTCAAATTGAGTTGTGGAAGTGAAAGCATATTCTAGCAAGCCATTAGTCGATGCATATACTAATTATAAGAAGCACATTTATAAGAAAACAAGCCTTTAATCCAGGTTTTCTGTACATAATAAACCTATATAATGGTAATGCATATGGGACTGCTGGGGTCCTTATTAATTTGTATTGATATTAATACTAGGCACATTTCTTACTACTAGGTGGACTATGGCCGACTGCTCCTTGGGACTGACTCGGCCTGATATTGAAATGTATTTGCATCTTAATATGCATATGAAGGGTTTCTTTGCTGTAATCTTCATTCCGACCTTGTCGATCCTTTATGTTCTCTTACTGATATGACTTGCGCTAATATTTCTGGCACGACGAAGTGCATGCAAGTGAATATAAATCCAACCCCTTTGATAAAATGTTCAATAATTTGTACTTGTCTTAGACCCTTTTAAAACCTAACCAAAATGCATTGGAAACTATGCAGCATATCTTTTGTTGTTCATAAAAAAAGATACATTTAGTTTCAGCATATGATGTATCATAAACTAGACATTGTAATATGCAGCAAGCCAAGACAAGGTCCTGCTTTCTTTGTACCAGGAGTACTACCAAGAGGATTCAGCAAGCAACATTTTCTTTTAGCTAAATCATGCTAAATATTTAATTCAACTCATTTGAGGTCTCTTTTCTTAAGGCTCTGTGCGGTCGCTTATCCGCTTCTTTAATGTTCAAACTCACTACTCCGAGACTAAATCATGTTGTATTATCATGCATATGAAGAAGAATAGTCCTTTTGTACCTCAAACTAATACGAACCTTATTTTAAACCTCATTCCTTGACATTGAACTGTAAGTCCAAACTAAACGGCAACCCCCACTGAGTTATATACTAAAATGGAAAACAACAAAATGGCATATGCTAGCTATGTAAGTCATCCATATACACTAATGTATGTAGTTGATGATGAGCTAAAATGGTTCTAAAAGCCATTTACAGTTCAACAAAAATAGTCCTGCGCCCCAAAATAAACCAAGTACCAACTGTTAATTTAGAAGGTTGTGCTTAGTAAAACAGTTGAAGATATCAAAACAAGAAATATAATATGTGGCTAATGTGAAGATTGCAGAAACCTTTCTGGAGTTTTTCATTACCAGGATACTATTGGTAGAATAGTAACATACCTGTTCTAAAAGATAAATTAACATGCAGGCATCCAGAAATTCTATCCCTTCAGATTAGCAGACTCCATAGATCCTTATGAAAATGTTGATCAGTATGGTAATATGAGAGATAAGGGAGTAAGTATATGTATATATATAGGAAAATGCAGGCTATAGGCCTCCCATATGTCCCAAATTTTCAGCTATATATTTGGACTTGAAACTTAAAGGTAGGAAGAGGGATGACTGCAATTGACCGCTTGAAGTCTGGTTTGAGACTTCACCAGCTTGGTTTAAATACCAGGATCAAGAAAACAAGATTTAGCACTAATCTAGTAATAATGGATAATTGGACTTACCGGCAAGAAAAGTAGTGCAATTCCTTGATTGTTATTCACATGGAGAACATCTAATTCTTTTACTTGGATTGAATTCAAGCATGAAAATCCCTTTAAAGGGATGAAAATACTTTGATGTGACATAATCATTGGGCGTGCTCTCATGGACTCATAATGAAACAACTCTAACATGCATACTTGGATTTCGAATGTGTTTCTGTGTTTTCTTCTTAGGGTTTCATCTGTGCCTGCCAAAGCCTATAGCAAGCAGACCATGGATGCATGCATGCATGCATGCGCATATTGATGCATATGGGTGTGTGACTGAATAATTAGAGAGTTCATTAAAAGAAATGTTGTTTTGCAGACTAAGTTAACATCATTGACCATGTGAAAAAACAATCCTCCATGTGAGACACCATTATTTCTGTGCATCACTAGTTTCCCAAATCCCAATTCCCAAACCTCCACAGTTCCCGGAGTCCAGGCTTGTACTTGGTCCTTATTTTACTTATGTCTGTTATTACCCATATTGTTTTTCTTTGACTAATTATGTTCTGGAATTGAACTTTGGTCATCCAGGTCCTGCTTGTTATACCAGGAAAGCCGAAGCGCATGAGATGAAAGAGACAGAAGATGACAAGCTAAAAGGGGGCAGACCCTGATTGGGAACACTTGAGAGTTAGGCATAAAGGGGGAAACCAATCCTTGTGGTCAATCATGGATGTTGAGCTCTACTTGTCTGGTTGTTCACTATGTCTGAGAAAAGTAAAGTTGAAGCAACTTGATTGGCTTTCTTTAACAAGTGGTCGATGCTTGACAAAGGATCATAGATAGGTTTCACTTCCCTGAAATTCTATTAGACTCTGAAAACACACAAACTAAATCCACTGCCGGCATCTGTTTAGCCGTAGTTGGCAATTGGCATAGTTTTTAAGTTGTTTTTCGCGGTGTAATCGTTAAATTTATCCAGAATATTATGAATAAAAATCTCATACCTCTTAATCTTGTTTTTTTGATGTCTCGCCTTTAAAAATACTTATAAATTAAATTTTAAATTATAACCTTAATTTTTACTTCATAAACCCTAAACTCTAAAAAATATACTATATCCTTAATTTCCTAAACCTTAACCATAACCCATAACCTTGAATCCTAATCTCTAAACTCATTATTTTAAAGTGAGATATCAATGAAGGCACAATAAAACGGTATACGATTTAAGATGAAAATCTTCTACCCTTTATTATACCTGTTTTGGTGCCTCACTTTTAAGTTAGTGGGTTTAGAGTTTAGGGTTTAGATGTATAGTTAAGGTATAAAAAATTAGGGGTGAAGTATATTTTTTAAGGTGTAAGATTTAAGATATAAAAATTAGAATTATAATTTAAAATTTAATTTTAAATTATTTTTTAAAGGGAAACATGAAATAAGACATTAGAGGAAAAAAATCAACCATTTGTACTCAAGTATTAACATGTTTTAATATTTTATTAAATAATGGGCTTTTGTTATTAGTAGTATCTATTTTCATTATTATTTTTGTATTATATTATTATTATTTATTAGTAACTATATTTATTGTTAAGACTAAAAAAATAAAATAAAAATATATATTATTAGTATTATTATTTCTTTATTCTTATTACCTGTTACTTATTATTATTTATTACATTAACATTAATTATTATTATCACAATTAATTATTGTTATCTTAATATTATTATACTACTATTAGTTTACTATTATTCTCGGTTTAATATTGTTGATTATTAGTATAGTTATATTATTATTTAAAAGTAAAATTAAAACTGATTAATATGTAATTTTTTTATAAATTTTTTAGGGATATTTATAATAATAGTCCTCTATCTATATACTTTTTGTAATTAAGTCCTTAAAATTGTTTTTTTTAGAATTTCGTCCTTAAAAATATAATTTTTTATAATTAAATCTCATAAAATTATTTTTTTACAAGGCTTAACTCAATAATAGGTGCCCAAAGTATACACTTTTTCTGAAATAGGTGCCTAATGTTTTTTTTAGTTGAAATAAATGCCTAAACTATATATTTTTTCTAAGATAGGTGCCTAATGTATTTTTTGGCTGAAATAGGTGCCTAAAGTTTCATTCCCTTTGTGTTTTAAGGTAACATTGTTAAAAGAAAATTGTTTAATTTATAAATAAATACCTAAACTATATATTTTTTTCTAAAATAGGTACCTAATGTTATTTTTATTGAAATAAGTGCCTAATTTTTTTCTTATAAATAATTTATGTTTCTTATAAGATATAAAATTATTTATATATTATTGTTTTAATCTATTAAATTATTTATTATGATTGATTAATAATTTATTTAAATTTGATTTATTAAATTATTGATTAACGTTTAAATATTTATGTTTATATATCAACGTTTTAATTTATTAAATTATTTATTATAATTAATTAATAATTTTTATTTAAAACATCGAAAACTTTTACTGAACTTTTATGATTAATTTTTGGATTTAAAATCATATATTATTTCAAAATTCAATCGATATCACGTATTTTTGAAGTTGGAGTCTTTTCCCACATGATGGACCTGGAATAATGAAAATAAATCCTTGGCTACATTGAAGGTAGCCAAGGAATAAAACTTAATCAAAATTTAATCCACAACAATAAAACTGGGTTGAGAACATAACATAAATATTTAAAAGTGAGATAAAATTAATAAATAAATTATTTTTTTTAAAAAAACAAGACCTTGGATGAAATAAATTAAATTTAAATAAATTATTAATCAATTATAATAAATAATTTAATAGATTAAAACGTTGATATAAATAATTTTATATCTTATAATTACTTATAAGAAAAAAATTAGACATTTATTTGAATAAAAAATACATTCCACCTATTTTAGAAAAAAATATATAGTTTAGGTACTTATTTATAAATTAAACAATTTTCTTTTAACAATGTTACCTTAAAACACTAAGGGAATAAAACTTTAGGCACCTATTTCAGCCAAATAATATATCAGGCACCTATCTCAGAAAAAATATATAATTTAGGCACTTATTTCAGCCAAAATAAATATTATGCACCTATTTCAGAAAAAGTGTATACTTTGGGCACCTATTACTGAGTTAAGCCTTTTTACAATTTAGTTTCTAAAATTATTTTATTTTCTATTGGTCGGATCGGATCGAGATGAAATTTAATATATTTATTTTTGGTTCAGATCAAATCTTTTTTAAAAAACTTTTTAAATCAGGTCAAAGTCGAATTTAATATTATTTGTATTCGAGTTAAAATTAGATAGATCGAAAATCTGACCCGACTCAGACCGTGCCTAGTTACACACGGTATGTTCTGACGTATATCATTATTCTAACATTTAAATTTTTCGGCCCACTTCCCCCTTAAACTTTAAGTGAGATAATGATATATTTTAGTACCTTATCTTACTTATTTTTTTTTTATTTTATTTTAATACCTTATCTATTTTTAATAAAATAGTATCTAATATTATATTTTATTTTTATTTTGGTACCCGTTGTTAAAAAATAGTAGTATACAGACTAGAATAGAAAAAAAATCACACGTAGTAGATGGTGTTTTTTTATAATTTTAGTCGATATTACATATTGACTAGGAGAGAAAAAATTATGTTGTAACTTGACACATGATTTTTTTCTCTCTTAATTAGTCTATTGTTAATTTTTTAATGGTAAGATATCAAAATAAAAATAAAATATAACGTTAGGTACTATTTTATCAAAAATAAATGGAGTATCAAAACAGAAAAAACGAGGAAAATGAGATACCAAATCTAAGGATGACAACGGGACGGATCAGAGTGGTTTTTTTGATCGTCCTGAAAACTAAAACAATCGCCCCTACTCGACCTTAATATATATCCCTTGACCGATTCGAAATAATAAAACCTATAACCCAACTTCGATATATTAATAAAAATCTCAACTATGAAAAATTAATAAAAATATCAAATATTATAAATAAAAATATAATATAAATATATAAATATATCATGTCGAATCAAGAATTTTTTACTTTTAAACCCAACCCTGACCTGACTTTATTTTTACAATAATTTGACCCGACTCAAACCCAATTCTTTTAATAAAAGAACCTACCGTTATCAAGTCAAGATCCGGTATAATCGAGTCAAATTACCATCTTAACCAAATCTATAGTTATCCCTTAAGTAAATATCCTCGATTCCTGAAAACTAGTGTCTAAACTACACTTTCATGTTCTAATATTAGCTTTATTTGTTTGTCGGAGTTGAATGGCTTTGAAAATTAGGGTTAATCGTAGGTTAATCGTATTATTTAGTATAAACGGTTGGTTGACAATCATTATATCAACTAACTGTTATTTAACGATTCAGTTACAGATTAACTTATAAATTTTTATAATTTTTTTTCATATATTCACTAATTCTTTTGATACTAATGAATCATTTTTTTTATACATATTATATTTAAATTTCCAAAAAAATATTTAAATAGAGAAATTTTAATCACAAACTTGCTTTTATATCTAAATAATTTTATAACAGTAAACTAGATTTTAATCACTAATTCTCTTGAATGTCCTTTCCAGAACAGTAAGAAAATGATTACCATGTCCAATGGCAAAGGGGAAAACAACAACTTCGTGTTCATGACGAAGAATCAGCATCAAGATTGAAAACTCAACCAGTTAAAGTGATCAGCAAATAAAGAAATTGTTGTTAAGCAACAATGATGGAGTAGATAACACCCTCTTATTCGATGGTAATTGAGACCTGCTTTGAAATAGAGGAACCACTTTAGACATTTGGAGGTGGCCAAATCTTGTCAAACAATTCCTCAGCTCGTTTAGCTTGATTCACATAGCCATCAAGTCCAGCAGTCAGAAGCTCCACGGATGCAGGCCCCATAGATGATGCAAGGCTTAATTGGTCCCACTTTGTCAGCTGATCATACAGACAAATATCACAGCTTGTCAACAAAGAGTTCATGCCTTCTACAACACAGAACAAGGCATTGTGTTGCATGCTTGCACTTGTTAGTTGAGCATGGCAAGGATAATGAAACTTCTACAAAGTATGTGGTCTAATTCATAACCATAATAGCCACAAATTAATACCGACACCATCGGTGGCTGTGAATATGGTGATGGAAATCCATTCCCATATCCATATCAGGTTATTTCCACATAGCTTTAGTTTTAGAACATGTCACAGGAGCTTTTATTTTCTTGCTCTAAGGCAATGAATTTAGTGTACCAGTGAAACCAATAGATCCGCTTAACTTGCATTTTGTTTTCATTCTTATGTTTTCCCCTCCTTTCTCATAGTCAACAATTAAAAAATAAGGAAAGAAATCAGACCTCTTCAGCAGTGAACTCATAGCTGGCAGCAGACTGCGGGGACAACCTCCGAACATAAGAGTATTTCTCATCAGGAGCAGTAATTGATTCTTTCAGTGACTGCAATACCTTCAATGGTGCAACGATATAGTCAACTCTGTCGGAAATAAACCATGACATATGTTTAGGAAAGGGAGATATTTTATTTTTAATTTGTAATCAATCTAAATTAAATTGATAAAGAGTTGAGTCATATGAAACCCCAGCAAACTGAATAAATCCTGCTTGTTCCGAACAGCTGCAGCCATAAGCTTTGATTTATGTCCATATTTATGAATGTAATTATAAGCTTTTGTTACCTGCGGTTAACAAATGGAAGTATTGTGACATGTTGTTTCATAGATTAGAAGAAATACCAAAACCAATTACTCCGAGAACTTTTGAAAAGGAGGCAAGAAAGAAAAAACTAAGTGCAACAATGACCCCTTGTCATTAATCTCTGAAAATTCGTACAGATTCCTGATTGTCAGTAACCTAGGCTTAAAAGAGATGTTGAATGGAAAAGGAAAGGAAAAAACGCTCTTAAAATAACAAGTCGAAGAATATGCTAATTTCATGGGAAATGGACTAAGAAGATGCTCAACAGTTTACAAGCGTTAGAAAGCCTTCAAATCTTCAATAGACCTCAGAAATTATTGAAATCAACATGGCTACTCATGGAAATAATTGTTTGAGGCACTAATATTCAGACAAAAACATATCCACAAGCTAACTATAAATTCGCGAAGTAACAATTTAACTAACCAGAGCCAACCCAGGGTCCTCTCCTCTTTGAATAGCAGCTTCAATCTCGGGGTCATCAGAATGACTGCGGGCCCAGTCCTGAAGACAGAAAGTGTTAAGGACAAGAATGATCAAGGTTGGCATAAAAAGTCAGCGAAATAGGTTTTCAGAGGAAAAATGTACCCTAACACGACCAACAAAAATCTGAATAACAGAGGCTCCAGCTTGGGCTGCAGCTGCAGCTTGAGCAAAGCTGAAGCAATATGCCAGATCAAACAATGGTTAAAGGAAGAAGTTAGTACAAAACAGAAGTCCCCAAGGAAAGCTATTCTCTCTCTTAAAATAAAGAATGTGCATAAATCGAGTTAAATAATAATATTCAAGCAACATCATTGTCCGCATAATCACATACCTATAAACAAAAGTCAAATGTGTTTGTATACCCTCAGATTCGAGTAATCTCGAGGCCTCTATTCCCTGTATAACCAACAAGCATTAGCAAGAATAGTTTACTGTTCAAGTTCCTAGACTAGCAATATCTTTACAAGCACGTCCACAGACATTTCAGTGAGGAAACTCACTTGCCAAGTTGAAGGAATTTTAAACAACAAGCGCTCAGGAGGAACATTAATCTCGTCATAGAGCTTCAGCAAGTCATGCGCCTGCATATTTCAAAGAACTTTTAGCATCAAGCGGCATAACAGAATAAAAAGAACAGGGAATAAGCTACTAAAAAGAAACAGAAATTCTTTAGTAGTGACAAAGTACAAATGTTGAATGGTATGAAGGTTACTAACATCCCACTGTAACCTTAAGCATGATAGAGAGAATTGTTTTGATCTCTATCATGCTTAAGGTTGAACAGAATGTAGGTTGCAGTTGATCGTTAGTAAGCTTAAGGGGATTGTTTTGATCTGTATCATGCTTCATATTGCCGGGAAATCTTTCATTTATCTAAAGAGGATTCATAGGAACAACACATTGTACAACCATATTGAGGAGGCTGAAGCTTAGTTGCTGGCACTTGTATGGGTACTTATAAGAGCTATTTTTTCTTTATCTGAGGGAATGCTCGCAATGACCGTTATATGGTAGCAGTTCTACTGCTTCTTTGGATGATTGAATTCAACTACTTGTCCAAAAAATGGGGGGAAAATCTGTTAGCAATTCAATGGAAACAAGAGAAAAGTCAATACCCTCCTAATAATGCCATGTGTGTCATAAGCCATACGTGCATCCACTTCTGTTGAAACTCGACCAGGAACTAGCTTTGCCAAGTCACCACCAACATTTACTAAAGCCTACACTTAATGAACAACCAAATGTCAAATAAATTAATGATCCAGTTACTTTTCTTTCCTTTTTCCCCTTCTTTTCCCAATGCGGATGAATAATAGACAGCATAAAGCCAAAAATCTCATGCATGTTCATTTAACCTTCAAAGTACAAGAATGCAAACCTTGTTAACGAAACAAGACAACCTCAGTTCAGGATTGTCCAGCCGAGAACAAGTTGAATCCGCCAAAGCCATATCCACAGCATTCTAAACTCAAATACAAAACAACTTTTCTCATATATATATAAAAATTTTAATCTGGATATTAACTGTATATTCAATTCATATGAAAACACTTACTCTAAAAATGGTATCCGGAAGGCTCAAAATACCCAACAACAATGAAGAACTAACAGTTGCAGCAGTTGGTGGAAACCTATAAAATCCATTTAATTAGCATTAAAAATAAAGCTCATCCCATCGTGTAAATTTTCATTAAAAGGGGGAAAAATTCTTTACTTTTCAAAGTCATCAAAGATGACAGTATCAGGAACAATCTCACTGAAAGTAGACACAGCATCCAATTCGGTGGTCAGACCTGAACTTTCCCCAAAACAAGAAATCAAAAGCAACCCATCACTAAGAAACCCGAGAAATCACTAAAAAGAATACACATTTAACTTGAAGATCTAAAGGCAGATACTACCATTGTCAACAGAAGAAGAAGAGCCCGATGAGGCACGAAGAACTGGAAAAGATGCGTTGAACTTGAAAAGTAGAGTTGAAGAAGAAGAGCCATTTGCAAATCCCAATCTTGATCTGGGTAAGGGAGATGAGAGGAATGAAGGCGACGGAGATTGCAAGGAGAGTGACATTTTTTTTGAAGCAACTACGACAGATAGATCACAGAAGTTTATGTTGGTTTGGGGGAAGTTTAACTGCAATTTATTAAATAATTAATTTGGAAATTTAATGAAGTGAAAGGAAAAAAAAAAAAAAAGTTTATCGAGGAGTTTATATTTTCCATTTATTTTGATTATTTTAATTTAATAGTTTGTTTTTATTAAATTTTGGAAATATATATAATAAATTAAAATATAATAAATATTTTAAATAATAAAAATAGTTTAATACACAAGTTTTAGTTCACACAATTTTTTTAATTTTAGAGTTTAAAGATTTAAGTTATGTTAAGGATTTAAGTCGTAAGGTGTAAAATTTAAAGTTTATTATTAGAATTTAAAGTTTAAGATTTAGAGGATTAAACTAAAATTTAAGTTTAAAATTTTATAACTTAAATATAAAAAATTATATAATTTTTATACGAATTCTGTATCAAAATATAACACTTTAAATAAATTTAATTTATAGTTAAAATATTTTTGTTTGAATATTGGATCCTCCGCCAGTATACTGAAGATTCAGAATCAATGAGTTGGAAAAACTAAACCGTTTGTTTCTTTTTCTTATTCATTAGTATTATTGACCTCAAGTTTTTATTAGATATTTTTGAGATTCTATTAAAATTAAGGTTGCTATTTTATATGTTGACGGTGGATTTTAAAATTTATAATATCTTAGTTTTAGGGTTTAAGAGATTAATTTAGAGTGCAAGATTTTAAGTTATAAGTATAAAAATCTAAAATTTAAGGACATTGGTTAAAATTTAAGGTTTAGAGGTTAAGATTTAGTTGTTAAGATATGATAAAAAATTAGGGTTTAATCTATAAACCTTAAATTAAACCTTAAACTCTAAATTTTAATTACTATCCCTAAATTTAAAACACATACACCTAAATCATAACTCTAAACTAAATCTTTAAATCCTAAAACTAGAGAAATTATATTATGGGTAAGTCCCACCACGTTATTTATGAGACCAACCTCTAAAAATCATCTATATCATCATTTTTTTCATGTCATATATTTTAATAGTTGATTTCATAGACACGTGATAAAACTTACCTATAATATAATTTCTCATGAAACTAAGAAATTTATGAAAATTTAACTTTCCTCGTCAGTATATCAAATAAACAATTTCCAATCTTTTATGCTCTGTTCTCTCTTGCTCCAGTACTACATGAACCCAAGAAAGGAAGCAGCAGACACAAGAAAAGGAACCACTCTCTGCCGTGATCACCACCATATCGGCCACCGTCTCTTGCAACAATGGCAGGGCCGTTTTCTTTTCTCTCTCGCAAGAAACCAAATCCTATCCCTTTCAAAGATTACTACGATAACTGGTTCCACACTCTGACTAATACTCTCCTCCCTCTTCTCCATCAATCCCTCTCGTCTCCATCCCCTTCCCTCGTCCCCTTCCGCCGTGACCTCCTCCTCCAACATTTTCTATTCTACTACGACTTCCTGGATCTCGCAGCCTCCGATGACGTTTCCCAGATTCTTTTCCCTTCTTGGAGGAACTCCCTCGAAACCCCATTCCTTTTCCTCGGCGACCTCCACCCTTACCTCTTCACCAACCTCCTCCGCTCATTCATCGACGCGTCCAACAACGAGACCCCAATCCTTGAAAACCCGGAGTCGATTGATAAGCCCTGGCAAGTTGTAACGGCTTGGATGAATCCACCCAAGAAGCTGATCTTGCGTATGGAGCAGATCGAGTGCGGGTTGAGGCTGATGGTTCCCCCACTTGTTTCGAGAGTGAGGAAAGTTCAAGCAGCTTTCGTAGGGAAAGTTGCAGAGAAATGGGCGAAGAAGAAGGGCATGAAAGAGGCTGTGAAAGCAGAAATGGAGGAGATGTTGGATGTGTTTCTGGTTGCTAACCGTCTGAGGAGGAGCGTGATCATCGAGATTGTGAATGCAACCAATGTATATCAAGGTGCTTTGTTTCTTCAAGGGTTAGCTCAATTTCTTGTTGGGTTCAAAGACCAGGCTTCTCTTGCTGAGTTTCAACGATGCAAGATACCCATCAATGGAGGAACAACTCACTGGGGATTGTGAGGTTAGTTAGCACTCACCATTTCCAAACCTCTTTGCTTCAACTGTTGTTGCTGGATTATAAACTTTTACATGGTTTCGACCCTTGCGTTTTAAAGGGACATTATTCAACGTGATTCTTAAAGGGAATATTCATTACACATTATTATATTAAAAAATTAAGTAAATAACATAGATAATTGTTTAGAGCTTAGTTAGGATTAACACTTAATTAATTAGATTCAATTAGTTAATCGAATGTTATATTTGAGATCCAATATGAATGACGCCCTAAAGTAACTAGGTGTTGTCTTAGACGGGTTTTAAATTAAATAATAATGAAGGATAAATATTAATTAATAAAGTAGAGCCGGATTATAAATATTAATTAATTAATCATGTATAATTCTTTTTGTATAGATGATATATTTTTGGAACGTAAATAGAGGTGCCTCGTATACGAATGTTTGTATTTTATGTTCGGATAAAGAGTATATTCTTTATAGGGAAAGAATGTTTTTGTTTGTAATATAAATTAAATTAATAATTAAAGAATAAAATTAAATTTGAATTATTATTAAAATTGTCAACATGCCATACGAAAATTTAGATATTGATATCGAGTATTTGTGGAAATGTTAATTATTTCTCACACGTAATCAACCCTCGAATCCAATTAAAAAAAAAAATCTGATTTATTTTTCTGATATTCGACTTACCAAAATGGTCAATGACGACTTTAAATAATTTTAATCTAATAAAAGAGTAAATTTAATTTTAAAAATAATTAATATGGATTTTAAAAAGTAATCTTAATTTTCATAATTCATTATAGGATAATATCCAATTTAACATAAAAACCCTAATTTCAAAGACCAAATGAATTAAACGATATAACCCTAATTTTCAAAATAAATTGTCAAGCTATTTTTATCCCCACACAAAAATAGTCACGACAACAGTTTACGTATTTTACTTGAATAAATACATAATATCCTCTAATTTATTGGTGAAAATATAATATAAAAATAAATTTTATAACTTGATCTATTTTTATTATATATGATAAGGTTAAATTAAGTAATTTATATATATTGTAATGATGATAGATTATTGTAAAATTAAATGAATTTAAATATAATTTATACTAATTCATATATATTAATAATTAATTTATTAAAAATTTAAATATATATTATATAATGATAGATTATTGTAAAACTAAATAAATTTAAATATAATTTATACTAATTCATATATATTAATTATTAATTTATTAAAAATAACGGATAATCTCAATCTAGTGATATGTAAAAAAACCATAAATTAAACTGGAAAATAATTAATCAAATCAAAAAATTTAATTTCAGTTTCAGTTTTTATTTTTTATATAAAAACTTATTTAATTACGGTTTATAGTTTTGAGATAAATCGGATAACTAAACTGATATATTATATTATATTATATTATCAAAAGTAAAATTATAATTTTATTTTATTAAATTTAAATTTAAATTTTTATCTTGTTAGTATTAAAATGATACTAATATCATATGTTTTTTTTAAATTATATATTTCTTCGATATTATTAAAATTTATATTTTTAATAAATAAAATTAAAAAAACCGTTACCCGAAGTAAACTATTTTTTGACTAATTGGTTAAATAATTACGATTTAAGATTAAAAATTAAGTAATCTAAACTTATAAATTAACCGAAATATTTTACTAACGATTAACCAAACCTGATTTTTCACAACACTATCTCAATCTAGAGTCCAAATGTATATTTAAACCATTATTATAAAAGTTCCGAGGAAGAAAATGGAAAAATCCGCCAATCAAATTATTATTATTATTATTATTATTATTATTATTATATAAATAAAAATATATTAGGAAATTACTGAACCTTCTTCATTGGGATGCCAATTAGTCGAATCTGGTCTGTTATTTCCATACCTTCCCTATTCCTCTTTCAATTCAATTTTTGGAAGCTCTTTTGAAATGGAAATGGAGGCTAATTACACCCAATAATGAAACTTAATTGGAAAATTACAAATAAATCATGGCTGTACCATACTGAAAAACGGTGAAATTCAAAAAATACAATAATCTAAAAAAAAATTTCTCAAAATATTGTACTAGCCATTTTATTTATTAAAATATTGTACTTTGAATAGTAACTTTAAAGATAATTACAGAAGAATCCGATTTTAAATAGTGAAATAGATTAAATCGAATAAAAAATTAAAGTCGGTATCAAAAGGTTCCGACTTTGAACAGTGATTTTGTAGAAAACACTTTGAAAATTACAAAAACATTGTTCAAAGTTGACACCTTTTGATACCGATTTTAATTTTTTATTCGATTTAATCTTTAAAAGTACTATTCAAAGTACAATACTTCATAAAATAAAATGACTAGTGTAATATTTTGAAAAAATAAAAAAAATAAGTGCAATATTTATGTAAATTTTCCTTGAAAAATAGAGGAATTTGGACTAATAATATCAAAACTACAAAAATAAAACAATTGTTTACATCTACAAATTAATATTATATTAAAAATATAAACGAACAGAACATGTTTTAAAACAGATATTATTTTGATGATTGTAATTATTTAAATAAAAAGTAAGAACAAACTTAGATTTCGTTTGACCTAAAACTGCTAAAAGATTTGCTTTAGATATTCAAAAAAATATATATGCAAATATCATATACTTACAACAACTAACTGCTAGCGACTAAAGTACCCTTCCATCTCTGCTTTAAATGAGGACCCCATGGCCCCAATCCCCATTTGGCAACCCCACTCACTACACAGTAGCTGCTCCTGCTTGCTTGCTGCCTGATGCCACCGTTCCCACCGTTTTTCTTCCTTTTTAGCTATCTTTTTCAATGTCATTTCATCGATCATTGGTCACTTTTTTTCTAACCCTTTGTTCTTCATAAATCTCCTGACATCCTCAACAATTGCTTCAGCTAACAGGGATTAAGAACATGGTGAAATTCTGTTGTACCTTAAGGTTTTTATGTCATGGAATCCTCGGATTTGATTCAACTCATATTGGGTTTTGTTTTTTCTTTTGAATTTTTTCTTGCAGCTTGGTCCAAGATCAATTCCTCAGTGGCTGGGAATTCTCCTGGGAGAAAAATTCTTTGATCCTTGTATTGTTCATGAATCTGCCAAGAGAAACGAGAAGAACATTTTTTGCTTGAATTGTTGCATTACTATCTGCCCCCATTGCTTGCCACTTCATCGTCCTCATCGTCGCTTACAGGTTCGTTCATCTATGAGTGATTGCCAAAAAAAATCTTTACTTTGCTTAACGTTTGATTTTACAGGTAAGGAGATACGTTTATCAAGATGTTATCAGGCTGAGTGATGCTCAAAAGCTGATCAATTGTTCCCTTGTTCAAGTAAGTAGAACAGATTGTTGAAGACTGTAAGAAAAAAAAAAAACTTTCTTTTGAGCTCAATTGTTTTTCAACTCTACAGCCCTACACAACAAACAGTGCCAAAGTAGTGTTTTTGAATGAAAGACCAATGTCTCGCCCGTTTAGAGGCTCTGGTAATTTCTGCAAACGATGTGATCGCAGCCTTCAAGACCCATTTCTCTTCTGCTCCATCTCTTGCAAGGTTTCATTCACTGTTTCTCTCTTTGTTCTAATGGTTTAAACTTTGAAATTCCCTTACCCCACATGCATGCAGGTCAATTACATAGAGACTGCAAAGCCTGGAGGGAAAAGGCTAGACCCGAGCCATGAACTGGTTCCATTTTTCTATAAATCTAGAACTGATGTTAGCTTCCTAGAGCTTGAAGAGGATCCCACCAATGAGTTAGTGAAGAAGAAGAAGAAGGCCAAGAAACGAAGCTGCATTTTAATGCCCCAAGCTGAGTATTAGCCGCAGGAAAGGTGTGCCTCATAGATCACCTTTGAATTGAATGCCATAGGAAAGAAAACAAACAGTAGTAATGATGCCTTTAGAAGCTCAGTGTGTTGTATGCTTTTTAGGAGGATAATGAAAATGATTTGTAGGGGAAGTTTTGACAGGGTTGGAAATTAATTGCTTCCCCATTTTTGTAGAGTTTAGTATTATTAAATTCAGACATTAGAGGTATATACATATATATTTATATAACCTAATGATTTTAGAATTTCCTCTTCTCTTTATGAGTTACAACCTACATTTGATTACATTGGATTGCTTTAATCTTTAAGCAGAAGCTTTATTTATGTAGGATCAGATAATTACAGTGCATGAAGTTTTGGACATAATTGTTATATCAAATCTATATGCCTGGTTTTGCTGCAAATAGTGTCATTTGACATCTAAATATGAATGATGCATGAAGTTGACCGTTCCAAAGGTCTGTTGGTTTGATTGCAACATAGGAAAAATGGGTTTCCCTCATTTTCTTGGAGGGAAAAGTGTGTCATTAAAGAAATCATAATAAGGTTGTCCAGGAGGAAGATAAGGTTTGTCACTTGTCACTACATTTGCAAAGAGATGTTTTTCTTTTCTTTTCAAGATTCTTGGTTCATTAGATAAAACGAAAAAAAGGG
This sequence comes from Abelmoschus esculentus, assembly GCA_035048815.1. Classification (NCBI taxonomy): domain Eukaryota; kingdom Viridiplantae; phylum Streptophyta; class Magnoliopsida; order Malvales; family Malvaceae; genus Abelmoschus; species Abelmoschus esculentus. The sequence continues at coordinate 11,870,436 of JAUCBN010000009.1, forward strand.
TGTTATCATCTGCCTTTTTGAAGAGTTGACCATAGGCCATGGGGGGCATTTGAAATTTAGGTGGCATTCATTGCCACATATCAATTCAATTTCAACCACCATCTTATGGCAATATGGAATACCAAAATAGCAAAGTGTCAAATCAGAAACGATTGCATTAATACCGAGGTTTGATTGGAAGATAGCTGACACTCATGACAGTAGCACCATGGCCATGGGAATTGCAGAGCTAAAAGCTAATAAGAATTTCCATTTTTAATTCTGTTTCCTAATTCCTTCCAATGCATGAACACATCACAATTAGGGAGGGGGAGGGGAGGATTGCAGCTTTTTAGCTGCTTGTTGCAAATTGACACCCTTAATATTTGTCTGCATCTTCTTGTTCCCTAGCCCTTGCAAATAAGAAGTTGATACTAAAACAATCCATGCTAATTTAATCAACAAAGCACTAGTGGTTTAGTGGTAGAATAGTATTCTGTCATGGTACAGACCCAGGTTTCTGTCCCGGGTGGTGCAGAGTATCATTTTTCCTACTTTTTCATTTTATATGAGTTGCCATGATCCATCATTTACATACAGTTTTCAAAGAATATCCAAACAAATCAGAACTGGGTTGTAAAGCTTTAGTGATGATGTTACCCCAACAAGGAGCTAAAGCTGATTGCAAAGTATAGGCCCCAGTTGGCCTCAAGGAAAAGGAAACTGAACCTTGTATTATACCTGAACATAACAGTCTTGCCGTTGAAAAACTACCGCCTGAGCTTTTCACCTGAGTTCGCCTCCGGGTACAGTCCCGGCTGCTCCGGCACCGATGGCTATGTGTCTGCATACTACCAAGTACCAATCATGCCAAGCTATTTGAAAAAATATACTCTTTACTTTTGATCCTCCCTTGGTAACCTATAGGCTATAAATATAAAGATCACTAAAAAGGGTTAGTATATAGGACGATATCTCTACCGACGGATGGTGAAAATTTTTCATTTCTAAGAATGTCTTAATTTTAGGGTTTAAAATTTTAGTTTAAGGTTTAAGGGTTTAGAATTTAAAAATTATAATTAGTATTCAAAGTTTATGGTTAGAGTTTAAGGTTTAGAGGTTAGAATTTAAATCTTAAGGCAATATCTTAGAGGTTTAGATTTTAACCTAAACCCTAAAATCTAATTTCAAACCACACCCTTAAAATTTAAACATATTAACATAAATCCATAAACTTTGAATCTTAAACTAAATTAACTCTCTAACCTCTAAAATTAGGTCTCTTGTGAAAACAATAATAAGTTTATACCGCGGTTGTATGATATAATTACCCTTAATATGTATGGGCAATTATTTCTTGCAGAAGCAATAGAAATAAATAAGTTTTCATAAATGATTTAATTTTAGGGTTTAGGTACTTCGTATAGGATTTAGTGTTAAGAGGTTTATGTATAAAAGTTTTGAATTCAAGGTGTGTGGTTAGAATATAGAGTTTATGGTTAAAATTTAAGATTTATAAGTTAAACTTAAATCTCTAATCATAATATCCTAAAACCGAAACCTAACCTCTAATCCTAAACTCTAAATTTTAAATCCCTGCATTTAAATTTTAAACATCGAAAAAAATATGGGGATGAAATCACTCTGTTTTATCTTGAGTTCTTCACCCTTTTCCAATAATTTTTTATCTCAAAAACCCCATAACCTCCAAAGTTTAAAGTTTCAAGCTTTCTTCATCAATCCTTTCATCCGAAGATACATTTTTGGGATGAAGATCCACCTATATTGTATTAAACTCAATTAATTTTATATTTTTTAGACTATTATATGGTAAATAGAGAAATATAAAGATTAATTTTTTTAAATTATTTTTTTTAGTTTTGACCGTAATTATTTTAAATATTTTTAATTAAATTTTATAAGACATATATTTTTAAACTATTTCATTGAAGGTATCTAAAACATGTTTTTCATATGTTTATTAATGATAAATTTAAAGTAATAATGAATTAAAATTATTAATAACAAATTAATACCAATCACATTAAATGAAACAATGGAAGTATTAGATATGTTTTGGGTTTGAATTATCCTATGATTTGAGTTTAATTTAATATAAAAATTATTTTGAGTTGATATTATTAAAATTTAAAGTTATTTACAATTTTTAGATATACATTTGATTGAAGCATTAAAGTCAATAAATTTCTGTACCTTAAAAATATTGTTTCACGTTTAGACAACAGTCTTTAGTTAGTCGTCAACTCATATACAACCTATAGTGATAATACATTAAGATTACATCCTTGCTTAAAAGTAGAACAGAAGCACCAGTGGTCTAGTGGTAGAATAGTACCCTGCAATGAGAATTGAAAGGTTTATTTTTATTTTTACTATTAAATCATCAAGGTTTAAGATGAATACAACATGGTGAAAGGATGTAAAACATTTTGAACTGGCTATATCCTTTTACCTTTGTAAATGTTTATTTTACATTTGTTGTCTATTAAAGGTTTGATGTTGAAGTGTGCTTAACGAAGTCCTCATAGGCTTCCAAAACGAGATCATCATCTTCCCATTCATCACGGTACGTCTCTGGTCGAAGACGCCGATTCACTGAAGCCGCAGTGTACATTGGCTTTCTCCATTTTTCAACACCTTGGCAACCACATTGTGCTGCAAGCCAGTTGTTGTACTCAAACTGCAACGATGTATGAAAAAAAAGGATAATCTTATTGATGGTATGGATGATGAACTCCCAAGTGACAAATGGGAACTATCTCAGCTTCTAATACAAGACCACAAATAGCATAACAGATTTACTGCATGAAACAAGCTCCCTAACGAGGTAAAGGTTACCTGAGAATCACCAATGCAATGAGTATACCGCTTTGGTATGCCAGCAGCCTCAAGTGTTGAGTAATATAAGTTAATATCTTCCATCATCTCTTTTTGTGATGGAAGTGTAATTCGACCGGACAAAACACCAGAAACCCATTTGCTTTGCCACTCAAACAAGGGGAACGGAACAACCTGGTAAATTAATGAGAAACAAAATAATTATTTTTGCTATGAAATCTAATGGAAATCAGATAATAACAGAATAGAAACACACCTTCCATGGTATCCCAATAAATGAAAGGTGCGGGGCCAACTCTGGGGGAAAGACATGCTTATACAGTGGCCCGAGACGGTTATCATCTACAGTCACAATGCCTTTTGTGTCAAGGAAAGGGAAGTGATACTTGTACCTATAAGGAGCAAAGAAAGTTTGGAAATGAACTTTTTACACCAGCAGTATTTGCAACATTTGTTAATCACGTAGTTGACTGCAAGAGAAGCCACTCCTAAGCCAAAAGACAGACAATCAAATAAAGATTAGTAGTTACCCGGTGCAGTGCATAATGACATCAGCAAGCACCACTTTCCCATTTCGGAAAATCACTGCACCATCATCACAGGCATTATTTATCTGCACCATTGCCAAATATTAGTATTTCAAATCCATCCCTAATCTCATGACAGCCATGCCATGCCTTACCATGGAATGAAGCCACAAATTATCATATTCAGGCTGTTTTGTATATGTTTCATCTGCCACTGATCTAGATGCAACATGTACTTCTTTGGCAACTGCAGCTACATCCCTACATATGTCAACAGCGCTTGAAGAACTCCCTATTATAATTACAACCTACCAAAGGAAAAGATCGGAGTTTATCAAGAGAAGTAGTCTCAATGGAGATGGGATCACTCCCCAAATTTATAGGGAGAGAGGTATCATTACTTCACACAAATACCAGAGCATCAAACAGTATAAAGAAGTATGACTGGAAAAAATTTCAGCTACTATTGCAACAAATAGCAATGGATTATATCTAAAAACTTAGTGATATTCAAGAAATCGTACACAACAATGCACTACAACTACATTTCAAGGCAAACAAAGTAAAAATCTGATGCATACGTGATCTCTAAAGGGCTCGGGAACACGGTAATTGTGGCTATGCATTTGCCTTCCCGGCCATGAATTGATGCCTGGAAGAAAATAAGGAAACATATAAACATCTAATATTCCACAAATGTGAACCAGGAGTCCACTTTGAAATCAGTAAATGAATAATACTTCAAATACCATATAAATTGCATCCGAATGAATGGTGAAACTAATACTGATATAATGATCTTCTAATTGAATTCAGAATGTTTAATCAACTACCCTTAGGCCTTAAAATGAATCTAAACTTCATAAGTTTAACAAAAATTGATGATTTTCATAAATTAAAACTAGCAGCTCTAAGCACCGTTGATTCCAAATTCCAATTACTTGCATCTTAATCCTAGGTATAAACCCATTCACCATACAAAGCACATTTCCCTTTATGAAAAGAATCCTTCTTTTTCAAAGTTAACCCCGAAAAATTTATGGAGAAAACAAGCTCAACACTTTACCTGGAATTTGGGCAATACGGGGCTCAGTGTAATGTCCATTACAGACTACGACAGCATCGTAAATCTCATCATCAAATTCAACTTTACTGTCATCATTATTCTCATTCTCGTTACTGAAACAACTCCTCTTCTTGGACTGGACATTCCATTTCCCGCTCTCCAATATTCGGATTTTAACCACTTCCGTCTCGAATCTCACCATTTTCTCAACCCCAAACTCTCTCGCAAAATCCTTCAGATACATCAACACTTCCCTATGACCCGGGTACCTCCTTGGATCCCTACTCTCACCGGGTCTGATCAAGAAGGGAAAGTCCATGAACCCCATAACCTCCCTGGGGAGATTAGTCCGAAGAGAGCTGTAGAGACTAGAGTGGACGATGGGTCGTTTTGGGTCGAGTCCCAAAGGGTCGGGTTCAATGTGCGGGGTGTAGATCCAAGTACCGCCGACTTCGTTCCCGCGTTCGAATACGACCACCGAGTGACCATCTCGGCAGAACTCCCTCGCCGCCACTAGGCCGGCGGCTCCGGCTCCAACTATCGCCACGTGTCGAGATTTGACTGATAGAGTGGTAGGTGGCATTGCCAATGCCAGGTTTATAGCTAAGGTGCTCATTTTAGCACAACTAAGGAAATGATTTATAGCCATCTGTTTCTTTTTCTTTTTTATTGATTTCGACTCTGTTACGTAACTCACGATACAAATTCTAACCGGGAGTCACCGTTCCTTCAAGTCGAATCGAATTAAAAGCTTTCAATTATTTAAGTTGATGAATTTAATTTTATCATTCAATTTTTTATTTAAATTTTTTGAGTCAAAATCGAGTTAAAAAATTGAGTCGAATCGAGTTTCAAATTTAAATTTAATTTTATTATGTTTTGACAAATTTGAATTTAACAAATCAAGTTAATATATTAATCCTTTTAGTTATATTAAAATGATTAGTTTTCTCTCTCTATTTTAAATAATGTTTGTTTATATTATTCGTGTTTGAAAAGAGACATATCGTATAAGTAAAATTATTTAAATTCAAGTTTCGAATATTATCTTTTATTTTATTAAAAACATTCGTTATTTTCTATTTTATGTGATTAAATGAATATATTTTTTCATTAAACGGCGCCGTTTGATTGGATTACCTCTCTCTCACCCTGTCCGCTATTTATTTATGAACAAAGGTTGGCTTCTTGTTAATTTAAGCTAAAATCTAATATTTTAAAAATTATGTATATTTTATAGATGATGTTAAAAGTTTTTTTTATATATATAATTTATAATTTTAATAATATCATTCTTAAAATTTTAACTTAAACTTAAAAAAAATAATACTTATCGTTATACTTAACATTTATCAATTCTAAACTCAACTTTATATATGTGCATGTTATCAAATATTATTAACATTTTGACAATACACATATACTTTATAGACAAGGTAATTTGAATTTGTGTTTATAGGGATGAACACCATTCGCTTTTTCATTGACATATTTATTGGGTTCGTAGTTTGAAACAAGTAGATAACTTAAATTTCTTCATTTAATGATCTAAATTAAAAGTGAGCGTTCGATTGGGTCGAGTTAAAAAAAAATTGAGTTATTCAAATTGATGTATCATATTTTACAATTCAAACTTTATTTAAATTTTTTTTTCGAGTTGAGTTTTCGAGTTCCTATACAAATTTAATTGTAATTACCAATCATGTTATAGTATAGTTTGATTTAAATTTAAATGACTTTTCTAATTATATAAGATATGTATATATGTTTCATCATATATTTTTCATGTGTTGCATATATTTCTTCATATTTTTATATCAATATATATATGATAAAAAAATTGAGGGACTTGACTCAAACTTAAAAATCAATCCACTAATTACTAAAAATTTGAGTTATTCAAATTCTTATTTTACAACTCAAATTTTATTTAAATTTTTTTCGAGTCAAATTTATGAAAGTCAAAATCGAATTAAAACGAATAAAAATTTTCACCTCAAATAAAAATTTTATTTAAATTTTTTTCGAGTTGAATTTATGAAAGTCCAAATCGAATTAAAACGAATAAAAATTTTCACCTCAAATAAAAAATATTATTTTTAAATAAAATCGAGTTTTGCTCATCCACAAACTTTCAAGTTATTTTATCTTATCTATTTAGTTTGGTCCCTCTTTTTTAACCATGCAAACAACTATCATAAAAAGCCTGAGGATCTTGGTAAAAAGTTGTAGTGAAGGAATTTGTTGCCATTGCTTTGCAAAGAATCACTTACATATTTGGTCTATCATTGGCCCTATGCTAATGTAGATGACAGTCCACTTTAAGGACACAATGTCAAGGTTCTGTCTTAAGTTCAAGTAGTCCTAATATTTCAATCCATCAGCCTTCAGTTCCAGCAGCAGGCATTATTCTTTCTAGCCCATTCTTAGTATTACACAACAAACTAGCTGTTGGTCTCATGATATCAGATGCCTGCAACTTAGGGTTTTTGGATTCATGAGTGACAAAGGGATGGACATTGCTCTACGTTTTTGCCTACATATGGTCCAACTTTATGGCATGTTTCAATCTGTATGGTTTACCTTTGTAATGCCATTGGAGTTCTTACACTCTGTTCCAATCATAGGGTAGTTTCTGGTTGAACAACACGAAGACTTTTGGGTTTACATCTTTGTAAGGACGTAATAAGACGAGATATATTATGAGTTACTCGAATTTAATTCGGTCAAAGCTTGATAGAAGTTTAACTTGATTAGACTCGACTCGAGTTCAAACTCGGCTCGAATTCTTAACGAGCTGAGTCGAGCTATTTGATATCCGAATCAAAAAGCTTGTGAGCTACTCGAAAATGTAATATATTATTCTTTTAATTTTTATAATTTAAAATCTAAATTCTTAAACTTAAAACCCTAAAATATAAACCCTAAACATAAGTCTAAGCCTTACAATCTAAATCTCAAACTCTAAACCTTACGACCTACACTTCTAAACCCTAAACTAATACTCTATACCTTAAAATTAACAAACTTAAGTTTACACAACTTGTGTATCAATATTTTTCTTCTAATAGGCTTTAAATGAGACGTGATAGATGATGAGCTACTCCAGTCCGACGTGATCGAAGATCAGTCAACAGTTAACTCGATTGAACTCGAATCAAGCTCAAAATCGACTCAAATTCTTAATGAGTCGAGTTAAGCTCAAAATTTTCAGGCTTATTAAAAATTACTCAAATTTAAACTTAACACAAAATCTTAACAAGTCGAATTAAATTCAATATTACTCAAGTTCAACTCGACTCATTTACCCCAATTTGTTTGCATTTCATTTGCTTTCTATGGCACTGTTATAAAGGCAACGCAGCAATTATTAAGGCATGTATGATTGATTAGCCAAAAAGGAAAAAAGCAAAGAAAAAAAGGGTTAGTGATTGTTTTATTGTCTTCTTAATTTTTTAGGATTTTATCTCGATTAATCTGTATTATACATTTAGTTGTGATGAGTAAGCTCTTAATAAAGATTTTATGTATATACAATCTTAAACTCGAAATTTACTTAAGTATTATCAACTACTTCTTAATTGGACTAACTCGTCGTAGAGGGTTAATGATTTGTTCAATCAAAGCAAAGTTTTTGCTGCACTGTTGTTTGTTCATGCTCTCCTTGATTTCCCACTGCCTTTTTATCCATTACCATATCTTGTTTGATGCCTCCATTTGTAAAGTTGGTATAGTAAATCTCAATCATTCACCTAAGATTTGCTATGGCTGTGAATAATCTGATCATATCCTAAAAGGGTGGTGTACTGTTGGTTGACTGTCTGACTGATTGTAACATCATACACTTTGTGGGCTGTTGCTGACTTTGGGCATGCAAAGTTGTGACTTGCAGCAGTGGTGTTGTGTCTGTAGATGAATTTATACAACATGCCTTGATAGAAACACCTAATGCATCTTTCTTATCTTTGATTTATGAAGCTCCGTGTGGGGCAGATGGATGATTGATTGAGGGCGGGACAAGACACTAGAGGTGTTCATAACTGATCAAATAGATATTTAATGCTTCAATAAACTTATAATACAAATTAAAAAACGGAAGGAACGATGAAACATAATAATATTATCTATATTAGATATATTAAGTCTTTATGTACTTATAGAGCTAGTTACGAGCACCCCTGCCAGACAGGCTCAAAGTTAAACAACATTGGATTGGTGAAGCCTTTAAGTGCCTCTTCCTTAAAATTCTGAAAGATTAGAGCTTTAAATTTGAATAATTCAAACCCAAAACGATTCAAACTAATCTAAAAGTTTAGAACTTGATTGAGTCATCCAAACTTGACCCAAACGAACAACACACAGGTCTAGCTCAAACCCACTTCCTTGAGAGGGACATCCATGGAAACTAAGCCGGTGGAATTCATGGACTGTGTTGTTACAACGTCTGCATTTCGGCTTGAACTGATGGTCGGTCAGAAGATGTGTGGTCGAGTGGAGATTGGAGGTTTCTGTTGAATATGAATATGATCGTCTGCCTTTTTCTTTTCTTTAAAGCCATCCTTGTTATTGTGGTTTGTCTGGTTGCGGGACATCTGCATATGTGCTTTTTACTTCCTTTTTTTTCTTTTTTTCTTATTGCTCTTCTGTTTTTAAAGTCTAGACCTAATTAATCTAGATCGATCCGCGTCGAACACCTAGTTTTAGTAGGTGAGCTTCCCAGCATGGATTTTCTATATACATAACGCCTCGAACCTGAGACTTACTTAAGCAGAACTAAGCTGCTTACTACTTGAACCAACCCTTGTTGGTAAATAAGGAATTGAGGTTGTGGGTTCCCTTGTATGTTTTTACTTCCCTTTTTCACTTAGCTTTCAATGATCTGAGTTTGATGCCTTAAAAGCCGTCTTTGGTGGAAAACAAAGCTTGACGCCTTTCTAGACCAAACACCACAACCTCAATCGTTTCTATTCTATCAAATATAGTAGGATGGTTCAGACTTCAGACTTCAGACTCAGAATTGAATGAAACTAAACTGTAAAAATGAAAAAGAAAATGACCACAAGCCGAAGTTAGAATTCGAAACGATCCGAATCTAAACCCAGAACTCCTAGAATAAACATCATCTACTTTTCTACCAAAACCATTTATTGATTATGAACTTGAATATGCTTTTTTCCGAAGAATATTAAACATATACTCGTATCTGCTACTTAGGGTAACATAAACCATATACTTTCTCTCGTAAGTTGTGAGTCCGGGTCTAGAAAAGTTCATGCAACACATGTGATGTCATAACTTGTCAAAATTTCTCTTGTTTTCATCTTTGTCATTTGCTACATAATGCATTACCATTAAAACCAGCAGTGTTTTGGACGCATTGTGATGAGTGAGGAGATTCGGGTACTCTGTGTTTGCACCTTTTCTCGAGGATTAGGACCACCGAGCCAAATGGGATTGGGAAGATCTAACCTGGGTGTTGGCATCATCACTCACAAACCAGTTTGCAGAGATTAAAGGAACTGAACTGCAGCATCTGGAAACCCCACCACTCATCATGAACGTAGCAGTTTGAAATATCTTTTTACTCAATACAAACCTTTGGATTTTTTCTACCACAAATTTGATCCACCAAAATTACTGTCTGTCTCTGTTTCAACTTTTCTGGACCCAGATGCTTCAAAATTACTACTCAATCTCATGAATTTGATTATAAAGAGTAGTTCGACGTTGTTTTTATGAATCGTAATAGAAAATAATTTTCTAATAATTTTTATCTAGGGAAAGAAGAAAAGATAAGGGAGTAATGGTACGAAGACTTACCCATAATATAATGTCTTAAAAACTGACAGAGTTATAATTCATTTTTACTTACTTAATATCATTAAATAGTTCTTGCCTTAGAGGTAAAAAATGTATGTGAAAGTAAATATATTTTACTTGAAGTTAATAAATCAAATCTTACAATGTTCAACAGCTTGCTTCACGGTGATGGAGGTGTGTTTTTGGTTTTCAATATGCATTCTTTTAAGCACATGCAATGTTTTTTTTGAACGCAGGAAAAAAAACTGTGTTCTGTCTTTCTTTTTTTTTTTGTATTTTGATATATTTTTATTTTATTTACGGTCATTTAATTATTTTAGAGTTAGATTTGATTATTCTTTTTATATTTTAAATTTGATGTGATCTAAACGATACTTATTTAGTTATTATGTTGATCTTTCATGCTTTAGATCTTCAGATTAAATTTTAATATGTGATTTGTATTCATAGATAATTATTTTACGATATTTAACTATGATTTATGATTTGCATTTGCTTATACTCATTTATTTAATTTAATAAATAAATATTGTACGAACAGTTTACAAACGTTTCATTAAACGCCTTGTTTATTTACCCCATTAAAAATAATATAATATATGGGAAAGCGAAATTAGGTAAATGGTGAAAGGAGCTCTGTCCCCACCAAATTTATCTTTATTAATATACATATTTTTGAAAAGACTTTTAATTATAAATTTACTGTTTTTTTTTTTTAATTTTAAGTTTTATCTCCAACTCTAATTATGTTTTTAGATCAGGTCTAATTACGAGGGAAATACTTTGAGCGGTTGTTCAAAGTCTTCGATCAACTTAGGGCCTTTAAGTTTAATTATTTATATTATTAATTTTATTTTTATAATTTATTAAATAAATTAATTAATTTAATGATTAAAATTAATTTTTTTCTAGAATAATAAATAAATCTAATAATAAAAATAACGTGTTTAAAATATTAAATTAGTTGTTTAAACTAATAAGATGATAAAAAAATTCGGGGTTATTTTTTATATCCAACACTAAGTTTTTTTAAAGTTTAACCCTGAATTCTAAATCATAAATTTTAAACTCTACGTCAATACCTTAAACTTTAATCTTAAATCATAATTCTAAACTCTAAACATAATTTTTTATTATTGGTGCATGAATAGAACACTGAAAATATGGATAAATAAATTTTATTTTTAATTAAAAATATATTTTCATTATATAAAAAATTATTTTTAACTTCCGTTTAAGACTTCGAGAATCTTTAAGACAACCCTCCTGTCAGACATATAGGAAAGTGTATGTATCACACATGAAAAGAGGCAAGGAGCATTAATCTTATATATGAAAGAAAAAAGAGAGGTCTTGGGATATATAAACGGTAACACTGCACATCTTATCAGACATGTCTTTTAGGAAGAGGGTAATGACCCCGTGACAATTAGTATCAGAGGACCCTTTGACTGCTCGAAAGAGGGGTAGACAGGGTGAACAACTGTAATAAGAGGTCAATCATGAGAATAGAAGCGTCACGAGATTGAATGGAGGAGAATATTACGCCTGAAAAGAGACAAAGAGTATTGATCCTACATCGAAAAGAAAAAAAATCATAAAATATATAAACAGTGAAGTTATATATCCTATTAGACATGTCTCTTAAAAAGATAGTAATAACCCCGTCATCCCAATATGTGGTACAAATTACTTGTTGGTTTCACATCAACATATTTTAAATTTTCAGAACACTCGTTAACCCCAAAGCAACCACATATGGTAGTACTTGACGTCATTGCATGCTTTCTCAAACCAAATGGTTCCAATAATTCTAGTGTGTGGGGACTGGTTTAGTTGACTAACCACGTCATCTGCCCTATGATACATGCAATTCAAATAATATATTAGTGACAATTTTTTCAGAGATTTTTTTTAAGAATTCTGTAAAGTGATAGAATTCACGCGTTTATTACAGTTCTCATGGTACTCATGGAACATCATTATTTGTTCAACAATGTCTGAACATATTTGTACCATTTAAGACAAGAAATTTGTAATCCAACAACTGATTCCTTAATAGTAAATCTATACGATACATCCTATTATTATACCTCGTCAAGGGAAAAAGAATAGTTGCACAAGTCAGTGTTTGGCTGGAGAGAAATCACTTTCTCGAGTAAGAAAAAGAAAAAAGATTACAAGGTAGCATACTCCTTTAATTTTATTGTAATATTTCAGACTTCATTTTTATTTATATTCTTGTTATCATTACCAAAAATAGAATTCTGGGTTTTATTATGTTTTCTCCATAAAAGAGAAAACTTGGCAGTGGATGGCATATCTTGGTTTTCAATGTAATTTTTTTAATTTATTTTTCTAGTCAAAGGCAGATTAAAGATCAATTCTTTGAGTTGTATGATTTAAAATCGTTCATGCTAAGAAGTTACAGGGTGAGACACTTTCCGATGAGATTAAAATAAGGTACAATCGAAATTTTTATAAAAGTGTAAGAATTTCGGTATATATTGAATAGTATTAAAAATAATTTAAAATTTTAGAAACTGTAAGAATTTTGGTGTATAACGAATTTCTTATAAAAATTATAATAATTTCAGTATATACCGAAAAATCTATACTAAAATTTTTATAATTTTTATAAAAATTTCGGTTATGCCTTTTTTAGTCTAATTTTAAAATCCCTCGCATTAGAAAAAACTCTGAGCAGGTATCAAATTGGAAGGCTGTCTTAGAAAAGAGAGCAACAAAACTCCGCTCAGAAACCCACATTCTATCTTTACAGTTTTAATAATTTATCAAGTGATAATCTTGATAATCTTGTAAGTACGTTGTTTTTAAAGTATTTTGTAAATAAAATAATAAAATATTGAATTATTAATAAAATACTAAATTAATTATATAAAAAAATAGAATATACTTTTCGCTCATCTCTTAATTTTTTATTCAAAATCTTTAAAATATCTGAAACGACTCTTATGAAATATAGTATCATCACCTATGTAGTGATATTCAAAACAAAATTTTCCTAGACTTTTTGACATGGTATGGGCATTCACATGTTGTGGTTATGAGAGTCATGTATGATTTGAATTATGAAATCATGGTATTAGTTGGTCCATGCATGAGGGTCCCCTTGTTAGTGCCCCCATGAGTTGTTTCCCATCTTGAGGTGTGTTTATTTCTCCCTTTCAAACCACATTTGTTCAATGTTTAGTACTTGAGAAACATGGATTTGATTGAAATGTTGTTGCTTGCTTTCTCACCCACACCCTCTTCATGGAGTATTCATTACAATTATCACACTACTTTTTATATATATGCATGTGTACACTATTTGTCTAAACTTCATCCATGTCATCATGTACATCTCCCTAATTTGATACACATGTACATACATAGAGTGATCTAATTGTGTTTTAGTCCCTCTACTTTTAACATCGGTGACGGATGTATATACAGGAAAGGTGGACACAGGTCTATCCTAAACTTTTTAAGGTTCACACGTTCACCTTTATTTTTTAAAATTTTATGAGTTAGTCCTTAATTTTTTTAATATTTATGAGTTGAACCCATCCTAAAATTTTAAATGTGTTCACCCTCAAATATTTTTCTAGATCTGTTGTTGTTTAACACCATTTTTTGTTGTGTTCAATGACGAAACTAAGTGGGGGTGGGGTGGGGCAGTCACCCCTACACTCCCGAAGATTTTTTTTTACTTTTGTCCTCCTATTTATTTTTTTAAAAATTATTTTTTTATGAATATATCTCCTTACTTTTAAACATTTATGTTTTGCTCCCTTCAATACCAAATCCTGACTCCGTCATGTTAACATGATGACATGTAAATTTACATGCAAGTCAAATGCTTAAGATTGTTGATGGCGTTAGTAATTTGTACCTACTAATAACATTATAAGATCAAAGTAAACCCAATTAAAATAGGGGTAAACTATAATTTGGGTCACTCAATTATAGTTAAGATTATCTTTGAGTCACTTAATTATTATTATAGTTATTGTTGGATCACTCAACCGTTTAAATTGGGTAAAATGAAAGTTTAGTCCTCAGTTTTTATATTTTATTTAGTCTTAATTTAAAATAATTAAATAAATTTAATTATTCATATTTAAAAAATATATCAATTTAGTCATTTTGTTCTAAATCCCTTGTATACATTGATTAACACTAGAGTATTTTATTTAAAATCATTAATTAATACAATAAATAAATTTATAAATGTAAAAAATATTTATAATTATTTTTTAAATATAGAATTAGTATCTACATTAAAATTAAACTCACCGAAATATATTTAAAATTATTTATGAAAACCTCCAAATGCTAGTTACTACCATCACATAGTTTTCTAAAAAATAATTAAATTTTAGTTATTGCTACCACGTAAGTTAATGAATTTTATTATGAAATAGATATCTTAAGTTCTCTGCAAGCCTATTTTATAATAATAAAATTATTGGTACAAAAATTATTGAAAATCTTATATTTTTTAATAAAAATAAACAAACTTGCAGAGAACTTAAGAAATTTTTTTTTTTATAGAAAATGACTAAATTGATATTTATATATATATATATGTGAAGGGTTAAATTTATTAAATTATTTTAAATCAAGACTAGATTGATAAAATATAAACCTTTAAGGACTAAAACTGTCATTTATCCAATTAAATGATCGAGTGACTCAAATATGATTTTTAATAATTTGGTGACCTAAATATAAACTTTAACCTAAAGATAATTTAGAATGAGAATGAGGAAGATAATTTATAGTTAACTATCATCTGACATTACATGCATCATATAGCATCATCTCTCATGCATGTCCATGCACGTGGGATCCCCACCAACAAGCAAACCCCTCTTTATTATTTTAAAATCTCTCAAGATATGCATAAAGCAACAAAACTTTGCCCATTTCGATCACTGTCAAATTTGCATACTTCAAAAATAATTATTTTTTTAAAACCCTAAATTTATATATTTTAAAAATACATACTATCACGAGCTCATTATCTTCTTTCTAAAAGATATATCTATTTGGATGTGTAACGTTATCGTTTATATGTTCCAAGACCTTTCTTTTCTTTTTTGATGTGGGACTAATGATCATTGTCTCTTTTCAGGCGTGACAATATCCAATACTTATAAAAGATATACACTTGTAATAATTCAATTGAAATATGTTATAAAGTGGGGTTAAGATTTTTTATTGTTCCCTTAATATTATGACATATCTAAAGGCTTAGAACTAAGCATGTTTTGCCCTCTATGAATCATGAAGTGACTTGTGATTGGGACAGGGTTAAGATGAGTTAAGTGGGGACTAAACAATGGGGGTATTAACACATTAATAAAGACACATGGGTTGGATGTAACGGAGATAATTTTGGTCTCACAAAGAACTGACAACATTATTTTGGGATTTAATGATTCGGATTTGATTTATAATTTTATCATCTTTAATAATATTGTTTTTTATTAAGTAGAAAGGTATTATACTTTTAACGTAAATATTATTATTTGAATTTATATAAGATAAGTTTATATAAATATTTTTATTACTCAGTTAATTAGTGTATCTTTTTCTAACACTATTTATATTATGGTTTAAGAAAGTCGATATTTTTTTATATACGATGTAATTTCAATAAATATTTATATTATTTTATTTTATAATGTTGGGAGGAAATTAATCATTCAATTTTGAAAAAGGAGAGAATATGGAAAAACTAAAGATGATGAAATATATGGTGTTTGGAAAATATAATGTTTTAAAATAAATACCTAATTATAATTAGATTAATTGATAAATGTAAATTCTAAGAATATAGTTGAAAAAATAACAAATAAAAAGTTTTAAAAATATTCATATTTTAAGGTCACTATTCACTTAATATTTTTCACTCATTAAAATAATTATAAAGAATAATTTCAATTTTAGATTATTAAACATATTTAAAATATTAAATAAGTTAAAAGTTTTGTTTTAAATGGATTATCAAATATGTCATAAATAAATGATTAATCCGTATTATAATCCGCAAAAACATCCAGACGTAACATTTTAACAATGACGGAACTATATGAGGATGGAAAGGAGTAATCGTCTCTCACTTTCAAAGATTTTTTTATCTTTTATTTAATTTTTTAAATTTTAATTTAATTATGAATTTATCCCTTACTTTCAAATTATCTATTTTATCGGACCACTTGTTTAAGTTGTTATAAAAGATGGATATGTTTCTCTAACAAGTGTGGAGGGTTGGGATGAACCACTGGGTACCGTACCATCTCCGGTCCCGCAGTAAGCTGATCCAGGTGATCCACTCTTTCCCATGAACCGGACCTGCTCGGTTCCGTACTACTCATTACCCTGGCTGATAGAAATAATGTTTTCTTCGTTCCATCCCTTTCAGTCCCAGGGAAAGAAATCAAAGAAATATTGTTTGCAAGTTAAATCCATGAAAATTGAAAGAAAAGTTTAAATGAGATTTAATATAACAAGTAGAAAGATTTAGTTAACCCAAAAAATTAATTTTAAATTTTTTCGATAAAGATTATAATATTTTAAATCCAACTCGATAAATTTTAATGAATCTTTTTATCTCTAACCAAATAAAACACTTACGGATGGCTTCACTACACGGTCCTATTTTTTTAAAAAATATTTAAATTTAAATAATTTATTTATGTGTTCCTTCAAAAATACTAAAAATAAAGAATAAATATTATTGTATTATACTGTGGCACTTGGCAGTCGTAGAAATTAAATCTTACGAGTGGCGGTAGATTAAGGAAGTCTGCTTAATTGCAGCATTTAACGAAGCTTATAGTTAACTGACACGTGTAGTCAACGGAGGATCTGTCGCTGTCATAGTTTTTTGGGTGTTGGGGTGAAAATTAAGACCAGAGTTAATTGTATTATATGTGGTTAAATTAGATTTATAATTAGAAGGGGTTATTAACTGAGTTGATTATAAGTTGAGTAATGTTTGATTTTTATTTGTTAAATATTTTATTATTTGATTTAATTTGTTGTTCGTTAAGCTCGATAATATTTTATTCGATTTAGGTTCGTTAAAAAATCTTGTTACTTGACTCAATTCGTTAGGGGAGCATTTCATCTAGTCGAGTCAAAAAATTTTGAGTTATTCGAGTTGACGAGTTTAATTTTATCATTCAAACTTTCATTAAAGAAATTTCAAATCGAATTGAGTTGAGTTGAGTTTTCGATTGTAATTTAAACAACTTTCACTAATCATAATATATATATTTTTTCATATATCACAATATTTCTTCATATTTTTATATATCAGTATATATATTAAAAAAAATTGAGAGACTCTTCTTAAACTTAAAAATAAATCTTCTAATTATTAAAAATTTTGAGTTATTCGAATTATTATTTTATAATTCAAACTTTATTTAAAATTTTTTTTGAGTAGAGTTTATAAAATTTCGAGTCGTATCAAGACGATTCGAGTATTTTTGTCTCAAATCAAATCGAGTTATTCATTTTTTTCCAAGTCAGTTCAAGTTTTGCTCAACCCTTCAATTCGTTTCTCGTTAAACTTGTATAATATGTATTTTGTTTTTCTTTTAAATAAAAATCTAGTAATATTATTAGAGCTTAACATAAACAAGGAAATTTAAAAAAAATATAAAGTTTGAGAAGCTAAATAAATAAATATGTTATAACCAAGTTAAAAATAAAACTAATATTTAAATGTGATATTCTTTTCAATTTTTCAATAATCTTCGATAAACAATAAAAGAAAAAATACTTTAAAAATTTAGGGGTTTTAACTTTAAAGTATTTTGTATAGGAAAATTTACATAAATATTGCAGTTATTTTTTTTATTTTCTCAAAATATTGTATTAGTCACTTTATTTCCCAAAATATTGTACTGAATAGTAACTTTAAAGATGATTACAGAAGAATCCGACTTCGAATAGTGAAATGGATTAAATCGAATAAAAATTTAAAGTCGGTACCAAGAGGTACCGACTTTGAACAGTGTTTTTGTGATTTTCAAAGTGGTTTCTGCAAAATCACTATTCAAAGTCGGAACCTCTTGGTACCGACTTTAATTTTTTATTCAATTTAATCCATTTCACTATTTAAAGTCGGATTCTTCTGTAATCATCTTTAAAGCTATTATTCAAAGTACAATATTTTGGGAAATAAAATGACTTTACAATATCTTGAGAAATAATTTTTTTTAAATTATCATATCTTTGGAATTTCATCATTTTGTATAAGAAGTGGAATTGAAAAACTTTTCCTCCTTTCTATTTTTACGCATAAAATAACATATTTTAATATTAAAGAAGGAAAGACTAATTAATATAAATTATTATTTTTAATTCTTGAAAAATAAAAAACATTTTTAAATTTTGTTTATAGGTAAATTATTTAATAATTTATTGAATTTTTTTAGAGTTTTTAAGTAATATTTAAACATCTAAACGTAATTTTAAAGATAGCAAAAAAATATAAAATATATATAAAAATATTGAGTTACTTATGAATTTATCAAGTATTTTTTTTCGATTTGATTCGCCAAGATTTTTAATTGAGTTCGATTTTGAATTAAGTCAATTTAAGTTAAGTGTTAACCTAGTCGAACTCAAGTTGTCACCCTTATTTATAACTCTTATTTAAGATTTATTTCTAAACTTTTAAATATTTTAATTTTATCCTCAAACTATTATTATTCTAAATTGATTCCAAAACTATTGAACATGTAAACTTCAACCCAAATAATACCCCGTATTTTAAATTAATCTCTAAACTTTTAAATATTTAAATTTTCATCCTTAAATTATTATTTAGGTCACATCATATTATTATACAATACACATAAATATTTACATGAAAGTTGATATTTTTTGTTAAATTTTTTTGTTAACTTAAGATATGATTAATTAGCATGTACTAATAATTTAGAGTTGAACTTAAAATGTTCAAAACTTAAGGAAATAATTTAGAATAAGAGTGATAAATTGAAGATGGAATTGAAATCTTTAAAAATTTTAAAAATAATTTAAAATAAAAAATATAATTTACGGATAGATTTAAAACATTCAAAAATTTAAAAATGAATCTAAGATAAATTTTATAGTTTAAATACATATTAAAAAATGTTAATATTGGGCCAATAGAGGTTCTAAATGGTAAGCAGCTTGGTTCTATTTAAGTAAATCTCAGGTTCGAGATATTGTGTAGGCAAAAAATCTATGCTGGGAGACTCACCCACCAAAGTTAAATATGCGACCCAGATTGGTCCGAAATAATTAAGCTAAAACCTAAAAAACCAGAAGAATAATAAAAAATATCAATATTAAATACTGATATTAATCCATTATTATTGATAAAATTATCGATAACATAATAAAAATATTTATCTTATTATTCAAATAACATCATAAAGATTCTCAAACTACATTAAATTCTTATTGTTTTTTGAAATGACACTTTTTTATATAGAATAAAATTATTTTGTGATGTATAAAAATACGTCGATAACTGTTAAAAGTCACGACCAATTATAGATAACTTTGATGACAAGGACAACATTAAAAATAATAAAAATAATTGAGACCAAATTGGAGAAAATAAATTATCAGGGACCAATTCAAATATTAACAAAACTTCTATAAAGATCGCATAAATTTGATCCAGAAATAGTAGACACGTGTACTTACGTGGCTTGAACAGTGAAACATAAACACTAAGGTTCATAATTACTTTTTTTCTTTAAATTTTAATCATTTAATTATCATTTTTTAATTTTACTTATTTCCATCCTTAATTACAAAAGTGCCAATAAATTAAACAGCTGTTAATTACAAAAGTGCCACAATCTTAATTACACTAGAAGAAAAACACAAAGACTAATTAATTAAGATTAGTTTGAAGGTTAACTAACAAAAGAGATCCCTTTATTTTATTAAACTTGACCTTCTCTTTCCTTTAGGAATCTCTCAGTTTCAGAGCTTTAAAAACAAAAGCTTACTTCCCTTCACGCCAAATATGTCTCTTTTTTTAAACCCTAAATCAATTCCATGACATTCTGCTCTCTATTTCCAAGTGGAATAACTCATATTTTGATTTTATGTTGCAATTGTTTTTTCCCCTTTTATTGATTCGATTTTTGTGAATAGTTGAATGAGTATTTATATAGTTTGAGGGATTTTGGTGGCGATTGAGATCGGAGAAAAAAATGCGAGTGAAGGAAATGCATCCACTATGTTGTATATCGTTGGAGAGTCCCGGTGTCAGTAACCAGTCGCCGGAGGTTTTGTTGACTCGAGCTAGGAGCATGCCGGACGGTAGACTATCCGGATATGAGATCGGTAATGCGACGGCGGGAGGATCCGAAGGAACTGTCGCCGGGATTCTTTACAAGTGGACTAATTACGGAAAAGGATGGAGATCCAGATGGTTTTTGCTTCGGAATGGAGTGATATCTTACTCGAAGGTTCGTCGGTCGGAGACTCTCAACCTCCTCTCTCCGACTGACGAGGTCAGATTGATTGGTGATGTCTCCAGCAATCGGCTTTCCAGGATGGACAGTTGTAGCGGTAGATGGAAACACCAGAAAACCGTTGGCATTGTTCATTTAAAGGTATGTATATCACGAAATAATCAGATTCCAATAGATTGATGATCAAAACGATCAATTTTGGCGGTAATACAAAATTATTCCCAGAAAAGTTCACCCCCGCAGAACTAATATTTTGATACAATAAATTGAACTGATCTGTTACGGTCTAGCAATTATGCCATTTTTACTAATTTTGGTTTTTGCATCTGAAGAGATGAAATTAGCAGGCACTGATACCTGAGCCAAACAATAACCAAAAAAAAGAAAAGTACATTGAAGAGAAAGAACCATTGGATGCTTGCATTGTTTGGCATGTACTACTGTATAATTTGTTTGAAGAACCCATCCTTTTTTTTCCGTGGGCCTTCTAGTTCTCTCTCTAGTTTGTTTTGTTTATGTGATTTTCAATTTCCTTGTTGAACTGATTGGAAATAAAGTTCGAAGCTTTGTTTTTTAATAAGATATTTTTACAGTTTTAACTGATTGTTTATGTAGAGTGGGTCACATCAGCAGGTGGGCTTGGAAGGCTGTGATAGGGCATGGTTCAGGTCTAGGTATTAAGTTGTGGTCACCTAATCGATCAATCGGTGTTGGATAGTGGATCGAAATTTCCCTTTTTTTCTTTCACTTCTCTCGTTTTATCATATTCTCTCTCTTTCTCGTTAGCTGCCTTCTCTTTGCTCCACAGCCGCTAGTTTCTTTCTTCAAGCTGGTGACTGAGGAGTGTTTCTTTCGGTTTTATTCTTTTTTATAAAGGGAAATAAATGACGCAATGTTGTAGAGTTCAAACGGTGAGAATGGAGTTTTTCTCTAAAATGCCGATCTGGGATTTTATGGTTTGCCGTCAGTTTTGCGTTTTCTGTCTCGCAGTAGCGTGGTACTGGTAACGTGCTGTTTGTTTTTAACATTTTATAAGGTCATCTTTTCAAGTTTTCAAAGGCTGGAGCTTGATTTATTTTAGTGAAACTATGAGAAAAAATGGAAAAGGAAATCGTGGGGACTTTAGAATATTAGGTGAGCTTGACTATTAAGTTTATACTATATGTTTGAACAGAACAGGGCTTTGAAATGGGAAAAGTCAAGGTATAATATAATAGGAGTAATATTTATTTTAGACTTGTTTTGAGTATATTCTCCCTTGGTCGAGTAGATCCAAATGATGATTCTTCGTCTTTGTTTTATCCGTAGACAGTTGTAATCCGCATAAAGTAGGATGGGCTTTGGTGATGAATTTTAAGCTTTTGTTTCCTGCAGCTAAGATTGTGTTTGTTTGTTGCTAAAAGAATTTCTCTTACAAAATCCGGTTATATTTTATTTTGTATGCATCTTGCGTTTGACGGTAAATGGTCCTACTCTTGCATGACACATGAAGTTGTTAATTGAATTCTTGTAGCAGATTACGTCATTTCGGGAGAGCAAATCTGATGACCGACGGTTTTACATTTTTACTGCTACAAAGACCCTGCATTTGAGAACCGATTCTAAGAGAGATCGGGTTGCTTGGATACAAGCTTTGGTCTCAACCAGGAGCCTTTTCTTGTTGAGACCAATAAATGATAATCTTCCTCTTGTCCCTTGTGATTTGTCTAAATCAACTGATAGGCTCAAGAAGCGGTTGCTTGAGGAGGGAACTGATGATAACCTTGTGAAGGATTGTGAGCAGATTATGCTCTCGGAGTTTTCCGAGATACAAGGACAACTTAAAGTTCTTTGTGAAGAAAGATCTACTTTGCTTGACACATTAAGGCAGTTGGAGGTGATGTGATATTACAAATAATAACAATTATTTCTGTTTCAGTTTTAATCTTCCTCCAAGTAGATAGGATAGTAGGAACTTCCCTTGAATCCCAACTATAAATGGAAGACCAAGTTGTTAAAAAATCCTAATAAATATAATGAAGGGAAATCTCTAAAAAGTGTTTTTAATGATCTCCTCTCTTTAAATGGTGTCTTAATTTTTGTTGGCTTTGGGTATCTCACCTTTGAAATTGTTGATTTTTTTTTTATGTCATTGCATGATAATGTCATTTCTTTGTTATTCATTGTATGCATAATTGTGCTAAGCTTTTTTGTTTAAAATTAACAGCAAACTGTTTTTTTTTTGGCATGTGCAGGCTTCTAATATCGAAGCTGAATCCTTTGGAATTCATGACGGAGACTACCAGTTGTCAAAACATGAATTTTCTGGTATAGGGTGTGGAAAGTATAGTGGTACATATCTATAGTTATTTTATAACTTTTGCTGCATTCATAAATGTCTGGCACCTAGTCTAATTTGTGTTTATCAAGGAAGGTAATCTTAGTCATTTTGTACATACCCTGTAGTGATATGCATGGTAGCACTTCATGGATAGACTAATGTCATGTACTTTCACATATGCTTTCTTGAGTAACAAATACCTTCAAATTATCCCATGTTTCTACGGCAGATTCCTGCCTTTTGCCCTTATTCATTATCATCAGCATCAATCTCATTATTCTCATTATATTTAACTAAAATTTGAGGTTTAGAAATGTTGCAATTAATGTCGTAAAGGGAACCAGTCGCACTCTATGCTGTAGAACAGTTACATTTGTCTTAGATGTAACTCGTAAAATGCCTTGTCTGAGTAAAATCAGATGCAATATATGTATTCTTTTATGCATATGTGTGTGTCTATATATACATGTATATATGTTTATGTATAAGCTCAAGATATACAAATTTGATAAATTTTAAAGATTGATCGAACTTATCATACAAAAATGCAAAAAATTTCATTTTTCTTTTGTTCGTTAATGTGCTGGGTTTCCTTATAACCCCACGTTGTTGAATACTCAAAGTCTCAAATATTGAGAAGTAGAGGAATTTGATAATATTTTTCGTTACTATATAAAGTAATATTAATAAAAAAATTAAATAAGTTAAAGTGAACTTCAATCAGACTTGCTTTTTTACATTTATCATGTTAAAAAAATCTCTTCTTAGATGCAACAGATGTGTGCCTTATGAAATGTGCTTCACCTGAAAGAGTGTGCAGTGGTTTTGCTGTTTAATGCTAAGTCCCATTCACCTTAACATCACTGGTTTTATTGAGTAATTATCTTAGAATTAATATCTGTTTCCTTTTAATATTTTCTTGCTATGCTCTCTTGTAGTCTGACATCTTGTTTGGGTTTTCAGAAGGCAGTACAACTGAATCTTCTGGTGATATTGAGAAACAAGAGCTTGAGGATGTGTCTGATGAAGATAAAACCTGTTTCTATGACACAAAAGAGTATTTTACTGAACCTACTATCAGCTGTGGATCTATAACAATGGCAGATGATCATGCAGATATTCAGAAAGAAAATGCAAATCAATTAGATAACGTGGATGAGATGCATGCTGACAAAGAAGATTTTTATTCCAGATATCCTAAAATTGGAAGGCGAAAAAAGCTTCCTGATCCAGTTGAAAAAGAGAAAGGGGTTAGCCTTTGGTCTATGATCAAAGACAATGTGGGAAAAGATCTCACACGAGTTTGTCTCCCTGTCTACTTTAATGAACCAATATCGTCCCTTCAAAAATGTTTTGAGGATCTAGAATATTCTTATCTTTTAGATCGAGCATTTGAGTGCGGAAAAGAAGTACGTAATTCACACATTTCATCTTTGATATTTTATGCTTCTCTCAATACATGCACTGTTTTTTGTAGGGTGTGCCAAATTTATATAATCTTTTTAGAAAAATTCCAACATGGTGGACTCTTAGAATTTTAGAAATTGTTGTTTTCTCTTAATTGATATTTTCTATGGTGACACTGAATAATCGTCAAATTTATATAATATTTTTAAACAGTTGATTGTAACTCTCTTTCTCCCCATCTCTTTTTGGATTGGATAGGAGTGTTAGGAAAATGATTACCAAGTACAGAAATGTGTAACTACTAAGTTAACTCAGTACGAAAAAGGTTGATCAATCTGTATCTTTTTTCCATATGTTTGGCTGACTTTGGAGGTGGTCTTTGGGTCTTTGGACAGGACATATTATTTGGAGTTAAATGATTGCATCATTTATGATTGGCCTAAGTTTTTTATTTTTTTTTATTTAATGTCTAAACACACAGTGCCCCCTTGTATAAACAACACAATGGAGATTATTTATTAACCTTTGTACCAAGTTGCCCATTACTCCCTTTCTGAGGGAGATGTTAGTTCAATTTCTTAGTGTACCCTTTGTGATTGTGTGCTTTGTGATTATTCTCAAAATATCAACATATTCTGTCATCATTTTTTTTATTTTGTTGCAATGCTTACTAAAGATGCAAGAACAACAGATGGTGCTCTTGCTTTTATGTCTCCAATCTGATTGTAAGCTCTGTTTGGATTTTCTGTTATATTTTCAGGGGAACAGTCTTCAGCGTATTCTTAATGTTGCAGCATTTGCCGTTTCTGCGTATGCTTCTTCTGAAGGTCGACACTGTAAGCCTTTCAATCCTTTGCTAGGAGAAACTTATGAAGCAGACTTTCCTGACAAAGGAGTTCGTTTCTTCTCTGAGAAGGTTAGTCTTCAAGATCTCATTACAGTTGATTTCATATTACAAAGGTGCAACCTTAATAGTGATCTTAGATTGGACAAAGTGGCTAACTTCATTTTTTGTCTTTATTAAATTTTGTTTTTTGACTTCTCAGTAGGTAGGCGTTGCAACTCATTGCTTCACTTTTCCATACCTTCTGATAAACGAAATAACAGTCTTCAGAGTAAATGATAAATCTTGAAATGCTTTTGAATGACAAAAAGGGATTTATTTAAAAAAGAAGAAAGAGGAAGGCACCAGTCATCTTCCATATTTCTAGGGAATTTTCAAGTTTGAACAATTATTAATTTGAGGTCCCCAAACAGTGAATGGAAACACTGCAAAATTGTTTCTGACCTTTGCAGTACTTACCTTTCCGAGTAGTTGCTTCTGTTTATCTTGAAGCAGATCTGCAAATGTTTGTATTAAATTAAAGTTCCATCACATAGATGACTTACCTTTCATGTAAAACAGGTTAGTCACCACCCAACCCTTATTGCCTGTCATTGTGAAGGTAAAGGTTGGAAATTCTGGGCTGATAGTAACCTCCGGACAAAATTTTGGGGGAGGTCAATTCAGCTTGATCCTGTTGGAGTTTTGACCCTGGAGTTTGATGATGGAGAAATATTTCAGTGGAGCAAGGTATGCACAATTGGGCTGTATATTTAATGGATGTGCTGTTTAGCTGTTTCATATTATAGCTTTCATTTCTATTAGCATGGCATAAACTAATTTAACTTCATCTTTGCAGGTTACAACTACTATATATAATCTTATCTTTGGTAAGTTGTATTGTGATCACCATGGATTGATGCACATTCGTGGCAATCGTCAATATTCATGCAAACTCAAATTCAAAGAGCAGTCTATTCTTGATCGGACCCCTCACCAAGTTAGCAATCTAATTGTTTCTTAAATTTGATTTTAGTAGCCATTTCAGTAATTAATCTCCCAATCTGCAAAATTGATTGTTCATGCTGGATTGCTTGATGACTGTATTAGTTAGTTTATCTTCTTTCTTAGAAAGTGTTATTTTCTGTAGTAATTGTTTATCATGTCTGACATTTGTTAGGTCCATGGTTTTGTTGAAGACCTTTCGAGTAAAAAGGTTGCAACATTAGTTGGCAAATGGGATGACAGCATGTATTATATCAATGGTGATTGGAGTGGCAAGCCGAAGGACTGCAACCCATCAAATGCTTCCTTGCTATGGAAGAGGATCAAGCCACCTCCTAACCTGACACGCTACAACTTAACATCATTTGCAATAACGTTAAATGAGCTAACACCAGGATTGCGGGTAGAGATGATGTGTTGCATCACTTTCTCAAAAGCATTTTCATGTTCCTCTTTTGCATGTCTAATTTTTTTCTATAGCATTGTCTGATCTTGGTTATTTGATCATGGATTAAGGAGAAGCTCCCACCCACAGATTCTAGGCTTAGACCAGACCAACGCCATTTGGAGAATGGAGAATATGACAGAGCAAATGCTGAGAAACAACGGTTGGAAAGGAGGCAGAGAATGGTATGTTTCCATCTCCATTTTCATGTATTTTATGTTCAAGCATTCATTTGCCAAATGGAGTTGAACCGACCCTTTGTCAGTTCATTGTTGCCTCTAGGAAAACCTCTTTTGTAGTTTGGTTTTATACATCTTGGGGACTTCTACATCTTGCTAATATTTCTAATTTCATTCAAATAATTGAATGATATAAATCCTATCTGCCTATATGTAGATGTTTTAACAGAAAAAGAATTTTTTAAGTAAATAACTTTTTTTTGGATAAATGATAAATTAGTTAATATTACTTCTGTATCACAGTCAAATTTTAATGATGCAATCTTGTGCCGTTGTGACATCTTATGTAATATGGACTTTTTCATTTTCATCTGTATAGGATACATGTATCATATGCGTATATTAATCACATATGAAAAGGTTAGAAAAAAAAAAAAAAAAAACTGAAAACATCATACAAAGTCAGTGTAATGGATATAAGGATATTTAATAATTGATTTTTGGTGCCTGATTTTCATACCCCTTCTGATCTTTTTCACAGTCAAGAAAACTTCAAGAAGATGGTTGGAAGCCTCGATGGTTCCGTCAAGATGGTGACAACGGACCCTTCATCTACGCAGGTGGTTATTGGGAAGCCAGGGAACAAGGTACATGGGAAGGATGTCCAAATATATTTGGTGAATTCAACGAGGAATGTCTTGATACCTCGACTTGATCCATTCTCGGTACGTCCTTCTAAATACTTGTTTTTGTTTTCCTGGTCTGTGTGATTAAGTTTGAATCACTGTTGTCAAAGGCAACGAAAGTGTTGTTTAAGTCCCCTGTTTTATGTCTTATACTAGTATATAAATACATCCTGCAGTTTTTCATCTCTTTGATTTCGAATCAATTGTCTGTTTTTCTCTTTCGTTCCTACTAGAATACATTAACTTGTTGATGATGTAGACTTGCATATGGCATATGGATATGGATATGGTCTGTGTAGATGAAATGCCCAAGTTATATATGTAAGCATGATGTTGTAGAGTGGGAATTGTCTGTGTTATGTTTCCATAGTTGGTCATCTAGTCTATTGCTCCTCTACCTGAAAGTTTCATTTCAGAGTTATCCAGACTGAGAAAGAAAGAAAGAAAGAAAGAAAGAAAGGGTTTAAGACTTTAGTAAGAGTAAAATTCCTCTTTCTTCCTCCCCTGAGTGAAAATTATTAAAAAAATAATTCAACAATGGTCCACTTGATCCGAGATTCGAGATCTAAATTAATTTTTAATTAAATTGAATGGACTTAAATTAAAATTAGTTTGATCCAAAGATAATCTAAAATAGATAAAGATGAGATATAAATTGTTACACAATTCATTAAAACAAATATACATGTTATTTATGTGGTGTAAAAACCTAATTCGGCTCGAAAATTTGATTAAAATCATTTGATCACTAATATCAATATTGAAAATTAATCGACCTAATCTGATATTTGAGTTAAAATCATCATATACCCGAACTAAAATAATCACATTAAAACTTTTTTTAAACAATTTCTATTGAGGACTTAGGAGAAGGAGAAAGAATTTTTGCTCTTATTAGCTCTTGAAGTCATAAGCTATAGAAAGGAAAGATTACTAAAAAAATATATATAGAAAGGAAAGAGTGTTAAGAATTTTAACTATCTACTCCAGAGTTTGTTAATAATCATATATTAAAACTTAAATGATTTGAACTAAATGATTCATTTATTATCTCGATATAAAAATTGATACATTTTTATCTATATGTGACATTTCTATATACTAATTTCATTGTGATTTTATTAAAAAAATCAAGGAATTGCATTTACAATGTGCTGTTGTTTCCCATTCCAAACTATAAAAGAATCTACCTAAATAATAGAAAGTTTCTCTCTTAAGAAGAAAAGAGTAAACTATAATACTCAAAGAAAAAAAAAGAAGAATTTCATTAAAATTTTCACAAATAATTGAGTTGAAGAGTTGTGCATTATAGAGGCCCAGATAATTAATCTGACCAACTAAGTCCAATTCTGTATTACACTAACAGTAACAGGTATCCTAATAGTAATATCTAATCTAGTGAGACAAAGACATTATAGACCTCCAACTACACTATATAAGTGAATATCAGGAAATATTTTTATTTTTCTATTTTCAGTTTTATAAAAACATAAAAACTTGTTTTCAAAAATGAAAATAATGATAATGTGTTTGGCATCTAATTTTTAAAATAAAAATGAAATAAGTATTAAATAACTAAAACAAAATATAATTAAAAATTATTATTATCATTATAAATATACGTAAATTTTAAAAATGATATTAGAAGCATTCGAACTCGGGTTAAAATAAAAAAAACTATTTTTATATTTTTAACTTTCCTAAAATATATTCAAAGCAAACAATAAAATCATATTTTTATTTTTTCAAAATTTCATATATATATATATAATATTTTTAATTATACAAGCAAACGCATTTTCTATTTTATAAAATCAATAAAAACAAATTTCATTCTCAAGAACCAAATAAATCCTATTTTTCTCCTCACTTCATTTTAGTTAAAAGGAGACTTTTGTTAAAATCATATTTTTAGTTCTCACTTCGGATATGAATAAGCCTTAAAATATTAACAGTTTAGGTTAATGATTTTTTAATAAATTTTATTTTTTATTTCATGATAAATTTTGAAATTTATCATGAAAACAAAAAATTTAAAATGTTATTAAAAATATAACATTCCAATAATATGTTAAACTACATGTTTTATAACATTCTAATTATACGATAATACGTTAATCTACGTATTTTCTACTATTTCATTTGTATGATAACATATTTAAAACATTTGGGTTCTGTAATAACATGGACAACACATATTTTTGTATTATCTTGTACCCCTTGGTAATGAATTTATAAAACTTTTTAATTGAGTCCAAAGGTTGAGACAAGGGTTTCCACGTGATTGCATGCTTGCAAAGTGCAACACTAGGATGCTGCCGTCCACATATTTTCTATCATATGGAATTTGCATCCAAAGAGAGGACAAATTATATCATAGATTCTCTTCATCACGTTATCTGTGGTTTATGTAATCAGGTTCGTTTATCTTTAAGTAATTATCTGATAACTACCCATTCATCTATTACAAGTAAGAAAGAGGTGACAATTCACCTTAAAAATATATGAAATAGATGAATCTGATTGGTTGAAACTACAAATGACGTAGTGAAAAGGGTTATGATATAATTTTTTCCGGAGATTAAATTTTTTATAAGTGAAAAATTTAACAAAAATAGTTTAAATAGTTTCTTATAAGTTTGTTATTTTTTTTCACGCTTTCTCAAAGTCATTATCTCAGCAATTTTACAGACAATTTACATCAGCATTTAACTAAAGACATTTTAAAAGTAAGAGAGTAAAATCATGTTAAATAAAAGTATAGGGACTGGATTATAGTTTTGAGCATAATGGAGGGATTAAATTAGCAATTTGATATAAATAAACAGTTGAAGCAATGTGAATTTTGTGCTTTCATTATGCCTAGTGAGTGTATCTAGCAAACTTGACTTGAATGTGATAATTTGACTTGAGATTCGAAAATTAAATTAATTTATTTGAATTAAGATTTAAAATTGATTCGAATATGATAATTTAAATTTATCCCAGAATCTAAAAAACCAATATGAAATCTAATTAAACCGAAAATGAATCTCATTTGGTTTTCAATTAAACAGAAGGGATCCGAACTGAAAAAACTCGAAATAAAATAAATATATTAAAATAAATAAAGAATTATCATAATTCACCAAAAATTAAATATTTTTTTTGATGGAACCGAAAACTAAATATCCATACTACACAAAGTGATATATAGGGTGTAAACACCTAATTCAACTTAAAATCCCAATTGGAATCGATCGATCTCTTGATAACATGATCCAAAATCAATCGACCTGAAATAACCTAATCGATATTAACCTAACCGAAAACCAGCCAACTTGACCCGATACTCAAACCAAAATCAATGTAGACATGAATTAAAATCAAAAATTTAAACCAGACCTGAACTAATCCAAATCAATAATAATAATAATAATAATAATAATAATAATAATAATAATAATAATAATAATAATAAACTCGAACCAAATAAACCGAATCAAATGTTCCATTTATCGCCTTTACTAAGACAATACTTGAATAATACTTGGCAATTTGAACAGTCTTTAATTACCCGACCAAAGAATCTGCGTTGTGTCTCCCTTCTCATATGAACGAAAGGTCAGTCCTCGCAAACATGTCCAACACCTCGGTGTTTGCAGTCACTCGCTTCCATCTTTAAACAGATTCACAAGAAAAAGAATCTGGCAGTCTGGCGGTGGGGATAACATTAGAATAAATACTAGTAATACAAAATCGAGATTTAAAGTTAAAAATAAAATATAAATATTTAAAAGTACATGAATAAATTTAAAAATAATTTATTTTTTTAAAATAAGAGTGAGGAATAATTGTTTTTCTCCATCTCATATACTTCCGTTAGATATTGTTGTTAATTAGAGTTCACGGATGGGATTACAGAGTTTATTACTCTAATACTATGATTAATTAACCCTCGAACACTCTTCACGTGCTAAAAGTTTTGCTGTTTCAAGAAGTGGTGATGCCAGTTTCATTACAGAACAGGTTGAGTTTGATGACTATTCACACGTAAAATCACCCAAATTTAATAGTATGTCGGTTGGTTATGAAAATAGAAAAGCAGACTTTGTGGACCAATCTCAGACTTCAAGTCAATCTATTGAGATTTAGATTAGCATCAAATTATTAGGTTGATTGCAGGTTTATAAACTAATCCAACAAATATAAATAAAAGTATATTTTAAATTATAAAAATATAAAATACAAATATACTCTAAATCTTAAACTTTAAATTATAATTATAAATTTTAAATTTTATACTATATAATTTAAACCTTAAACCCTAAATAATAATCTAAAATTTTAAATTTTAAAACTAAAAAAATATTACGTATCAAAATATTTTTTAAAATATATATATTAAAAATCAAACCGATCGACTTAATTTATACCGACTATTTTTAAATCAAGATATTATTAGGTGAATTATGTTCACCACGTCATTCATGATCCAAGTAATTAGAACCATTCATCTTTAAATAACTACCTAATCATTACTCACCCACTAATTACATGTAAGAAAAAAATGATGATTCACTTTAAAAAATTAAGATAAACGATTCTAATTAATTAAGTTCATAAATGACATGATAAATAAGATTTACCTAATAATTTTTCCTTTAAATTGATTTAATCATTATACTAATCAACTTAATAAAATCCTCTTCATTAAATTACTTTCCCTCGAAATTCCAAACTCAATAATCACTTGATTTTCGTGTTGTGTCTTTGTCCCCCATTTCTCTCCTACTTTATTACCGACATCTGCAATCTTTTGTCCTTGATTAGTAGATGAAAAGTCTGATTTGTTTTTCCAAGATGTGAGGGTCCAATGATGCAACTTGTATAATCCCGACAGGATACTACCAATTGTTACTTGGAGTATTGTTTTACTGATGGTTAGACCACAAGGCCAAACCCTATCTTTAAAACCATTTGCCAGGCACATAGCTTTCAGACCAACATTATTATATAGGTTAAACGATCTCCTACACATAAAGCTAGCTTGATGTGATTGAGGAGGAGAACAGGTAGATTTTAACATGTATAGTTAAGTCATATGTCTGACTCAGATTCTAATAGATAATTAAATAAATTATTATTAAAATTTATTTTAATAACTAAATATTTATATTACGTAAACGATCTTATTGAATCGAAGTTAATTTATACAATTACGAGTATCAATATCATTAATTAAGTCGAGGCTAAAAGATAAACCAAGAAAATATTTTCATTTGTAAAATTAACAAGATCAAAGAAATTTTTATTGCGGGAAAATCATAAAAAAATAGAGCTTATAAATAGGTGAATGAAAAGACTATGAAGACTTTAAGTTAATCCATTTGAACGATTTTGACGTTATTATTAGTTTAAGTTCTTAATGGTTTTTTAGCCGTAAAATGAATATTAAAACTTAAAAATTATATTTTTAATCGATCATATGATTTAAATAACTTTTAATATATGAGGTTAGTTTACGTTAGATAAGTTTAGGGTTTTTTTTTGATCACTTGCGGTTGTGCTGTGTGTGGACATTTGCTTGGTTACGAGTCTTTGTTTGATGAGATTTATATATCTAGTGAGTGAGTGTTGCAATTATGAAGACAACTCGATATGAGATTTCAAGTGATGAATAAAGACTATTTGATGTGAGATTTCGAATGATGACTTTTTTTCTCGATTTGAGATTTCAAGCCACACTCGATGTGAGATTTTGAATATATCAACTCGATGTGAGATTTCGAGCATAAGTGAAATTTCCAGTGTCGGATAACATTGAGTCTCACTCTTGATTTATTTATTGATGTATTTATGTTTTGAAATATTGTTTTTGTATATCATGTGTTTAGACAACTATTGTTGCGACATTGCTTTATTTTACTTTATTATCATAGATTTTAGCACACATTTAATTATGGTTCATCTGAAGTGTGGCCGAGTGTTGTATATCCATTGAGTTTTGTTAGCTCAACGTTCGAAATCGTTATTTTCGTTCACAAGTAGATAGGCGGATTGTGAGTTGCGAAGCACCATCACCAAAGGATTTCAACATTGACCTTTTCGTAGATTACAAATACTTAAATATAATGGACTATATATTCATAGGATCCTTATATTTGTAACTCTATATAATTAACTTGTATTTGGCCAAATATTTTAAATATTGTATTTAGAATTCCTTTAACTCTTTTGAATGCTTTAACCACTATCGTATTTTAATACTATGTAAAATGTTATGACTTGATTTATAATGTCGAATTTATTTTGATTGTAAAAAAATTATAAGATTGTTTAAGTTTATGACCAAGTGTAGCATTCGGGTTTTGGATGTTACTTTAATAGTTTATGTACTTTAGGCCTCTTAAATCAGTAAAGTCATTTGATTAATTTTAATTTTTGATATTAAGGACTTTATTTATTGTTAAGTTTTTTAATATTTTTGAACATATAAATGAATATATCCGTGGTCACTTAAACGAATATGTTCTTAAACTCTTAAATAAACTTGTACACAAATAGTTAAACGAACATGTTCTTAGACACTTAAACAAACAAGTTCGTAAACACTAAATAAGTGAATAAGAACACCTTCGAAAATAAATAAACGAACATGAACACAATATTAAAAATTTAAACAAACACGATTCGAGCATGAACGGTTTTAAAAATACACAAACAAACATGAACATAGTCTTGTTTGTTCAAGCATTTATCAATTTAGGAGTAAAATTTCAGAGTAAAATTTTTTTAGGGAAAAAATGTATATTTTATTTATCAAATATTTATTGAAATCATAAAATATTTAAAAGAATTATAATCAAATTTTACAAAATTTAACTTTTACAAGATTAATAATTTTTTGAATAATCTTAACCTTATTACAAGAAACATATTCTATTTTCTTTAATCTTTTAATAAATTGTATATACCTTATAAATAAAACTACTTAAATCTAAATCTCTTAAATAAATAATTTTTTCACTAAAATCAGATACGTGTATTCATTAAATTCATGCTCTAATCTGACTAGTTCTCAATTGAAAAATATAATTTATATTTTTTATTTGACAGCTATGCCAGAAGGACCAATTGGGTCTTGATGCTTGGCCTATTATCGTCAAGTTGAAGCCAATTCAATCATTTTCAAAACAAAAATCAAAATGGCTCGTCGTTTTTGCTTGAAATTCCACTGTGCTAACGTTATTCATGATTTCAATTAATTCGAATCGTTTATTTTAATATTTTTAAAGTGAATCATCACCATTTTTTATATATAATTAATGAACGAAAAATTATTATGTTGTTATTTAAAGATGAACGGTCCTAATTAATTAGATCATAGATGACGTGATGATCAGAGTTCGACTAAGGATCTCTTCTTTGTCATGCTTTTTTGTACATGCAAAACAAAAGGGTACAAACTTATTGAAAATTCAAAGGACTTGTCTTCACAACTAATTACACAAACTTACACAAAATCTTAATTACTTTGATTTAGTGCAAGGCAACTTCTGATTCTTCCATTTCAATCCCTTCATCAGCAAGCCTCTTATCCTTGTACACATACCATTTAGCAGAAACCAAATAAACCGCCAGATTCAGACAACTCAAAATGGCCAAAAGCCAATAGAAATCATAGAGTCTCCCTTGGTTCAAATTGTCTGGCAGCCATGGATGTCCGTGTCCTGTCACCTTGTCAACTATGGTAACCAACAAAGAACTAACGAAAAACCCTAATGAAAGGGTACTCAAAAATAAACCCGTACTCATCGTCTTCATCCCTTTAGGACACTCTCTCAAGAAAAAATCAAGCTGTCCTATGTAGGTAAAGGCTTCACCAGCACCTACAAGCAAAAACTGAGGTACCAACCAGAAGACGCTTAATGGGATTTGAGCCGTGGGGTTGTTCGTAAGTCCGTTCGAGCTCGCAACACGCAGTCGCTTTATTTCGGACAATGCGGCTGCTACCATTGCGATAATGGATAGAACTAAACCGACGGCGATCCGTTGCAACGGGGTTAGGCCTTGAGGGTTTTTGAGGAATTTTCTTGCGATCGGAACGATGAGTCTGTCGTAGATCGGGACCGTCAAGAGAATGCTTCCGACGAAGAAAACAGTGAGTGATGCTGGTGGGATTTTAAATTTGCCTATGTGACGGTCCATGGTTGTTGCTTGAGACACTGAAAATGTTGTCATTTGAGCATATACGGTCCAAAACATGACAGTAGTTGCCCAAATGGGTAACATTCTTAGCACCAATTTCACTTCTTCAACGTCAGTTAAAGTTGCCAAACTCCATTTATTTGCCTCAGGAACAGATGGGTCCTTGATTGCTGCCCTATCCAGAAAACTGTACGAAATTCGAAGCCAATAAAAATAATTAGCTAATGATAAAATAAATAAATATTTTTATTCCCCAATATCAAAGTATATATCTAAAAGTGTTTAAAAACACAAAAGATTTGGTTTCTATTAATAGAGCCTGATGGAAGGCAAGTGAACAGGTTTCGGACAACTAAAGCTAACATGTTTGTTTTAAGACAAGATTTCGTGAGAGACAGTCTGCCTTAATGTCTCGTGACCTCTTCTTTATTCTTTCTTCAATAAAAATTACCTTAATCCTTACACAATGTCTCCATCTCCTTTTAATTACTAAATTTTTTGATTTTATGTCAGATATATCTTTCAAAAATGAAATTGACTGATCTTTGAAATGAAGTGAGGACATGGAACATGACAAACTGACATGTTTTATCCTATTACATGTGTGGTTTCATGGAACTTAGATTTTGAATCTGAGATCGAAAAACAAAGGGAGGAAGAATCCAAAAACACAAAAGAAGGTTGTCTTTGGATTCATGAAATGGACTAAAGATATGATGATATAAATATCTAGGCATGGGATGGGGATAAGGCTCCCAACTATGAGTAAACGTCCGTTTAAACGTTAAATCTAAAAGGTAAACATCCGTTCAAGTTAAACTATTAGCTATCTAGTAAGAAAATCACGATTAAGAATAATTTTAAACCGTCAAACGAAATAAAAAACGAGCCATATGTATCTAAAGATTCGAGAACCCATAGGTTCAATAATTCTACTCTTTGATTGAGGACACTATCATATTAGACCCACCAAGAGAGGCAAGTCAAATTGTCAGCCGCCTAACCTATTTGTTTTTTAGGGGACTCTAAGATGCATGTGTTCTTAATTAACTCTACTAGTTTGAATCTCCACCATATTCCATTATTTTCTGATGGTTATTATCGGAGAATTAATGTCTATTTTCACGATGAAAACGATGTGAATATTCTTAACCACTCGATCGATTTATAAATTTTATGGTCTCGTATTCCTTGATTCTTGGTATACCTTTAGATGTAGGGTGGGGAGGATGAATTAATTAATAGTAGTGGTTTGAGTATTACGTTAAAATGATTATTTGTTTGTATGAAAAGAAAGATTCATAAATCTTTTTAATTATTCCCTTTTATATACGCTATCTTTTTCTATGTTCTTTTACATCACTCTTTTATTTCTTTCTCCCCTAATCATTCCACCATCATACTAAGAAACGAATAAAGGGGAAATTTTTGGTTTAAATACCCTACAAGTCCTTATGTTATAGTAAACTTTGTGATTTAGGTTATGTTTTTGGTTACTATTGCGGTAAGAAACACTTGTTAATTTAACAACGACAGCAACACCAAACAATCTATGTTTGATTCTAAACGATCATTCATCAGTCGTTATTTCGCCCAAACAGTTGTTAGAATAGATAAAAATTATGACTTCCATAAACGTGCGTTTGTCCCTCAAACCCAAGTTTAAGACTTCAGTGACAAATAAAACCTTAATTTTTTTCTTAAATAAGTTAAATATTAAATACATACGATTGTTTAATTTAAAAATATTAATCCAATCTTTAGACTATTACTAATTTCTATACAACATGACACGTTGATTAACATATTTGTCGATCAAACATGTCATGTTGATAATTTTTATGGAAATCTGTAAGGTTTCAACTGTTGTCCTACATTTTAAACTCAATTAGGAGGATTTAATTTGTATTTTTCTGAGTATATGAACTAAAGTTAAAACTTATCTAAAGTATAGTGACCTATTGCATAATTAGACAATATTATTTCTTTAAAGGAAAATTGCCGTAGTTGAAGAAATTGGTTTCAAAATAGAAGACTAACCGGAACTGTTTGCTGTGTGGCAATTTTTGCTTCTTCTTCTTCATCCCCTCGGCTGCATCGTCAATATTGAAGAGCAAGGATGGATCTGATGGCAACTCCAAATTCCTCTTTCTGCAGGCAGCAACAAACACTGCTGCAATTTGTGTCAATGGACTCCCAACCAGTTTCTTGAAACGGTATCTCCTTGTACCCGATAGAAACACCACTAACCATGTCAGAATAGCACAAGCACAAATACCATAGCCCCATTCTCGACCTAGATTGTCTTGGATGTACACCAGAATGGTCACTGAACAAAGGGAACCTAAGTTTATGAAGAAAAAGAACCAGTTGAAGAACTTTGTCATCTGCAATCTCTCCTCAGGGTCCGAGTCGTCGAATTGGTCTGACCCGAAGCCGGACACGCTCGACTTTAGACCTCCGGTGCCAAGGGCTGTGAGGTAGAGGGCTAAGTAGAGAATAGTGAGTTGTATGCCACCTGCTGGTGTGCAGATGGTGGTGCTATCCCTGGTGCATTTAGGTGGCCTTAAACTTGGGATTACAGTGGAGATTGTCAAGATGGTGACACCCTGCGAGCCAGTGCATAGTAGGGGTTAAACAAAGGTATGTGAAGTAAAGATGATGAATTTCAGTCGCCGGAAACTGAATATATCTTACTGTTGCTTGAACGGTGGCGAAGATTCCGATCGTGAGATATCTATGAATATGAAGGACCCGAAAGATAAATATATATTAGAAACTGAACTGATCAGAATTCAGAACTCAGAAGTGTATGCTACAAAATCACAGTATATTCAACAACCTGCCGAGGAACGTGTCGGCGATGAAACCACCGAAGAGACAGAGCATGAAAGATGTGCCGAGGAAGTTGGTGACGGTGGTGGCGGAGGTAGCATTGCCTAAATGCATGGTTTCCGTCAAATACGTCACCAAGTTAACCGCGATACCTAACGTTGTTAGCCGCTCACATGCTTCAACGCCTGCGTTAGATTAGTGGAAGAAGACACTGAAATTAGATTGTTTGTTTAGAACAAAACAAAGCAAAAAACAAAAGAAAAGAGAAAAGACTGAAAACAAGGAGAGATCATGGCGGTTTAAGGGCGGACCTAGAATCATGGCGGCACTGGTCCAGCCACCGGATTTTGATCGCTCGGCTGGCTGACCCTTGTAGTCCCATGCATCAGGGAGCGTTTTCCCTTGAGTTACAGGGAGGGACATTGTTTACTAAAATGGTGAAAAGGGGTTGCAGAAAGAAGTAGAAAAGAGAGAGTGGGTGGCACAATGGGAGCTCAGGCTGGTGGGTGTATTTATAGTGAGGGGAAGAAGAAGAGTAAAGGAGGATCAGAAAAGGGTACAAATTATTGAAATTTGTTTTTAATATAATGTTTTTTTAATGAAGCAAAATGACCATTTAATTTAGATTAAATTTGATTTTTTTTCGATTCAAAAAAGTTTAACTTAAAAACTTTTTAAATAAAATTTAATTTTTAAATTGAGAGCTTAATAAATCAAATAATTTTAAATTTTTAATAATTAAAAGATTAGTAGTCAAGTTTGAGTAGAATCACACAACTTTTTCTATTACACGTAAATCGCATGCTCATAGAAACATATTTAAATTATAATCAATTACTATCATAACATTAAAAATATCTACAGTTAAATTTAATTAAAAATTCAAATAATTAAACTCAAATTTCATAAATTCAACTTAACTAAACAACAAATAATATTTAAATTATAAAATAAAACTCGTAAATTAAACTATCTCAATTTTTTTTACTCGACTAAACTAATAAAATGCTTACCCCTAATTATTAGAAGTTAAAATTTAAGCTTAATTGTAAAACTCAGAATATATGAAATAGTCCAAAAACTTTGAAATTTCAATACACCTAAGTCCTATCCTATGTAAACCAATTCAAAAACAACCCTACCCGTATAAATTGTTATCCTTCTCCGAATTCCCACCGAATCGTATAAAACATAAATGATTTTCGCACTTAAAATGTTTAATCTACTTGATTTAGACTAATAATTTTGATTAGTTGGGTTCAGAATAATAATTTTATTCAGACTAATTTAGATTGATTTACGTTACACACTTAGTATTAATAGTTGAATCTTTCTTAAAAAAATTTAGGCTTAACTCAGTAATAGGTGCCCAAAGTATATACTTTTTTCTAAAATAGCTACCTATTTTTTTTTTTGCTGAAATAAGTGCTTAAACTATATATTTTTTCTGAGATATGTGTCTAATGTATTTTTTGGCTGAAATAAGTACCTAAAATTTTATTCCTTTAGTATTTTAAGGTAACACCGTTAAAAAAATTATTTAATTTATTAATAAATACCAAAACTATATATTTTTTAAAATAAGTACCTAATATATTTTTGATAAAAATAAATGTCTAAATTTTTTATAGGTAATTTATATTTCGTATAAAATATAAAATTATTTATACATTTTTTTAAAAATAGGTTTGAATTTCCACCTGTTACATTTTCACAAATATACGTGTGAGCTATGACTAGATAGCAGAAATTTCATTTTTTCTTCTTTTCAATTCCATAAGTACATGGCGATAATTTAATGGCAGAAACCGGATTACCCATTTAATAGATTAAAACGTTGATATATAAATAATTTTATCTTATAAGAAAAAAATTAGACATTTATTTTAACCAAAATTATATTATGCACCTATTTAAAAAATGTATAATTTAAGTACTTATTTATAAATTAAATAATTTTTTTAGCAGTGTTACCTTAAAACACTAAAAGAATAAAATTTTAGGTACTTATTTCAGTTAAAAAATACATTAAGCACCTATCTCAGAAAAAATATATAATTTAAGTACTTATTTCAACCAAAAAAATATTAGACACCTATTTAAAATATATATATATATATACACTTTAAACACCTATTAATTCTAACCTAATTTGATCGACTTTTGTTTCATTATTTCATTGTAGGACCATTATTTTATAAATGATTGATAAATATATACTTCCTCTAGTTATGGGGAAGTTTGAATTTGGAAACCATGGTTAGGACAACAGATTAAGGTCGGCCGGGGACATTTGATATGTGGTCTGCTTTCATTGTTTGTATCCACGTCGTATTTTCCAGAATTATATTTTTTTTAAAATAAGTATTGGAACCAGTGTATTTATGTATTTCAATATTTATAAATATTTATAAAAGTTTAAATTCAGGTAATAATGTATATATATATTATTTTTATTATAATGTTTTCACTGATTGGTGTTATTTGATGACTTAAATAAAAAACAACTCATAAATTATATTTTTCGTTTTTGTTTGCTTAAAACAAGTATCTAAATTATTATTTCTTTCATTTTAAGTTCGATAATTATTTAAAAAATAATTTTGATTAATAAAATATTTTTATGTCACAATTTTTAAAAAAAATAAATTTAGATATATAAGTAAAAAATAATAATTTAAGTACGTTGTTTGAAAATGATATTATTTATTCATTTGAATCATCCATAATCTTTGGTTTCAACACCGTTGGCTATGGTTGCCGGTACGGTGGTCGGTAGAGGTCGACGATGATGACCGGACAACAAAGCTGCTTGGTTGCTTGAATGGATTTGGGAGGAGAAAATGTTAATTCAATTTAAATTTTGTTATTCAATGTTCGACTTCAATTAAATAAAATATTATTATTGATATTTAAGTTCACTTTAAAAAAATCAATTTTTTGAGATTGACTCAACTAAATTTATCTATGTTTTTTATATTTAAACTCAAATTCAAGCTATATCTTTAAATAAAATAATATTTATGGGACAGATAGAGGAATATTTAAATAAAATAATATTATCAATAATAATAAATATTAGATTAAATTATAAAATTTCAAAATAAATAACTATTAATAAATAGCTATAGTAAGGAGAGATTATATAATGAACTTTTTTCACTACGTTATTTATGGTTCATGCAATAAGGTTAGTTTATCTTTAAGTAACTGTATGATAGTTACTCATTAATTATATGTAAGAAAGATGTGATTATTCACCTTGAAAAAATATAAGATGGATAAATCTGGTTGGCTGAGGCCACAGATGACATGGTGAAAAATATTCATGATATAATTTATTCATAATAAGGGTGTGAAAAATAAGAGTCAAAAAAATAAAATTATTTAACTCGACTTGTTATAAAGATACTCAACTCGTCTTGATTCTACTCATAATTTTAAAATCTCAACTTAAAAAATTTCAAATAAAATTTGAGTGATAAAATAAAAATTTAAATAACTCAAAATTTATAGTGATTAGTAAATAAATTTTTAAGTTCGAATCAAGTCTTTTAATTTTGCTTGATATATATATTCATATCATATATAAAAAAATATATATTGTATATAATTATAAAAAATCGTTTAAATTAAAATTAATTAATACACTAATATTATAAATATTTAACACTAAATTAGTACACTAACATCTTTGTACACCCTTAGGTACAAGTAGTTTTCATGTTTATCGCATGAGTAATTATTAATCACGAACAAAAAATTTCGGTTTTATTTTTTCTACCTCTATCTATGCTCGACATTAAAAACTAAATCATATATTTTTTCTGATTTTTCTTACAAGTTATAGTGCAGATTGTTCGAATAACAAGAGCTCTTCTGGTCACACACTTTCCCTACAGGTGTAAATGAATAGATTATTTAACGAACTATTTGTAAACATTTCGTATAGCGTTTGTTTATTAAATTAAATAAAAGATTATTAACAAAATTTTTATATTTGCTTATTA
The DNA here is from genome assembly GCA_035048815.1 of Abelmoschus esculentus. Classification (NCBI taxonomy): domain Eukaryota; kingdom Viridiplantae; phylum Streptophyta; class Magnoliopsida; order Malvales; family Malvaceae; genus Abelmoschus; species Abelmoschus esculentus. Next base: position 11,913,098 of record JAUCBN010000009.1, read on the forward strand.
ACCAAACGAAGGCGTATTAAGTTCATTTATGTTCATAGACAAACTCGTTTATAAATTTATTTATCGACCTGTTTATCATCTCGTTAATAAGCTCATTCACTCTAATCCCCGTTTCCTTTTAATTTTCTATATTTAAATATTAGTGAAAATAGGGATCACATTGACTATACGATGAATTTTATAATTCAAGTTTTAAAGCCTAAGGAGCTTAATGATTAGTATTATAATTTTACCATTTTAACTATAAACAATTATGTTCATAAACTTTAAAAGAATATGTTCACAATTGTTCCATTAACATGTTCATGATTGTTCGGCGAACATTAAAAGATTACTTTTATGATCATATAAACGAACATGTTTATAAACACTAACCAAACGAATACAAACATATTTAAAAATAAATAAAAAAATATAAAATTAAAATTAAAATTTTAAATAAATACGAATTAAATATAAATATCTTCAAAAATAAATAAACAGACAAACTATATATTATTCATTCAAACTCAGTTCAAACTATATAAAAATATCACTAAATCTTCAAAAGCTACATGATAAATATTAAACTTTAATTTTAGTATAAAATAATCAATGAATCATCCATAATCATCAAATAGATGAAATTACAATTATTAAAGATTTGTATAATAATATATTTAACTCTTCAATTTTTTTAAACCATCATATTAAAAATTTAGTATTAATTTAATATAAAAGACTAAATATATTATATAAATTTTTATAAATATCATGTCACTTATTTAATTATAATTAATAATTTAATAATCGATTTATAAATCAAAATTTAATCTTACTCAACCCAATTTTTTGAGTTCCATTTTGTATGAATTCCCTCAAAATAAAATGATGTAATTTATTTTTGTTGTATATTGAAAAGTAAATGTGTATACATACATAGATTTGAATTCATCTACCGCATACCTTTTGTCTACGTATACTTTTTTCTGGTATAGAGGATGGATTTTGGGTGTAGAGACCCACAAGACAAAATAAGTGACACGTTGGATTCCCATGCATCGCCTTGGGAGAGATTATTAGGTGAACTATGTTCATTACGTCATCCATGGTACAAGTTTTACAAAAAATTAAAATTTTTATTATAATTTAAATTCATTTGTAAGTTGTACCTTACAATATCATGTCTAAAATAGATATTTTTTTCTCAAAAATCATTTTTTGATATCAATAACAAACATCACTTAACTTCTTAAAATTACTTTTTCTCCCGTACTTTTAAAATCACTTTTTTCAAACGTATTTTTTGACATTAATTTCAAACTAGGCCTTATGCCGACTATTTGTACATTTAGTATTGAATTCAAAAATTCAATCAGATTCATTTTAAATCAAATTTGTTAAGAATTTATATAAAGAAAATAATCAAAATATAATAATATAAAATAAATATATAAGAAAGTTAGATTTAATTTGATTTGATTTTGTTTATCTTCGTATAAAATTCAACATATTTTTTTTTGGTCGGGTTTAAGGTTACGTTGATTGTTTTCTATAAAAAAATAGGAGTCATTAATGATTTAACAATATAGTGACCAAATTGATATGAAGATTAAAGTTGAATGTTAAAATTGAAGCACTTAAATGTGTAGTGACCAAATTGATACTAATTTAAAGTTTAGTGACTAATGGTATAATTTATCCCTTTTTCACCTATCAAGGTTTCTTGCTTCAATTTGAATTTATGATAAAATAAAATTTATGTAGTCACAAGTTAGCTGAAACGTATATAAGGCCTTTCATCAATTTTAATTAGCTAAGGATTTATTATAAATAAAACTATTTTTTCTCAGTTATACGATGCATATGAGTTGGTCCATATATAATGAGATTTATAGAGAGAAAAGTCAATCAATTCATGAACCATGAAAACCTAAGAATCAAATTAAAAGGTAATTAATAATCGTAATTATAACCGTCAATCGATATAATCGTTATATTTTATATGTTAATAAATTAAATTATTAAAATTAAATAAGTTTAGTTAACCGAATTACTATAAAAGATTGTTAAATGTTAACTTATAGGTAATCGTTATTACATTGTTTAATACATATATTTTGTTCCTAAGATTGAGTACGTCAATATTAAGACCTCTTACAATATAATATTAATATAATATTTATTACATAAATAATTTAATTATTATCAAAAGAAACAATAAATATGTAAAAAATGTAATTAACGGTTAAAATGATTAACTATTTTTAACAGTTAGGTTATAATTTAATAACTATTATAACGGTTAAATGATTATTTAAATTAAACGATACGATTAATCTATCATAAGCACACTTACTGAATAATAAGATGCAGATTCTAGAAACTTTGAATTCTCCTATTCCAATTTCATTATATGTGGATTTGATCCATATTATTCTAATGAGATTGTCTCTTATAATGTTTCCATCCAAGTTAATACTTAATTCACTACAATATTTAATATTTTTCTACCTAAATTTGTTTCATAAACCAAATGATCACAACCCTAAACCAAAAAATATGACGACAAGACCGGAATTAATGGATAACAATGGTTCTGTAATGAGTCAATGTTTGCATTAGAATAAGGATTGCAAAGATTTGTGACAAGAAATAGGGGCGAAGATTCGGTTAATTCGGTCGGTGGCCAAATCGAATTAATTAAAATCGAATTAATTGAAATTTTTAAAATCTTAACCGTTAACTGAACCGAATTTTCTTTAACCGAATTAACCGAACTGAAATTATTTCGGTTAATTAGTCGAATTAGTCAAAATTTATTATAAATTTTGGTTAAATTACATAATAGGTCACTAAATTAAGCTAAAATAATTTTTTAGTCACTAAACTTTTATTTTATACTAATTTAATACAAAATTTAGTGACCATTTTATAATATAAAAAATTTAATTAACATTTTATAATATTTTAAAAGTTAAATGACAAAGTAAATAAATATATATAATATATAATATATAATTTCGGTTAATTAACTGATTTTGAACCGAATTAACCGATAACTGAATTATCAAAAAAATTAACCATTAACCGAATTTACCAAAAATTATCCGACTGAATTAATCGAAATAATTTTAATTCGGTCGGTTAACCGAATTAACCGAACTGAATGCACACCCTAACAAAAAAAAAAAAAAACTCCTTCAACTTCTCAAGAGCCAATCTACTCCACAAGTTTATGACAAGTGGCTCAATTATGTCTCTTTAAAAACCTAAATAATGTAAATACAAATATAATATACCACTTAGGTAGGATTATTTTTCTAAATAAAACATTCACATAATTGAAGAGAGAGAGTTAATCCAACGTGTAAGGAATTATTTGGCTATTAAACCAAATTTTTTATTAGGAAAAATAATAATAAATAGGGTTGTCCAAGTATTTGTCCTTTGAAAGCATACGTACTGATTTTAAATGATAATGTTATAGAATGTGACAATCGAAAAGTCTAATCCGGTGATAATATATTATAAATATATACGATTTAATTCATGAGAATGGACGGCAAAAACTCATGAAGTCAAACAATGAGAGTATGCTATACAAAAATGCTAACTAGAGGAAGTTAGATTTCAACTGTATTGGGACATTTAGGGTAACCAAAGATTTCGTCATCCATCATGTATAATTTTATTTTAAAACCAATAAGATGCCATCTAGCATATTATGATGTGGCAATAAACCGACATGCTTATCCCTGTTCCTTGTACATTGTTTGATTGATTATCATATTATGTTTTATGTTATTCGATTGTTTTTAATTATTTTTATTTGAATTATTGGTCGATTGGTCCGAACAATTTTTATATATGTCTAACATGCATACAATCCTCTAAACTTTTTTTTTATTTATAATATTAAAATTTGAATATATAATCATGTTTAAAAGATCAAACGGTTTATCTTATTATATTAATTAGTTGTTGGTAGATGATATTGAGATGATTTTAAAATTATTAAAAGAAAAAGAAGTTAACAATATTTTTTTCATAATAATGAAACTCATGAGCAAGAAATAAGTGATTGAGAGATCCGATTAGGGATGATAATGGGTTGGATCTGGATCGGATCTAATTGAATTTAGATTTAGATTCATTTTTATATCATGGATTCAAATCCGTCTCGGATTCGTGGGTCTAGAAAATTGAGATCCATATCCAGATTCAATGGATCTTACAGATCCGGGTCTAAAACGAATTCAAAACGGATCTATTAAAAAATAATCATTCGACCTATTTTTAACATAATAACACTGTCATTGATTAATTTCACATCACAACTCACATGGAAAAAAGTTTAATTTTAATTAACTAGTATCATAATAAAAAACGATAAACTAAAATCTCAAGAAAACTCAACAATTACACAAATGTCTTTTGAATAACGCAAACATTAAGAAATGTAGATCATGAAATATTTTATTGTCGCAAACCGAGTACCGTACTTCTACCTCTTAAAGTGTTAGTCTTCATTATTATTTAAATCATAAACATCATAAAACAAACAATAAACAACCAACTAAAAAGAAAAAATTATTTTATAAAAATTATATTTATAAAATTTAAATATTAATATTAAGGTTATGTAATATAATAATTTTTTTATATACCATGTCAATGAAATTCACTATTTCACATCATCATCACAATCTTCATTAATAGTGAAATAATTATATATTCCTTCAAAAAGTCTCTTTGTCATAAATAAATAAATATTACATTATAGAATAATGTGAAATATAAAACATATTATTATATGTTTATATATATTTTAAAACCAATGTGGGTTTTTTAATAAATAGGTAAACAAGTTTGGATCGAGGTTCGGATTTTACTGTCAGATTCGGACCCGGATCCTTACTTTAAATCAGAAGATCCAAATCTGGCCTAGATTTATCGAATCTAAAATTTTAAGATTCAAACCTTATAAAATGGATTTAGATCTACAGTTCGGGTCGGGTCAAAAATTCATTGTCATCCCTAAGTCCGATACGATTCAATTTAGTCTTTAACCCCCATCCGAAATCCAAGTTGCCACCGTCCGGTTATCAAATTCGGAGCCTTCGACGACTATCAATTCAGACGAGTCCATTTCCACTTATGGGGCAAAATCCTACGGTTCTTGATTTTGAACGAGACCATACAATTTGAACGTAAGTTACCTATGGTTATGTTAGTTATGAATGTTTTAATTATAATTTTAATAGATTTAATACACAATTTCAAAATGATCATTGTAACATTTTAATAATGTTTTAGAATTATTTTATTTGCTTTTGTAATTTTTAATAATGTCACCGCTTAAACTTATTGAGAACTAAAATAGAAGGTTTACTACAGTAAAACCACGGTTAAATATTGTCTTTAGTGATTAATTTGGCTAAATACCGTTAAATATCTTATTTTTAGGGACGTTCGATAAAACAAACACTGTTATATATTGTTTTTAGTGGTATTTGTTACTCCAAATTCTAGTATAGATTATGTATTTTTCACCATCTTATTAATCAGTTTGACAATTTATACCGTTATATATAGTGACGGATTTATTCTTTTTTTATGGTAGGCACAATATTTATCTATAATTTTATTTTTTATTTTTTATGAATTAATTTTTAAATTTTTATAATATTTAAAGTTTATACCTACCTTAAAATTTTAAAAATTTATACCCTCAAATAATTTTTTAAATCCGTCACTGATCATATATATTATTTTTATTAACGTTTGTTCTACCAAAAGTTTATAAGCATATAAACCATAAAATTAACTACAAAATAAAAACCTAAATGAAAATAAATTATCCAAAGATATAAACACAAGAATAGGTTTATTAACTTATTTAGATTTATTCTTTAAAATTGCTTTACAAATACTAAATAATAAGGTGAGAGGCTATCACCTTTCTTAAATTTTTTGGTATAATTATATTTTTAACTCATTTTAGTTTAGATGTTACTTAAATAAAGTTTTTTTATCATCTGCTAATTTTTAAATTCAAAGGCTTAATAAACTCTTACTTTCCCAACATTGAATCCTAATTTTATCCCTATTCATAGAAAAATTATATCATGTGTAAGTCCCACCACGTCATCCATGAGATCAACTACTAAAAATCATTCATCTCGTTATTTTTTTCATGTCATATATTTTCCCAATTGAATTTTCACTCGTATTTACTGTTAATTCATTTTAAAAATAGTTTTTTTAAGTGAAGATTCACTTAGAAAAATATATGACATGAAAAAATGATGAGATGTGTGATTTTTAGTAGTTGGTCTTATGGACACGTGATGAGACTTACCCATAATATAATTTCTACTGGTTATATATCAGTAATATCTCATAAAAATATTAAAATTTAAAGGTTAAACTTATTTAAATGATTTATTTAATAAATTTATATGTTTGAAATTTAATTTATTTGATTTTTATATCGATAAATTTAATTGTGTTACAAATTTCACCTCGTAAATTTATTAGTATATTCCTGGAAAAGGTTTTAATGATTTAATTACAAAAATAATTCCCAAAAGAAGGTCGTGCTCGAGTCTTAGAATCGACAACTGGAAAAGCAATAATTGAAAAGTTTCAACAATAATTAAGCACGATACAAAGGGTGGGGTGGGGAGGGGGTTACTTTTAGGAGTCATATATTTTTTTATTTGCACTTTTAATTTTTTAAATTATTTCTTAATTAATTTAAATTAATTTATATTATACATTTAAATTTTATAGATAAATTTTTTGACGAGAACTTTTTTTTTAATATATAACGTATCAAAATTAAAATTTTATTTAAATAATATCGATTTTTCTACAAATCAACTCACTAGTATGCTATTTTTTTTTCGCCATTTCTTTAATTTTTTACTATTTAAATCAACTCCATTAGCATTATTTAAGATGATAAAGTTGACCCACTATCAAAAAAAAAAAAAATTAGGTAACCTTATTCATCACGTCATTAATGATTTTAATTAATTAGGACCGTTTATCTTAATTTTTTTAAGATGAATCATTATCTCTTTTTTACATGTAAATAGTGGGTGAACAGTTATTAAGTATTTATTTAAAAATAAACGATCTTAATTGTTTGGACCATAAATAATACAGTAAACATGTTTCACCTAATAATTTCTCCACTATTACAGGGGAAAAAAAAAATAATAGGGCCACTTCGGGAAAAATATGATCAACGTGACTACATGATTATATTTATATAATTTCATGTCCAAGTGTTTTTCTTTCGTCAAAACTTTTATAATCAATAGCTCGAGTTTTCACTTCACAGATATGAAGTCATCAATGGTGGAAGGGGAGAAGTAACATTAATTAATTAAAAATAAAATAAATGTAAAATGAAAATGCTAATTATTTTAAAATAAAATATTTATTGGGTGTTTGTTGAGCAAGTTAATCACGAGTTACATATTATTTGACTCGATTCAAAATTTGTTTGACTCGTTTTTTACTCGATACTCAATAAATTTGATAAAATTTTATCTAACTTGTTAAAAAATTCAGTGCGTGATTCAATTTGTTGATTGTTAATCTCGCCAAAACACTCAATGTAAATATGAATTAATAAATTTAACAAAGAAAATATCAAAATAGTGTATGAAACAATATCGAAATTAAAAAATTAAAGTATCAATCCAAAAAAACACAAAACTAAAGTAATTAAAATGGTAACCTCATCCTTGAAAATTTAAAGTTTATTTTATTAAAAAACTAAAAGAGGATAGTAAATAAATATATTTTTTAAAATTGTTTGAAATAGACAATTTAAATTTGACAATCTTAAAATACAATAGAAATAAGTTTATGACACAAATGGACTCTATTTTTATCCAAAATTTAACACCATTAGCCAACCAAAATGATGATGTGGTATAGAAACAATATTTATTTTTTCCCTCAAGATTGTGAAGGCATGTCATCTCCACACTATCAATATTCCCCCACCGAGGTTTGGTGGTTGTTCTATTGTGAGTTGGGTTGGTGAGATGGACCACCGAGGTGCACTTTTCCAGAACCACCAGTGTGCTCCGCCACCATCTTCCTGGGCACCTCATAGAGTGTCATTTGTTGACCCAGGTAGACCCTAAAGCCAACAGCTACAAGACCCAAAACTTTAAATACAAACCCAATAACCTCAGACACTTCAACCTAATTTTAAAAAGATATTGACAATTTTGAATTGGAATACTGAAAAAATATGGTTTTATTTATTGTCTATTATTAATATTTGCAGTGTTGAGTAATGTCAAGAAATATATTAGTGCCTAGGAGGCATAAAAACCAATTAATTTCAATATTTAAAAGAACTTTTTTTTGGAATTTGAAAAATTAAACAACGTTTAAAATAATTTGCATCTCCGTCTTAACAACAAAGCACCAGTGGTCTAGTGGTAGAATAGTTCCCTGCCACGGAACAGACCCGGGTTCGATTCCCGGCTGGTGCACTAAATAATGTTAGTACTTTTGTTAATCTTTTTGCACACATTACAGAGCGCAGGCCATATTATCTCTGATTGAACTGGTACACATTGTTTTTATTTTTACCATTAAATCATCAATGTGATGAATACAACATGGCCTTCCGAAACGAGATCATGATCTTCCCATTCATCGCGGTACGTCTCTGGTCGAAAACGCCGATTCACTGAAGCCGCAGTGTACATTGGCCTTCACCATTTTTCAACACCTTGGCAACCACATTGTGCAGCAACTGCAACAATGTATGAAAAAGAAGGCTAATCATATTGATGGCATGGCCATGGATGATGAACTCAAAGTGACAAATGGGAATACCGCGTTGGTATGCCAGCAGCCCCAAGTGGCCTCTGCAGACTGCAACTGAGAATATAAGTTAATATCTTCCATCATCTCTATCTTCGATGGAAGTGTAATTCGACCGGACAAAACACCAGAAAACCATTTGCTTTGCCACTCAAACAAGGGGAATGGAACAATCTGGGAAAGTAATGAGATAAACAAAACAATTATTTCTGCTACGAAGTACAATGGAAATGAGATAATAAAAGAATAGGAACACACCTTCCATGGTATCCCAATAAATGAAAGGGACGGGGTCAAAGCTGGGGGAAACACATGCTTATACAGTGGCTCAAGACGATTATCGTCTACGGTCACAATGCCTTTTGTGTCTAGGAAAGGAGCAAAGAAAGTTTGAAAAGGTAGCATGAATCGTATTGCTTCGGTGATTAAAAAAATGTTGTTTTTAGAGATTATGGACTCGAACATCAGTAATATCAACATAATGATTGAACGATTAATGTACAATGGTCGAGAATATACTCTAAAACAAATATTAATGTAACCACTATAGTTGATTCAAAAAAAATTTAAAAAGGTATCACGTAAGCATGTCTCGAATTTGAGACATCGTATATACAAAAAAATTTCATTGGGGCCTGAAAAGACTCATTTAACAAAAACATCTGTACGATACCGATACGGATCAATTTAAATTAATCATGATAAAACTTTAAAAATTAAAAGAAAAAAAAATAATTAATTAATACTATTTAGATAGTCGAATAACATGATTAACAAAATTAACAGATCAATGTTCAAATTAGAGTTTTGTCGATTCATGTATATTTACCTTTTTCAAACCCATTTTCCAAAGGCTCAACAGTGAAAAATACAGTCAAAACAGCAGAGCACCGCCCGCTCTAAAATTAAACCACAGTTTCATCTCATGAACTCTGTCATCTCAAAAACCCTAATCCCCTCCTTTTCTCTTCGTTCCTCAACTCGTCTGACTTTGAACCCCAACTCACTGCGTCACTACAAAGTACAGTTACCTCGACTCATGAGTTCCGAGTCTTCCCAGAGACTCTTCCAACTCAAACTCGATCCACTCACCGGGAACTCGGAGTGGGTCGTCATAGAAGACAACGACGAGTTTCCTGAATGTTCCAAGGAACCGCTTTTCGCTACGACATCGTATCTCGACATGCTCAACGATTCTTATCGGAACAAAGCCTTCCGTTTAGCCATTGAAAAAACTGTAACCAAGCCTTGCCACGTGCTCGACATCGGGTAATTCTTCAAAATTCAACAATATATTATTTTTTTTAAATTTAATTGTTCTTTCATCTAACGATCATTAAGGGGAGTTGTACTGTTTCATGTTTACCAAAGTTTAAGCTTTAGTTTTTTTTTTTTTTGAAAATTTCAAATCTTTGGAATGATTATATCTTGAATTGGCTATTGATGATATTGTGCAGTGCGGGAACTGGGTTGTTGTCAATGATGGCTGCAAGAGCGATAAGATTCAATGGTACAGTGACAGCATGTGAATCATATCTTCCAATGGCGAAGTTGATGAGGAAAGTTTTGCATCGAAATGGTATGGGAAAAGCCATCAATCTTATTAATAAGCGTTCTGATGAACTCCAAGTTGGTGTTGATATCCCTTCTCGCGCAGATGTCCTTGTGAGTATATCATTGATTCTAAATTTTGATTGAAAAAATGTGTTTTGGATTTTGAGAGATGGAATGTTCTTGTTTAATTGATTGTTTTCTATTGTTAACAGTTAGTGTTATCCAATAATGTAAGTACAGGTTAGTGAGATTTTGGACTCTGAATTACTGGGGGAAGGGCTAATTCCGACTCTGCAACATGCATACGATAAGCTTTTGGTGGAAAATCCACTAACGGTGCCATACCGAGCTGTTACGTATGGCCAGGTTTTATCTCCATCCTTAAGGCTGAATCATTAACCTATTAGTTTTATTGAAGAGTTTCGGAATCTTAATTCTTAATTTTGTATTCTCTCCAGCTAGTTGAAAGTACATACTTGTGGAAGCTTCATGATTTGTATGGTATTGAAGCAAAAGCATCAGATGGTATTTGTCTTGTTCCTCCAGGCTTGGATAGTATTATACATGTCAAATCACAACAGTATCCAATGCATTGTGATGCTTTAAGGAACGAAATAAAACTGGTAATCTCATTAATTCACCCACTGTTTTACAGACTTCCAAGAATGTGCCAGAAGTTTAGTTCCTACTTAATTTAGAATTCTTCCAGCTCTCAGAACCCTTCAAAATATTTGAATTTGACTTCTGGAAACGGCCAGAAAGCCGCAGGGAAACTGAGGTGCAGATCAAGGCGATTGATGATGGTAACATTCATGCTGTCGTTTCATGGTAACTATATTCATGGCTGCACTTTTGTGTCTTTCGGCTTTAAGGAATTTCAGTAAATTGCGTGTTTGTTTGCAGGTGGGTCCTTCAACTTGATTGTGAAGGAACAGTCTTTTATTCCACTGCCCCTGGATGGATTAATTCACCGGGTAATATAGGCAAGTCGTCTACGATTGCTTGTGCATAATAACTGTTTAATCACTTTATGGTGTCTACTCTTAACATTCTTTAAATTGAAAATAACTTAACATGAAAATCTTTTAAAAAAACATTAGTGGAATGCATTTCTTATGTTTATATTCTCAACATTGTAAACACATTAGATGGAGCTGAGTTCTGAAATCATATTTTTAATGTTTTGATGATGTTTCTCAGAAACTAAAATGGAAACTATTCTGACTTTATGGCCTCAATTGCTTTTTGATGCTTCATTAGGAAATGGGAATTGGTGTGACCATTGGAAGCAGTGTGTTTGGTTCTTTCGAGGGAAAGGTATGCCCGTGTCCAGGGGAGCAGAAGTTCGTTTGGAGGCTACTCATACAGAGACTAGTGTCTCATATAATCTCAATGTCCAAGCCCCTCAAACTGACATAAGGCAGCATGATCACAGAATTGGGGATTTTCAACTGTTATTGTCACCAGAAAGAGTTGCAACTTATGGAGACAGTGAATGGCGATTGGCCATGTTGGCAGCAGTAAGAAATGCTGTAAGCAATCACCCTCTCTTTGAGTGAATGTTCTCATCCCCTTTACCGATCTCATTTGCATCCCCTGTGCATTTTACGGTTATCCGTTTTCAAATTTCTTGAGTAACAATTATTATTTTTTGTTTTCCACTGTTTTTCTTTCTTCTTCCCCCAATAGTTTCATTTGCAATTACATCTTTTAATTGTAACTCACTAACTCTGTTATTTGCAGTTACATGGAAGAGTTAACACATTATGTGTTGTTGTGGATGATAGCATATTTTTAACCCTTCTTGCTGTAAATCTTTCGAAAACGTCACATGTAGTATCATTGTTTCCTGGGTTGAGAGAAAAGGGTTCCCAATATTTGGAAAATGTTGCCAAGGCAAATGGTTTCTCTATGGATCGTGTGGAAGTTCCCGAAAAGAGGAAAGCATGTTTGAATTTGCATGATACTAATGGAAGAAAGGTAATTGTTATCCTGCTTCAGCTTTACCTTTTAGTTTGCTTGCATCACATGCTTCTTGAATATAGCTCTTTTTTGTATTCAGAGAAAAATGCCACCCCACTTTTCATTTTTACTTTGGAACCCCCATTCTTTTCTAATATCACTTACTTTTCTGAAACAATAGGAGACGTCAAAGTGCTGGTTTTAGATATGCGTATTTTAACAAGTCAAATCCTATTAATATTTAGAAGTTGATGATGCTCTTCTCAATGTGTTGTCCTTGAATATTTTTTTAATATTGAGATTTTAGTGTTCCAGTTCTAATATTCTCTTATACAGTATTCAAATAAATGGGTATCATGCCTTCTTGAGTTCTTTCACAGATTGATATGTTGATTGGAGAACCATATTATTATGCAAATGAAGGGATGCTTCCGTGGCAGAACCTACGGTTTTGGTATGTTCATGCTAGTTTCTGTAAGGCATTCATACAATGATCATTCAGTACTGTTTAGCAATTTAGCCAGAGCCATAGTATGGTCAACTCATTTTTAGTTTTCCACTATAACACTCGCCTGCTTTTGTTTTTAAGTTTTTCGATGAACTTGTTTGTAGAATTTGGATTATCCCTGGATGCTTGGGGGGTAAAATTGACACGTCCATTCAGTAATTGTGATAATTTATTATTTTTCTTGTAATTACAGCCTAATGGACATACTTCAATCTGATGAAGCCATTTGTAGAGTTCAAAAACCCCACCTTTATATATAGGACAAGGTTCCATTCATTTATTTGTTAAATCCTATCATAGGATGAAGACGATAATATTATTTGCATAATTTGAAGAGGGCTTTGTATTTATTAGTCATTTGCTCTTGATTTATCTGTTTTTACCTTTTGTCCCGGGGTTTAGGAAGGACCGTACCTTGCTTGATCCTGTCCTTTCAGAAGATGCGCTGATAATGCCTTGTAAAGGAAGACTAAAGGCTTGTGCTATGTCTCTTCCTGTAAGTTGATAATTTTGCTTTGCCACATTTCATTTTCTTCTACACCGAAAAAGGAATAAAGAATAAAACATTAGACGGAACTTCTCCTCTTATGTACTATTCGTTCAAGTATTTCTTGACTGTCCAGTTCTGTGAACATGCTTATACAGGATCTTTGGAGTAGTCGTCGTTGCTTAGATGAGGTTGAAGGCTTTGACCACACCATTGTAAATACTACCTTAGGGGCATGCGGTGAATTACCATCACCAAAAGAGGGTCCATGTCTTCCTATATGGCAATGCGGTGAGATTAAGGTAATTGATGCCTGCAAAACCAAATTCAAAAATGACACGATATGTCGATACTAATTCAACTGCATTGAATGTGTTTTAGGAGCTAAGTGAGATATTCACCATCTTAGAATTTGATTTCTCAAAACCGATAAGTTCATGTCATGGAAAAGCAGAGGTACCCCTTTTCTCACCCAACCTATATACGAAAACGCCTATACAGGTTAAAAAGCTATGAACATGATGTAGTTACATGCTTCTTGTATCATAGGTTCAATTCACTGAACATGGCATGTGCCATGGATTTGTTCTGTGGATGGATTGGGTTATGGATGCGGAGAATTCTATTATCGTATCAACCGGACCGGGTATGCTCGTATTTCTCCATTGACCCTTACATGAAAATTATAGTATATTTGCATGGGATAACATTTGTCTAAAACTATTACTAATACTATAAATGATCCATTTTGGCATGTTGGTTCAGACCGTAGATACTGGAAGCAAGGGGTTAAGCTTCTGAGCAGGCCCGTTGCAGTTGGAATCGATGGATCTAAAGGCACAAGCGAATATGGTTCGGCCGTTGTCGAAGCATTATTCGAGCCAGCAAGTAGTGAACTCATCATTAAACATGTTTTTTCATGACTCAAATCATTTGCTTTGTTGGGGGACCCCCTCTATTATAACTGTAATAGTTTTTGTAGCCAAAAGAATGTGATAGTTCCAAGTGATTGGGAGGAAATGTTTTATTTATAAAAACTGTACGGGTGGAACTAGAGATTTTTAAAGAGGGACCATAATGAGATTAAAATTTTGGGTTCAAAATAAAGTTAATTTTTTTTTTTGAAGGATTATAGAATTAATTTTACTTTTTTCCTTAAAAATATGATTTTATTTACGTTAGGGGGAAAAAGTTATCAGGGTCTTACTCCTCTACCCTCCATTTTGCCTGTGTACAAAACCCCAATACCAATTTTTTGTAGTCAAATTGATTTTGGATATCGATTTTGAATATCTAAATGAATAATTTTTTAAAATAATATTTGAATAAAATACATTTTTTTATTCCTCTTCTGATTTCAGAGTTAAGCCTTAACTAATTCAGATCGACCTGCGTCGCATACCTAGCCTTAGTGTGAGTCTTTCAGCAGAGATTTTTTGCGTACACGTCTGGAACCCGAGACTTACTTAAGCGGAACTTGGGACCAACCCTTGGTGGTGGAAAAGTTATATCATAGGTTACTCCCACCACCTGTCCATGGGACCAACCAGTAGAAACTGTCTATTTCATTAATTTTTTCATGTCATAATTTTTTCCCAAGTGAATCTTCACTTAAAAAATTAAAAAAAAATGAGGTGGACAGTTTCTATTGGTTGGTTCATGGATGACGTGGTGAAACTGACTCATGATATAATTTCTCCTGTTGGTGAATAAAATATATTTATATTAGTTAATTGTGGATTGTATTAATTGATTTGATTAATTAATTATATTAATTAATTTTTTAAAATTTTATGATAAAATAAATTAATAATATTATTAATATATTTGAAGGATTTATATGATTTTTTTATTTTTAAAATTATTTTTAATATAATTTTATTAATTATAAATTTTAAATAATTTTTACGCATGCATGTTAATTTATCTATTCGAAGGAAAATAATTATTTAAGTTATATGTGAGAATGTATTTTTATTTTAAAAAAAAAATATGAGGTATTTAAATTTAGGTTATTTAAAAAATTTTCTTTGTAATTATTAAAGATAAAAAAAGTATAATTTTTATATTCAATTTCCTAAACCTAAAATAAAATGTTACTCCTAAGAGCTTTTCAAGGTAATTCTCTCTGATACAATAAAAAGAGGTTTTATATTTTTATGTTTAAATTCAAATCCATACAAGATGAGTAGCATGAACATTTGACTATTTTTATATTATTGTGAAAACTAATAGTAAAAAGGTTTATGATTGTTTGAAGTTTAATAATTCGATGCGGATTGCTTCCTCTTTTCGAGCGCGCATTGTTTTGCTCCTTAGTAAAGATTGGGAGGTGTGTTTTAATTGAGTAAACCGTACTGTAATTTAGTGGTTGATAAACTCGTTAAACTGACCAAAGATCTTCTGATGACTTATTATAGGTTTCTTGATCAGCTTTTGTATGTTGTTGATTCTCTTTGAGATGATGTTGAGGTCATTTCTACTGGTGATGCACAAACTGATCAATCATATAATGATTAAATTATATTTTTGTTGTTGTTGTGGCTTTTATGTTTATATGTATTTATTATTGTCTGCTATTGATTTGTAATAACCTAACATTTTTGGTAATTTCCCCCAAACCTACGAGATTTAATTTGTTTTAAGTTTTTAGTTTATTTATTAAAAAGACCGGTAACGACTCCATTATCTCAAGTATAAACACTCGTATGTATAGAGCAGCATCCATAAGGCAAAAGAGCGCTTTAAAAGCGGATCCTTTCGGAGGGTTGGTTTGAATAGCAATACACGTGTCCATGGAGATCGATGGGGAGGTTCTGCTTATGTGAAATTATCGGGATCCTACCTCGAGGGACAGAATCAACCTATTTGATGCAAGGCGTTTATGGTGCAAGATGAACCAAGTATTTATACTAGGGTCATTCCTGGCTCGGTGGCTCGTGCAACAGAATCAGTTTGAACGAGATGACTTGCCAGTATGAAAAGCATTGTCCAAGTTACCTACATTTCCCAAGATGCGGATATTTGGTTGGAGAATCTGCCATGCTGCTCTCCCGGTGGATAGTAAGATTGCTGCTGCCGGTTTAGGAAAAGGAAGGTGCAATCTCAGTGAATACGATGCTCCTAGTCACCCTATGGAACATATGAATCACAGTAACAAGTGTTGATTCTGACTCGTAACTCCCATGGTCTGGTTATTGATGATCGAGCTAGCAAACTCACTGTAATTCACATGGCCGATACAGCTGAAGCCTGTGCTTTTCATGAGGGGATCAAAATGGACGTGGAAAATTGCTAGCTGTATGCTACAATCAATAGGTTAAGCACAGGTTTGGATCTCTCCATAGCTGGTGTTCTCCTCAATGAGGCTCGGGGGCTACTTGAATTATATAGGAGATTCCATATCAAGCTTATTTGCCCTTCATATATAACATTTTATCATCTTTCCTTCACCTCAACACAAATATATTTCCATTGTTCAACAAATGAACAAATCCTGTACAAATGGTCTGGCTCAGGGCATTTGTTTCTTTTCAGTAACCAAAAGAAAAAAGAATATAAATGGCTAGGATCCTTATAACCCTGGGAATACATGAAAAAGAAAAACTATTAAATAAGACTCCGTCTGACTGATTCACGCTTTTATTTTTAGCCATCTGTTTCTTGTTTCCCTTTCTATCCCAAAAATCTAAAAAGAAAATCTGAAACAAAAAATGCCAACCAAAAGAAATATAAGGCAACTGAATATCAAAATACAAATGCAGAGAGGGAGGGAAAGGGGTTCAGAAGTTAATAGCTAAAGATAGATATTTTTGTTTCCATAACCAGTGTTTTAGTGTGCTGCCATTGTTGTATGCTTCGGAAATATCACGAATAATCGAATTTTGGATTGCAGGAACAAAACTTTGATATTTACATCTTGACAAATCTTGGCTCAAAGCTCCACCTCATGTAGCTCATCCCCAATACTACCATTCATTGGACCAGGCATAAACAAAGACGGAGGCTTTCCCAATACCTCCCCTGAAGGTCTTATTCCGGTTCCACTAGGATGCCCTAATTCATTATCAAAGTTGCTTCCACTCCACGAAGCTGTTCCATTCCATGAGGCTGTTCGACGTGAGTGTGAAGAATAGCCATTGGAATTTGTCATCATGCCTTCCTGAGGGATATCATCCATGCTCGGGAACTTTTGCCTAGTCGTTGACGATGAAGGCTTGGGAGATGGACAAGACTCGTTGAAATAGGGATTGGAAGTGGAAGTGGATGGGGTAGGATTATTACTTGTAGCATTCTCTTCTTGTGCATTTTCAGTAATTGCCTCCATTGATTGTTCACTTCTTGTGGTTGATACAGGTGTGGGAATAAAGAACTTCGCATTTGCAGCCACTGCAGGTTTAACAGAGGAAACAGCAGGTGACTGAAATAAATTTGCTTGGCCGCCACCACCACCTTTGTTGAAAGTATCCACATACCTGTTGAGAGTTCATAATGACATAGTCGCATAGGAAAATGAAATGAAAAACATAAATATTCTACCCTCCTGGTTTACAAAGTAACACCACAAAGAAGATAAAAATCAACTTTCAACCCCCCCCCCCCCCCCAAAAAAAAAAAAGAAGAAAATTGTTAAGTTCAACAATAACAGTGATAAGGGAAATCCTAAATGCTTATGAATTCTCAGAAGCACTAATGATCAGTTAAATCATCATTTACTTAACTAGTTATCACCTTATGTTTAAGTAGAAAGCTAAATATTACCCAACTCTTACTTTCAACATTCAGTTCCCTATTAGCCTTTCCCCCCAAGTTCGTTGCATAGCATCATTCAATGTAATAATGTGCATGGAACATAATAAAACTTCAGAAGTACCTTGCTCGAACACCCATCCGTCCATGAGCTGAGAATTGATTGGAGCTTGTAGGAATAGGAGGGATCCCAGAAGCATGATCTATTGGGGTTGGGTTTCTGAAATTTGGGCTTCCATTAGGGGGAGAACCTTCATTCTTCAATGCAGAGTTCAAGTTGTAGTTGGATGCTCCATTCTGGAATGCAGCATTGGTCGGAGGCAGTGGCAAGGCTGTTTCTTCAGCTGGAGGTTCAGCACCTTCCTCCACCCATCTCTTAAGTTTTTCATCATAGTAGAATTTGTTCGTTTCACCTAGCTTGGCCTTCAGATAACAATGTAAATTATATTAAAACAAACATTTTTGTATATCAGGAGTGGTTATCCATGCTTTTTCAACAGGAAACCAAGAAATATATGAAAATAATGGTTAGTATAACGAGCTACCTGTTTATCAGAACGAGGCCCTAAGACTAACC
This sequence comes from Abelmoschus esculentus, assembly GCA_035048815.1. Classification (NCBI taxonomy): domain Eukaryota; kingdom Viridiplantae; phylum Streptophyta; class Magnoliopsida; order Malvales; family Malvaceae; genus Abelmoschus; species Abelmoschus esculentus. Next base: position 11,931,779 of record JAUCBN010000009.1, read on the forward strand.
CCACAGTTTTCTGTAAAAGCTGCGAGCCAAAACTAAAACGAGAAAAGCGAGATGCCCCTACTGAACCTGATGCTTTGCCTTGTTCAGTGGATGCTCCTGCTTCCTTTGATGAATCAACCTGATCCATCAAATATCAGTAAGACATCTTAACTTTATTGAATTAAGATGCACACGCAGCTAGTAGCAACTATATTTTCAAGTGGAGAAAAATGTGAACCTGTCTTGGTGTTCTGCCCATGTCCGGCTCCGAAACACTTCTATTATGAATTGTCATTTTTCCACCATCCCCCTTACCCGCCCAATCCCTTATAGGTTCCATTGAAGAAGAGGGCATCAATGAGGACATGGCCATTGTTGATTGGCTAGCAGAGACTCGTGGCCCGGTTTGTTGGTTGAAATGATCATTACCTAGAGAATTTCCATTTGATGCTGATGTAGGAGGTGGTAGACCCCCCACAACTCGATGTGCAGTGCTATCAATAAAGTTCAGCAATTTACCAACTAATTTTGCCGGAGCCAAATTTGTAGCATATCCCCCCTACAAAAGAAAGCCCAATATGAACAAAGAAAACATCAACAAGAAAGCCTAAACTGAGAAGCTAAAACTTACCTGTTGATGAAATCTTATCCTCTCCTCAAGGGATAAAACTAATTGTTTCCAAGTTTCTACCTCAGGCACTCGACTAGTTTTCAGAGATTTTAATACAGCTTGACAGTACCTGAACCAACCTTTATTGTGTAAACAATTTGACTGAAAAATACCTTCAGATCAAATGCGAACAACTTAAATATGCTTACTTCAATGAATCTGAAACTTTTCCAACTTCAGCCAGCATGTGTGCATAAATAAGTTTATATGGCTGAAATGGTAACAAGACAAACTGAGAGTTCCCCAGTACCTTTGAATATTCGTATAATTCAGTCCTCTGAAAAAAAAAAACAGAAAATTTGAAAGGCATAAATAAACAGGTTGATGTCTTAAAGTTACACACTGAAAAATAGGAATATTGTTCATCCATGAACAGCTGGGATTTGGCATTATATACAACCAATTACAAAGAGACAGCTTTACCATTGAAATAACAAACTATACAAATTTCATGGAGGTCATCAGATGTGCGTGCATATGCATGCAGGTGTCTGTATGTATGTGCCTATAACATGTGTTATATATATAATATAGGGAGAGAGAGAGAGAGATGATAGAATGCATACTGTATTTCTTATTTAGGTTTCAACATAAACCAATTATGCTTAAAGATAAATTTTCATTATATTTCCCCAACTGAGAAGAAACATTCTCAACCGCATACTGTAAATCAATCATAGAAAAGATAAACTCTAGCAAACTACTACAGAACGGTAGAATTGAAGAAATAAAAGTAATTCTCTGTATTTTCTTGATTATTTCAATAGGACATATTACATATTTATATACAAACTATATCTCTATCTTTGGAAACTTAAATTTAGGAAAGAAACTAATCCTAGGATATGTGTGTAATAATAAAAGATATTTACAGAATAATAAAAGATATTTATAGAATCTGGAGAATATATTTCTATAATTCCTACACTCCCCCTCAAGCTGGTGAGTAAACATAGTAAAGCACCAACTTGGATCTTAGATGATGCCTTTTTTAAGAGAAAATTTGCTCCATTGATGACCTTCTCTGAGATAGAGGTATGAGATTTTGCATTCAAATGCAAATAGATCAACATCTTTGCTGGAAATAGTCTCTTTGACAACAACTCAAATTTCATGTGTTGTTCCATAGAGAAAAATGCTCCCCCTTTTCGGGAGTCATTGATTTGAGCAATCAAGACAAAAGCATGTTGTTCTTCACAACCATTGTTGATAAAATGCAGCTTTTGTTGCTGGTTTCTGCATCTCTTTGCATCTCTCTTGAGATGTCTTCTAGCTTTCCTCTTCCATTCACGGTCTAGGAATAGTGTTAGTTATCGAGATTTATAGTTTTATAGTTAGTCTTCCAAGAGTTTATCTTAGAAAGTAAGATGTGTTTCAGTTATATTCTAGTAAGTAATTATATTTAGAGTTAACTACTTAAGAGTTTAGGTTAAAGATTAATGTATCTAGGACTCCTAATTCAATTAGAAGTCCTACTCCTAGAAGTCTATAAAAGAGTCTGTAAACTCAGTTTTAATGGACAGAATAAACTGATCTAAGTTTACTCAAAACCTATTGATTATCTTCTTCTTAACAAATAGTTGTTGTCATTCAACTTATGGTATGGTTTAAGATAGTTGATGCATCAGTTGGAATATCAGGACTGGAAATTGAAGTAGTTCCTGATTGAAATTTTTGATGCAAAAACTGGGTTTTCCCCTACTTTCCTAGATGAAATCTGTCACCATTGGATAATATTATCTAGTTTTTTTAGGCTAAACTAGAACCTTTTCTCCTATCTTTTACAATGGAAGGCTAAGATAGAACCATTAAACAGGAACACTACTAGGCATCTTGCTGAGATTTTTCAGATTTTCCTAGCTCAGATACCATGTAGAATTGAAGAAATCAGAGTAATTCTCTGTATTTTCTTGATTATTTCAATAGGACATATTACATATTTATATACAAAATATATCTCTATCTTAGGAAACTTAAATTTAGGAAAGAAACTAATCCTAGGATATATAAAAGATATTTATAGAATCTGAAGAATATTTTTCTAAAATTCCTACAAGAACCAACACCATGTCTGACAAATAGTTAATAACAGAATAATTAGGGACCAAATAAATTTGAATAGCACCTGGATAGCCTCTGGACATGCATAGGTTCGAGGAAACTTCCAGTGGTCAGCTCCAGCAAGACAAAGTCTAGCACTATCTGAATATGACTCAAAGTTTGCTTCCACGACTAAGTAACAGATGTGTGCTGCCGTTATCTGGTTTTGAACTCTCAAGTAAGCGCCATTTTATAAACATTAAGAACAAAAAAAATATGCTAAAGAGTGTGCCATCCAAAAGGGATAAACTGGAGCTAGAGTGGAGAATAATGTACCTCACTCCTTTCCTTCCACAAGCAATCTCCAAGGTGAATAATTACTAGCTCGTCATCTTTGGTTCTATTTGCAGATATTACTGCCAAATTCTCTTCCCAATCATCAAGCATGCAACTTTCCCTTAACTGCCCATAAAGAAAAAGAGGGAAAAAAAAAAAGCAACGGTATTCAGCTTCAGCTTCTTATGGGTAGGGACAAACATTATGGTATCTGAAATGTAACAGGAAGTAGCTGAATAAAGCATCAGTTCTCCACAACAAAGGTAATCTTCTTCCATATAGTTAGCAAGATCATTCCAAAAACATGTACACAGAAATGAAGAATCAAAAGCATATAAAATACAATCCTTTTAACCTATGTTGTTTTTCTAGTGGTTAACCACTTCACAACACAGGATTTTTTGTTCATAAATCTCTTATTGAAGAATCCACGAACACGCCAGAAAAATACTCTGAGCATGTCATGTCTTACTAACTTGTTGGTAGAAAATTTTCCTCCTTCCTAAATACCCAATTTAGTATTAAATTTCATGCACCAATATATTATTACCTCTGCATTCTGTTGCGACAAATCCATGCTATCAACTGTGGAGCCTGCAGAAAAAACTTCGGCTGGTTGCCCTGCAATTAGCAAGCATAACGTCCGTAAAGGAGACCCTGCTACCAGCAGATGAAGGGCCATTTGCCTAACAGTATCAATATAGAACTACAATGATCCAAAGTCACCGCCGGGAACCAACAGTAAAGTGAGAGAGAGATTGCAGCTTCAGTTAAATTCCCTCATCGTAAAAAATAAAAGAAAAACCACAGACAATTGAATGAAGTGAAAAAGCAAACCTGTTCACCAAGTTGCGATGCAAGAACTAGTGCAGGTCCCCATAATTGACCTTCTTGTGCACGCTGTAGAGCCTCTCTTTTTCTACCAGCAACCAGAAGATTCTGCACCTCAAATGCAGTTGCCTACAACATATACTAAAAGTTGAGGAAAAAAACACAACAGTCTGAAATAATAAAAATAGTGAAGTATAGTCAATGGCATACCCGAACTTGTCCTTCAGAAGGCAATTGCTGCAAGCAGAGGCTAGGAGCACCATAAGGTGTGTCCTTCTTCCTCTTAGCAGATGCAAAGAGTTTAGCAACTGCTGATTCTGGAGTACCAGTCTCCTAAAAATGGGTACATACCATTAAGAATGAAATACAATATAACCAAACAAAAGAAATCAGAGAAGAATGAAAACAATCTCATTTTACTTCATTGTACATGACCCTCCCCCCCAGAATAGTAGCTATAGCTTGAGTTGTATACTAGAAAGCCTAAGAAGATTAGATTGAAAAAAGAAAAATCACAGGACAAGCATCTTCACAAGATACAATTAAAGGTAAAAGTGAAAACTTTTAAGGAAAGGAGAAAAAAACAAAAGAAGTATTTACCTTCAATAGGTTGTCAGAGCCAAAAGGAGACCGAAGTTTTCCATAATGCTGACAAGCTATTTTAAGCAACGAGAGAATCATTCTTAAAAGTTCACCTTTTCCGTAGTCCATGTTAGGTGATTCACAGCTGGAAATCCTGTCATCAATCCACTTGTTCAAGTCTTTGCTGCTTACATTTCCACCAACCAATGGACCAGGGAAGGATTGATGGCACAAAGTATTAAAATAATCAGAGATTGCTGGTGCAGCACCAGAAATGCTAGTGTTTGAATTGACAACTTCCAACAAATTGAGTACAGTGATAGAGGCTCCTACAGAACCCTTCAAACAAGCACAATCATAAAACATTAGCATTTAGAAAAAAAAAAAAAAGGAAAAAAAATTATAACAAGAACATCATGTTCAGTACTTAAAACACAAAAAAGGTTCCCTGCTAGAAAAGCAGGCTTTAAATCCTCAATGAAGAAAGAAATGTTATTTTCTGGAAATTAGAACAGACACAATTTCAAAGAATGTGTTTCTTACTTCCATCAGTTTCTGAAAAATAATTTAGATTTATACTCTACATTATTATTTTATTTATAAGTTGTCTAACCTGGGTACCAAATGACGAGTTTTGCAGAGGACTACTATCTTTCATTACTATGAGTTTTCCACCAAAGCCAAAACTAACAAGTGCATGTGGAGGACGGCCAGCAGACGATCGGCCAGTGTTAGAAGCATAAGGAAGCGGCTGGCTGGTCTGAAGTGGCTGCTGGGCAACATTTATAGGCTTCTGGCCTCCATAGAAATCATTTGAGAAATGTGTTTCCTCATTTTGCTTTAAATTTGTCTGGATAAACTGGTGATTGAAGTTTTCAGTTGGAAGAAAGCGTTGAAACCCAGTAACTCCATTGGCTTTAGTATGAACCTGATTAGCATTATTGACTGACTGAACTTGTGGCAGAGAATTATAGGATGACTTGAAGTGACTTACATGGTTGTTCACAGGCATATTCAAACCAAAAGATGTATCTGATTGCTGGTTACCAGTGAAACTTGAAATTGCTTTGGTTTCAGAAACAGTCCCAGGTTGCCACATATTCAAAGCTGGGCTATGATAATCACCATAGGAAGTACGATGTTCACCAGGGCTTTCGAGACCCAGTGACCCATAATTATCACCTTCATGTTCACCATACAAGCTAGAACTGTTGATTTGAGTTGGAGAATTCTGAGCCGTAGAAGTAAATCCATTTTGCAGACCATCATCTTGAACAGTTGACTGAACAGAGGCATTATAACTCTCCAGTGCGCACCATTGTTGTGTAATTAAGTCATAGTACCAACCAGGGTATTGAGGGTCAAAAACCATATGCTCTGGATACCCCTCATTCATTTGGGAAACCTGATTCCAATTTGCCACACTCTCTATTGCACTGCTCTCTACAGTTGTCATAGTCTCCGCAACAGATTCAAATGTCTGCTGCAAATAAGAATCTCCTGCTTTCACATCTGTGTTACCAGTGCCATCACCACTTGAACCATCCACCTGATACCACTGCCCTGAATTTTCATCATATTTCCATCCTGGATACATATTCTCCCAGTACTGACTGCTATATAAATCAAGCTCATTTCCACTGTCTGCAGTAGAAGCTTCATAAACTTGATCACGGTTGCCATCATGATACTGCTCGTAAGTACTAACTGAATTCTGATCGAATGAGCTCGTTTTTGCAACTGCATCCACCTCAGAAGGGAAATCTGCTACGGAATTCTCCCCTAAATTACCGAAAAACTCAGAATATGAACCGAACCCTTGCACCCCATTCTCATTAGAATCAGCAAATAGCGAATTCCATCCTATTTCCTTAACCCCATCGTTCTTAGACCCAATATCCTCATTTAAGTTCTGACTGAATACAGCATCGGACCATGCTCCTTCTTGGAGATGATTATTCGAGTCAACAACACTATCAGCTATCCCCAATGAATCATTAGGGTCATAATCTGTCGGCGCATTGGAGTGTGCAGGGCCAGCATCTACAAGATCATTTTCCTTTCCACCATGACTGTCAGCCTCTTCGCCACTGGAATCTTCTCCTATCAACAAATCGGAAAAGGCTTTAGCATCATTGGAGTCATTACCCTCCTTTAATTTTGGGACAGTGGGGCCCAAGCTGTCGTCATCGTCCTCATTAACTAACTTGTCGAAGAAATCTTCATCCGTGTGATCCTCCACCAGGAATGGAGGATTCGAAGCCATCTACCAAATTGAAACAGAAAATACTAACGAGCTAAAATGCCAAAGAAAACCCTAACAATCTAATAACAAAAACAAACGAAAGAAAGCCTGCTTGACTGTAATTTATTGTCGAAAATCTAACGAAGAAAGTAAAAATTAAGAGAGATCTTCAGAATTCGAGCTGAAACGATTAAGCGAACATCGAGATCCAACCACTAAACGCCTCAATCAGATGAAATACATGAAACGAAGTAGCAAGATCCAGGGCTTTTGAGATCTCAACAATCCTAACACCATAAATTCAATTGAAAAAACAATTAAAAGATAGATGAAAAAATTGAGGCAAAAACTTAACACATTAAATCTAAAGCAGTAAAAGAAATCTAATGGATATACAGTTCATCATCAAATCAAAACAGAGAATCAAAAACAAAATCAAAATCAAAATACTTACAGATTCAGTTGAACATATGACGAGATACAACAAAACTTGCAAGCGAGAGATAGAAATTAAAAAAGAGGGAGAGAGATTTGTTTTTTGTTATTTTAGTTCGTTTGTTTTGTTCTTCTTCCGATCCGGAAATAAGTTTATTTATACCATTATTATCACTATCAAAAGGGTTAATTCTTTAGAATCTCTAAATTATTTACTAAATTACAAATTGATCCTCAATTTTAAAACGTTTGGATTGAATTCTTAAATTACAATATTATTCCAATCGCATTATTCATTATCACTTCGATGTTAAATGCTAACGTAGTTTTTTAGAAAAAAACGGTCTAGATTAATAAATATGTAAACATATTATAACTAATCTAATATTTAACACAATTAATAGAAAGATTCGGTTTAAATGATATTTTTTATCAATTTTTAAAAGATTTATTCTGTTAAATTTGGATTGATTTTTATCACATATTTAATTTTTATGAGTAAATCTTTCAATAAATTTTTTTTATATATAAGATCTTGAATTTGAAACTTACGATGTCAAGTTACTTACCAAAAATTTAGTTTGAATAGATACTTTAGTTTGAGAATTTATTTATAACGTTTAAAATTTAAGGTAAACTATATAAATGATCACTAATTTTTAGAGTAGATTCATTTTGGTCATCGTATTTTTAAAATAACCGATAAGGTTATCTAATTTTTAGTTCGTATTTGATACGATCTCTATTGTTGTTTCAATTAGAAATTATCGTTATTTCTCTTTAAAATACAACGATCATCACTCAACTTTTTTCTTTCCTATTTTGATCACAAAAGTTTAAAATTTTTAATTTATTAGTTTAACTTTTTAATTGTTCATATTTTGATCACTCTTAAATGATATGATTATATAAATTGAAATTTTCAATTAATCTTAAAATAGTCGGAAAAATACTTTTTTATTTTTCTTATTAAAGTTACTATATTATTCTTTTTAATATTTTAATAAGTAAAATAAAAGATTAATATTCGAATTAAAATTTTTAATTACTCAATTTAATTGGTATAATATGAGATCGAGAATTGAATAATCTAAAATTAACAATTAATCAAAATAATTTTTAAAACATTAGTCGAGCACTATTTTAGTATATTTTTAAAATAAATTATTTTGATTCAATTATGTTTCACAATTTTAAAAAATTGATTAAACGATTTTATTTATTATATATTATATTTTAAATTTTATGTATTACATTATCTTATAATCTAGTAATTTTGATATTATTCTGATTTAGAAAACAAAAAAATTGACTCTAATAAGATTAATAGGCATGGACTTTCAATTTTTAACTTTTTAGTTGTTTTATTCTTTATCACAACCGAGTGATTATTAGATTTATCATATTATCATATTTGATATTTTAATAAACAAAATATTTTTAGAATTAAATATTTTGATTAATTAATTAATTATTTTATTTAATTGATACAATATAAATTCATTCAAGTTGAATTTGCTAAAGTTTATCTCAACCATTTTAATTGATTCAAGATGATCTCAATCATTTTAACTAATATTTTAAGAATTAAATATTTTTGATTAATTGGTTTAAATATAACTAGTATAAATAAATTGTTTTCCACACCTTTTTTTAACTCTTTCCTTTTAAGTGATTCAAGTTAGATCTCAACCATTTTTTAGCCCAATATCACTTTTATAATTATGAATTTGCTCTTAATTAGCTATTAATCTCCAATTTTTTTTATCTCTAATTGATTGCTTAATTTCATGGTTTGACCATCAAATCATGTTGTCAAAGTGCGATCTAAGCACATGTATGTTAAAATACATTACCTTTAGGGTAAACTACGATCACTTAATTATAGGTAAAATTATATTTGGATTATTTAATTATTAAAAGTTATGTTTGAATAATTTAATTATAGGTAATTTTATATTTGAGTCACCCTTCATATTATTTTTTTAATTTATGTATTAAATTAATTAATAAATTTCAAATGAAGTACTCTAATGATAACAAGGGTATACAAGTGATTTATAAGAAAAAAAGACCCAATTGATGTATATTTTTAAATATAAAAGATCACCCAATTATAAATTTACTCATAATTGAGTGACCCAAATATAATCTTTAATAATTGGGTGACTCAAATATAATTTTATCTATAAATAAGTGATCTAAATATAACTTTTAATAATTAAATGATCTAAATGTAACTTTATTTATAATTCAGTGACCTCTATTGTGATTTACCCTGCCCTTTATCTACTTTCACTATTAGATTCAAATTTTAACATTTGCATTGAAAATATTAAGGAAAAAAATCTGATGATGGTAGGATTAGGGATGGTAAAGGGTCGGATCTGGATCGGATTTAGTTGGATTCAAATCCAGATCCATTTTTATTTTATGTATTTAGATTTGTCCTAGATCCATGAGTCTAGAAAATTGAGACCCAGATTTAGATTCAATAGATCTTATGGTTTTGGATCTAAAACGGATCTATTAAAAATTGATCATTCGACCTATTTTTAACTCAATAAAACTGATATTAATTAATTTTACATTACAACTTCAAAAGATTAATTTCAGTTAACTAGTATCAGAATAAAAAACGATAAATTAAAATCTTAAAAAATTCAACAATTTCATAAATATCTCCTGAATATCAATTAACGGAGGAAAGATTAATTTCATAAATTTTCCGATTGAATTAAATTTGATTTTCTAAATTTTAAATATCTAAATTTTCCAATTGAATTAAATTTGATATTCTATACTAGTTTTCGACGGATATGTAAATTCGAATATCAAATTTAATTCAATCAGAAAATTTAGATATTTAAAATTTAGAATCATTAAATAGTGATTTAAATTAGATTTAAAAAAACTAAATATATGAAATTTTAAATTAAATATCTGATTCAAATATATCACTAGAATTCCTCGCAAAACAAACTTGTGCTGTGTACAAATTATAATTGGATCGGGATTCTTTTGAACAAGAAAAAAAGATCTTTGAACTTTATTTTTCTTTTTTTTAAAATAAAAAATAAATGTTTAAATTATATATTTTTAATTTTTAAATATTTAAATTATTTTTTTTATAAAAATATGTGTTTAAAGCTTCAACCATTATAATTTTAGGTGTTCGATAATTAACTGCCGTTTAAATAAATCTATTAACCACTAAAAAATTAACTTGCATCGTATTTTAATTTATAATTTCTTTTAATTATTTTTTTATTTTTAATAATTTAAAATTTCTCAAAAAAAATCTTAAATTTTTAAAATAGTCCCTAAATTCATAAATCTCAAATCCCCACCTTGAATCACAATCATTGACCCCAGTCTTTCAATTTTTGGACCCATCCATCCATTTTCCTCAATATACCGCGGTCGAAAATCAATGAATGATGTATTAGTCGAACATTGAACGATGAATATTAAGAAGTTGTTCTATTAATAGATCGTTCATTGGTTTTCGATGACGACATGTTAGAGAAAATGATTCGTTGTGTTCGGCAACCGAAAAGGTAGTGTCGGTGACGGTGATCGGAGGTGGCAACAATAATAATTTTGGAATTCTATTATTTTTAGGATTTAGGGACTGATTCGAAGTTTTTTTAAAAAAATTATTTTTTAAATTTTAAAATTTTAAAGTTTTTTTTTTTTAAAAAAATAAATTAATATTCTTGTCTTATGTCTAGTTTTAATTGAACATTATTTTTTTAAACAATCATTAATGATCGGACACTTAAAATTATAATATTTAAAATTTAATCTTTTATTTAAAAAAAATATATTAAATACTTAAAATTTAAAAGTAATATAATTTAAGCATTATTTTTTTTATTTAAACTTTCTCTTTTTATACATAATTTTTTAATTTGCATCGTTTGTTGATGGTCGTCCTTCAGTTTCAAGTTTAATTATGTATAAACTTAAAGGCCTAAGGGCAGGCTGCAATATTCGGATTGACTGTGGAGAACTGGTGCAGGCTGCGGTTCGGCCTTTGGGAAAGCTTCCCCTGAAAGACTGGACTAAGGCTAAAGGCCCATTATTTTCCGATAATCCGAAATCAAGTGTTATCCGATTCGTATTCGATTTGATTATCTATTTTTTCTCTGAATTTAACAAACATATATAAACTTTAATTTACACCAACGACGCCATTTTCATTAGAAAAACTTTTCGGAAAATGACATCAAACCTCTAAACAATAATGCAATAGAGCTGGGGCATAATATTATCCTTAAGAATTTTTTATAAACAAAACCCATTGTCCATTTCCTCATAAATTACTAGTTAATTCAGTTGTCTTATGCTTATACATTCATATAAATTATCATAAGGCGGTTGGTCGGCTGCTAATCATGTGGTGCCAGTTAAGCCATGTAGGCCCATGGTCGGTGCCGGCGATAGTTCTTTTTTTCTTAACCTACTATGTATTGAGCTTAATATAAACAGCTTGTTTCTACAAAGTAAACTCGCCCAAACAAAGTTGTACATATCTTTTGAGTATTTTCTCTTTGATTTCAGGACAAAAAATGGTTAAGATAGCTTTCGGTAACATCGGCGATTCTTTCAGTGTTGGGTCTCTTAAGGCTTATTTGGCTGAGTTTATTGCCACCTTGCTTTTTGTCTTTGCTGGTGTTGGATCAGCTATTGCCTATGGTGAGTGTCCGGAATTCACCACTTTCAGATTAATTACGGTGAATATTGATCGTTGGTTTAATGATTTGAATGTTTTATAGGGAAGCTGACGGCGGATGCAGCACTAGACCCGCCAGGCCTGGTGGCTGTAGCGGTGGCACATGCATTTGCACTCTTTGTTGGGGTAGCTATTGCAGCTAATATCTCAGGTGGACATTTGAATCCTGCCGTCACCTTTGGGTTGGCTGTTGGAGGAAACATCACCATCTTAACTGGCCTTTTCTACTGGATTGCTCAATGCCTTGGCTCCATCGTTGCTTGCCTCCTATTACAGTTTGTCACCAACGGACTGGTATGGAACTTTTTAGACATATCAACTGTTTTGACTTACGAACATGAAATAATCCAACCTCAAGATGATACAACAAAAAATTTTAAAATTATCCGACCCGAAAATTCAAATTCAAAACTAGTTAGGGTGTATATGGTTCGGTTCAAATGAATTCAACAAAGTTTTTAATTGTTTATTGATTTTTAGTTCGATTATCTTCGAGTTTTTCATATTAATTGTATTTTAAAATTTTATATTTTATTTTGACAAAATAATTTTATTTTATAACTTTTAAACAATAATCAACAATGTTTTAAAGTTTTTCATAAATATTTTTTAAAAAAAATATTTGTTGAAGTAAATAAAAGATAATTAGTAATGCATCTATAGTACTTTTAAGTGTAAAATACTTTTCTATATTATAAAATAATTATAAATAATTATAAATTAAATGAAAATTAAATTGGATTTAATTCAGTTTAATTCGTATAATCATGGTATACAAACTTGCAAACTATAAACTATCCTCTGAACACTATACTAATTCAAGTCGATTTTGGGTTTATTGACTCTCGTTATTCAATCCTAAAATTAATATGATTTGAATTCAAAATGAATCATACCTTAAATTAACCAAACCAAAAATTAATTTAAACAAAAAAAAATAAAAAAAATTAAAATTACGGGATTCAAATCAACCCGATTTAAAATAAATCAGACTCGACGATAAATCTTTTAACAATTTATTAAACTAGAAATGTTCCCTAAGGTCCAAGTCCTCAGGAGTTCATGAACAACCATTTGGTCCCTATTATTAACCTTGAATGTTTTGCAGAGCATACCAACCCACGGTGTTGCTGCAGGAATGAACGCAGTCGAAGGCCTTGTAATGGAGATTGTGATAACATTTGCCCTCGTCTACACCGTGTATGCCACGGCAGCTGACCCTAAAAAGGGTTCTCTTGGAATCATTGCACCCATTGCAATTGGTTTCATCGTGGGTGCCAACATCTTAGCCGCCGGTCCATTCAGCGGTGGTTCAATGAACCCAGCCCGTTCTTTTGGACCCGCCGTGGTCAGTGGAAACTTCGCAGATAACTGGATCTATTGGGTTGGCCCGTTGATCGGTGGAGGATTAGCTGGGCTGATATATGGTGACATTTTCATTGGCTCATATTCCGCAGCACCGGCTTCCGAGGACTATGCTTAAACTCAAAAGTTAAAATAATGCTTTGATTTCTTTTGCTTGTGGGACTTGGGTTGATGCTGTGGGTGTTTTTCATGATTGTTAATAAGGAAATGTAAATCATCCTAGTTGGCTTATGCATATTTCCTATCATATTTTTATGATATAAATTCGGTTCAGATTTTTCTTAATTCTTTTGATAAAACATATTTTACGGATAAAATTTTATAAATAGGGACAAACCTAAAGAATCGGGACGGAGCTATGATTTAATATTAGGAGGGGCAAAAATCTATTAAACCTTTAAATTTAAAAATTGGGAGGGACAAAAACCTTATTTAATTAACATTTAAACTAAAAGGGACTAAAAATGTAATTATACTAAAAATTTTGAGAGGGGCAACACCCCTCCCACTTCCTACATAGCTCCGTCCCCGTAAAGAGTATTGGGGTAACTGCATTTTTAAAAGTTTTAAATTGTCTTATGTTTTATATATTTTCTTTACTTTTTTATTAATAATCTATTTTGCACCCTTAAACCTTTATAATTTAGTATTTTTATAAAATTCTGAATCTGTTTCTATATATGAATACAAGTCTTCAAAGATGAATATCGTTTTAATATATTTAAGTTTGGGAATTGAGTTGGATGTTGTTAGAAGCTTGCTATAAGCCCAAGTCTGATGCGCATGGGGGACAGAATACCTTTTAGTAACATTCTTATTTGTTTGCCTAATGTGTGAAGTGATTGAGCTAGATCTGCTTCCTAGTGAAGTGGAGCTGACACTTAGTGTTGGGTGTGGGCACATAAAAGGAAAGCAAATGGTGGAACATGGCATACTTTTTTCTCCCAACTACTTGTGGGCGGAACATGTAATTTAATCTTAATCTTTTTAGGATCTTTAGTATTACTTTTGAAAAGGGCGATAAAAAAGTATGGTAAAGAAGTATAATGAAAAAGTTTTTTTAAAATTTTTGGTTTGAGATATATGTGTTTAGAATTACTGTTAAAAAGTACTTTTGAAAAAATAAATAACCATTTTAGACATGATGTTATAAATTAAAAAATATATATTTAAATGATAATCAAATTCTTTTATATTATAATATTAACTTAAATTATGATAAAATATAAAAATATTAATAAATGAATACATAAATTATTTTTGAAAAATATTTTTCAGAAGTTCTTTTGAAAAAAGTTTTCAAAAGTACTTTTTTAAAAATTCGACATAAGTATATATAACTTTTAAACTAAAAAAATAATTTACGTTAAATATAATTATGTATTTGTAAAAATTAAATTATAATAAAACATAATAAATAAAGGTTAAAATTATAATCTTACTCTTAAAAGCACTTTTCTAACTGTAAAAGTTAAAAATTTTAGTTTTTACGTTTGGATTAAAAAATAATTTTCAAACGCAATCTTTTTTTCAAAAGTTAACTGTTTAGCATTGTTTCTACGTTTTAAACCAGTTTTTGACCGAAAAACTGGTTTAAAACACAATACTAAACGCAGTCTTACACATATAAACCCTCGTAGTTTCACATCAATAGTATTAAGGGTTAAATATAGCTTTCTGAAATGACGGAATTGGATAAAATAATTAAAAATATAATTTAATTTTATTATTTTTTTAATTTGGATTTTTTATCTATTAATTACATAAATATTTAAATTATTGAGTTATTCGACTAAAATATAGTAATCGAACTCTCACACATAAAATTATTGATAGTTATATTTATTTGTAGCTTTTGTCTAATGATCTTATCATAAATATTACACTCGTAAGATATATGGTATTTTTTTATTATATTCGTTAATATTTTTATCTCAATATTCTACCGTAAGATCCATACGATGAAAATGATTATTCTACAGAATAGTTATTAAATCATTCATATGACAATTTTGGATCCCCAATTTTATTTAAGTCCTCGATTACATTCAAGGTTTCATACTACACCAGAATATAAATAAGGATGGAAATTAAATTATAATTTATAATTTAGTCCTTAAAATTATAATTTTTATAATTAATTTTTAAAATTACTTTTTTTATAAGTTAGATCGGGGTTAATTCTTAAAAAAAAAAATCAGTTTAGATTGGATTGAACTTAAAATATTTATGTTTGGATCGAATTCGTATGAACCAAAAATCTAACTCAATTCGACCCATATCCATCTTTAGATATAAAATCTCGATCTTGTTATCCCTTTATTGACTCACATGCTCTTCAATGCTTTAAGACTCGTTGCAATGTACTAACTAAGACCATAAATGAGACCAGACGTGAGTATGTTTTATATGTTTCTTTTGATTAATTTTTCCAAATGGGAAGCAATAGGCTGGTTGTTGAAAATTGATGTTGCCATGATGTAACTAGTGGGGAGTTTTACGTGAGTTTTTATGTTGTTATTTGTATTGGTTTGATTTATAATCATTTATTTTGTCTATTATATTAGTCTTTAGATATTTTCGTAAAAATATGCCACATGACACAATCATATTAAAAACCTTAAAATAAAAAAATCGATTAAAATGATTTTTTTATTGTAAAACATAGATCAAAACAAATACTTATTAAATTTCTTAATTACTCTATGTTATTATTTAATTTGATAAGATTAAGCTATATAATTTTTTTAATTATTAGATGACTGTAACAGATGATCTAGATTAATTACTTATTTTTTTTCAAAGGGATAATCTTCACATAACGGATTATTAATCTAAGTTATCCGTTTTAGTCATCTAACAATTCAAAAAACATGTAAAACTTAAAAAAAGTTACATTATATAACTTGATCCTATCCCTCGATAATATATTAGAATTATTTAGAGAGTGTACGCGAGTACAGCTATGCATCTGTCTGACTACTTACTACCGAACATCAAAAGTTGCTGAATTTGACTACATTAATTTGTTAGGTAGCTCGAAGAAGTTGATTGATGTTCTGTGTCATCATCAGAAATAGCTTGGAAATGACACGACACCGACGTTAATTTAGTGTCTTAAATCAAACACGACGTAGCATACAAATATCACAATTCATTAGCCAAATGAAAACGAAAGTTGAACCCAAAAGAGACTAAATCTAATCTAATCTGATCTAATCTTTGATTGTTTGTTAATTAAAACTCATTAGCATAAAGCAAAGGAATGAAGAGTCAACCACAAAGACAAAGGTTTGGGTCCCGACCAGACCACACCAGAGCCAAGGTTTTAAATAATTGGAGCTGGTTATAGTAAGAGAAACAGACGTGAACCTACCCATGTATAATCCACGTGAACATCGTTCATCTGTCTGGGAACTAACAGATAAGCTTTGGGACAAGAAATAATCAAGTCCACACGGCATTTCTTTATGTTGATTTATCAACTTCGATAATGCCAAAAAACCCTAATTTAAAACAGATCTTCCCTTCAAAAGAATCAATCTGTTAGGTTTCAGCTAGATGACAGAAAAAAGCTTGCATTCATAATGAGGAAGAAATCTAAACTTTTCTGTCATCAAGATTAGTGTTATGGCTTCAACCACACATACCATACGTATATTAAAGTCTCGGAATGACCCGAACAGATTAGTCTAAATGACAAATATTTTAATATCGTTTAAGCAGGTCTATACAGAAAATCTCTTCGAAGAGACTCACTTATCACAGTTAAGTGTGTAATACGAATCGATCTGAATTAATCTGGATAAACATTAAACCAAGAGGACCACTAAAAGAACCTCGTCGTAACGATGATTTACCTATATAAATTTATTGTTATTTTATGAGACTTCTCATTCAACTAAATATCAGATTTAATTGAGCTCACTCTAACCAATAACCAAAACTGTTTGCTAACCAACTAAATAAAAGCCCTTTTCTTGGGTTAAATACATAAATAAAGGTCTAACCTTTTATATGCTGCTTGTATAAATAAAGGTCTACCCTTTTAAAATATCAACCAAATGAATTTAAATAAAAATTTCAATATTTACAATAAAAATGTTTTCAAAATTCATAGCAATTTAAAAGTTTAAGAAAATTAAAATGCAGTGCATGTTTAATAAAGTACATAGAATAATAAGTCTCTAAAGTTTATGTAATTTTATTAAACTAATTTAAATACAATCAATTTCATTAATAATTACTATATACGACAAATGTAAGAAACATGATAAAATTAGTTTTGTGTAACGAAATTAAATTTATGCAATTATTATTTTTATACTTGATAATGTCGTATATCTTTCATTTTGCGTGCCGTATAAAATTTTGTTATTTTGTAATAATCAATAATTTAATATAATAAGAGACAAAATCTCATATATCGGCGGTAGAAATAATTTTTTTTATACTTTTTTATGTTTATACTTTAAATATTTAATTTAGGATTTAAGGTCTAATAGCTTAAATGTATAGGTTTAGAGTTTAGGGTTTAATTTTAAAATAATATGATTAGCTAAAATTCTAAACAAAATTTATAATCCTTAAAATTAAAATGTTTATACATAAAATAATTACTCATATCATTGTAAAATTAATTTTTAAATTTTCTTATCAATTCTTTTGGTTAACCAATTAACAAAAATTATAATTGTGTTTGTCTCGTTTAATCATTACTTTTTATCAGTACGATTATAGTATATTTTAACTAAATTTTACTGATACAATTATCTACAATTTTATCTATTTTTTTATAAACAACATGCTTAATAGGGATACAAATCATAACAAAAAATGAAATTTGATTATATGCATCCTATTATATATGGATTTTGATTTTAGCTCAATTTGTCGAGCCCAAAGTTTATACTATTTTTATCAATAACATATAATTTTTATTAATAAATTATTGTCGTCTCATTAAAATCCTTTAAAATATTAAAAAAAAAGTACCCCTATAATAAAATAGATATATCACTAAAAGAAGCGAGACATAATCAGAGAACTTCGCAATCCGTATAAATTAATTGTTCATCTTTAAATAATTATCTAATAATTGTTTACCCATTAATTACATGTAAAAAAGAGATGATGATTCACCTTGAAAAAAATTAAGATAAATGATCTTGATTGATTGAGACCAGTGAAGGAGCTAGGATCTAATGTTGGGAGGGGCAAGAATCGATTAAACCTTTAAATTAGAAAATTGGAAGGGGGCAAAAACCCTTATTTAATTAATAGTTAAATTAAAAAGGACTAAAAATATAATTATACCAAAAAATGTGGGAGAAGCAACAAGAAAGAATTGTACTCATCAAGAAAGAATTGTACTCATCAAATAACGTGATAAATAAGATTCACCTAATAATTTTTCTTTATATACAAAAAAAGCCTCTCAAAAAAAGAATTGTACTCATCAAATGAGCCAAATACATAACACTTACTCAGAACCAAATTAGCCAAAAACGACCCTCGCTAAATGTATATATAATACCACTGTTTATATATTTCAAAACCTTTTTTTTATTTCAACGTGAGATTAATATTTTTTTTTTCAAGCGGGAGAAATAACACCTACTGAGAACAAAGTTAGCCAAAAGCGAATCCCCCGCCCCCTAATTCAGCTAAATATCCATTGGTAGATTCAATCCTTGGGGTAAAACTTTTTTCAATGAAAATGAAATATGGTGATTAGTGGCAACTATTAATCTCAACCATCAGATTAACACAAACATCCCCAAGTGGCAAACATCCATGGGAAGCATCAAAAACCCACCGACCAGACGAAGAGCTTCATTGCCATTGGTTAGAACAGTGTTCTTTCCAAACATCCAACAACCGAAACAGACATGGCGCTAAACCCAACATAAAAGAAGAGAAACTCTTTAGTCTCTTCGTAGTTCTAAAATACGAATTAAACACTCTTAATTAAAAGTTTCACACTAATTGCATGAATCTTAAGAAACAATCACCCCTTGATCCAGGGAACATGCCTCCCTTGGATGTCCCTTTAAGATAATACTTCGACTTACGGTTGGATTTATGGATTTTTGGTCCTCTAACTGTACCAAAATCTAACATTAAATCCCTATACTTTTAAATAATTAAACAGAAGTTAAGTATTTGGATTTATTTATTGTTGTACCTCCATTTTTGAAGTCCTCTGTTATCACTTTTTCGTTGTTGCAACTTGCATGTAGGGTCTGAAATCTCTAGAATTTTTCATTTGGAGAAAACTCCGTTATATCTTTTGGTACAGTCCCTTGACATGATTGTTGTCAGGTCTACTTTAGTTCACAAATTTAAGATATTTACCTTGTCAAACCAGAACTTTAACGGTGTATTTTTGGTTGCTTTAACGATCTAAAATTACTTTAAAAAATATTTTTATTAAATTTTAGTTGTTTTTAAAATCAGCTGTTTCTCAAATTAAAAAGATAAAAATTATGAATTTTGAGTTGAAAAAACTAATTTGAAAATAAAATTATTTATTTTATAATATTTAAAATAATATTCATACATACTTAATAATAAAATAATATATACTTTATAATATTTATATTGAGAATAAAATTATTTTATTTATAATTTATTATTAATTTATAATTGTTATGTTATAAAGATTTAATATTTTTATTATAATTTAAGTTGATTTATTTAATAAATCATAACATTAATGAATTTGAACATCATTTAAGTTCATTTATACCTTACAACATTATGTCTAAAATAGACATTTTATTTTCTTAAAATCACTTTTGACATCAATTATAAATACTACTTAACTTGCAAAAATCACTTTTTTAACTGTATTTTTAAAAGCAATACAAAACTATTAGCCTTAGTGTCTGAGATATAAATACCTGCAAAAGCTAAATTGGAGAGAGGACTTTGAAATCTCATACCACTATTCATCGTTTTCGTAAACTCAATCTTCTTATAGT
The DNA here is from genome assembly GCA_035048815.1 of Abelmoschus esculentus. Taxonomy (NCBI): domain Eukaryota; kingdom Viridiplantae; phylum Streptophyta; class Magnoliopsida; order Malvales; family Malvaceae; genus Abelmoschus; species Abelmoschus esculentus. Next base: position 11,951,986 of record JAUCBN010000009.1, read on the forward strand.
ATAAATAAACTGAGTTTAAATGATTAAAATTATATTTATATTTATTTATTTTAAAGTTGTATATATTTAATTTGTATTTGTTTAATTTTTAATATTGAGTTTATGTTCCTTATTTATTTATGAAAGTGTTCATGTTCGTTTGTTTAGTATTCAAGAACATGTTAGTTTAAGTGTTTGTGAATATGTTTGTTTGTTTAGTATTCAAGAACATGTTAGTTTAAGAGTTTGTGAACATGTTCGTTTTAAGTATTCGCGAATATATTTCTTTAAGTGTTCACAAAAGTATTCCTTTAAGTGTTTGCAAATATGTTTGTTAGATTTGTTCACGAATGTGTTCACTTATATGTTTAGAAATTTTAATTAATAATAAATAAATTAATAAAAAATATAAAAAAAATAAAAAAAACTTATATTTTAATATGAATTTATATAATATCTTTACCAACAACCAGGGACGGAGCTATGTATAGGTTGGGAAGGGTTATTGCCCCTCCCAAATTTTTTGGTATATTTACATTTTTAGTCCTTTTTAATTTGAATGTTAATTAGATAAGGTTTTTGCCCCACCCAATTTTTAAATTTAAATGTTTAATAGACTCTTGCTTCTCTCTTGCCCCTCCCAACATTGAACATAAATGAATCAAATACATCTATAAGCGAACATAATTTTTTTATTCATACTCATTTATCTAACTTAATAAACAAATATAAATAAACTTTATAAATAATTCAAAAATATTCGTCAAACACTTTATTTATTTAATCGCATTACCTTCCTTTCTCTCTCTTTTCTTAAAATTACCATTGACTGCGACTCTTCATTCATCCAAAGAAATGAACCATCTAAAATTATCACATATCCGCATTGACCTCAACACTGATGAAATTTCAAATTGATCACAATGGAGGGATCAAAATCAAAATTTGACCGTGTATACATGGATATAAACTAAAGCTTTGGGTTTTCGTGAATTCTGTCTTGACCAACAGTACGACTCAGTATTCAGCCAACCATACCTGAATTCATGGGCGGTTCGAAGCACTAGGCGTCGAGATCTGTTGCTGTTTAATTATTTTGTCAGTCACTGTTTCAACTTGTGTTTCTTTAAGACCCTTCTCTATATAATTCTGCAAGGGTGCTTCGACCAGACAGCAACTTCCCTTGTTACTATACAAATTACAACTCTTTTCCGGTTTCAAAGGTGTTTCTCATAATCAGAAAAAGTCCAAAGATGGAAATGGAAAATGGGTTTTACTCAGCTTGGGAGAGTGGTTCGTTGTCGGAAGATGGCGATGATCAACTGAAAGCAGCAGCAGCATTGCCATTGATCCCTCAGCCACAAACACCCAAGGAGCCTATGGAGTTTTTGTCCAGATCCTGCAGTTTATCTGCATCAGAAATCTCAAAAGCTCTTGCACAGAAACACAGACTGTTTGAATCTGATCTTGTTTATCAAACTTCATTTCCAGATTCCTTTGTTGCACCACAGATTGTAAGTAATCTTATTCTTAGCATCTTTGAACTTTACTTCCAGGAAAATCCCATCGTTTATTTATTTCTGTGTGTAGGCAGGGAAAGTGATGAACTCAATTAATGCTCGAAGAACTGGAACAATTGGGAAATGGTTCCATCACCATAAGGAATTAGGAACCAGCACAGTGAAGAAGAAAGATAAAATACGTGCAGAAAATGCTCGGCTACACTCGGCTGTTTCCATTGCAGGACTAGCCGCAGGCTTGGCAGCAGTAGCCTCCGCCGGGAACTCCAATGGCGCCGCCTCTGCCACGGGATCAAAAATGAGCATGGCATTGGCATCCGCCACGGAACTTCTAGCATCCCATTGTATCGAATTAGCCGAGCTAGCCGGGGCTGACCATGACCGAGTTGCTTCAGTTGTTAAATCGGCGGTGGATATTCAAAGTGCAGGCGATTTGATGACTCTCACTGCAGCAGCTGCAACAGGTAATTTGCTTGTGTGCAAGTTCTTGAACAAATTCAAAAGCAACTGTCTGAATTCCTACACCTTTTTCTTTATCCCAAGTTGTTGAATTTGTAATTCGATGATATGTCTGTGAATCATAATTTGTTAAATGGTTTTCCTTGATTGAAATTAGCCTTGAGAGGAGAAGCTGCTTTGAAAGCAAGATTACCGAAAGAAGCAAAGAAAAATGCAGCTATAAGTCCTTATGAGAGGAGTTTGACAGAAGCTCATTGGACTGCTGGTTTTCAGGCTCAACTGAAGGACCTGAATCCTCCTTGCCAGGGTGAACTATTGCAACACACCCGAAAAGGTAATTCAGATCGTTTTCGATTTAGATTGTTTCGAGTTTGAGTCATTTTAGATTCCCAATTTCACCTCTGAATCACTTTTTACTGCTATTTTCAGGTGTTTTGAGATGGAAACGAGTCAATGTATACATCAACAAGAAATCACAGGTACTAAAAAGAAAAAAGAACTAGATTGATGGGGGAAAGCAAGAAACCATATTCAATTTCACGTTTGCATATTGCATGTTACAAGCTCTAACAAAAGCTCCCTTTGTCAGGTCATGATTAAGCTCAAAAGCAAACACGTTGGTGGAGCATTCTCCAAGAACAATAAGTGTAAGCAAATTGACCATAGCTTTAGAAAAAAGCAACTTTCCGGCACATAAACATTATGTCTACTTGCAAGCTTTTTTTTTATTTTTATTTTCTCTAATATTAAATATCATGCTACTAATTTACTTGTATACTAGCAGGTATTGTTTATGGAGTGTGTGATGAAACTTCTGCATGGCCATATAGAAAAGAAAGGGAAACTTCAGACTCAGAGGAACTCTACTTTGGCCTCAAGACAGGGCAAGGTCTTTTAGAGTTCAAGTGTAAAAGCAAGATCCATAAGCAGAAATGGGTTGATGGGATTCAAAATCTGCTGCGACAGGTCTGCTGTGCCGAAGCCGCCGAGCTTTCTATGGAGTCTTTGAGTATTAACGACAGTATATAATAACATTTCCATAGCATATAGTTTGTGTATATACAATGAAATATGGTTTGTTAAAGCTACGGATTTTATACAGAAACGAGAACAACTTTCAATCTGTGAGCAATGGAACAAGGTCTTGAGTGTTGCAGAGGAAGAATAAATGAATTTTATGTCAAATTAATAATAGTAACATGGCCGAATTATGTCATAATCATTGCACCATAACTTAGAGCAATAATGTACCTAGTTGGTTTTCATTTTCCTTAACAGAAACTCACAATGAAAAAAAATCTGGAATTACAGTAATGTGGTTTCTTGCTCAGAGCTTGTCCACCAACCACTTGGTTAGCTATGGTTACTTAGCTTTGATATTCGACATGGAAAAGGATGTTAAGGGAAACAAACAAGATAAGGAAAGAAGAGGGTCCAGAGCTATGAAATCACAAGCATTTTGAACCATAAAATGCAGGATTTTGAATGCTGGTTGCATGCAGTTATAGGTTTTGTTTACCTTCTAATTTTTCTCTTAGAATACGACGTTCCTGTTGTCCTCATATGGTAACACTCGCAGATCACAGTGCCATCTCAATACCTTTGCAAGACATTGCTTCTCAAGGTTCTCGGATTTTAACACAAAACTCTGCAAATTGTCTCTATGAGAAACTCTTTCAACCTGTAAAAAAAGGATGCATGGAGAGATGAACATCACTAAGAACATTGAAATTTAGTACAAACAGAAGAATGGAAGATTAAGTGAGCTATTGCAAGTATATACAAGTTTATACAATTATATTCAATATTGACTAATGTTTGCCATTGTATGTATAGCAACGAGAAAACACATATATTAAATTTTGTAGTTCAGATCCTAAAAACTTGTTTGGTCTAGTTGCAAGTGTGTTGCACTTGTACCAAGTGTATCTAAGTTCAATTCCTTTTTAGGGTTATTTCCTTGCTTTCATTTCCCCCCAAAGTGACACGTAACACTAATTAATTAAATAATGAATTTATTTTATTAAATTTAAATTAAGATAAAATTGATAAAATACGTAAATAGTGAGACTAAGACTAAATGTATAATTATATAAAAAAGTTTAACAATCATGTCATCCCAAACTGAAATGTAAGTAGTGAGGATTAAATGTAAATCATGTTTGGATGGACTGAGCGTTGAAGAGGATGTATTGCGAGAGATGGCTACAGTGTTGAGATGTGACTGAGGTGTATTACATTTAATTTACTTTGGGCTTTCGATTAGGGTTAATAAACAAATTTTGAACATATGAGATCTGTTGTTATAAAAATTTCGTAAGTAATTGACGAAATAAAAGTGAGGGTCGTCTTTTACGGCTAACTTGATGTTGGTGAATTCAGTTTTGTCTTCTTTGCCTATGTATTATATGGGTGTATTGTGTCATGAAACATTATTCTTAAGATTAATTGTATCAGGCGTAATTCATATTCACAACATTAAAAAAATTAAGAAAACATGTGATTTTTAAAAAGGTATCAATTTTCGATATCTTAAAGTTTGTTTAATTTTTTTTAAATATCTAATCAAATTTCAAACTCAACTTTTACTTTGATTTTAAATATGGACCACCAAAATTATCTTCTTCAAAAGGCACATTAATTCAAAACCCTTTTTAAGATAATAATTATATGGATATTTTGTTGTACATTATCCGAAACGGTTGATATTTTTTTAAAACACTCACTTTTTAGTCTAAATATTTTTAGCATAAAAATGGTTTCAAAACACACTTTACACAAAATTTAAATTAAATAATTAATAAAAATTATCTAAGAGTAAAATAAGAGATTGGTGCATATTTATAAATAAATCCTTTATCGATCCATGCATGATATTTTAAAAAAAAATTATAAATAATTTTATATAATTTTTTTCCTTTCAAACATGCTCTCACAAAATCTATTCTATCAAAAAATATAATAAAAAAATTAGTTCCTTAGATCATGTTAACCAATGTAAAATGTCCTAGAACTCTATAAATTGAATTGAGGTCTAATTAACACTAAAATTAATGCTTAAAGAGTTTGAATGATAGGATTAATCTATTTATTCAAAATATATTTAATTTATTAACATTTCTAACTTATTGTTTAAAAATTAAATCTTGAACAAATATTTTTAGTTATTGAAATATAATCGAATTTTAATTTTTTTTTGCGTATATAAAAAAATTTATAAAATATAATATTTTATATATTATCTTGAATAGTCTTTGATAAATATATGATTTAAATGTTAGTAGAATAAAATATAAGGAAGGACAATGAATTTTCTTAACACCATTTTACTCATTCATTTATTATCCAAATTTTCGAGCATAACAGTGATAAACACAAACACCACAATAGTAATTGTAGGTTTCCCAATCTGGTGGTCAAACCGAAACACAATATGCATCATCATTGCATTTAGCATCGACAATCAGTACATCATTAGAGGTTTGTTGCTCTGGCATTGTATTGCATGCACATTTGTGAGTTACCAGGTTACAATAGCCGTTATGTTTACACGTGAATTGACACTCTATGTCACCTTGACATGCTTTCATGTTTGATACACCTACAAATTAAATAATAATTTGTCTTAATTTAAATAGTTTTATTTTATTAAAAAAATAAAATATATATAAACTTGATGATTATTAGTATGTCGAAATAGAAAAATGATGCATATACAAACAAAAAGTTACGAGCAGAACGATAATCAAAGAAGTGACACTATAAGAAGTCATTTTGTAGTTATTGAGGAATAAAAAAAATATGATTATATGAGAATTATAACAAGATGATAATTAAAGTGTGATGTATTTTGGTATTTTATAGATAAATTTTAGGTCATCGTAACTTACTATATTGTTAATATTATGCACTCGGAAGTAGGTAAGGATATACTTACCTATTGTGTAGCAAAATAAAATAGAAAGAAAAAAAATAATAAATTTTGTATTTATTTTAAATATAACTTAAATATAGTTACTATATATTTTAGTTTTACTCTTAAATCTAGGAGTTTTCATTAAGGTTGCAGAATTGACTCATTATTTTAGTTTTACATGATATTTAAATTAAAGAACATATTAAAATATAAAATTGGTTCATATTTATAAACAAATCCTTTATCAATCGAAAATTATGCTAAAACTCTATAAAATAGGAGATAAAAATTACAAAATAAATTACAAAAAATATACTATAAAATATTATTCTACAATATATTGTGTTTAATTTAATTAGCATATCGATATAGATGCATGAATTAAAAATAAAATTTGTTTTAATTTATAAGTTTAATGATGAAATTTTCTTGAATTTAACCTTTATAACTTCAAAATGAATAAATTATTTTCATTTCCAATTATAATAATTTGCAGATATTGTAATCATTTCTACTTAGCGGGTTCTACTAAATTATACAAAAACAATAAAAATGTTTTCTATCGACTTATATTAATTCGTTTTAGATATAATGATTTAAGAACTTTTGTTACAATTGATAAATCAAGTGAATCATTTGTGTAATTTTTAAATACAATAACCTTTTTAAAATTAGAAATAACGACCAGGATTGTGTGTAATTAATACTAAAATTCAATGTAAAATTAGTGGTTTAATCCGCAATAAAATTCAATACTTATTTACTTTAATTGATATAATTAATCTTGAGCAAAATTTTTAAGAAATCATGTTTGAATGGAGTGAGCGTCGAGGAGGATGTGTTGCGAGATATGGATACAGTGTTGGGATGTGTCCGAGGTGTAATACAGACTTTGAACATATGAGAACCGTTGTTATAAAAAAAATTGAAAGCAATTTGAGAGACAAAGGCGAGGGTCGTTTACGTTTACGGCTCGCCTGATGTTGTTGAATTCAGATTTGTCTTGTATGTCTATGTATTATATGCGTGTGTTGTGCCAAGAAGCATTATTCTTAAGATTGACCGTATCAATCATAATTAATAAACATAACCTCACAAAAATTGAAAAAAAAATATATGTCTTTTTAAAAAGGTATCATTTCTGGTATCTTAGAGTTGGTTGAACTTTTTCTGTATCTGAATGAATTTCGAAATCAACTTTTACTCTAATTTTAAATGCGGGCCACTAAAATTATCTTCTACAAAGGGCACGTTCATTTAAAAACCATTTTAAGATAATAATTTTATGGATCTTCGATTGTACAATTTCCGAAAAGACTGATGTTGACTCTATTTCTAAATCACTCATTTTTCAGTTTAAATATTTTTGTTAGTTTAAAAACGGTTTCAGAACACACTTTTACATGATATTCAAATTAAAGAATTATTATGTATCATATCATATTAAAATATAAAATTGGTGCATATTTATAAACAAATCCTTTGTCAATCGAAAATTATCCTAGAACTCTATAAAAAAGGAGATAAAAATTACGAAACAAATTACAAAAAAATATACTATAAAATATTATTCTACAATATATTGTGTTTAATTTAATTAACATATCGATATGGATGCATGAATTAAAAATAAAATTTGATTTAATTTATAAGTTTAATGATGGAATTTTCTTGAATTTAACCTTTATAACTTCAAAATGAACAAATTATTTTCATTTCCAATTATAGTATTTTGCAGATATTGTAATCATTTCTACTTAGCGGGTCCTACTAAATTATACAAAAACAGTAAAAATGTTTTCTATCGACTTATATAAATTTGTTTTAGATTAATGATTTAAGAACTTTTGTTACAATTGATAAATCAAGTGAATCATTTGTGTATTTTTTGAATACAATAACCTTTTTAAATTTAGAAATAACGACCAGGATTGTGTGTAATTAATACTAAAATTCAATGTAAAATTAGTTCAAATGATATGATTACTCTATTTATTCAAAATACATTTTATTAACCTTTATAAATTATTGTTTAAAAATTTAATATTGAACAAATAATTTTAGTTATTGAAATATAATTATATTTTTGAAAAGTTCTAGCGTATACAAAAGAATTTATAACATCTAATATTTTGTATACCATCTTTAATATGCTTTGATAAATATACGATTTAAACGTTCGTAGATTGAAATATAACGAAGGAAAATGAATTTTCTTCACACCATTTTATTCTTTCATTTATTAACCATAATTTCGAGCATGACAATTGTTAACACAAACGCCACAATAAAAATTATAGGTTTACTAATAAAGTGGTAAAACCGGAATACAATGAGGAGCATCCTTGCATTTATCATCGACAATCAATACGTCATTAGAGGATTGTTGCTCTGGCATTGGATTGCATGCACATTTGTGAGTTACCATGTTACAATAGCCGGAATGTTTACACGTAAATTGACACTCTATGTCACCTTGACATGCTTTCGTGTTTGATACACCTGCAAGTTGAACAATAAATTTTTTTCATTTGAAATTTTTTATTTTATAAAAAAATTTAAATATATATGATTGTGATGATTATTAATATATCAAAATAGAAAAATAATGCATATACTTACAAAAAGTTACAAACAGAACGATGATCAAAGAAGTGACACTATAAGAAGCCATTTATTAGTTATTGAGAGATGAAAGAAAAATTTGATTGTATGAGGATTATAATATGTTGATGATCAAAGTGTGATAAGTTTTGGCATTTTATAGATAAATTTTAGACCATTGTATCCTACTATGTTATTCGTATTATGCATTTGGTAGTAGGTGTAGATTTAGTTGCCAAATGTGTAGCAAAATAAAATAGGAAGAAGGAAATATTAGATTTTGTATTTATTTTAAATATCACATATGAAAACATGTTTAAAGCATTTGTAAATTTGTTATATAATTTAGAGATGGTTACTATATATTTTGATTTTTAGTTTTGCAATGAGTTAAATGTAATATATTAAATGATAATTTTTGGTCAGTTAGAATATTTAAGATAGATGTGTATAAAATATAAATGAGAATAATCTATTTTAGTGAAGAAAAGAAAGTAATCAAGTGACTTGATTGTGAGTTTTTGAAATATGACAACGTATTGAAAAAAATTTGAAATAGCAAATTTACTAGTGGTTTAATCCGCAATAAAATTCAATACTTATTTACTTTAATTGATATAATTAATCTTGAGCAAAATTTTTAAGAAATCATGTTTGAATGGAGTGAGCGTCGAGGAGGATGTGTTGCGAGATATGGATACAGTGTTGGGATGTGTCCGAGGTGTAATACAGACTTTGAACATATGAGAACCGTTGTTATAAAAAAAATTGAAAGCAATTTGAGAGATAAAGGCGAGGGTCGTTTACGTTTACGGCTCGCCTGATGTTGTTGAATTCAGATTTGTCTTGTATGTCTATGTATTATATGCGTGTGTTGTGCCAAGAAGCATTATTCTTAAGATTGACCGTATCAGTCATAATTAATAAACATAACCTCACAAAAATTGAAAAAAAATATATGTCTTTTTAAAAAGGTATCATTTCTGGTATCTTAGAGTTGGTTGAACTTTTTCTGTATCTGAATGAATTTCGAAATCAACTTTTACTCTAATTTTAAATGCGGGCCACTAAAATTATCTTCTACAAAGGGCACGTTCATTTAAAAACCATTTTAAGATAATAATTTTATGGATCTTCGATTGTACAATTTCCGAAAAGACTGATGTTGACTCTATTTCTAAATCACTCATTTTTCAGTTTAAATATTTTTGTTAGTTTAAAAACGGTTTCAGAACACACTTTTACATGATATTCAAATTAAAGAATTATTATGTATCATATCATATTAAAATATAAAATTGGTGCATATTTATAAACAAATCCTTTGTCAATCGAAAATTATCCTAGAACTCTATAAAAAAGGAGATAAAAATTACGAAACAAATTACAAAAAAATATACTATAAAATATTATTCTACAATATATTGTGTTTAATTTAATTAACATATCGATATGGATGCATGAATTAAAAATAAAATTTGTTTTAATTTATAAGTTTAATGATGGAATTTTCTTGAATTTAACCTTTATAACTTCAAAATGAATAAATTATTTTCATTTCCAATTATAATAATTTGCAGATATTGTAATCATTTCTATTTAGCGGGTCCTACTAAATTATACAAAAACAGTAAAAATGTTTTCTACCGACTTATATTAATTCGTTTTAGATATAATGATTTAAGAACTTTTGTTACAATTGATAAATCAAGTGAATCATTTGTGTATTTTTTAAATACAATAACCTTTTTAAAATTAGAAATAACCACCAGGATTGTGTGTAATTAATTCTAAAATTCAATGTAAAATTAGTTCAAATGATATGATTACTCTATTTATTCAAAATACATTTTATTAACATTTATAAATTATTGTTTAAAAATTTAATATTGAAAAAATAATTTTAGTTATTGAAATATAATTATATTTTTGAAAAGTTCTAGCGTATAAAAAAGAATTTATAACATCTAATATTTTGTATACCATCTTAAATATGCTTCGATAAATATACGATTTAAACGTTCGTAGATTGAAATATAACGAAGGAAAATGAATTTTCATCACACCATTTTATTCTTTCATTTATTAACCATAATTTCGAGCATGACAATTGTAAACACAAACCCCACAATAAAAATTATAGGTTTACTAATAAGGTGATAAAACCGGAATACAATGAGGAGCATCCTTGCATTTATCATCGACAATCAATACGTCATTAGAGGATTGTTGCTCTGGCATTGGATTGCATGCACATTTGTGAGTTACCATGTTACAATAGCCGGAATGTTTACACGTAAATTGACACTCTATGTCACCTTGACATGCTTTCGTGTTTGATACACCTGCAAGTTGAACAATAAATTTTTTTCATTTGAAATTTTTTATTTTATAAAAAATTTAAATATATATGATTGTGATGATTATTAATATATCAAAATAGAAAAATAATGCATATACTTACAAAAAGTTACAAACAGAACGATGATCAAAGAAGTGACACTATAAGAAGCCATTTATTAGTTATTGAGAGATGAAAGAAAAATTTGATTGTACGAGGATTATAATATGTTGATGATCAAAGTGTGATAAGTTTTGGCATTTTATAGATAAAATTTTAGACCATTGTATCCTACTATGTTATTCGTATTATGCATTTGGTAGTAGGTGTAGATTTAGTTGCCAAATGTGTAGCAAAATAAAATAGGAAGAAGGAAATATTAGATTTTGTATTTATTTTAAATATCACATATGAAAACATGTTTAAAGCATTTGTAAATTTGTTATATAATTTAGAGATGGTTACTATATATTTTGATTTTTAGTTTTGCAATGAGTTAAATGTAATATATTAAATGATAATTTTTGGTCAGTTAGAATATTTAAGATAGATGTGTATAAAATATAAATGAGAATAATCTATTTTAGTGAAGAAAAGAAAGTAATCAAGTGACTTGATTGTGAGTTTTTGAAATATGACAACGTATTGAAAAAAATTTGAAATAGCAAATTTACTAGTGGTTTAATCCGCAATAAAATTCAATACTTATTTACTTTATTTGATATAATTAATCTTGAGCAAAATTTTTAAGAAATCATGTTTGAATGGAGTGAGCGTCGAGGAGGATGTGTTGCGAGATATGGATACAGTGTTGGGATGTGTCCGAGGTGTAATACAGACTTTGAACATATGAGAACCGTTGTTATAAAAAAAATTGAAAGCAATTTGAGAGATAAAGGCGAGGGTCGTTTACGTTTACGGCTCGCCTGATGTTGTTGAATTTAGATTTGTCTTGTATGTCTATGTATTATATGTGTGTGTTGTGCCAAGAAGCATTATTCTTAAGATTGACCGTATCAGTCATAATTTATAAACACAACATCACAAAAATTGTACAATGTCCGAAAAGACTGATGTTGACTCTATTTTTAAATCACTCATTTTTCAATTTAAAAATTTTTTTAGTTTAAAAACGGTTTCAGAACACACTTTTACATAATATTTAAATTAAAGAATTATTATACATTTTCTCATATTAAAATATGAAATTTGTGCATATGTATAAACAAGTCCTTTATCAATCGACATATGATCTTTTTTTTAAAAAATCTAATAAATAATTTTTTATATAAAAGTTTTTTGTTTCAAACATATTTGCACAAAACCTATTCTATCAAAAAAATATAAATTAAATAAAATTTAGCTCTTTAGATCAAGCCAACTAATGAAAATTATCCTAGAACTCTATAAAATACGAGATAAAAATTACAAACAAATTTTTAAAAAAATACTATAAAATATTGTTCAACAACTTATTGTGTTTAATTTAATTAACATTGCATAAATTAAAAATAAAATTTATTTTACCTTATATGTTTAATGATGGAATTTTCTTAAATTTAGCCGTTCTAAGTTTAATGATGGAATTTTCTTAAATTTAACAATAATTTGCAGCTATTATAATCATTTCTACTTAAGAAGCCATAAGAAGCCATTTTATACACATCTATATTAAATATTCTTATTGTTTAATCATTTTTAGTTAGCAGGTCCTACTAAATTATACAGAAACAATAAAAATATTTTCTATCGACTTATATTAACTTGTTTTTAGATTTAATGATTTAAGAACTTTTGTTACGATTGATTAATCAAGTGAATCGATTGTGACTTTTTTAATATGATAACCTTTTTGAAATTAGAAATAACGAGTTAAATTGGGTCTAACTAATACTAAAATTCAATATTAAATTAGTTTAAATGATATGATTAATCTATTTACTCAAAATATATTTTACTAAAATTTCTAAATTATTGTTTAAAAATTTAATATTAAACAAATATTTTTAGTTATTGAAATATAATTATATTTTTGAAAAGTCCTAGCGTATATAAAAGAATTTATAAAACATAATATTTTGTATATCATCTTAAATTGTAACCCTTAAATTTAACCTAATTACTTAGATTAAAACTTAGGGATCACGCTTCAAAACTTCTCTCCCAAGTTAGGTTTTAACAAAATAAATACTAAAAATTTTGATAAATTATTAAACCAGTAATAACGGAAAAACTGAAATTTAATATTCAAAATATTTGTAATATCAACCCATGTTTGAAATAATCATTATCAATTCTGAAATCAGAATAACAGGCTAATAAAAAATTCAAAAAGTCAAAGTCCAAAGTTCAAAGTCCAGTACAATAGAAAATATTAACCGAAATATAATGTAATAAATTTGGAGTCTAAAACTGTAAAACATACGAAAAACGATCTGAAACAGACTCCTCCAAGTACTGAAGCCTAGGTCTGAAAATCTGAAACAGAAACTGAGAGGGTGTAAGCTAGGGAGTCTAGTGTGTCTCTAGTGTGCAAATAAACATAATTACATTACAGAAAATCATAACACATAACAAAATAGCATATCTCAGAACAGAAAAACATAATTCAGAACATAATAGCATATTACAAAACAGAACAAAACATGTGATGTAATGTATGTATGATATGATATGCACCCAACACCGAACACCATCAGAAAAGAAGGTTCTCCTGAATCATTCTAACTCCATCACACCATCAGAAGTTGAACTCGACCCGAAGGTAAAGCCACTAAATAGAAGTGGATACTCGACCCAAAGGTGGAACCACTGAACAAAAGTGATATCACCTATTGATACTCACCAATAGGTGATATCACTAAACTTTCCCGTACATATTATCTAACCGATGCAATGACATGAACAGTTAACAGAGTCTGAATGCTTGCCTAAGAACTAGCAGAAGGCATTCATAATAGTTTCAGAAATAACAGAATCAGAGTTTTCATAGTTTCCAAAACAGATGTAACTCACAGCATATTCACGTTCATTTAAAATTCAGAAGTCATAGAAGCAATGCAATCAACATAAATAATTTCACAGAGATCAAAAAATCTGCACACAAAAGTAATATAAAATATCGGGAGAGACACACCTGAAGCAGATCACTTAACGTCGATAGTGACGTCTACTGGGCTCAATCCTAGTACTAGGTCTAGTAGGCGTAGTACGTGCGTGTCCCAATGTTTGATGAACAGGGGGTCGTCAAGGAGGAAGAGGAGGTAGAAACTTAGAGTCCGAATCCACGTCACCGAAACAGACGAACCAAGATTAGATTGTAGAGAGGAAAATGAAAGCTAACCAAAAAAATGTTCTTGATTTGCAATTGGGAAAAAAAGAAATAGGAGGAAACCAGTTAAAAATTATTAAAGAGAGTCATTAAGGCTGAAACGGAAAATCGGGGGAAAGTAGTTAAAAAAATTAAAAATGATAAGATTACCAGATAAGGGTCCGAACTTTCCAAAATTTAAAAGTTAACCCGCAGACTTTCAAAAATTACAAAATGGTTACTAACTTCAAAACTAGAAATCCCCAATTTCTAGGGCTCGAATTAGAGATTTAGGGTTTTTGAGATTTGAGAAAAATTAGGGTGTTACATAAATAGTCTTTGATAAATATACGATTTAAACGTTGGTACAATGAAATATAACCAAGGAAAATGAATTTTCTTCACAACATTTTATTCATCATTTACTAACCAAAATTTCGAGCATGACAATTACAAACTCAGACATCAAAATGACAACTGCAAGTTTCCTAATCTGGTGATCAAACTGGAACACAATGAGCATCATCATTGAATTTAACATCGACAATCAATACGTTATTAGAGGATTGTTGCTCTGGCATTGGATTGCATACGCATTTGTGAGTTATTGTCTTGACCATTTTAAAATCGAAGTTTGAAAATAGCCTGGCGAGTGAATTTGAAATATCGAATTTTATTGCTTTTAATTATTAATTATGAAAATCGTGTTTTATTAAAAACGTATATTTATTTTAATTTTAAAATGATTTATAATCATCACCGGCCACTTAGGTAGGCTAGAAACCCTAAAATATTTAAAATGATTTATGAAAATCATAGATTCTTTTTTAAAAACATTTGGGTTCGGGAGTCGGTTACGCGTAAGGACGACTCTTACGAGCGCCCGAGATCAGTACCTTATTAATTACACGTGGTATTTTAACATTTTGAATAATAACATTAATTTAGTTCGTCATTGTCAGATGAATATCGTTCGAATAAGAATATCCTTTTGGATAAGAAAATACATTTCTTTTAAATACGAGCTTGAATAAGACGTCCTATAATAGAAAACCTTATCTCGTATTTAAAGAAATATAAACTCTGCCTCAAAAGGTTTCAAATACATGACCGATTATTATCTTGTTCATTTTAAATTCTAACCTTTATGCTCCATTAATTAAATAATTAAAACCCTATTAAATTATTAATTTTCCGAGTGTATTATAATAACATCAAAATATTTGGACACTACCATCTCAACACTTAGTAAAATTAATAATACTATTGACGTCTCTAGTTATTTACCTAATTATTTTTATTTAATTCTAACTTTAGATTGTTTAACATTTTCTAGGTTTAGATGACACATCGAATACGATACCAATGTACACTCTTAATCAACGTCATGGTACGTCAAAACACTGATCACTTAGTGTATCTAAGGTGTAAGATTAAACATGTTACCTTTACTATAATTATCCCCTATTTAAAATTAATTATTTAATTAAAATGACTAATCCTAAAAAAACTCTAATTTAATTAACTAAGTGTAAATTAAGTCCTCCTGTACATGCATACTATATGACTTTAAAACCAAGCAATTTGAATTCCCATGCAAAGTAAAAGATTGAGCCTGAGTCTACTTATATGGTTATTACACCAAAAGAGACCAACGATGGAAGCTTAGAGAACAACCATGGTCATTACTCCTCTATGACAGATGACTGTTTTAGAATTAAGAAAAAGTATATTCCCACTTTGCGATGCATCGAGAACTTACATCATTCTCAAAGTCTTAGGTGTAGCTTTCAGGGCTTGCAAGTAATTCCCAGTACATTCCTTCAAACACTGCAGCATAGCCCTTTCTGCAACTAAATGGCGAGGTAATTGCTTGAGAGTAACATCTATGTCACCAGTTTCTTTATAATATTCCCTTGCCTTGCTTATAATATTTCTTTCCCCTTCCCTTGGATCAAGAATAATTCTTGCAGCAGCTTTCCACTCTCCTCGCAGTAATGTGGCACCAATGTGGTGAGTTGGAACAGAGCCACTTCCAAAACGTTGTAAACCAAGGTAGTTGATGAAGCCATGCCTTCCCAAGGACTCTACAGATGCTTTAATAGTATCTTCAGAATCCGCAACAACTCCTGTAGCTCTATTTTCGTCCCCTGATGCCATTGACTTGCAGGTACTCTTCCCTCCCATGTTTGTTCTCAGGACTCTTTCTTCATCACCTTCGCCACAGCCATCTCAAAATCTTCTTGTGTTACATGGACCCTCCTTTCCCTCAAACCATGGAAAAGCAATCCCATACTCTCTGTCCTTTAATGCCGTCCTTATCCTCCCTTCATTCCCTCCCCATTATTATCTAATCATTACCCGCATGATTGGTAACCAACTCTAACTCCCATAATGATAACTGAAAATCCCCCTCAACTCCCTCGTCCATTCAGATTCTATTTTCCTTTTTTATTTTTATTATTATTTTATTTTTATTTTCTGGTTATTATTATTTATTTATATTATTTACTATTTACTTGTGGCCTTATTTGTTCTCGAATATATCCGGACGAAATTCGGGTATTACAGTTACCATGTTAAGACTCTATGTTTGCACGTGAATTGGCACTCCATGTCACCTTGACATGCTTTTGTATTTGAAACACCTGCAAGTTAAACAATAAATTTTTTATTTAAACGCTTTTATTTTATCAAAGATTTAAATATTTATAACGTGATGATTAATAATTTATCAAAATAGAGAAATGATGCATATACTAATAAAAAGTTACAAGCAGATCATCAAAGAAGTGAAACCATAAGAAGTTATTTTGTAGTTGTTGAGAGCTCTTAATTGTTGAGAGCTCTTAGTTGTTGAGATTACGGTGGCTGAATTAATCTCTTGATTGGACGAACACCACGGCCGGTAATCGAGGAAAACAAAACCGACCTAACCCTTAATTGTTTGGAACTTTAAGCTTCGATTATCAACATTGGGGGCGACGATCGAGCTGTTGGATATGGGGGTTTTAGTCGGAGTACGATAGTGGTCCTTTTGATGGTGGTGTTGTGGATAATGGCACGGTGGTGGAGCGGTAAAACAATGACAGATTTGGGGGAAGAGGAAAAGTCGAGTGTGAAAGGGAGAACAAGCTTCTCGATTTTTGTTTTCTCCCCCTTTTTCCTCATATTCGTGAGAAGGTTAAATAAATTAGGGTTTAAAAATTATTTTTTTATTATTAGCAACATTTATCAAATCAAAACAGTGAGTTTTAATTATTGTGGCGTTTGTAAAATCAAACGCTATTAAAAAATTATGTTCTTTATAGCGTTTTTAAGTAAACGCCGCCAATAACTGTCATTAGCGGTGTTTTTTTGGATAAACGTCATTACAAACTATGTATTAGCGACGTTTATGTAAAACGTCAGTAAAAACCATGTTATTAGCGGCATTTGGTTCTAAAAACGGCGATATAGACATTGTTTGTAGTGACGTTTTCCACAAACACTACTAAATATATAGTTTGTAGTGACGTTTGCCTAAAAACGCCGCTAAAGGTACAAACTCAACAGCGTTTACTCGAAAAACGCCGCTAAAAGTGTCGTAATAACACAATTTTGTTGTAGTGGAGATGAAAGAAAATTAGGAGGATTACAATATGATGTTTTGGCATTTTATAGATAAATTTTAGGCCATTGTAACGAAAAATTATTCTATAGATCAGTTCCACCACGTCATCCATGGTCTTTAACCACTAAAAATTAACCAATTAATTTTATATTTTCCATATTATTTTTCTTTCCTAATTAATCTTTATGTAATCACCCACTACCTATTTATATGGTAATAAAAAATTGAAGATTCACTCTTACAAAAATGATATGAAAAATATAAAATTAATTGGCTAATTTGTAGTGGTTAAAAACTATGGATGACATGGTGAAACCGATCCATAGAATAATTTCTCCATTGTAACCTACTATATTATTAATAGTATGCATTTAGTAGTAGGTAAGGATATACTTACCAATTGTGTAGCAAAATAAAATAGAAAAAAGAAAATAGTAGATTTTGTATTTACTTTGAATATCATATATGAAAACATGTTTGAAGCATATGTAAATCTGTTATATAATTTAGAGATAATTGCTATATATTTTGATTTTTTTAGTTTTGCAATAATTTGATTGTAATATATTAAATGATAACTTTTAGACAGTAAAAGATATTTTCTAATTAGGGTTACAGAAGCGAACTATTATAAATATTCGAATATATTTTTCTAGTCAAACAGTTAAAACTATAAAAGAAATTATTCACCATTCCAAAGAATCGTTTATATATAAAATAGAAAATTCAGGAAAAAAAATATATTACAGACCTATGCAGGAAATAAGACTCAACATGCGGTTTGAATATGTATTTGTGTAGTATCCTAGAGGACTTACTCTAGGCTTATAAGGCGTATGAGTCGAACTAGAGGTATAAGGACCAAACTGGAGGCATAAGAGCCTTTCATGAGGTTTGTGCACACAAATGTCAGGATCATGATACATATCGATGTTTAATCGATGGAACCAGAGTATTTTTTTTATTCAGTTACAGTAGTATATGTTCTAGAGTATACTCTTAACCATTGAACATTGATCGCTCAATCACTGTACTGACATTACTGATGCTCGAACCCGTGACCTCTAGGAACAATAATCATTCCTTTAACCGATGAGGCTAGATGATTCGTGCTGGAACTAGATTATCCAGAACCATAAATCGGGTATAAAAGTAACAAGTATCAGGAATTAGGGAACATATTTTTGCATCAGATAATAAGATCATTGGGGAATCAACATGGATAATCTAGTTTTCAATTAAGGAGATTATTCATGTAAACATAGAACTCACAACTGGTCCGATTATAACATGGATAATCTAGTTTTCAATCTGGTTTGTCCTCTCCAGACGGTTTTCTAGGCCTCTAAGCCTATTCCATTAAACACGTCTCAACAATGCATTAGTTTTCGATCATTCAAATAGTTATACCTCACACATGTTCAATATTTAATTCCAACTGCGTGGTGTGGTTAAATAGGTTATCGTCATAAATCATCTTAGAACAAGCCTCGAATGTTTGAATATGTATTTGTGTAGTATTCTTCCATTATTTACATTCGATTGTACATTGTCTAAAACGACTGATGTCGAATTTATTTTTTAAACCATTCATTTTTTATCCAAATATTTTTTTTACGGTTTTAAAACACACTTTTACATAAAATTTAAATTCGATAATCAATATGCATTATTTAAGAATAAAATATAAGATTGGTGCATATTTATAAATAAATCTTTTGTTGATCCACACATGATCATTTTTAAAAGAATTTAATAAATAATTTTTTATATAAAACTTTTTCTTTCGAACATACTCGCACAAAATCTATTCTATCAAAAAAATATAATTAAAAAATTAGTTCTTTAAATCATGTTAACCAAGGTAAAATGTCCTAAATCTCTATAAAATCCGAGATAAAATTTATGAAACAAAATACAAAAAATATACTATAAAATATTCTTTTCGCCAAACCCTTTTTTTAATTTTTTTACAGTATCCTGGACTGGAATCAACACGTAATTACATTAGGAATTCTAAATTTCCTTTGGATCGAACCTCTTATTATACTATTCTTTTATTTATTTAATTTAAAGAGGATTATTTTATTTTGACAAGTAAAACGACGCTTGTCTAAATTAGTGTTGTTGCCGGAGAATTTTTGATAAATTACTGATCAAATTTTGTTTTTCTTTCATGAACATGAGCAATCTAGGAAATTTTGTTGAACTTGAACCGAAGATCAAAGCAAAAGCTCGTAGAACTCACTGTCAAACGCTTCGAAAGAAGAAGCATCAACGAGAACAAGACAACCAATCAAATTTGGAATCCACTTCTAAACCGTTATCTCATATTCAATCCTACGAAGAACCAACTCCAAACTTTGGTCTAACAACATCAAATGCAAATCCCACACCTGAACCAGAACCGATGGATAACCGAACAATTAGAGAGATAACTGCAGCCTGTGAGATACAACAGCCACTTTCATTACCTTTCTTAATGATAAACCCCCATTTCAACTCAAGACGGGATTGATCCACCTTCTACCTTACTATAACAATTTTTCTAATTAAAGCTCACATAAATACATCACGGAATTCATATGGTGTGCAGTATCATGAAGTCTCAAGGAGTTTTTGAGGATCAAATCAAACGAAGGGCATTTTTTTATTTAGCCGAAATGGCTAGCAATGACTATTTTATTTATCGTTTAATTTAATTACTACCTGGACTGATCTATCACGTGTTTTCCTTGACAGTTTTTTTCAGTGATGAAAGTAAGTGGATTAAGGCGAAGCATTTTGGAAATTCAACAAAGAGAAGGCGAAACCCTCTACGATTACCGGAAAGGTTTAAAAAAATATCTGTTGTCTATAGTATGGTTTATCTGAACAGACACTCCTTCAATATCTTTATAGAGGAATACTTCCAGTTAATAGGAAAATGGTAGATGTCGCTAGTGGCAGTGCTCACATTAACATGACACTGAATGCAGTAAAAATACTAATTTTCATTATACCAACAAACTCACGGCAATTTGGATCTTCGAGTAAACTTAGTCGACGGGTTCATGAAGTAAGTACATTTTGATTGAAAGCAAATTAGACAAGTTAATTGACATAATTAATTGACATAATTAATTTTCTTGTTATAAGAAAGATTGAAGCTATAAAAGTCTATGGAGTTTGCACTATGACGGATCATATGACAGATTATTGCCCATTGTTAGAAGACGTATCTGAAGCACAAGTTAATGTCGTAGGAAGTTTTCTAGGATCACCTCAAAGACCCTACAACCCATATGGCAATACTATCAACCCAGGATGGAGGGACCACCCAAACTTGAGTTACAAAAACAACCAATGAGTCAACCCAATTTATCAACCGAGACCCTCTTCTTTTCCTACCCAAATACCACAAAAATCCTCCCATGAAAAACTTGTTGAAAAATTGGTCATATCCCAAGAAAAATTTCAAACTCAAACACAAATCCATCTCCAAAAAAATGATAAACAAATAAGCTTATTAGCTCAAAAAATTGATCACTTAAAATCTCAAGGACGATTACTGTCACAAACCGAAACAAATCTAAGGGAAAATGTAAATTTAAGTGGCCTCATCATCTCACCTGAACCTACAAACAAGCATGAGAAAGAATTTAACAAAAAAAAAAAAAGATGCATCATCAAAGAGACAGGAAAAAGAGCTCTCGCCTTTACCCATTTCAGGTAATTCTACTTCCTCTGTTTCTTTTTTTTTATCCTTAAGAAACTTTTTTTCTTTTTTCTTCTAGGCTTATAAAACATGACAAGAAAACAAAAGAGAAAGAAATTTTTAACATCTTCAGGAAGGTAAAGACTAATATCCATCTTCTTGATGTAATCCAAAAAATACCTAAGTATGAGAAATTCCTGAAGGATCTTTGCACAAGCCGAAGACGATTAACTACGAGTGAAAAGAGAACCTTAACAAAAATGTTTCAACAATCTTTTAAAAAGACTTTCACCAAAATATGAAGATCAAGGTATATTCGTCGTACCGTGCAAAATTGATAATGTTATAATTAAGCACGCAATGTGTGACTTAGGCACATCCATAAATGTAATGTCATTATCCGTTTACAACAAAATTTTTAATTAACCATTGAAAGAGATAAGGGTGACATTATAACTCATCGATTGATCAATCATCTACCCCGAATGAGTTCTAGAAAATATTTTAGTGAAGGTAAATGATTTAATATTTCACGCTGATTTTTATATAATTGACATGAAAAATAATCATAGTAATATCGGATCTGAAATACTTCTTGGGCGACCATTCTTTAGCATGGTACACATGAAGATTGATGTTCGATGTGGCACTTTAACTATGGAATTTGATGGAGAAGTCATCAAATTTGACGTTTATAAAGTTATGGAATACCCAAATAATGTGGTAAGCTTGATATTGTCGATCCATTAGATAATGAATTTTTGAAGAATAATTTGCTACTTGATTTTTACAGGGAATTGGAAAAAGAAAAATTTGACGATTAAGAGTTTGAAAATTTTATTTCTACTTCTAATTTCTGTTTATTGCCTTCAAAAGTTAAATCTTTTCCATTCATCTTGTAAGCACCAAAGTTGGAATTAAAATTATCACTAGATAAATTAAAGATTAACAAAGATATTTTGTAAAAAAAAATGAAAGAACTTTGTGATCAAAAAGATTCTCATACAAAAATTCTCAATTGGACAAAGCAAGTGAATTGGAAAAAGAATTTTTTGTAGAACCTATAGTCTGAATCAGGCCATCGAGCTAATGACGTTAAACAAAGCGTTAAATGGGAGGCAACCCATTTTCTTTTTTTTTGTTTTTTATTTATTTTCATTCATTTATTTGTACTTTTTAATTTATTTCCAATTAAATTTGCACAGAATTCTTCTCATATTCAAATGGCTTGGTCGTGCATGAAATTTAAAAAGAATGTAAATTAAAAAATACATACTCCTTAAAAACCCAACGGTCGTCATTCTGTCCCATCATTACAAGTCAACAACAAAACTCACCTTAAACACGGGGAGTATCTCTATTCTTTCTCCTGTACTTTAATTTTCACATTGAGACAATATACTTTAATTGAGGGGTAAAGATTGAATCAAATTCTGTTTTGTTTGTCTTATTAATTATTTTATTAAATCAAATTTTGACAAGCGTCGTTTTACTCGTCAAAATAAAATAATTCTCTTTAAATTAAATAAGTAAAAAGAATAGTATAGCAAAGAGGGTCGATCCACAGGAAATTTGGAATTTCTAATACAATTTTGTGTTGATTTCAGTCCAGGATGTTGTAAAACAAATAAATATAAAAAGGGTTGACAAGATTGTGGTGAAATAAAAAATAAAGTAAATTAAATAAAATAAAGATTGAGAATAAGTAGTTGACAAATGAAAATGTTGAAATCGTCTCGAACTAGCTTTGTTTCAATTTTGTCGATCATTGACTTGGATTTTTACTCCGAGATTTATGTTGATTACAATCTATAAGGTCCAACCCATTGTAACTAGGGGTGAGTAAAACTCGACTCGAGGCAAAAATACTCCACTCGTTTTGACTCGACTCGAAATTTCATAGACTCGACTCTACTCGAAAAAATTTCAAATAAAGTTAGAGTTGTAAAATGAAAATTCGAATAACTCAAAATTTTTAGTAATTAAAGGATTAATTTTTAAGTTTGAGACGAGTCTATCAATTTTTTATGATATATACATTGATATATAAAAATATAAAGGAATACCGCTATATATGAATATATATATATACATATCTTATATGATTAGATAAAGTCGTTTAAATTAAAATCAAATCATACTATAACATGATAAATAATTACAATTAAATATTTATAAGAACTCGAAAACTCGACTCGATTCGACTTGACTCGAATTTCTTAAACTCGACTCGAACCGAAAAAATTTCAAATAAAGTTTGAGTTGTAAAATATGACTCGTCAACTCGAATAACTCGAAATTTTTTGACTCGACTCGACTCGGTCGAATACTCACCCCTAATTATAACTTGTCTTTCTCTCTTGTAACCAATCTTCCCAAGTCAATCTTTGAAAGATGATTCTTAAGTGGATTAACCACATCTATTGCCATTAAAACAATCGTATTAAGTACTGGAAAGGCCCGATTCGGATTATGTTGTCTCGTCGGGAATCGAATCCGATCTTGTTTTTCCTTAGCAGACCGCCGCTAAGTGTGCTCACAGGAAATCGAATTGTCACAGACCAATCCTTCCTCCCACTGTATATTAAAACAACATCCAGACCAACGAGCTCTTTTTGGTTTGAAAATGTTTTAATTTTGTAAGTAAGGTCGATTGATAAACTAATAAAACATAAAAACAAAAATGTATCCCAAAGGAAATTAGGTACTTTTTAATTCTCACGCATGAAATTGATTCATTGCTAGCTCTCGACTTACAGGAAATTAGCTAAGCATAATATAAATTATCATACTTAACATATTTTTGCAAAAAAAAAAAAAAAAAAACTTGAAGTAAAGAAAGTAAAAATGAATTTTATAAAGTAGAAAAGCAACAAAAACAAGAGTTCAAAGACAAACTGATAGATGACCTAAAGCCTTACCCGTGGAGTGCATTTATAGGCTTCTAACAACCTAAAAATAACAAAATAACTTAAAATAAAATAAAAGATAATTCAAGAGTTTAAAATTTAAAAACAAGATATCCTAAAAAATCTTCTCGGATTGTGCTGACCAAGTTACTTCTAGAATCTTCTTGGACCTTCTAGAAACTGTCACATTAATGTTGTATCATGCCTAACGCCGTATCCATACCTCCATCCGTGATCATAAAAAATACAGAATTTATCTTTTTAATCACCAATTTTAGAAAATAACCCACTATATATAAAATAAACAAAATATACTCAAATTAGCATTAATAAATTCATAAAATAGTAAAATTAGAAATTAAAAAGTGACTATCTCAAGCACCGATCAATGACCTACAATTTTTTATATTTAGACACATTATGTTTTTTTTATTATTAATATCCTTATTATTTCTTATTAACATTTTTCTCTTTTATATTTTTAAACAATCATACATTACCGAAAAAAGTTTTTTTCAGCATTTTAAATTATGATAACTTTGGTTGTATTACAGTGATCTGGAAAATGGTATTTATTGAGCGTAGATAAATATTTTTAGTCATTCATAATTTGATCCCGTATTTCATAAAATACCAAGGCAATTTCATCTTGTAATGTTAATTTAATGAGGTTGTGTACAAGCTTTCTAGATTGTGACATTCGTAATTATTTTATGAGAAAATATGCTTCACAAAATTTCCATTCATTCAGGTCACATTTTAAATTGAAATTCATATCCGAATATTATAAAAATTGAGAAAACAAGTAATTTTTAAAAATACCTAGTTGAAGTTGATTCGAACAATATAATTATTTATCGGATAAACTATACATTTAGTCATTCAATTTTTGATGTATTTATGTTTTATCCACTTAACCGTATAAAATTGAATTTTATCATTAAATTTTATAATTCCACTCTTACATCAGTAAAAGCGTCGTTTTCAGCTTTGCATGAGAGATGCAAAGAGCAGTTCGTTCCATATATCAGGAACCCCAGGGAGACACCAATGTGTACAATCGTTTCCGCGGTGACCTCCGTAGCCAAAAGCCGAAGGGTGTCCGTCTTTTCTCAGTTGCGACAAGCCTGTTATGTCGAGCAAACGAACTGCCTTCGACACACTTCTCAGAACTCTCTTTAAAACATCTTGGGATGGAGGTGGACCTGTAGGGTACCCCGTGCTTAACATAGGCCATGTTTCCCCCAGGCAAGTCTTTGCTGCTGGATCCCCCCAATCCCTCGAACTAGTCGGACAAGATACCAAGTCAATCTCTCATTCTAAACAACTTTGATTCACAATTAACATCTAAATTACTTACTCCATATGATCGGGAGAGACTCCTTGGAAGAACACCTTTGTTTTAGCAGGATCTACATTGTGGTTCACCCATCTGGCCCATGTCCCCAAGGCTTTCCTATAGGCTACCATGCGATTCATGTCCTTGCGAGTTCTGTTATTGTCTTGGATATAATCCCATCTGCATAACATCATGTCCTAAAATATTAGCATCTGTACTAATGAAATGTCATTTTCTGATTACCTGTTAATGTAGAGATCAATACGTACGGTTGTTTTCTTCCTGTAAGAAGCCACCAATGCCAAGTGTTAAAGATCAACACGTCGTATCCGTTCCAAATTCGTCCGCCAGCGATCGAATCTAGTTTAAGAACTCGACCGTCTTTTTCATTAACGACGTCAACAAGAAGTGCATTGCGTAAGAACATGATTGAAACTCCATAATTCTGCAACAACAACAAAAAAGACAAGTTTAATGGAAACCACTGAATCCTCTTAGTTAAGCAGAACAAGGCAAAAGATTACCGGGAAACTGATTGTGGAGATGGCTTCAACTCTCTGCGATATGTATGGCTCTCGAGGCACAGCTCTATGAATCAAACATGTGAGCGACTGCCATTGATTTAAGCTCAATGAGTCACCTACAAACATGATCTTCTTCCCTCTAAATTTCCTTAAAAAATCTTTGCCATTAAACCTTGTCAAGTTGCATGAATTGGGTTGCCATCTAAAGTTTTGGTAGAGATGGTCATGTCGACCATTGTTTTGGCAATTGAATTCCAGATGAATGAAGGGACAGTCACTTGAATCGTACAGAGGATACGAAGGATCATACACCCATTTTCCTTTATAAATATCACATTGGCTTCCATTTCCATCAACTTTCAGACACAATCCAATGAAAAACAAGAACAGTGATGTTCCAAACAATGCTGATGGACCCATTGGGATTGGAATTTGCTTCATTGTTCATGTTTTGACCTGAAAATATATAAAAGAATGTTGTGTCTTATCGTTTCCATGGTTTGAGGTGAGTTGAAATGAAGCAAGACAACGTGTAACTAAAAGTAGGAATCAAATTTCAAGCACATGGGTTTACACCGAATATACAATTAAAGTATTTCAAGTTGAGATTACATGGAATCAATTAACTAAATCATCAATTCCATGCTTCAAGAAAATTTAATGGAACTTATTTATTTTTTCTATATTTGAAAGTGCCAGGTTGATTGATAATGAAGGTTCTTTATTTGAATTTTGGAGATAATATCGTGAGAGGGAAAATCATAAATCTTGAATATGAACTATAAAATTAATGTATATCACACCAAAAAAGTTTATTTAATTATCTTAAAATTTTAAATGGATGAAAAATGAAAAATATTTTTAAGATGTATTTATATTAAAATAAATTTTTATTTGATGTTTCTATATTTTTTTGAAAGAAAAAAAATATTCCCACAATATGACCTCATCGATCCATCTCAAAGTTCGAATAATTCTAAAAGTAAATAAATAATGTTGCTTATATTAACGTGTGTTTTGGTTATATATTACGGGTTATAATAATGATAGAAAATTTTTTAAAATTTAAAATTTAAATTTTTAATTTCGGACATAAAAAGATATACCAGAAAAATATAAATATTTTTTTAACTTTACTATAGAAATCTGATATTTTTTTTTTGAATATTGAAACGATAATAAATTTTACTGAAACTAAAGAAGTACAACTTAACAATGCAAATAATCGAAGAGAGAATTTTGGGAACTATATTCATCAAAAAGTCAAACAAAAATAAAATGAAAAAAAAATATTAGGCGCAATAATTATCGGATTTTTTTGAATTGAATGTTCATCGTCTATAAAAACTCAATAATCGTCAATAATAATTTCTTATTCTATCTAACTAAACGTTTCAAAGATGATAGAGTGATAAGTAGGGACGGAGCTCGAGAGGGGTGGGGTGAGGTAATCACCTTCACCCCGAAGAATTTTTTTTACTTTTGTCTCTTTATTTAAATTCTTTTAAAAATTATTTTTCTATGAATTTGTCCCTCTACTTTTAAAATTTATGTTTTGCCCCCTCAACCTCAAATTCTGGCTCTATCCCTGATGACAAGGTAAAATAAATTTACAGGTTATTTCACTAAATAGATTTAAATACATAAATAAACAACTATAAAAAATTAATCACTAAAAATTATCGACAATCGTAAATCATATGCGTATATTATTACACAATTATAAATCTATCGCATAAATAAATGATTTAACATATTACAAGATAGAAAAAATATGCTATAAGACGTAATAAAATGTTCCCAAAACTACTTTCAAATCAATATGAACATAAATGATTGTATATATGGTGCTAAAAAGTCTAACGCAATGATTAACATTTTTATATCTTTTAATTATGAAATCAAGAAAAATATTTTATTTTAAAACTAATAATCCCGATAATCATTGGGTAATGATTAACAATTTAACAAATTAATCATTTAGTTTAGAAATATAATTTATTTTTCATGTACGCAAAATTTCACATAGATTCTATATCTATACCGTATAAATTAATAAAAATGTTTGTATTTAAATATACATTTGTAAATTAAAGAAATGAAAACAAAGAGAATCATTTAAATACAAGAAAACAAAAGGCCTAACGTGAACCCTAATTCAATTCCAGTTGACAAGGCTAGTAGACGACCACGAGAACCGGGGATCTAAATGAATATGATTCATTCTCTGGAGCACTCCAGAGCTTCATTCCCCTCTTATTATCTATATTGCGGAGAGAGATAAAAAATAAAAATAAAAAATATTAATTTTTATAATGATATAGATACGATAAGGATACGATAATATAAAATAAAATTATATAATAATAAGAGAAATTAATAAAAATTAAATTAGAAAATAATTTATTTTTTTATAAATTTATAATTAAATAAAATAAAAAATATTTTATTGGACCTCACAAAAATAATAAGAGGTCACTAATAAGTTAATTTAGAAAAAACACGTGATTTTAGGTTTTCAACTTCTTCTTTTCATTTTCATCTGTTTTTTAATTTTTATCCCTTTCTTTGCTTCTCCTCCACAAATGAAGATGATGAAAACTATATCGAAATGTACCAGTAAAATATTTATTTTATTTTTAATTTTTTTTTGTTTGAGTTTTTTTCACATTCTTCGTTCTTCCTCTTCCGATGAGAATGTTGGAATCTATATCGAAACACAACAGTAAAATGGCTTCGGAAATGTTCTCGGTTTGTACCCCTGTTGTTTTTGTCTTGTATCCATCTTGAAGACATTTTAAATACTTAAAATTGTATGAGATTGTCGTACCCATGCTTCTTAGTTGATCATCGAATAGCTAATAAAGTAAATGATATTACAACTGAGGGTGGGTGAAGATATTTTTGTAATCCGATAATCGATAACGACCGATGCATTGATCGAAATTTAAAAAAAAAATGAGAGAAAAATAAGTAAAAAAAATTTACTCTTTATAATAATTTAAAACTACATTCTTTATAATGATTTATAATTTTGTTATTTTAGTATAAATTTATTATTTTCAAAACTACGTTGTTTTGGTGTTGTCTTTTATATCATAATGGTATTAATTATTTAACAATAGAGTGATCGAAATGGGAATAGTTTAAAATTTTAATAAATTAATTAAAAAATTAAATCTTATTGACCAAAATGAAAATAAAAAAATGAGTGATGAAATTTACAATTTTCTCTTTATATAAAATATCTATTTTAACATTTATTTTTTATAAATTGTACATACATTTTATAAGCTTCTTAAAACGGGCCGAATCCAATGACCTTTTTAAGTTGTCATTGCAACTAGTCTGGTCTTAACGGACCAAAAAAAAAACTTTGGGAGAATGGTGTACCGGCCTTAAATATACATAGTTCACATTAAAATTAAGACAATCGTAAATTATTCGAATTTGTTTTGATAATAATTTGATCAATATTTAATTTAATTGAACTTGAGTTTTTAACGAGTCAAGATGAACTATTCGATACTCAATTCAAAAAGATTGTGAAATACTTGAAAAATAATATAATATATTACACTGGAAACCATACATACTATATAACAATAATTAAAATAGTAGTAATGATAGTAAAAAAAATAAACTGAAATAATAATAACGGTCAGTAATAATAATGATAGTTTTTTTTTGGAATAAGGCTTAATAAATTAGGATTTAGTTCAAGTTTATTGAGCATAAACTTTAATTTTTATTTTTCGAGTTCAAATTGAACTTGATAACTTTAAACTCACGAGCTTTCAACTCGATTTCAAACTTGATAAATTTAAGTTCGCAAACTTTCGATCTGAATCGAACTTAACCTTAATCATTTCGAGTTCGAATCAAACTTCACAATACTCAATCTCAACTCAGCTCGTTTACGCTCTTAATTTACATACAAATTCATTTCAATCTTCAACCATAAAAAAAAACTGCGAGAACATAAGTTTATAAAGCTTGTGAATCCAGACTCGATTTAAAACCGAGTTACAACAGTGGCTGAACTCACTTTAAGCCCCAGGAGGCGAATGCAAAACTCACTTGATTTGTAATTAATATAAAATTAGTGTTATTTTATAAATAAACTTTTTAATAGTGATGTTTAAATAAAAAAATCTTTAATAATTGTACTGGAATTGTTGAGTTATATATATCAATTTAATTATTCAGTTATTATGTCACTTTCGAGTGATGTACATTTTATAACGATTAGGCTATGTTTTAACCTAGGACTACCCAAGAATAGAGGTAGGGATTAGGGCTGACTATAATAGGAAAGACGTACAAATTCTTACTAAATCGTTTTCTCATCTTTGCCTTATCAACTTTTCGTTCTTTCTTTTTGACCGATAATCGTTAATTAATTTTATATTAATTATTGATTATCGGATTTATTAATTTTTTATTTTTTATATTTTAATGAATCTATATTTTTATGACATACGTTCTCTATTTTTGTAACATATTTTTTTTATCCTTGTGATACGTTTTTTTTATCTGTTCTTGTGAAATGATTCAGCATCTCTAGTAGTCGGTTATTACAGAGATTTAATTGGCGTTAGTTTTTTATTATGATTTTGTCGGTGTTCACAAATTAAAGTTAGATCTCCACTCGGTTGATGGTTGTGTAGCGATGTAATCAGTCCTGGGTAGCCAAATATTCTATCTAATAGTTTGTATTGCTCACCACTCCTTTATCCCATTATGTGTCTCGTTTGAATAGAGACAAAGAGATTTAAGAAAGCTTCTGAATTTTGATGATATGCTTATCTCCGTAGAAATTATTTTTCTTACTAAGTATATTATAATTGTGATATTTCTATGAATCTAATTAAATTAATTTAATGATTGTTATACACAAAATATATAACTATCTTAAGATTATTAAAAAATAATCATAATTGTAATTAATTCGTAAAATTTTAAATTAACAATCACATGATTTTGTCATAATATTTCTTGTCATGAGAAAATTGAAACCTGCATGCTTTTTAAATCGGATTTCTTTCATAATTGCGGTTTTAAAAGGTTACGACTATGTTAAAGTAAATAATTTTAATGAAAATTTTATAACAAGTGTTCGACGCCTATTGTAGATTCATCCTAATTTTAAATGTAAAATGAGTAAAAGATTATTACCTTCAACTTTTATATAAATATAGTATTTTAAATATAATTATTACATGAAAATAATATTCTGACTTCGCTTCCAAGTCTAAGGTTGTTGGAAAAAGAGCATCGTCATTGCCATTGTCTCCTTTTGCTACTTTTTTATTTTTATATTTCTAAAGAAATCTGCAAAAATAATTTCTTCTAAAATAAAATTGCTGCAACTCCATTATTCTCAGATGAGAATATATTGATTTTTAAATATATATTATTTTTCATTAGCAGGTTTTAATCTTCAAAAATAAAGTAAAATATGACGTGCATGCATGTTTTTTTTTATTATTTAGCTACAGTGATTACAGTAGTATCTGTTTTAGAGTATATACTCTCAACCATTAGACATTGATCGCTTAATTACTGTGCTGATAGAATTAATGCTCGAATCCGTGACCTTCACGAATAACAACCATTTCTTTAACCGATGAAACTAGATGGTTAGTGTTGTGCATGTATGGTTGAATTCATGCAAATGGTTCCTACCGTTATTCATATTATATACTTTGCTTTATTTTATTTTATTTTATTTTTAAATCATTCCTATCAACGACAAACTAATTTGTATGTATCACAGCGTTAGCCAATCTCAATCACATGCCATAAACTAATAATAATTCTCTCCCACCCATCACGAAGATTATAATATATATTTCTCACGTGTGTTAATTGCAAGTAAAAATAGTATCATTTTATGTTTGGTTGCATAAAAATACATCTAAAATTGTTTTATAGAATTGCAATGGTTGTCTTGTTGGTTAATTGTATGATAAAATCATTCAAGTGGCATGTTGTTGTTATTGGTTTGGGTGAAAATGATATTTAATTTTAAAAAAAAAATAACAGCATAATAAGGGTAAAATTTTAAGAATAATTTAATTTAAAATGAAATTTTATAATATTTATACGATGCAGATAAGAGAACTTATATATGGCGTTGTCCTTTCATATTTTAAAATATATATATATATATAGTATATATTAAAAATGGCCTAGATTTTAAAATAAACTTTAAATATTTTATTTTTTTAAATAAAAACTTTAAATGATCTATAAATCCAAAGGAACCGGTAATAAGAGTAATTATGAAATATTTATATTCTGTAAAAAATAAATAATGGACAATTTTTTAATATGGCAATTGGTTTTAGTATTAAATTATCTAGTTTGTGGTGTATCGATAAAGGACGTGACTTTGAGTAATCATATTTGACCGATTGACCAAGCTGTTTATCTTTATTTTCTTATATTTCTTTAGGTTATGAGTTCTAGATCTAGTAAGAGCATCTCTTTCCTTTTCGTAGAGTCTCACGTCTCTTCCTGTTACATAATATTAGAATTAGATTTAAGATTCGTAAAAAAAAAAAAAAAAAAAAAAAAAAAAAAAAAAAAAAAAAACAATACTATATAGTCTTGATTGACATTAGGTTATGTGTTCGATCTCGAATAATTAATGTGTAACAACCGTTTTAATTATTGTGTACTGATTACTATTTTCTACCCAACAAAGATGAAGGATTAATTATGGAACACAATGTGCCTTTTTATTTTGTGACCAAAAGGTTTGTGTGGGTCCATGCCCATTGGAATAATCCCCTCATCATGCTCCCTTTTCAGACAGACCCTTTTTAGGGTATACAATGAAAACAGTTACTGAGTTTACAATCAAAACATGACACAAATCCACAATTTTGACTTTGTTACCAACTAGTTTTAGTGTAATTAAAACCACACCAAAGATCTTTATTGAAAAAAGAATCTATGCCTTGTCTCTTTGAGAAGAAACTAGAGAAGTTGAAAAGAGAAAGAAACTATGGGCATCAAAAGAATACAAAGTTTCTTTAATCATTTGAGTGGACCGCCTATAAGTAATCTGATATCGTTTAAAATAAGTTTCGAGTTTAAAATTTTATATATGTAAAAAATTTATTATAAGATTTCATCTGTTAAAACAAAATATAAAATACGAATGATCCAGATTAATTAGTACAAAATTTTAAAAAAACTAACTAAAAAATAGTTTAACATTATAATCTATATAATCTGATATGGTATGACTAGAGTTATTGAAGTAGATGTACATTTCTTTAATGTCTAATTGTCGAAAAATTATATCATGGATTAATCACATCACGTGTTTATGGACCAACCATTAAAAACTAATCACCTCATCAATTTTTTTATGTTATATTTTTTTCCAAAGTGAATTTTCACTTGAAAAAATAAAAATTGATAAGTAATTTTTAATAGTTAGTTCCATGGATGACGTGATGGGACTGACCCATTATATAATTTCTCCTAATTTATCATATTGATGTATTCAAGACTACTGTATGCTCAATTACAAAATCTGTTATGATTGTGTATTCAAATCCTTTCTTGGCTGTAATGATGATATTTTAGATGAAACCATGAACAGTATTAATTATTATTATCAACCATTTCTAAAAATTTAATTTTGATATATAGTTTTGATATTGCCTTTGATTTTTAATTCTCTTGTCCAATATTTAATTCCACTTTAAATTTATTGGTTGTTATTATTTTTAATATTATAAATCAATTAAATTAAGTTAAGCAGATATTTATGGAGAAATGAGCCATGAATTATGAAAAAGATGGTAAAGATAAGGGCAAAGAGCCACTTAACCCTTGGGTGGGACAGCTAATATAATTAATGGGTCGTTTTTGTTTGTGTCTGTCAAACAAAGAAATTAAAAAGCAAAATAAAAAAAATTGGATTTCCTTTGCTCCAAATTAAATAATGAGGGCTAAACCTTGATTAATGTTTTTTTTAAATATTCTTATTATTTTTTTCAAAATTATAAAAGAAATATAAACCTCTAAATTTTTAAAAAATTAAAAGTTATCCTCCTAAATTTTTAAGTCAATTCCCTCACCACTTACATACAAATTATCGAAACTCAAATCTCTTAATTTTAACGGAACATTGGCCACTATTGATTGAAGGGTCGTTGTGGTCAAACAGACTTACTAATTGTCATATTTTTAATTTATATTAATTTTTTAAATAAAAATATTAACTTTTGCTCGATTGAATGATAATACTGAAATAAGATATTTAGTTTGAGTCTCGAGAAAAAAATATAAAAAAATTTTGCTCATCATTTAAATATTAAACTTATTTTAATTATAAATATATTTAGAGTTCATACGATTATCGAACACTAAATCTTTAAAATATTAAAACTAAATTTTGTGTTAAAAGTGTTATGGAATAAAATGTCTTGCCTCCTCTTTTTAGAGCTTACGAATCAATTCAATACATAGATGTACCAAATCTTTTACTTTTTTTTTTTTAATCTGGAAATATGTTCCTTCTAGATGCTTTCTAGTTGTCTTTATTTCATTCCTTTTTATAATATGGAGTTTCTGATTTGATTTATTTTAAATTTTTATAAAGGAAATGAACATGATTGCATTTTTTTAAGAAAAATAATTAAAATTTTATCAGCACATGATGCCGTCTCATAATTCGGTACGATATTTAGCAAGTTGGGTTAATTTCTTATGTCTTATATATATAATTCAATCATAATTTTTTGGGTTAATTATTAGGATGATCCCTTATATTTTTTCAGTTTAAAATTATTCATCGACTTTAAAAAATAATTAATAAATTCATTTATGGGATATAAATTTTTGATCATTCAATTATTTGTCATCATTAAATATTGACAGCTTATTGATGTAACAGCGAAAAAAATAGTTTCATGATTGAAAATATATACTTCAAAAAGTATAGAAATTAAAAATGATCATAGATAAACCCAATTCATTCAAAAACACACAATACAGACACTTCTAATGAAATTAACCCTAAATTTTGTAGGATTTAAATGTATTCTTTTGTATTGAAACTTTTTCTCAAGCTGTGATATATTGATGTATCACATTTTTTTAGAATAATTTCATTTTATATTAATTAAAATATTAAATATAATCAACTCTTATTACCAAAATTAACATTCCCTTTGTTACTGGTATGAGAAACGATCGTAAAACTGTAAATGGGACGTTGATAGAATCTGAATTTTTCAGCTACCAACAAACGTGTATTTAGATATTAAATAGTGGTGGGCACACGCCTAATTGCACTAAACTAATATCTATTTGACACTAAAATCACGACCACAATAGATTTAAAGCGGTAAAACGCAACCAAAAACAATTCTATTGAATTTCCAAATAAAACCTATAAACTTACTTCATTGGTGTCCAATTTTAGAGAAAATCAAACTTCCAAGTGTATAATGGAAAATATTCCATCACCAGACACCAGTTAGCAATATTCCCAAAGGCGAGGCTCCTCATATCCAAACCCGTTAATTTCGACCCCCCAGAACTCATAAATTTGATGATTCATATCCACCAACAGATCTGGAAGATCAATGAATGCATCATCAGCATCATTCAGCGACGAACTCGACGTATCCCGACCACTATCATGAGATATCGCCGACGACACCGTGCTCGACGGAGAAGGAGGAGCCATTTGATCATTGTAACTCAAGGCGGCAGCTTTAGCGGCGGCGGCTTGGATATCCTTGGGAGACGAACTTACCGGCCGAGGAAGATGGTTTGCTGCATCTGGGAAATTCAAATAAGCTGATTTTCCTTTGATTGTAAGCGCCGCCACATCGTGTGCTCGAGCCGCCATTTCGGCTGTCGGGAAAGTGCCTAGCCAAATCCTGGATTTCTTCCTGGGTTCACGAATTTCGGATACCCATTTCCCCCATTGACGCATTCTTACTCCCCTGTATGTTGGGTGTTTCCCTTGGAGAACTTCATCCTCATTTTGAAGTTTTCTCTTGTTTTCGTTTGCGTTTTTGATCGCTTTCTGAATCTTGTTTGACTTAAATACCAGAGGCGAGGTTGAAGAGGAAGAGGAAGTCGAAGAGGAAGAAGGAGAGGAAGATAACTGGGTCTCAAGCTCAGCTTCGAGTGGTACTTTCATGGCGGATTTTTAATTCTTTTTAGTGAGGAAATGTGAAGGGCATTGCTTGGAGAAGAAGGAGCTGAGCTCGCTAGCTTCTTATAATTCCTTTCACACGTTATAAAGTTAGAAAAAGTGATAATAAGACAATTGGGCCACGTTATGAAAAAAAATACTATTATATAATTTTTTTTATTTTCCAGCTTTGTATATTTAATTTTGATGAATAAATCTTTAAATAAAGATTTTTTTACACGTAAAACATTTTAAAATCGAAATTTATTTAAATAAATCAAATTGTTTATCGTTTAGAATAACCTCTATTATTACAGATAAATTATGAGACGTTATTATTTAAAAATATAATAATAATCTATTAATAATGTATATCAGTATAATCACGGACCAACAGTATATTTGTACAATTTGATTATTTTGGTACTCAATTTGATTTAGAATAAAGTAATTGGGTGTTGTTTAAGTTAAAAAAATAAATTATTTAAGTTAATTAATTATATTTTATAATTTGAATTATATTTAATTTTTTAAATTTAATTTATAAAATTATAATTTGAGCAGTATTGAATTAAATTTTTTATATAAATTAAATCAAATTTTATTTATATTTTAAGTATTGGTTTGTTCTTCTGAGTTTTTGTTGACCTCTCATTGAGAATTTACTTGAAAGTTGAGATATTTGAATGTTTTTAAATTTGAGATTTGGCCACTTTAGTGGAATATTATATTTTAATAAAATAATTAGAGATATAAGAAGAAGAATTTATTTTACAAAATACAATATTTTTTATAATATTCGGGGATAACACCACCTACACATAACGTTCTCTTAAAATATTATAATTTTTACAGTGTTTCGTAAAACCAAATCACTTTTACAAGAAAAAAATGATAATAATTTAAAAGATATCGTCATATACAGGTAACGTTATCCCCGAATACTATAAAAAATATCATATTTTATAAAATAAACTCTTTTTTTTATATCTCTAATTATTTTATTAAAATCGAATATTTTTCCAAATTTACCTTGATATTTACTCATTTTAATAGTTTTGTTAAGGTATTAATAGTGGGCCAACCACATAAAAATACTTTTTTAGTCCTGCATTTCACATGAAACCAAGTCTATGTAACATTGATTTTTGTACAATTAAATTTAAAATTGATGATATAAATTAATTAATTTAATATTTCTGAAATAAATGAACCAACTAAACCTATATTAATTTCAAATAATTGTTGTATTGGCAAATAACCATATTTTTATTTATTTTTGTTAAATGTTGTATGACATGATATTTATATTATATTATATTATATTAGTTGGTTAACAACATCAAATTCACAGTAACAATGCAGTAGATGTTGACATTAAAACACACAGCTAACCTTACCCTCGAAATCTCAAGTAATTGAAGGGATTCAACGCCATCACTGAATTACTTATACATATAATAAAGGGGAATTATTTCATACGCAAATGTTTATAGAAATTTTATTTATAGAAATACTTTAGTTTTAGGGTTTAGGGTCGTTACACTACAGCAAAATAGGTTTCTAACGACGTTTTTTAAGTTATATAGTAATTTTTTTAAACATCGCTATAAATATTAGCGACACTGAAAAACACAGTAAAAACGCCGCAAAAACATGCGCCGTAAAAGTTTGCGGTGTTTATTTTTGAAAAACGCCGCTATAGTATAAGAACTATATTGGCATTTTACTAGGCAAACGCCGCTAATGTATTATTTTCAATGGTGTTTATTTTACAAATACCACTGTAGTTCATGTACTATAGCGACGTTTGTGACTAAAAACGCCACAATGTCCATTTTCTTTAGCAGTGTTTTATTCTTCAAACGCCACAATTGTTGTGTCCTGTTGTGGTGTTTACAATTAAAAACGCCATTGTTTAGTTGGTATTTTAGTGGTGTTTTCTTTCAAACGCCACTATGTGTACTTCCATTGGCCAAAATCAATTTTAAATTATTATTATTATCAAAATTTACCTTGTAACATTCCAACAACAATAAAATTTAAAAATTTATATCAACTTAAATAATAATACTTAACCACCAAAATAAAGTAAAGTCTAAAACATTAAAGTGAAATACAATTCAATGTTTAAGTGAAATAACAATTAATAACTACAAGTCGAATAAACCTAAAATCAACTAAGATGACGGATTCTTAAAACGACTGTGGACGAAGAAAACTACGATGACCGAAGGAGGCGACTGTGGACGAGGCGGTTGCGCTGGACGGACGTAATGCAGAGGACGAAATAGATTTTTGATTTTCTCGATATTCAATTTGGGGGTAACTAGATTTTTCAAAACGCTTGTAATTTTAGCATTTTGGTATTATCAGATATAACAAACTTGTAGTGTTTGTACAGTCAAACGCTACTAATATACATCTAATTGCGTCATTTTCCATCAAACGTCACTATTATACATCTAATTGTGGCGTTTGTCCATCAAAGGCCACTAATATACATCTTATTGCGGCGTTTACTTCACAAACGCCAGTATTAGTTAACCTATTGCGGCGTTTGTGTAAAAATGCGATTAAAAACACTTTTTGTGGCGTTTGTAATAAAAACGACACTGTTAACACCGCTGAAAACCTGTTTTGCTATAGTGTTAGTACCAGTAAAATATAACCATGTGTATACCAAATTAATAGATTACCTATGAATATACTATAGACCACGACCGTACGAATAACCAATTATGGTTCATGGAAAACCCAACATACGAACACTAACCAAGACTATGTGACAATGTATGTGATCTACACCGCCCCTCGGTCAGTAGATTTGAAGTTCAAATCATAACATTGTAAATAAAATAAATTAGATTAGAAGAGTCATTCTCATACTAAATTTTTGTAGTATCTAATTTAACGTAATCGGAAATGGACTGAATATCAATAATTATAAAATATATACTAATTATTGTTAAATCCATGGGAGATAAAAGGATTAAACAAATAAGTTTAGATTTTTTTAGTTCAAAACTCATAAGCCGAAAGCACCTAAAGTCTGGGCTCAATATCAAGGCCCAAAGAGCAAGAAGCTCGTCTAAGGCTGGGCGGG
This sequence comes from Abelmoschus esculentus, assembly GCA_035048815.1. Taxonomy (NCBI): domain Eukaryota; kingdom Viridiplantae; phylum Streptophyta; class Magnoliopsida; order Malvales; family Malvaceae; genus Abelmoschus; species Abelmoschus esculentus. Next base: position 11,991,477 of record JAUCBN010000009.1, read on the forward strand.
CCTCATTCCAGAAAAATCCAAACTCCGCCTCTTCTTTTAGATTAAGCTGATACCAAAGCCTTACTTTTCTTTTCTTTTATAATATTATTATTGACGAATTTGACTACATTTTCTATTTTATTTTTAATATATTTTAAATGTTTTAACAAAAATAAATTTAAATTTTTAACGAATCATAATATCCTATGATTAACTTAATTAATTTGAATATGGGTATTGTACATATTCAGGATGAACCTACGTAGGGACATGTATGAAAGTTGAAAATTAAATTAATCTAGTTGATGAGTTATATTTTATAATTTAAATTTTATTTTAAAAAATTAAGTTGAGTTGTTTGAGTTCCAGTCTAAATTTAATTATAAATATTTATAATATTATTATATTAATTATCTTCAATTTAAATGATTTTTTATAACCATATATAATACATATATATATTCGTATTTTTCATATGTATGAATAGAATTGAGAGACTCGACTCAAACTTAAACTTAATAATTAATCTACTAATTACTAAAAGTTTTAAATTATTCAATTTTCTATTTTATAACTCAAATTTTATTTGAATATTTTAATCATTTATAAAATTACAAGTAAAATTTTTATCACCTAAATCAAATTATTTTGTTTTTCGAGTAAAGTTAAATTAATCATATATATTTTTATTTTTTTTGTATATTTAGGATTTTGATTTTGGGTTTATGAGTTATTCTAAATTTTTCTCTTTTCTTTACATGCAACACATTCTAATTGGGTCCAATGAATTATTTTTAAGAGAAAAATATTATTGAGATAACAAGTAATACAAAATGATAATATAAGAGTAACTAAGAACAAAATGATAATACAAAAATAAATGAAAAAATTATACAGTGGATAAGGAGAAAATTAGTATAAATTACATGAAAAATGCTGAGCCAAAAATCAATTACGTTTTTGTATATTAATAAACAGAGACAATTCTTCTGTCAGAAATTAAAAAAAAAAAAAAAGAACAATTATTCTGTCAGAAATTTTTATTAGGTATATATTTCAAACATTAAATTATATAATTTTAAAAAAACAAGTACCTGGTACTTAATTATTCAAATACCCAGGTTAAACATACGGACAAAAAAAATAACTGAACGAACCGAATCCCTGATAATAAACGTCCCTAGATATATAATTGTTTCACTAGCCACCATGGTATTTTTCATAACCATACATATATTAAAATTTTGTGGAAATTTTCTACCTTTATACAGAAATATCAGAAACAAAACATTTCCACTTGCATCTTAAGCCGCTGATAAGAAGAGGAAGATGGGAAAATCAGAACCAAAAACTTAGAAGGAAAAACTAAGATTTGCAGCAGAAATCATGGTCGGGGGAGATTGTGTGGTGGTAATAATTCCTCTGTAAATTGATTTTCCTCATCTTCATTACAAAACATTATGGTGGTATAAAGGATTTTCACTTTCTTCAACATTGCAGCAGCAGCAGCAGATAAAAGAACCAACCCCACTATCATAGTCAGTGGGACTGCAACCAATGAACCATAGTTAGAATGATAGTGTACCAAATTATACTAAAGTAACATATAGGGACTAAATCTCACAATTGAGCATAATAGAGGGAGCAAAACTAAAATTTGGGTGGAAAAGAAATGGTGACAGAAACGTTACCTGTTTCCCAAGTTCTTTTAAATTGGAATCCAAAGTCATCAGCTTTAGGCAACTCCCAAGTTAGCCCCAGACCAAAGCTACCGTCAGAAAGATAAGAACTGTAAGCAAATGGAATTGACACAGTTTTGATTGGCCTGCAGGAATCTGGAACCTTGGCATATGATTCCACCGTATAAACATGATGTTGAGGGCCACTCAAACAAGGGATTTCTGGGATTGAACCCCCAATGGAAGCTGAACAGTTCAAGTACGTGTAATTCTTAACAACATAGAAGTAACGGAACGGAGTGAAGGAAAGATCAAGGTTCAAGAAAACCTCATGGACACAGTTTCTAGGGTCAAGAAGATCCAGTTTCCTTGTATCATAAGAAATAGATTTGACGACCAAATCACCATAAAAAGGGAAGTGAATGATGGTGGAGTTGTTTCTGCAAAACAGCTCAAAATTTGGGTCACCATAGTGTTGGGGGTTCTGGGTTTTTAGGCTGAAAGGGGACATGATATTGAAACCCTTTGGACCACATTTTGCAGGTGGGGGAATGGCATCTGAAGCTTCTGCATGTGAAAGGAGTGCTACAGAGAGGGAAATAATGAAGAAGAAAGAAGCATTCATTGTTTACAATGGCGAACAGAACACAAAGGATAGAGATTGTAGCAACAATGGGTCCTATAAAGGATGATGAGTCCTATAATAAATGGGGTTTAACATGTGTAAAGTGGAAGATTAGTATAGCACACGTACAAAGACTCCATAGTCAATGAGGTAGATTCCACCACTAAGAAACTAAGGTTTATTTCATGTTTTGAACTTCCTTTTGCAGTCAACATTATTATATTAAAAACGCTTAATTATCTATTCGAATAGTGATTTACCGTTAAAATATCGAAACTTGAAATTGATTTAAATCGAAATGATGTCGAAGTCTTAAAATTCAAATTAACTTAATTCGAAATCATTAAAAAAACAATGTAGCCCTACCAATTGAAGCCACCTGGTCAACAAGACAACAACCAAGTGTATGGACCCAAAGTTGTGGAACTTGGCCGTCTGAATTTTCAATATTAATATGGACCACCATAGTCTTCAAATGACTTTTTACCATCCCCAGAACCCCAACTAAGTAACCTGGCTTGAGTCAATGGGCGTATACCAGTCTTTTTCCCCATATAAAACGCCAATTGCTTTCGTGTTAGTTGTGCCATGGAATGACTTCTCGACCACTTGAGGAATCATCCTTTTGCACTTTATATAGTTTATGGCATTAAGCAATCTCAAAAAGAGGGGCCTACTTACAAGAATAACTGCAGCTTCCCCGTTCTAATTCAATTACAATGTATAGTATCTTAATTCGGTTTTAAATATGTATAAACTCACGCACAATTACAGATTACGTTGCTCAAACCAGGTCATCTAAGAGGAATAAGAATATGGAATATCTCAAACCATGACCCAGATTTTAAATTGGTCCTCAAATTTCAGTGGATAAGAATCACAATCACAACATCAAGATAAGAAAAAACCCATGAATCTCTTCCATGAACATGGAGATTCTTTAAAATCTAAAAGCATTTAGTTAAAAACATTTTAACAGCAGTAAAGGAATAGTAATACATTTCTAGATTAGGAAGAAGTCAATAGCTTCATAAATGTACCTTAGGAGGTCTGATATATTCTATGATGAATTTGGGACCCACACCTTTAAAGAACTAAAAACAACAAGCCCCACAATAGAAACAATTACTGCAATTCCAGGAAACATCATAGGAGATCTTTAGCAAGCCTCATTGGCTTCTCTTTGAGAAATGCAACATCAATATTCGGTGTTGTCAGCAGATGATGATCAGCTTCCTCTTCATCGCTCTCTTCTATTAATGATGATGCAGCCGAACCTGATCTCTCATCATCTGCATTCGAAGATATCTTAATAAAAAAATATGAACAGGCAATCTGTAGCCCCAGAGAATAATTACCTTTAGATACATTATTGGTGGTTTATCCTATCCCAAATATAGTACAACTTAGCACATTTGTTATTATAGCCCTAAGTTAGCAGAAAAGCTTCAATGTGGTTGGGATCAAGAAAACTATGTGTATTTGAACCATTTGCAAGCTGATTATAAATTCATCCGATGCAAAAATTCATATTAATAAGAATAAACTTGGTGAAGCCTATGAAAAAACATGATAAAGCTTACCAGAAAATGCAGGGCGATCGGTAAGATGTCGAACTGATGTAAGTTGAATGCTTTCAGGAAGTAGACAGTTACAAAGCACACCTGAAGGTCAAATACCTCATGGATCAGATGAAATAATCGCACAGACAACAGAATCCACAGTTACAAAACATAAATACAACACAGGTTCTTTGATCACATGTATATAAAAGAACAAGTACTTTTCCCACCTAGTCGAGCCAGCCTATTTACCCATCCAGGAATATGTTTTCCGGTTAGCTGCATGCACACGTCGTCGGTGAAATGGTTACAATTCTTAGCAATCAAATGATATGTGTCCCCGTGGTATTTATCCGAAAGCTGTTCCATAAATACCCGAAATTCTGAACGAGACATGTTGGTGCTACCCAACAATACCGATTGTCTGAAGATGAAACCAGGAAAACTTCTTGGTTCAACTTCAAACACCCCACTTGTAGGGTACTCGTGTACTCCAAAGCCATACTCCACCCCATGCACTGATTAGCAGCAAATAGGGCAAATTAAATTAATCCCACCAATTTTGAAAACATAAAACAGGAGAAAATCAAAGTTAACATGTCTTTTAATACATAACAAATCACTGTGTGATGGGGGCCATGGACAAACTTTACAGAACAGAGATGATAGCAAAATGAGATTAATTAAAGCCATCAAGGTAAAGATTTAAGCTACTCCAAATGGAAATCAAAGGGCATAACGTCAAAACATATCCCAACGTTGGACTGAATAGTCATTTTGGCACATATTCTTTTTTTGAACCAATTTAACCCTCAACGTTTCATTTTGGGTCAAAATGACCCTTTTGCAGATGAAAATTGTTAGTCCCGACAATAAACAGTTTGAAATGATATGACAAACCTACATGAAAGTGCATGTTGTGATGACAATGTCATACAAATGTTGACTTTACCTTATGACACATAAGTCAAAAAAATTATTTTTATAAAATTGTATAAAATATAAAATAGTTTTTTTCTTCTGATGCATCATTATGCCAAATCATTTCAAGTTGTTTATCGACAGTTGTCTAACAGTTTTCATCTGTAGCAGTGGGGTCATTTTAACCCAAAAGAAATGTTGGGGTTAAATTGGTTCAAAAGAAGATAGGGGCCAAAATGATTGTTCAATCAAACGTTAGGGTCATTTTTTGGCTTTATGCGAAATCGAATTGAATAACATATTTGCAAACTTTAATGAAAACCCACAGTATATCCTACCATGCTTGTATGTCCAAAGCTATTTATCAAATATAAAGTGTCAAAAACTAGAAATAACGATCAACTTAATACTCAAGGCAACATCATCCACATCTAAGTTGCCAAAAGAAGTCAGAAAGGAGGATTTTAACATATATGGGGGAATTAATGAATCACTAAATCATATATCTATCTATTTATCTATAGATATGTATGTATACATATAAAGTATTCTTAAACAAAAAATACCATGCTTGCATGTCCAATGCTATTTATCAGAAAAAAAACTTGGCGAAATGGCAATAGCAATCAACTTAAAGCTCAGGACAACATTATCCACATCATAGAAAGCTGAAATTCAAAAATGGGCATGTTAACATATTTGGGGAGTTAATGAATCAGTAGATGCCGTTTCTATATATTCTTCCATGCCTGCATATCCATCTAACCTAGAGTCAGAAACTAGTAATGCCAATCAACTTAATACTCAAAACAAGATAATCCACAATGAAGCAGCACAATGAAGTTAACAAAATGTGAAAGTAAACCTTTATGCTACATAAAAGAGAAAAAAATGATACCTTCAATCCCGGAGTGGAATACACCAAGGCCTAACCAGTAAAGGAAGTTGTTTATAGGCGTGAGATCATATACATTGAGATACAACAAGGCGCGACTGTTCCCCCCATTGCTTTGCCCATTTCTCACACTTGAATCTGATGGAAACAACCGCATTGCACCCTTAAAAATTTAACCTAATACTCTTCAAACTTATATCACAAGCTCCTCATCCTCTACACAAAATAAAAACAAAAATATGGTTTTTATACCAACATGATATCAGAATTCAGTTATTATACAAATAATTCTCTACTACCCAGCATACTGTGGTAAAAGTAGAAACTGAAACAGAAAAAAAAAAAAAACAGAGAGTGGGAACCGCTAAAAAAACTGAAAAAGAATGGAAAAGTAACAACTTTTGAGTGTAAAATTTTCTGGGTTTTTCTTGGAAACCTGAAGAGAAAAATGGGTAACTAAAAATTCAAATTAAAATACATAAGAAAGAAAATATGGGTAGGGGGGAATTGAAGCTTTGTAACTTGCCTAAGAAGAGGGGAGAGAGAGCGTGCTTAAACGAAACGTCTTTGAGGCAGAAATCAAAGCAATGAAGAGCGTCTTTCAAGTAATTCAACTCTGTTGATCTCTGGAGAAAGATATCTGCTTGAATCGAAAGTGGTTCTTTAAATTCCCCCTTTAAAAGGGCAATCTCAAAGATAAATCTTGGTGGACATATACAGATTATAAGTTATTTAATTCCATTTTTAATGAATATTTTGATCCATGTTTTAATTCATTTGTTTTAAATAGTTAAAATTTAGAATCATTGTCTTCTCTTGTTTTTATATTTAATCGTCATTTTCATTGTTGATTTCTTTTTCGTTTGCATTTTATGTTTGCCTAAACTATAGGCTTAATATTTAAATAGGCGTTTAAATTATGTTTGTAGTATTTTTAATATTTAAATTATTTTTAATTTTATATAGGTATTTAAAGTTTTAATTCTGATTATTTTAAGTGTTTAATTATCAACTATCATTGTTTTTATTAATTTTTTATTTTATTTATTTTTTAATTTGTTTTGTTTAATTTATTTTTTAAAAAAAATAAAAGTTTAAATCTTTACAAAATAGTTTCAAGTATCTAACTTCAAACCTCAAACCTCCAAATTATCATCATTATCATCGTTTACTGTATCATCGGAGACTATCATTACCGTCGACGAACTACTACGATCGTTTCCCCTAACCACCCATCGCTGGTAATCGGTGGTAGGTGTGTCGATCGGCTTTCTAGTATCGAAAAAACCAAAATTACCAAAATAAAGTTATCGACATATCTACGTCGGTTATAGGTGATGGTTGGTTGGGGGAACGATCATGGTGGCTCGATGACGGTAATAGTGGTCTCTGATGAGGTAGTAAATGGTGACAATAATAATTTAGGGATTTGGAGTTTTAGGCTAACGATTTAGGACTATTTTATAAGAATTTAAAACTATCAATTTAAAAAAAATAAAATTTTAATTTTATTTAAAAAATAATTAAAAGAATTTGAAATTAAAACTTACACTTGTCACATTTTTATTGGTAAACTGTTTTTTATTAATGGTTAGGCACTTAAAATAACTTAAATTGAAACTTTAGACACATATTTAAAGCTAAAAATAGTTTAAGTACCAAAAATGTCCACAAATATAGTTTGAGCACCTATTTGGATATTAAACCTAAACAATATTATTAATCACTAAATTATTTTTACTTTTTTATTTTAATCATCGTATAATTATTTTTATAAAATTAACATTAATATTACATTTTTTATTTTATCACTTCCATTAAATAATTCATAGAAAAATTAATAGTTTGTAATGAAAATAAAAATAAAAACGTAAATTAATGATATAAATAAGAAAAAATATCATTAGCATCTAAAATAGAAAAATAAAATATTAATGACGATTTATTAAAGATATCAATTTAGTGAACAAAACGTGAAAACGGGAATAATTTAAGGACTAATGATGTTATTTACCCTTTAAGTTTTTTCGGGTTTTAAATTTTTTCAATCAACTACGATATTTATAGTAATATCTATTTTAGGGTATATTCTCAATCATTGGATATTGATCGCTCAATTACTATATTAACATTACTAATATTTAAACTCGTAATTTTTAAGAATAATAATCGTTCTGTTAATCATTTCAGTTTTTAAGTTTTAATTATTGTGCCAAGGTGTAATTGTGTTTTCTTTTTAAAAAAAATGGTGTGAAGGTGTAAACTGTAAAGGAAAAAAAAAGCATTTTTATTAAAAATTGTACAATTTTTCATTAAATCATATAATTTTTATTGGGTTATCCGATAAAATAAATTTTGAGATATTTTATTTTCTTAACTTTAAATGTTATTATAATTTTTTAACACTCGTTAATAAAATATTCAAAGGCGTTACGTAACACATTTAATAAAAAAATGTAAATGACTTGTTAAGTGTATTAGATTTTTATTTTTATTTAATTTTAATTATTGATTTTTTATTAATCCAGAAACGATTCTTATTTATTTTCAATTTTTATAATTTAATACAACATTGTTTAATAAATAATATTATATTTCTTAATTTTATAATTCACGTATATCTGCCGATGGTTCTAGTTATTGTAGGTAATGATAATGCTTGAATTCCACGTGAATAATAAATACCCTTAAAAATGGGTATTTATTAAGGTATTCCTTCACTTTCTTGTTGAGTGATAGAGAACAAGGAAACCCCTCGCGCACCGTCACTGTCCGATTCGGTTCGTGGTAACACGCGCCTTGGGAAATTTTCTCTTCTTTAAATGCGAAATGCGAAAGGTTCCTTTTGCAGTCACTCTGATTTTATAGGTTGTATGGGTGCAGTTCGATTGATTTAAAATTCTCTTTGAATTTTAAATACTTAACCGAATAGATTTAATAACAGATTATCCGAGATTTTAATGGATATATAATCGGTTAAAAGGTTTATTTTTAGATAAATATTAATAGATTGTCCGAGATTCAAATGGATTCTATCTGTTATTTTTAGAATATTTTAATTTTAATTAATTTAAATTTGAAAATAAAATCAGATAAAATCTGATTTGTGGACGATTCTACCTCCACGTCCAGCCTATAAATAAGAAACTGATCTCTCAGTTTTTTTTCATCCCATTCAGATTTATTTCTGTCTTACTTGAGAGAGTTTGAGAACATCATTCGAGTTCCTGTTCGACTTTCTTTCAGACGATCATTTCCTCTACAGTCCACTCTAGACTTTAGCTATACACTATCTGGAGGACCGTACAGTGGCCTTCATACCATAACACGGTCAAACCCTTTATTAATTCGTTTCTTTATTTTTTTTTCATGTCAGTGTTGATGTCCTGTTTTGCGGTATATCCTTTTCTACAGTTATATTATGGCGGCATCATGTGGTAATATGCTTGTCCAAAAGCCAACCTTCGATGAAACCGAGCCGGAGCTGGTGAAAGTGCAACCGTCGTTTGTGGCACTTTAGAAAGCTGGCGGTTAATTAATAATTAAATTTTTAAAAATAACTACACGGGAAACAAAATTTTAAAAATGATAATTAAACTTTTAAATATTATAAAATAACAATTAAATTTATTTATTTTATAATAAAATGATAACTTTAAATACTTAAAATGATTGTTAGGAAACTTTATATAATAATTTATTTATTTATTTATATAATTAATTAATTTAATCTTAATTCAAAAAATAATAAATTTAGCCTTTATATTTTGAAACAAAAATTCAATTTGGTTCTCTTTATGATTGGAAATAATTTTAGATGATATTTTAGAAGCGTAATCCTTAATACCGATTTAGAATAAAATGTCGAATTTAGAAAATCATTATTAAAGTTCGAAAATAAAATACTATAATTGTTTACGAAACTCGAAAATAAAATACAAAATTTAATGTCCTAAAGCCCGATTACATAATTATTTCAAATCATAAAATATAAAAAAATAACATGAAAACTTAAAATAAAGTTCACACTTATTATTTGTCTGAATAAAATACGAGATGCTCCAAGTACCAAATTGCTTAAAGAGTCAGAGTATCTGAAAAGAGAACTATGGGAGAATGAGTCATGAAACTCGGTGTGTCTCTAAGGCATAGTATAACAAAATAAAAAATATATATATGATTCATATAAATATTTTCTCAACTACATCGTCACCAGTTCGAATGAAGGAGTTCCCTAGAACCATCACCTATATCGTCACCAAAATCCGATAGTGGTCTTAGGGTTTTTGAACAGGAAGGCTGCCACGACTTCCTCCGTGCACAAATCTCACCCCATGCATACATAATGATATATCATGATTTGAAAATCCAAAAATAATCACTACGAAATCCGAAATCATAATTTATCTGAATCTTAATTTATCCAAAATCACAATTTCACAAAATACAGAAATCATAATTACTCGCAAAAGTACGAGATCTCAAATTCTGAAAATTTTCATATATATCTCAAATTACACTGACATGTATGCATGATAACACAAGTGTATAATAAAAGTCACAATACAGAAATTAGACATACTAACAAACTACGAATATTTCTCATAACACAAAGAAATAGACATGTCAATGAAAAACATATTTTCGAAAATCATATATATAGCACCGGTAAGAAAACACACCTTAAACAATAGTAGTTTTAACTCTGAAAAGGCCGAGTCTCACACTCAAATCTAACTAAAACAGAACCTATAAGATAAGATCACTACACTAATATTTATTACTAACATTAAGTCACCAACCATAAACATAATAATAATCCAAAAGCATACTCACGTGAAGATCTCGAAAAAAAACATATAATCCATTTAAAATTCGACAATCTCAAAATCGATATCTGAATACGAAAATATTTCGAAATAAATTCTAAAATCTTTAATTTTTCATACACTAAATACAATTTAATTGTAAATAGTAAAATTGGTCAACAAAAACAAAGTTGGATGCGAACCCAAGTTAAACATGATTAACATATTTTAATATAGCAAAAGCTTATATATTTCATGATAATCAAACCAACAGTAAAAACAATATCTTTAAAATTTTATATATATTCATATATAAGAAGCAAGGTTGCAATAACAAAAACATAAATATATAAATAAATATAACAATAATAGTTTTCAACTCATTAAGAAAAATAATAAATAAGAATTGATAATGGGTGTTCGTAACCCTACAAGGTTTTATGTTCTTAGAAATTGATTCAGCGGCTATCAACCAAAATAATGGAATCACAATTATTTTTTTATGGTTAAAAATATGAATAATGAAATCACAATTATTTTTTATGGTTAAAATATGAATGATTCAGTGATAATTGTATCTTTTAATTCACCTGAGTGTGGAAATTAAGTTAATTTTTACGGTATAAATTAAAAAAGTTATATACAGGTAATGTTCTTTCTTTAAAATTAAAAAAAATATATTAAAAAAGGAAGAATGTCACTTATAGATGTCATCTTTCTCCCAAATCGCTATGTATAAATAAAATGAAATTGAATAAATATATAAATAATGAAAGTTAAATTAAAAAAAAAAATTAAACTAGTACTAAATTGATTGAATGTGTAAATATACTGTAACAATGGTCTTGTTGTTTAGAGTTTGACTAGTTATTACAATATATATATTTGATTTTGGAATGAAAAATTGGAGTTGTCAACGACCATATGGGTAGGTCAGACACCGTAAAACACTGAAGATTTAAAAAGCTTAAATTTAGGAGTCAATTATACGCATGAAGAAGAATTAACACTCTCACGACGCCTAAAATTTGGTACCAATCAATTATAAAATATCTTAACGATGAAAATTATGAATTCGAATACAACTTAAAAAACTTATGATCTCTGAAAAATGTAATTTAAAAAGAATATTTTAAACCGTCTTCTAAGATAAACTCTTTGAGCTTGTGACATAATTTTGTTTAAGATTCCCGGAAAAAGATAATATTGATTTTTCTATGTCGCAATTTGATTAAAATAAATTTATTTAAGAATAAAACCACTAAATTATTAAATTTTTTCAAAAAAATATCAATTTATTTTTAAATTTATAATTGAATAATTAAATTATTATCTTTAAAAAACAACCTATTTATTTTTAAATTCATAATTAAATGATCTTCGATGTTTTTACTCATAATTAAATAATTTATTTTGTTCTTTTTATTTATTTATTAATTATTAACCTGATAATTATAAAAATATGAAATATTGTACGTTTTTTTTATCAATTTTACTTTTAATCCTTAAAACAACTAGTATCATGAATGGAACAATAAAATCATCTATGTTTACAACTTTTTGAATGATTAGATTAATACAAATTATTGACAAAGAACTTAAAAATTATTTTATTTTTTACAATTAATGGTCTGGTTAACCTTTAACAATAAAATTAAACAACAATTAGAAGAAAAAAATCAATTAAAAAAATAACTCAACATCACAAAAATAAAATATAAAACTAAATTTCAATTTATAAGATAGTATAAAATTATTTATATTTTTTAAAAAAAATTATTTATATATTTAAATCAAATTTAAACAATCAATAAATCTGATACATAAGTCATTAATGATCTCATCTAATAATATTTTTCATATATTTTTAAAATAAATTTTTATTTTTTATATATATAATTAAATAATAAACTAAAATAAATAAATATTATTATATAAATTATAAATAAGTCAAATTTAATATTTTTTTTCTAACCCAGCATTAAATATGGTTGTTTATAGCGAAAAGTCAAACAACGAATTAGTCAATAAAAGAGAAGACCCATACTTTAATATATGGATAACTGAGGAGACTTCGACTATTTACATTAAATTAGACATATTTTATTTTTAATAATAAATTAGACATAATGAATTAGTATTAACTCGATTAATATTGTTATTTAGGAAAATATTTTATATAATCAGTATACATTCAGTTAATTCGATCGGTAACCGAATCAGTTAATTAAAATCAAATTAACCAATTTTTTAAAATTTTAATCGTTGATCAAACTGAATTATCTATAATCGATTAAGCGAACTAACATTATTTCAGTGAGTTCGGTCAGTTTTTGATTAACCAAAATTTATTATAAATTTTAGGTAAATTAAATAATAGGTCATTAAATTGTGCTAAAATAACTTTTTTGTCTTTAAACTTTTATTTTATGCGATAAAAGTTTAATGACTATTTTATGATATATCAAAAAATTTAATGATTATTTTATAATTTTTAAAAGTTAAATGACCAAATATATATATATATATATAATATTTAATATATAATAATTTTGATTAAATCAGTTATTAATCGATTTCGAGCCGAATCAACCAATAATCGATTTTTTAAAAAAAATAATTGTTAACCAAAATTACTTAAAATTAATCAAAATATTTTTGGTTCGAACAGTTAATTCGATTAAAATCGAATAATATACACCCCTATATATAATGGCATTGAAATTTTTTATTTTTTTATTTTATTTTTAGAATTTAGAATTTTAATCTAAGGGTTTAATATTTAAGGATTTTAGGGTTAAGATTTTAGAATTTAATGATTGTGATAAAATTTAAGGATTTATATTAAAACTGGGGTTATGGTTTATATTTCATAGTAATATATTAAGGACTTAAATTATTATCCTATAACCTAAAATTTAAACTCATAAATCACAACCTAAATCTATAAATATATTTACTCGTTATTATTTTTATACTTCTTAAATTTAAATATATCTTAGTAAATGTTAATAATTTCTAAAGCAGTTGGTTAAAACCAATGACGGATCAACTAAGGAGGTACGGTGAGATATGGGCCAACCCTAAATTTTTTAAAATTTATGTATTTATCCTTAATTTTTATAATTTTTATGAATTAATCCTTAAATTTTTATAAAATTTAAGGTTTGTGCCTACTTGAAATTTTAAAATTTTATATGTATCCACCCTCAAATAAAATTTTAGATCAGTCATTGGTTAAAACCTTTCAAGTAACACTCCTCCCCTATGCCCTAGGTTGTAAGTTCAATACTTATTAGAAACAAATTTATCATCTCTACTCCTAAATTATAACCATTAATATATATTTAAAAAATCATTTTTATTCGATAAAAAGCAATCTCTCTTCGTAATCAATTTTTAATTACAAGAAAAAGATAAAAACTTAACTTAAAGATTCGAAATAAAAAATACAAAAATAATTAATATAAAAAGTCAATGATGCAGTCAACTTAGGTTAAACTTTTTGTTATTTTTTAAAAATTGTCAAAGCCTTATTATTGCCTTTGAATAATTATAAAGTTCCATATAAAAATCAATACCTATTCATGGTCAACTGTGAATCTGATTGAGTTAAAGACTTGTAAAAATAAATCACGTGCATGTTTTAAACGTTCAACATCTAAGAGGAGATGCAACGACTTGTATGCTGATTAATAAAAATTAAAAATTTTAAGGTTTCGATATATATAAATATAAATAATTTAAAATAAAATTTTAAATAAATTACTTTTTATATATATTATATGTTAAACGTTCAACTACGGTTGTTTATGTATTGTATTATAAAAAAAATGTTGAAAAAGAAAAATATGGTATATTACATGATAGAAAATTTTATAACGGGTATCGAATATCGTTAAATATTATTAATGTTAAATATCATCAAACATTATTGAATTGATTAATAAAAATTAAAAATTTCAAGGATTCGATATATATAATTATAAATAATTTAATATAAAATTTTTATTAAATTATTTTCTTTTTATATATTATATGTTATTTTTTTAAATAATTAAATAAAATATTAATCTTAATAAATTTAAAAACTAAAAAAATTAATATCTAAACTCTGAAACCTAAACCCTAAAACACTGAATATTAAACTCCAAAACCTATAACATAAAATATTAAAACCCTAAAAAATCAAAAAAATTAAAAATATTAAACCATAAACATTAAATATAAAAAGCATAAAGATAATTTTTACCCTTAACGTTTATAATTTTTGTCATTTTGGCCCTTATTCTTTTTTTGGATAAATTTAGCCCTTGACCTATGTCTTTTAAACAAATAACTCATTTTTTAACTACCATGATAACTGAACCGTTAAAAATTTAATAATGATAACATGTCATATATATATGTGATAATATATTTTAAATGACATAGAATTTAACCTATTAAATATATGCATATATATAGAATATAATTTTATTCCAGTATAAAATATAAAACAATTAAAATTTAAATAAAATATTAAAAATTAATTAAATCCAAAACAAAAATTTACTAAATATTCTCAACTAAAATATCTTTATAAAACCCTAAAACTCTGATTTAGATTAAAACTAAAATACCTAAATTATAAACTAAAATAATAAAAATCCAATCGATTATTATCAAAATTCTTTATCTTTGATTCACCGGTAACAAACTATACAAAACCCTTTCTTTTCGGATTATGTTCATACCTTTATAGATAAAATTTTGATTTTACTATAATTAAAGTTGAGAATGTTTAATAGCCTTTTGTTTTAGATTTAATTAATTTTTAATATTTTATTTGAATTTTAATTGTTTTATATTTTTAGATTTGAATAAAACTATATTCCGCGTGTATGTATTTGATATACTAGATGTTAAGTCATTTAAAATATATTATTACATATATATGACATGTCATCATTATTAAATTTTTAACGGTCTATTTATCATAGTAGTTAAAAAATAAGTTATTTGTTAAAAAAAACATACGTCAAGAGTTAAATTTATCCCAAAAAAAGAATGAGGGTCAAAATGATAAAAATTATAAACGTTAAGGGTGAAAATTATCTTTATGCCAATATAAAACTTCAAATCCTAAACCCTAAGTGACTAAAATCCCTGAATGCTAAACCTAAAATCTTAAAATCATAAATCTTAAACTAGTTTTGGGTTTTCAGTTTAGGGTTTAGATTCTTGAATTTCAAATGTCGTGTTTTAGGATTTAAAGTTTAGGTATACGATTTTAGATTTAAGGGTTTAGGGTTTTATTAATTTGACTTTTAAGATTTACGATTTAATGTTTTAGGGTTTAAATTTTAGTATTTTTAAGCTTTTGGGTTTAGGATTTTAGATTTTTTATTTTTTAAATTAAAAAATAATTTAAATAATTTATTTCAAAATAAAATATATAATGTACATAAAAATAATTTATTTAAAAATTTATTTTAAATAATTTATAATTATATATTGAGTCCTTAAACTTTTTAATCTTTATTAATCAATTTAATAGTGTTCATCAGTGATTAGCGTTATTGGTGTTTAACGATGTTCGACACACGTAGTGAAATCATCCTTATATAATATTTTTGGCATAAAGATAATTTTAACCCTTAACGTTTATGATTTTTATCGTTTTGGCTCTTATTCTTTTTTTGGATAAATTTAGCCCTTAACCTATATCTTTTTGACAAATAGCTTATTTTTTAATTAACATGATAACTGGACTGTTAAAAATCTAATAATGATGAGCATATGATAATATATTTTAAATAACATTACATCTAACATATTAAATATATATATATATATGAAATATAACTTTATTCCAATATAAAATATAAAACAATTAAAATTCAAGAAATTAATTAATTTTAATAAAAAAAGCTATTAAATATTTTCAACCCTAACTACGATAGAATCAAAGTCTTATCTTAAAAAATATGAATAGAGATCGAAATTAATTAATTTTTTAAGGTAGAATTTTGATTTTATCGTAGTTAGGATTGAGAATGTTTAATAGTATTTTATTTTAGAATTAATTAATTTTTTAATATTTATTTGAATTTTAATTATTTTATATTTATATATATATATATGTATGTATTTGATAGGTTTAATGTCATGTTATTTAAAATATATTATCATATGCATATGACATGTCATCATTTTTAGATTTTGAACGGTCCAGTTATCATGGTAGTTAAAAACTAAGTTATTTGTCAAAAGATATAGGTTAAGGGCTAAATTTATCAAAAAAAAAAGAATAAACACCAAAACGATAAAAATTATAAAGGTTAAGGGTTAAAATTATCTTTATGTCAATATTTTTTTATCTATTATAAGTATTTGATTTATTAATAGATTAATTTAGATCGAATTTTAAAAAGAATTTACGGGGTTAAACCACTCAATTTAGTTTTTAATATTCTTATGATCTAATTTGGACTCATAATATTACTGAATTAACCTAGTATCTCGTATCATTAAACTAACTAATTATTAGTTATATAATATTTTTTTAACTATACTCTTTTTCAAAATAAAATATTTTTGTGTATTACTAGAATATTTGAATAGAAATTCGGACTGTATATACAATATAATAAAAGAATTTTTCAAATGTATTTAATAAATATCCACGTCACCCATTTCAAAAACTGACAAATCATCGTCATATAACCATAACTTGGGGCGACAACAGTGGCACGTTAAAGATTCCCTTCAGCTCACTCTCCAAATCCAAAAAGGTAGACCAAATGGACGGAGTAAAAGGCACTTCACCGTTTCCTAATTCTGTCGCCACATCATCAGGTTCTCTCTTCACCGCCTTTACTCTCCTCCCTTCTCTTTCGACGTCATCTCTGCTCCGTTTCCTCTCCCCGTCGTCGGCGCCTGCAATCGACTTTCCGACTTCAAGAGGAAAATTAACAATCGCTTTAGAGCCACGTAGCTGGAAAGCAGCTCGATCGTAAGCCTTCGCGGCTTCGATGGCCGTTTCAAAGGTTCCTAACCAGAGCCTAGAACCTCGTCGGTTCGGATTTCGGATCTCCGCCGCGAACTTCCCCCACGGCCTTTGTCGCACTCCTCTATAATGCTTCTTCGGTTCCACCTGAGTTAAATCCGCCGTACCGAACCGGATCTGCTCCACATTCGAAGGTAACGAGATTTTCAGCGACGGTTTCCGATTCTGAGAGCTCGAATTCGAAGAGAACCTAGGTTTGACCGCTGGAAGTATTTGAGGTTTGACTTCAAATTCCAAAGCACCAGCGTTGAATCGAGAGAAATCATCATCGTCCACCACGGAACCAAAATCGGATACCGAAAGAGACGAATCAGAGCTCGAAGTTTGCGAGTAAAGAGCGTCAGATTCGGAGGTACAAACTCGAGATTTCGCCTCGGTAATCCATCGATTCTCACCTGAAAATCTCCCTAATCCAACCGGAGAGAACTCATCGAGTAAATACTGCTTGATATATTGAAGCGTGGTTACTTCATTGCTTGCTTCCATATCCAAAACAAGACGAATTGAAAGAATATCAGATCTCAATTGAAGGATTTTGATTTGAAATATCTGTTGATTCAAATGGAGGAAGAGAAGAATCTGAAGTATTTTTTTGTTTTAGTTGAGAGTGGAGAGAGTGGATGGGTGTTTATATAGTGGACGACATGGGAGTAAATGAATTAGACTTTTCAAACAGTTTCAACGGAGCTTCGAGGATGTGTGGAGGAAGCAACGCGTGTCCTTCTGGTGTGTACGCAGTTGAATATTTCGACTTGGAAAGAGGAAAGTCAAATCATGGATCGGACGGCTGATGTTTGATCCAATTTCATTGCTTGGAGGGTGATTTGGTCATATCCTGGAGGCAGTAAATATGGACTGAAGATCGTTCAACCTAAAATTATTGATTTTTGATAGAGATTTTAGAAACTTCGAAGATTTATTTAATTTTATAATTAAAACTAAATAAAATTAATGTGTCATTTGAATTTTTTATAACATTTTCAATGTTACCTTATTACGTATGATCTTATTTTATAAATTTGATTGATTTATTATTTTTTAAATTAATTATAATAGTTATAAATAGTTTTTTTTTAAATATACTCTTAGTTATTAAATATTGATTTTTTAACTATTATGTTATAAATATTGGTACTTAAATTTATAATCTAAAAAAAACTATAATTTCCTAAATCATCAAGATAAAATGATTTAGGCTAAATATAAATATTTAGAATACACCCTATACAATAGAACTTGTATCACCGTAAATTTGTAGTTATTTTATCGAAGGTAAGTTTGTAGTTATTAATGTTGTTATTACGATTTTGTATATTATTTTCATATTATTATATGTGCAAATTATATTGATAGTTTTTTATTTTAGAAAATATATAATTTAATCATTTATTTTTTAAAATATACAATACGATTACTAATTTTTTAATTGGTTTGAGGGTCTAACTGAATGTAAAGAAATTCATAATTTTTTTTAAAAAAAAAATCAGTAACTTAAAGCATCCTAAAACAAAAGAAAATATTTAAATATATTTTGATTGATTTGATAAAACTATCTAAATAATTAAAAATTTAAATGTGATAATATAACTTCTAGACAAAACAATTTTAATAAATAAATAAATATAAAGATGAGTTTACAATGGGCGTCGAACACCGCTGAACATTGTTAGTGTTGAACATCGTTGAACATTATTAAATTAATTTATAAAGAATAAAAATCTAAAGGACTAATCATACAATTATTAATTATATGTTAAGTTTATCACATTTTTATTAATTACATATTGAGTCCTTAAAATTTTAAATTTTTGTTAATTAATTTAATGATTTTCAATAATGTTCAATATTAATAATGTTCAGCAGTTCAACGCTCGTTGTAGAATTTTCCTAAATATAATTATTTTTTTCTTACAACCGAATCGTTCATGGTCAAAAAAGTGTCCTGTGTTTCGTTGAGCAGTCCCTTTGCCGGGTTTGTCTGAGTACCGTTTCCAAGTCTGCAGTCTCTCGTTGGTCCTCAACTCTTAAAAGTCTCAACTCTCAACCACTATCATAAAACCAGCTTATTTTCAAACCTAGACAAAGCAAGTGGAGACAAACTTTGGGAGGAATAGGATGGTTACTAGTAGCCTCTATATGCAAACAGTAATTTGGATATAAACCGCACCAATCGTATTAACTCAATGGTTGAGATAACAGTTATTGTTTCTAAAAGTTACGGATTCGAATACTAATAACATTAACATAATAATAGATGAAACCATATTATGAAAGACGGCCAACTAAAACCTTGTTCACGTTCTCACTGGCATGACGGCCAATTTCAATTAGCCATTGCTTGACATTGTTGAAACTCTCTTCGTCTGTTACATCGTAAACAATCTGTTGATGAAGTAAGCAACATAAATTTTCATCGTGTATCAAGAGAACTAAGGGAGGAAAACCACAGATAAAACACGAAATATGCTCGTTACAATGATTCCGTGAGCACCACGATTGTCCTAAAACGTTCTTGGCCAGCAGTGTCCCACTCCATATTCACAAACAAGCAAGAAATAGAATTCAGGCATCGACAATGATCAAAACAAAAGATAGTCATGCAGCTTTTTAACAGAAAAAAAAAAAAAAACATTTCAAGTAAGGCTATAAATAAGACGAGACAGATCGCAAGCTATTCGAATTTGATCTGGTCAAAGTTCGGTTAAAGCTTTGTTCGATTGGACTCGACTCGAACTTGAACTCTATTCAAGTTACTAACGAGCCGAGCTACTTGATATCTGACTCAAAAAGCTCATGAGCTACTCAAAATATAATATACTAAAACCTAACAACCTAAACCTCTAAACCCTAAACTGACATCTTATGCCTTAAAATTAACAAGCTTGAGTTTATACAACTTTCGTATCAAAATTTTTCATGAAAAAATTTAAATGAGATGTGACATATGATGAGTTATTTGAGTTCGACACGATCAATGATCAATCAATACTTGATTCGATCGGGCTCGAATCAAGCTCGAACTCGACTCAAGTTCTTAACGAGCCGAATTGAGCTCAAATTTCTCAGACTCGATAAGAATTACTCGAACTCAAAATCTTAACGAGTCGAATGAGTTCAACATTACTCGAGTTGGACTCAGCTCAGTTACGATCCTAATTTCAAGGTATCTGAATGCAAAGAAAAAATAAATAAAAAGGTCTGAAATTACAATTGACTAGAAAAATATGAGAATGAACACATTATGCATTCCAAATAAGTAAATCTGTATAATCAGACCTCAATTTAAGCAGCTAATTGAAAGACTTACAATTTGGAGTTTGATGGTTTTCCCATCCTGTTCCACAGTACGGATTTTTTGCATATCGAAATACAAACCGGCAATAATTCAGCATTCAAATGCTAAAATAAACATACCAATCATAAACAAATACTGAGACAACACTTACGAAATCAACACCAATGGTATTGATCATGGGCGGAGCCACCCTTTGTAAAGGGAAATAAAATGATACACTAAAATTTTTTGGTTTACCTCTTTTCATATAATTTATATATATATATAATTTTTTAAAAAATAAATAACACCAATTTATAAATAATTGACACCCCTTAAATATAAATCTAAAAAATGACACCCCTTAAATATAAATCTAAAAAATGACATTCCTCAGATAATTTTCTAGCTCCGCCTCTGGTAACTTTCCATATATGAATCATCTGGTTCACAAAAATTAAAGAAAAATGAATTTGGAAGCCTTCACTTGTACTATTGTATATAATTCATGAAGCTAAAGCGTAAAAATCAAAGAGGAGGCCAAGAACTCACAGCAAACCTCAAAAGTAAACATGATTTCTCAACACCAGAATCTCCAATAAGCAGAAGTTTAAACAGATAATCACTGACATGAACAAATACTAGTAACAAAACCCAACAATATTCAGAAATATTAGAAGAAAAAATAAACAAATTTTCGACCTCTAAACATGTATCGAATCAAAAGTTCCTGAAGCCATCAAGATTTCAATTTTAGTTCCAAACAGTGACCGTAGAATATCAGCATTCAAGCAGACAATTCGGCTAAAAGGGGATTTCGCGATCGGAAGATTTGTGTTGCTTCATGCCGGATTGAAATTTTGGAAACGAGGCTCACCGCTCACGGCTTTTATAGGCTAAATTGTAGACAATCATTAAACTACCTAACAATGCTAGTAAATTAACAAACAGAGCTGAAATAAAACCAATCGGAGACATTAATCCGATGAGAAATGATTGATTGAACATAAATTCAAACACAAAATTAAAGATTTTTCTCAGATTAAAGAAAAATTGGCGCTTACTATTCCGGAATCATGACGGCGACGAGTTAGAATTACCGAATAGAGAGTTTGAAATTCAGATCGTCGCCTGAGAAAGAACGATTAAAAGTGACATTGTGTTACCGTGTGAGGTGGAAGGAGAAATCGAACAAGACAATCAAAATGGAATGAGTTGGAATTGTTGATATTTAATAAAGAAATTAAGCCATATTTGTTTTTTAGCATTAAATCAAATTTAATTAACTTATTTTTATTTAAATTTTTATTATAATAGAATGATTTAAATATAATTTTATTAGTTATTAATTGAGAGTTTACCCAAATAAAATCTGGAAATAAATTCATATTAATTTCGAATCTCCCACCTCTCTGTCTGTCTCTAAGAGAAAAGAATCCAAAGATGCTCCGGTCGTCACGCGGTTATAGAGTCTCGGACGAGTTAGTCGTCGACTCACCACATTCCCAATCACAGAGTTTGGATCAGCAAGGCTCGGAGATGGTTCCCTTCAACCGGCGACTACTGCCTATGTATGCCCCCCTTTCACGCGCCGCCGAGAAAGAGAGATCCCATCTTAGATCTGCCGAGAACGCCGTCCACATCATCCCTTTCGTTCTCGCACTTTGCGGTTTCATTCTTTGGTTCTTTTCCGGCCTAGGTTCAAACACCATCCCTTCTTTTCCACATACTAAATGTATTTCTGTTTGATTGGTTGTGAAAGTTCATTGCTGTATTTATGATTGTCTACGATCTAGGTTCAAAAAATTGATTCTAAGTTAGTGAAATAAATTACTTGCGTTCCTTGGTTGAGCTGTGAAGGGACCGGCTATTTGTTCAGAAATTGAAAGGCACTGATTGTTAGCCATATCTGTATGCTTTTTTGATCGATTAAGGAATAAGAACTGGTTAGATTTGCACTGTGAATCCTCGTAGTGGTTATTAAGTTACTTTGGAGTTCATTTTTTCCATTTAGATTGATGAATTCTGATCAGATTTACTGCTTTTTTCAGTTTCAGATGTAGCCATATAGGTAAATTAAAGTTTGAACTTAGATATTAGGTAGGTTGAAGTTAGATATGGTCTAAAATCACATTTGAACTTTAAATTCTTATGATTGACTGTGAGTTTTAAAAGCCTAAGATTATTGAGCTATTTGCAGAATCAAGGGTATGAAGATTAATAACCAAATCAAGAGCTGTTGGTACATCGGGCAACTTGATTCGAAAATTGGAGCTAAAGGACTTCTTTTCGAGAAAAGAAGTTGTATACATAACCTTAGATGTAACTCATTTGTTTCTTTTCAAGTGGATAATTTGATATTCATTTGCTTCTTGAAAACATTTTTTTAATTCTTGTGAAATGCAGGTGTTATCGTGCACTTTCTGATGCTACATATATACGAAATGAAAATTTAATGGTTTATGTTTATGAAATGTAAAATGCTTTTCAGTTCTGGCGTGAATGCTAACAAGTTAGTGTTTTCAATTGATGGGAAACACCAATTCATTCAATCTTGCGATTCATGTTCATGGTTTAGTATCTTCAACAATTTCCCAGCATGGTTTCATGTGCAGTTCAAATACACAACTTCAGAGCAACCTTTTTGAATGGATTGGATACTTGAATTTGTGCTAGGGTATTGTTTTGCAGGTACTGTGATAAGTAGAGAGTAGAGATTCAACTATGTAAGATGGAAATTGGAAAACCTGCTTAATGTAGGTAACGGTCTTCTTCACTCCTGCTTTGATAGAATCATAAATTCATACTGTGCTGCAGATTTTCCATTTCTAATATGTTATTTGTTTTTCTTCCCGGAATTCAAGTAGGTTCTTTGGTCATTTCTGGACAATGCATCTCTTTTCTATATGAAAGGAGACCAGGTATGAGTAACATTGCTCATTTTATAAATGAAAACCCTGGTAACAAAATTTCGCATGGTTCATTAATAGATGATGGAGAAAACAGCATCAAATGGATATGCAGTGTTAATTTTGCCTTGAAGTTGCATTAACCCTTCTTTCTACATGTTTATGCTTTGAGAGGCTCGCACTCAAAATTTGTGTTCAAGCACTGGTCCAATTCTAACCTGTTTAGATATGACAACATTGTTATGATTTATGAACAGAACAGGCAAGTTGATTATCCCATAAGATTTGCCCGTATGGTTATCAGAAAGACTCGGGGCCATCTTTCTTCTCCATATGCCCTCAGAGGACCTTCCAAGGATGCAGGTCCAGATTTAATTGCATCAGCTAACTTTTGCAGGAGACACTGGAACATATCACAGGAAGGCCGGCAATCCCTACGATTACAGTATCCTCCTTTTGAACATCGGTTGAAGCTTTTATGATAACCCAGAGGATGTTTTTGGTTGAATAATGGGATAGGGTGACTCGACTCAAAAAAATTGAATTATTTGAGTCTGCAAAACCACTCATCTTGACTTAAAATATCCAAATAAAATCTGAATTATAAAATAGAAATTTGAATAACTTAAAATTTTAGTAATTAGTGAATCAATTTTTAAAGTCCAAGTTGTGTCTCCTAATTTTTCTTAATTATTATATATATGTGAAAAAAATACATGTATAAAAAATTGTTTAAATTAAAATTAATATTATAATATTTTAAATATGTATAATTAAATCTGAAAAGAAACTCGATGAACTCGAATTGAGTTAAATAAATAAATAAATAAATTTTAAGTTATAAAAATGAAATTCTTCAATTTAACTAACTCATATTTTTTTACTCGATCAAATATCCACATTCAAATAGTTGTAAAATGTACAAGACCTTTTCTAATAAATAAATTAAATTCGAGAGTTTGGAAATTCAGATCTAATTCAAGTAATTTGAATTCAATTTTATTTTAATTATAAAACTCAACATTTCAAATTCAATCGAATCAAATTTAAAATGACTAAGTAAGTAATTACTCAAACTTAAAATAACTCTAATTTAAAATGAACTAAATCTTATAATGACCTAAATATGAAATGATCCAAATAATTATTTTTTTTAATAAATCTTATTTAGAGAGTAAAAGAAGAGGAGATACTAGAGAAAAAAGAGTCATCCTAGTGAGTCTAAAATCTGACTTAATTGAAGAAAATAGGTATTGTTAACGAGTCTAAAATTCATTACCTAAGAGAATACGAGAGAATAAAGATAAATACTTTGACTAACCGATCAAATGTATAAAATTTAAATAAATAAAGAATATGAAATGAACCAAATTTAAAATGTCTCCACCTAAAAACCCTAATAAACCATCTGAACTGAATCATACTTTACAATCTAAATTTACTTGATCCAAAATCAATCTAACATGTCAAATGTATAGCTAACAAGAACTTTGGGTCCTTTTCATTTTGGGCTTATCCATGTGAATTTGCATGTAGGTAAACAAATACCCACTGCTCAAGATTCCCAGCCCATTCAAAAGAAGCAGGATGAGGCTGAAACTCTCAACTGTAAAGAAGACGACACTGAAATTCTTAGCTTCTACCAAGAGAAAGAACATGAAAAAGATACCCATATACGAAAAAGTTTTTAATTTTTGAATCTGTATATCAATTTGTTTATTTGCACTGTAATAAAAAAAATAAAGACTTGAACAATGGAGAGTAGTATCAGAAGCAGTGAGAATCAAATGGTGGCAGCGATCAACCAAAGAAAAGGCTTTCAAGGAATCAGATTACAGAATCCATTTACTTTGAAAGTGGGTCAAGTATTTACTGGCTTTGGCATCGGCTGTGGTGTTGGTATCGGCGTGGGTCGCCCTTTAAATCTAGGTAACGCTCCATTTGCATTCTCCTTGCATATGCTTGGTTCATTGATTTTTTGGTACATTTCTTCTGAATGCAAAAATCTAATCTTTTGAGTTGTGAAGATGAAATGGGGTGCTTTGTTTTGTCCCAAGAATGATCATAATTCTGCCAATTTGCTCCCCAAGGAAACTTGTATGTATCTGTTTTGGTATCAATTTCTTTTATTTTGTTTTCTTAAGCATGTTGGCTGACAGATAATGACTATGTTCTGCGATGGGAAAATGCGTGTAAGTGGAACTGAGTAGTAGCTTTATGTATGGCCATTTATGGGTTTTGAACAGGCCTGCTCGTTGATTTATACTTTGTTAAAGTTTGAACATTTTCTTAAGCAAGATCAGGGGTTCGAATACTGGTTTTCTGAATGGAGAAAATTGGATACCCTGGTCACTTCATTTTGAGTCTTTGCATTAACCCTGTCTGGATTAGTCCACCAATGAGTCAGATACCGATGGCTAAAAAAACAAGTTTAACATTTTCAGTCCTCTCTGAATGGTTTAGCTTTACCATGTGTTAGCTCAAGTTCTAATCAAGAAGTTAGAGTTCAGTACATGTTCGAAAGAAACTAATTTCACTTGTTTTTCATATTTTCTGTGACTCTAGTTTTGGCTTGCGTGATGCTTTTCTATATATTTTCATATTGTGATGGTGTTTTGTACAATACATGGTTTTTCATATCTTAAAGTGTATACCCTCCAGGAATTCATAGTTTTTGACATCAAATTTGCTAAATTGCTATCCTCTTGCGGGCTCTTAGTTGCTTTGTTGTATCCTCCATATCCTCTGTGTACTGCTTTATATTCTTTAAAAAGTTATACAGTATCTGTTAAAAAGTTGTATCCTCCATATCCTCTGTGGTTGTATCTGGAATCAAGAACGAAATGAGTATTCTTTCACAGATATTGTGTTAACTATGCTCTAATAGCAGGTGCGATACCTATGGTCGGCCAAGTTATGACTGCAACTAGAGGAGCAACTGAAGCGTTTTCTGGTGTTGGGAGACATGTAAACAGTGCTGTATGTTATATACACCACTTTATGATTTTCATTGACATTGATTTTGTTTTCTTGATATTTCATGATCTGCTTATGTAGTCTTCTCTCGTGTTTTTTAGTTATGGAAATTGGGAGCTAAGAACATTCAAGCTGGAATTGGATGTGGAGTTGGTCTTGGCCATGGTTTTGGTGTTGGTATGCAATAATGTTGAAAATAAATAACCGATTAATTATTACGATATCGATTATTTTTCTAAAATCTGACATGTAAACAGTGTTGGCATGTGGACCTTACTCTTTCAAGATCAGGGGAACTATTGATTATCTCTCAAATTTTTATTATTTCTATCTTTTTACCTTTAACCGGCAATGATATCTTTATCCCCATGCTAAAACTAATCTGGTAGTCATTGTCTATCATATGAACTAGAAATGCCATTTTTGATAGCAGAAGTTGTTTGCATTACAGGACTTGCTGCGAAGCCTGGGGTCGTGCATCAAATTCAATGTAGTATTATGGTACATATAATTTTCTTATACAGTATCCGTTTCTTATATTGTGTTCTTTCTTTAGTGTTCCTAAACTTTTAATCTGAATTTTTTAGGAAACAATGGCAAATTTGATGATGAAGTTCGGAATGGCTTCCAATTCACCCTTCAGTGAAGGTGCTTTTCCCGCAGCCCTTCAAAGTGGTTTGACCAAAACCAATGAACCTTCCCAAGATCCATTCGGAAACATGAAGCACATTGTGTCAAAGCTAGCAGATCCTACATCTCAAGGCTTGCCTGGACCTGGAATTATGAGCAGAGGTCTGGCTTCTGAAAAGAATTCACCAAAATCTCCCACTGATACATCTTTTGGAACTCGAACAGAAAAGGTTCTTAATAGTTTTTTGCAAAATCCGATTTTGAAGGAAGATGGAACTGGCCTAAATGAACTGGTATGCAAGGCTACCTTTATGCTTGTGCATGTGGAATGTCATTTCTATAAAATCTTATGGGGGGCTATAGGTTTAATTTGCAAATACAATGCTTGAGATCCATTCGTATTAATCTAAGAGAAAACAGTATTTCATTTCAGCAATTGAAAGAGTAGCTGGGAATGGAAAACTGTCAAAAGATCATTCTTTAACTTGTGACAAGTTGTTGCATTTGTTCCGGTTTTGGTTATCTGCGATTTCAGTAGGCAGCTGCAAATTATCTTGGTTTTGGTTGTTTTGTAGGCCGGGCAGTTGCGAACTGAAAACAACATACTTCAACTGGTAAATCCCCTTATTTGTTTTTTTTCTGTATCTAAGATCATTGATTATTTAGTGTGGTGGAAGAACATAATTATTTGCATAAGTCAACCATAATCAGAATTCAGATGTGATATTTGTTGAATGTTGGATTTTAGCAGTAACCATATCTCGAAAGGATTCATAGTTCATACACGGTCGATGTTGCAAGGCTTCGATGTACATTTGATTCACAAAGACTCAATAAGAATCGATTGTAAAGCATAGTTCATGTTCGTATTTTCCATCTTTAGAATTGTGTTAGTTTGTAGTGAAATTTCTACTTCCATTCAGGTACTGAAACATCAGAAAATCATTGAAGAACTTATGGAGGAGAATCAGAAGCTTTGTCAGATACTCATGGAAGACCTGAAAATACCCCCCAGCAAGTTCCAAACCAGTTACTCAAGTAAAATGAAACCTCCATGTTCAGAATGCTTCCATTGCCGAAGGAAAGAAAGGAGAAACAGACGATGATTATCGGTCTCGTGTTTCATTCAGATGTGTCCTTCCCATCCAAACGAACCTTTAGACTCTTCAGCCCCACAACCAACTCACCATGACTAATCACAGTTCGATTTTCTCTGTACTATTTGATTGTAGGCCAACAAACTCATTCATTTCTATCTAGAAATCACGACAGACGTGACAGAAATGCTTGTAAAAGGATATTGTTGTTACTCTAACAGGATTTTCTGAAGAAATAAAGATACAGACAGCAGACATGAATACGTTTGGTTGTTTCTTTCACTTTGTCAGTAAATGTAGAAGTAGATGTCATGTGATTCAGTCTGGCCCTGGGTGGCCATAAATTCACTGGACTTGGCTCAACTTGCATTTCTTCACTCCTTGATTATAAACCTTAACCTTATCCCCTGACAGTCCATTCCCATTAATTGAATTTTACAAAGGTTTGATGACATAGATGGCATCTAATTTGTTGGTGGGGAAAGCATCCCATGTGCCCATCAGCCATCACTTTCATACTGAAAATTGGTTGTCTTGAGTTCTAACTTCTCAGGTCCACTATACGGACTATAACACATTCATTTCATTATGGTATATGATTCGTGTACTCGTATCGTGTTTAAAGTATGTCCATTTGCACCACTAAAAAGAAAATTTTAGCAACTTTAGTACCCCAAAGGCAACTTTTCTCCCCTCTTTCCCAAAAGTTGAATTAATGGTTCTCTCCCAAACTCACCCACAAAGTCACCTAACCTTCTTTTTCTTACCAATCTCACAGGAGCAATTCTCCCCTAACATTTGAACATTATAATTTTATGTTAAAGAATGGTCTGGAAATTAAACCAGCCTTTACTTTCTCCATTTCATTTACAAACATAAGAGGGATAACATTGTAATTACTTAAATAATTAACACTAATTATGACAGTGCAGAAGACAAACAAGAATCACAAAGTCTCTCTTTATTCATGCAAGTCAACATGCTAAAAATCCAATGTAAATTCCAAGAAGAAAGACCCTAACAAATCACAAATGCAGCTCCAAGAATGAACCAGAAGAGAGACAAGATCAAGCACAAATAAATCATACAGAAATAAATATCTTATTCTACATAAAGATTAAAAGTTTTAAGAAAACTTGGTGTGACCTAAAGGAAGAGTGTCACAGCTCCAAGCAACGCTAACAAGGACATGCTATATTCATACGTAGCAGCAGCAAAGCTTGGTGAGGACATAACCGGAGGCGTAGCCGGCGCGTTGTCGAGGGAGGATCCAGGTGGTCCAGGGGGAGAAGCAATAGATGGCGAAGGAACCATTCCCATGGGTGAAGGAGGAGTAGCAATAGATGGGGTTGGTGAGGACGGGATAGGAGTAGGACTAGGAGCCATTGATGGAGTTGGAGTGGTTGGAACCATGGGAGAAGGGCTAGACATGGGTGATGGTGTTGGAGTTGCAGCTAGAGGAGGTGTCACGGTTGCTGTAGGAGGAGGAACACCTCGAGTGGACGGTGGCATAGCTGGTGATGCAGAGGGGCTTTGAGCTGCCGAGTTTGATAGGGAACCAAGCAGGCAAATGAAGGCGATTATAAGCTTGAACGTAGCCATTGAGCTTAGCCGGAGAGAGCTGAGATATTGAGTACCGGAGAGTCGTATAAGGTTGCTGATATATAGAGGCATTGAAGAATCCTTTGGAGAGATAAAAAAGTATACAGACATATCATGCTGCTGCTGCTGGACACATGAGCTGACGCGTGTACCCCAAAGGAATTTGTGTTGGTGGTGGAGCACTTGTGGTGTGGGGATGCATGAAGTGAACAAATCCAACCAAACTCGAATTGGTTCCATTTTGCATTTCAATTGGTTTTAACTATATCCTAATATCTTATACTTATATTTCAGACGAATTAATTCGAATCAAATCTTATAGATGTGTATTATAAAAACCATCTTATAACTCTTTTCATTCATATCAGATTAAACTAAAAATTTAATATCTTATTTCATTAATTCAACTGACCGTAATAACGATATACGATTGCTTGTTCCCAATAATATGTGGAATGCACCAAGTTTTTTATGTGAGATTAGAGAATATTTTTTTTTCATTTCTTTACTAAAAGCTAGAGCATATGCCTTGTAGGTTGTTACCAAGTGTCTTCCATTGAAGCTTTGATGCTTCAAAGCCTTACATGGGAACCAATCACACACAGCAAAAGCATCCAGACACAACTGGGGAAAGATATTACACTTTAGATGGCTGGAGCTGGAATTTCAGAGTTTTTGAACACATTAAATTATAATTATTTGAGATGTTGTGTTTTCAAATATATTGGGAAGGAGGATTTCAAACTGCTTCATAAATCTAGTAGTTAGACTTAGGGGTCAATATTTGTTCGAATCGAGTAAAAATTTTAAGTTAATCAAGTTAAAGAGTTATATTTTATAACTCAAATTTTATTTAAATTATTGGTGAGTGTTCAATCGAGTTTAGTTAAAAAAATTTAAGTTATTCGAGTTGATGTGTTATATTTTACAATTCAAACTTTAATTTAATTTTTTGGTTCAAATCGAGTTAATAAATAAAAGTCAGGTCGAGTCGAGTCTTCGAGTTCCTATAAAAATTTAATTATAATTATTTATCATATTATAGTATGATTTGATTCTCATTTAAACGACTTTCTCTAATCATATAATATATATTTCTTTATAATTTTTCATATGTGATAATATTTCTTCATATTTTTATATATCTATATCATAAATAATTGAGGGATTCATCTTAAACTTACAAATAAACTCTCTAATTATTAAGATTTTTGAGTTATTCGAATTTTTATTTTACAACTCAAACTTTATTTGAATTTTTTTAGTCGAGTTTATGAAATTTTGAATCGAGTATTTTTGCCTCGATTCGAGTCAATTTATTCATTTTTTTAGTCGACAAGAGTTTTATTCACCCCTATTTAAATTGTTTTAAGTTGTGTTAACTCAAGTCAAGTTTTTCAAAAAAAATTAATTTAATTATAAACATTTATAATGTTATGACACTAATTAGTTTTAATTTAAATAATTTACTATAAACATATACATGTTTCTTCGTATATTATTCATATGTGATATATATAAACAAAATTGACAGAATCGATTTAAATTTAAAACCTAATTCATTAATTATTATAAATTTCAAGTTAATAGAGTTATTTAAAATTTTATTTTATAACTCAAACTATTTGAATTTATTTTAAGTCAATCAAGGTAACTCAATTATTTAAATTTATTTTAATTCGAATCAAAATAAATCAAATATTTTACATTAAATCTAGGTGATTAATTCAATTTTAGCGTCCTAATGCTTGTTCCATTTTTTCTCGTCCTACAATCGGACCTTTTGCCTTATTTCCCCTATAATCTGGACTTTATATTAATTTTTAAAATATTTAAAAATATTTATATTTATTTGTTAATATATGAATGAAAAAAATAATATTAATATATTTAATATCTTTTTATGATAAATTTTGATAAATATTCAATTTTTTTATCTTAAATTAACTTTAAATTACTAACTTTTTGTGTTTAGGTTATGTATTATGAATTTTTATTTTTTTTGTATTTATTTAAAATTAAATAAATAATATAATCATGTACCTGATTTCCAATTTTATGGGTACTTAAGTTTTATAGGTACCTAATCAGTGATTACCCAATAATTATAGACCGAGAAAGAATAAAAGAAATTAATACCTTAAATTTTATAGGTACCTAATTAGTGATTACCCAATTTTGTGGGTACTTAAAGAATGCTTAGGTTCAAATCCTCTAGTACCATTTTCCTTGATTTTATTTTTCATTCTCCAAAATTAATTAATTAAATTCAATAAAAACAATTATTTTATTTTATTAAATTCAAATCATGATCAAATTAAATATTGTGCAAATAATAAAAATTAAATATGTAATTATATAAATTTTATTTAACTTTTAGTTAATTTTTAAGTTGATAGTTAGATTGAAATTAATTAAATAATTTAGTGGATATTTGTTAGAGTATAATGATTATATCAATATCAATCTTATAATTAGGTGATCATTTAGGTCACTCAAATATTAAAAAGATACGTTTGGGTCACTCAATTATGGATAACGTTATATTTTGGTCACCTAATTAATAAAGGTTACATTTTGATCACGTAAGGTTACATTTGAGTCACCTTTCATATTTAATTTTTTATTAATTTGTGTATCAGATTAATTAATGATTTCAAATGAAGTACTCTTATGTTAACGAGTGTATACAAGTAATTTGAAAGAGAGAGAAAACAAATTAATGTACTTTTTTTAAATATGAAAGGTGACTCAATTGTAATCTTACATATAATTGAGTGATCAGAATGTAACTTTTATTAATTGGATGACTCAAATATAATTTTATTATTAATTGAGTGACTCAAATATAACTTTTAATAATCAAGTGACCTAAATATAATCATACCTGTAATTAAATGACTTTCGTTAAATAAATATA
This sequence comes from Abelmoschus esculentus, assembly GCA_035048815.1. Lineage (NCBI taxonomy): Eukaryota > Viridiplantae > Streptophyta > Magnoliopsida > Malvales > Malvaceae > Abelmoschus > Abelmoschus esculentus. The sequence goes on from JAUCBN010000009.1 coordinate 12,024,405, forward strand.
AATGATTTTTATTCCTATTCCTACTTTTATTATTTTATATTGATGTAATGATTCCCCCCATGTCCCATTTTGTTGTATCTCATGGAGTCATGATTGTGTAACAATTAAATATTTTAATAGACACACGGAAAAAGAAAAATCCAACTCAGTGTTGTCAAATACAAGGAACGAAGTATATTAGTTTATATTATAATATTAATCACGTTTAGGAAAAATTATAGAATTGGTTACTAAATTTTTAAAACATTTTTATTTTATTATTGATTTTTAAAATTTTTATTGAGACCATATAATTTCTATTTCACTTTAATTTTATTTTTTCGTTAAATTTTATTAAAATATGATTATTTATTTTAACCACCGAAACAATACGATTGATGTTCGGATTTTAACATTAAAATGGGAGGTAAGAGATTTGTTTTTAATTAGTGCTAGGCAGATGGGTCCCATCCCCAGGCTGTTACATTAGAACCGGGCTGCACTCCATGTTAAATAGACATGTGTCCACATTTATTTCCTTCCTTTCTCTACTCCGCCTTTTCCCAAAACAGACGGACGGTGCATAGAATCTCCAAACTACCTACCGTTCCCCTTTTCATTGACTCGTATTCGGACAAACCTCCGACCTCGGTGGCGACTATATCGGTGACTCCTTTCGCAGAAGACCGAACTAGTTGCAGTTCGCGCCACTTGTCTGTTCCTCACTCGTTCTAGTTTGGGTGATCAATATTAACCAAAGTATCTCTCTCTTAAAGTAGAAACTCTATCGGAGAATTGGTTTTTAAGGCTTTTCCTGGGTTCTGTTTGTTGATTTGTATATTATCCTTTTGTTTGTAGGTTGTTTTGGTTGAAAATTTTTGCAAAGAGATTAAAGGATCTAGTGGTGGCTGTGAGGTGGGGGGGTCCAACCATGACTGCTGGTGACGCTAATCAGTTGATATCTGTTCAACCCAATGACCTCAAGTTCCTCTGTAAGTCCATCCATATCTATGCTCATCAATGCTCATCGATGCTCATCGATGTTTGGCAGTCTTGATTTCTGCATTTGGGAGCCTCTTTATTTGTAATGCCTAACTGCTAAGATCCTTCTTAGATGTTATTATGCACGTTTTTCTTCGGTATAGTATTTTGTTAAACAGGTTTTAGTTTACTTTTGTTCATGTGATTCATGTTTGCAGTTGAGCTAGACAAGCCGAGTGTTTGTGATCTTCAATTGATAAACAATACGGATAGCCATGTGGCATTTAAGGTACCATTTCTGTCATTTTTGGATATAAGCATGAATGTCTTGTTATGTGTCTGTGTATTCTCCTCCCATGCTGGGATTCTCAGTATATGATTGTTTGATTTTAATGTTCCCAACTTGTTATCATGTTAGGTTAAAACAACTTCACCTAAGAAGTACTTTGTGCGACCGAACACCGGTGTTGTAATGCCTTGCGGCTCTTGTGTCATTAGAGGTATTGCTTTTGATCCCACAAACCATTCCATTTCTCTGTTAAGTTCATTGAGATGACTTTATGAATGATACCGGTTTCATTGACTTATCAGTCACTCTCCAAGCCCAAAGGGAATATCCTCCTGATATGCAATGCAAGGACAAATTTCTGCTACAGAGTACTATAGTGCCTCCGAATATTGAAGTGGATGATCTTCCAGCAGATACTGTAAGAATGATTTCATGGAGATTAATGTTTTCATTCGACTACCTTTATGATATCGTCTTAAAACAAATTATATTTTCGGAATGTGATCTCTGTCTTTACTTCCAGTTCAATAAGGATAGTTCTAAGGAGATAAAGGAGCGCAAGCTTAAAGTTTTCTATGAATCTCCTTCGGCTCAAGCAAATTTTGAAGACGGAGAATTAAAGTACTCCCTGTCACAAACCCCTGATGCAAACTCTGTGAGTCTTGTTGGTGATCTGATCTTTATTTCTTTCAGGGGGAATACAGGGTGTATTTTGTTTGTTTATGGAAATATTTATGTTACAAATGCATAGTTTCACAACATATATACACATCCTGGCTTTGAGGTTTCGAGTAAAGGTTCGATCGAGGCCTTTTTATTATCACATAATTCGAAATTTGGAATAGTTGTTGCAATCTGAAATGATGTGGAGAGCTCCCCTCCTAATTTGTTGGTCCCCCGCCCCATAAAAATGTTCAGTTTAGATATCGAAAACTCAAACCCCGAATCCGGTTTCATGTCTTCATTTCTAAATTTCCTTTCTTTATTCATGAAATCAGACCATACAGCACCTTAAGGATGAAAAGGATGCTGCAGTTCGGCAAACAGTGAAGCTGCAACAAGAACTGGTACGTTTTTTCTTCCGATGTTTTGGTCTTAGTTTCCATCACAAGTTGATGAGCTCCCCAATAATAAGCTCGAAAACAGAAACGCTCTCTGATACACAAATACAGGGAAAATGCTAGAATCCAGCTTTCCTAATTTCATGGTAAATCTGCCATTATTAGGTAACTCTTACGAGATTATCTATTTTGATTTGCTAAATGATCACCCTTCAAGCCAAAAGCTTTTCATGCTGTCATTATATAAGCATTGAGATATGTTTGCTAGTTAAAATACCATGTTTTTAGTTATCATAAACTGATAATGTAACTCTCCAATTCCCCACCCGGATCAAACTGAATGGTAAATCTCAGAACTTTCCAATGCATCCATGATCGACAAGTAAACGATCTCGTTTTCTCTTGACAGGATTTTCTGAAGAGGCAAAGGAAACGTAGGAACAACTCCGGCTTCTCCTTCGTGTTCGCATCCTTTGTGGGACTGATAGGGATAATGGTCGGTTTTCTGTTAAATCTTTCCTTGGCTTCACCGTCGACGGAATGAGTATACAGATGTGGTGGTAACCAGTGATTTTGTTCATTGTATAATGCCGACTGTTAATGTTCTGCTTGATGGAGTCTTCCCATTTCCTTTCCTTTCCTTTCTGTAATATTTGATCTTTCTCCTAAGATCTGTATTTGATCCGCTGGTTTTATTTTTCTTTATTTTTGACTATGTTTTCATCCAATCCATAAACTGAAATGTGTCTTAGAGTACTATGCCCAGTAAAATAAACATATTTTTCCATCTGGTTTTTTTCCGACAATAAGAGAAGGTGTTGTCTCTTTTACTTGCATTTGTTTGAGTTTTAACCAAACATAGAGTGAAAAAGGAAGGGGCAGGAAAATTCTATTTGTCATGTGGGATTAATTTTATTAAAAAAATATATATTATTGAAAAAAATAGTTATAAAATGATATTAATTAAAAGAAATAAGACATAAAGATAATTTTAACCCTTAACGTTTATAATTTTTATTATTTTGGCCTTTATTTTTTGGGATAAATTTAACTCTTAACCTATATCTTTTTGACAAATAATTTATTTTTTAACTACCATAATAACTGGATCGTTAAAAATCTAACAATGATGACATGTCATATGCATATGATAATATATTTTAAATGACATGGTATCTAACCTATCATATATATATATATATGAAATATAATTTTATTATAATATAAATTATAAAACAATTGAAATTCAAATAAAATATTTAAAATTAATTAATTCTAAAATAAAAGGCTATTAAACATTATCAACACTAATTACGATAGAATTAAAGTCTTATCTTAAAAATATGAACACAGTTCAAAATTAATTAATTTTTTGAGGTAGGATTTTGATTCTATCGTAGTTAGGGTTGAGAATGTTTAGTTGTATTTTATTTTAGAATTAATTAATTTTTTAATATTTTATTTGAATTTTAATTGTTTTATATTTTATATTAGAATAAAATTATATTTCATATATATATATATATGATAGGTTAGATGCCATGTTATTTAAAATATATTATAATATGCATATGACATATCATTATTGTTAGATTTTTAACGGTTCAATTATCATGTTAGTTAAAAATAAGCTATTTGTCGAAAAGATATAGGTTAAGGACTAAATTTATCCAAAAAAAATAAGGGCCAAAACGATAAAAATTATAAACGTTAAGAGCTAAAATTATCTTTATACCAAAAAATAATACCCTTCGAAAACTTTAAGTATTATCAATAATTTTAGAATTTAATTTGAGATTATATCCTAAAGCAATTGAGTATTATCTAATGTAAAGTCTAAGATTAAATAATAAATTAAAAATATAAATTAATTAGAGTCCTTTTAGTTTTTTACTTAAAATAAACCGCTCAATAATTAATTACATACATATATTTTAAGTATATTTTTTGAATATGAAAGATGATCATATAAAAGTAATTTTAATTTTATACTCAAAATAAAAATATATTTTATTATAAAAAGAATATCTTCATTTTAAGTATAGACATGATTAATAACTAATATTCACAATAGTATTTTAAAATGATAAAATACAACACGAAATTAAAATATATCAATTTTATGTTTTTTTTTTTAGAGTATTAACCCTTTATCATACGTAATCGATTTATAAATCTTAATTTTAAAATTTTTAATTATTTTTTATAGTGTTCAGTCTAATAAAATAATAGACAATAATTTCATTTTTTATAAAAATTAATTAAAAGAAAAGTCCTAATTTTTTAAATAAATCTTCCAAGGTATTTTTATTTTTAAAAAATAGTTTTGGCAATCGATTCTCAACCTTGGAATTGAAATGATGAGGCTTCTTGCCAGGTTAGTATGGTGGAATCGTGGCTTTCCATGATGCATTGAAACAGGCATGGAGTCTGGAGTTTTCTCCATTGAAATTTAATGTTTTTCTTAATATAATTATTTATATTAATCGATTAATTAAGATCAAATATTATAAAGATTTATTATAAAGATAATAATCTAAAACTAATTTACTCTATTCACACCATCCGAAAAAAATAATGTTTATGTATATAAAATTAAATTTATATTTTGATACACAAGTTATATAAAAAAAATTACACAATCTTTCGTATTTAAACTATAAACTAAAAAATCTAAATTCTTAACCTCTAACACCTTAAAATCCTGGGCCGTCTCGAAAATTTTAGGAGCCCCGAGTGAAAACTAAAATTTTTATTTCCTTTTCAGTGTTCTATTTATGGACCAACAAAAAAATAGGTTTAGAGTTTAGAATTATGATTTAAGATTAAAGTTTAAGGTTTTGGTGTAATGTTTAGAATATATGATTTTGAATTTAGGGTTAGGGTTTAAAATTTATTTTTTAGTATTAGACATAAAAAATGACAACAAAAAAAGAATTTATATCCGTCTCATTAGTTTAAATAATTAATTTAATATTTCAAACATATTATTTTCATTGTTAGATTTATTCATTTATTTATATATCTAGAAAAATAATTTTAATTATTAAATTAATTAATTTATCTAATAACTATAAAAATATAAAATATAAATATAAATAATTAAATTTAGGGGCTTTAGGTTGATTGGGGGCCCTCAACGGTTGCTCGAGGTGCTCTCCTTACAGCCGACCCTGTTAAAATCCTTACTTTAAAGTCTAACGCTAAATCTTATAACTAAACCCCTAAACCTAAACTCTAATCTAAACGCCTAAACTCAAAATAACAAGTAATATAAATTAAAATTTATAAAGTTATATATTAAAATATTTAAAAATATATATACATTAGGATATGAAAATAATAATAGTAATAATGAAATACAAGTGTAGACACTCCCATGTTCCATTACCCATAAATCTTACATATATTATCCTGTAGACACGAAGATCTTTCCTTGAAGAACAAAACCAGATGAGTAAATTAAGGGATCTGATACCAAAAACTTTATAATATATTGCTTCAGACATCTAATCCACATAATCTCCACACTTATTTGATAAAATAATCATAAAACACAGGACACAGTCCACCAACTAGCCTCCTACTCTACTCTCTCTCTTGTGTGTATATATTATGCAAATAATAATATTATTTTAATTAAAACATTTTTTCTAAAATTATTATAGAGCGTATTAATTAAAAATAAAATAGGGCCAAATAAAAATTATTTAAAAATTCAACCAAATAATTCGAACAAATAATAAACACAAATAAATATCATTGTTGACTATAAGAGATAAACTCCATCAACTTGAACATAAAAATCGATATAACAATGATGACTTACTAAAAACATCAACATTATAACAAATTCATTGTAACCTATCTTTAGTGATTATGATGTCTTATGTCCAAAGTATTGTTAGATAACACGATAATATAATAAATTTTATTAATAATGATTTTGGATGATACTAGACAAGAAAATAAAGAAGATGATCGAAGAAAGGTCGGCATATGAGGCTTGACAATTCACCCGATATGGGACGGATAAAAAGATATAAAAGACGATGGTTGATTGTAAAATCAAATAGTTCACTTTAATTAACTTAAGACAGAGAGTAACAAATAATATAAAATGGATGATCAGACCTATAGGAAGAGAAAGAGATGTTGATCTTAGGAGAATCATCGAAAATCATCCACTTTATCTTCATTTTTAGGGATATTTATATCCATTTATTGTTGTAAACAAAGTGGTGTTCGACGAGACCATAATTTAAAATAAAATTATAATATTTAAAAAGGTTTGAGAATCAGTTTAGAATAAAAATTATAATTTAAGGATAAAATTAAAATATTTAAAAGTTTGAGATCAATTTAAAAATAAAATCATAATTTGATGATAAAATTAAAATATTTAAAATTTAAAAATTAATTTAAAATATGTGTCATAATTTAGGGATATGTAATATAATTAACTTTAAATATTATATAAAAAATATAAGAACATGAAATAAAAAACTTTTAATAAAAAGAAATATTATGAACTAAATAGTATATATATAAAAGACATAATATACTAAATTAAAAGGAATTGAGTGGACGAAACCCAAAAGGAGTCTATGAAGTCAGCTAGTTTAAAAAGGAGCCAACCACCCAAGAACCAGCAGTTATGACTTCTTCTTGGGACCCACCAATATACACACCTATTAATATTTTTTTATTTAATTTTTATAATAATACTCCCTTGAAAATTACTACAGAAAAATTAATTTTTAATAGACATCAACAAAGCTAAAAAGTCTATTCAACGCCACACAGGCAATATATTCTATGTATTCTCGAAAACAGCAATGAAAAATGTAACAATGTATTATATATACTTAATATAATTTATGTATTTATTAATTTATTTATAAATAAAATTATTATACTTATATAGTTTATATATTTAGATTAAATAAAAAATAAGATTTTAATATATACATTTTTGAACTGTATAAAGTATTTTTTTAAATAAGTTTCTAAAGATTATATCATTAAAATTTTAGGTGTCTTCATCTTTAATAGGTGTTAAAAATAGCCAGGCAATGTTTGACATGTGTTAAAAATCTTAATTTTTATAAAATAATTCTCAAATTCTTAATTTTTTTTAATCTAACCCCTAAATCGTCGTAACTTCTATCGTTAATCTCCATCCTTGAACATACCCCTTTATCATTGGACCTAAATTATTATTTTCTCAACACGCTATCATCAAAAACATCTAAAGATGTGACAGTCGAACGTTGATTTCGATTTCGTATTCATCGTTCGATTAGCACGCTATTTGATATTTTCTGCGACGTTGTGTTGAAAACATAACCACCTAGGTTCGACAACCAAAGAATGTTTTAAGAGGCGGTGATTTGGGGTTTAGGTTTGAAAATTTTTAAGAATTTAAGGATTAATTTATAAAAATTAAAACTTCTTAAGTTTATAAAAGAAATTTAAGTTTTTTTAAAATATTTTTCAAAAAATAAAATTAAAGTTACGTATCAAACATTGATAATTAACAAAAAAATTTGAACACCCCTTAAACGGTTCATAGTTACATGAATATACTTACATGAGTAATAATAAATATTGATGATTCTATTTGATAATTAGTTGATAATTATAGCTGAAAATTGATTTGATTAGATGAATATATAAAAATAATTAATAATTGTTTACTTATTTAAATAAGTAAATGACATATAAGATATTATTATATTCTACGCTTATTTGAATAGTTTATTAATTATTAATAATATTAGATATTTATTAGATATAATATCAAAAATATCTTTAATATTCGACTGAATTAACATTTTGACCCATAATTTTTTTTAACAATTTAGTTTTTAACATTTTATTTTAAGTCAAAATGATCTCTCTGCGGTTGAAATTTATTAATCAATTATCAGTAAATGGTTTGAAATGACATATCAAATCAATATGACAGTACATATCGTTATGTTTATATAAATAAACATGATAACTTTACAAAATAACATATCAATCAAAATCTGATTTTCTAAAAGGAAAAATATTTTATTCAAAATCTTGTGTAAACTTTAGTTTAATACGTTCTTCAATTTTACGGTTTATATTTTTACTTTAAGTTAGGGTTTAGAGGCTTAACAAGTAAGATGTAGAATTTAAGGTTTATGGTTAAAATTTAGAATTTAGGTTTTGAGTGTTAGGATTTGAGACTTAGATTTTAAATTTTATATAAGGATTGTGTATTTTTTTATTTAAATTGTGTATTAAAATATAACATTATATAAAATATAAAATACAAAATATTTTTTCTTCTAATACATCATTCTATCAAATTATTACAAGTTATTTATCGTTAGTTCACTAACAGTTTTTATTTACAAAAAGATTATCTTAACCGATACTTAAAAAAATATGAGTTTATAAATATCTTTTTATTATACCTATTTATTAATATATATTATAAGATTAAGAAAATTAGTTATTTTAATATGATGTATACCTTAATTTTTATTTATAAAATTATCTAATATCTCTTTAGTAAAATTTTACTAATTTAATGATTATTAATCTATTTAAGTGATAGTCCTCTAAGAAAAGACCAAAATGTCTAATTTCAGTCTAAAATTATGTTCACCAAACATGGTTAAAATTATATTAAATTTCAATTTTATTAGTTAAAATAAATAAATAAATAATCATTAAATCGTCTTAAAAAATATAAAATAATCATTAAATTTTTAAATATTACATAATGGACATTAAACTTTAATTTTCGATATAAAATAACCATTAAACTGTTAACTAGATAATATGATAACTATAATTTGTATAACATTATAAGTAATATTCAATATTTACGTATTAAATCAATTTAAACATCAATAATAAAAATAAAATCAAGACTAAATTGATTAAAACTATAAATAAAAAAAATTAAATATATTTATTATTAAATATTTATAACTATGTTATCAATTAATAATATCACTTTTAAATAAAAACTAAAATTTAATGCGTATTATATTTTTTATTATCATTTTATTATTTTTTAAATAATTTAATTACTACTTGGATATTTGACCCATTTTATTATATCAAAACTACAAAAATGGAAGAAGAGGTTATATAATCTAATGCACACAAACACAAACTATAGCCTATACCTTCCTCCCTCTTTCCCATTTAACCTTCTTCTTTTCACAGCCATTTATTAGATTCCTCTCAATAGTCTTCTCTTCTTTATCTTTTTTAATAAAATCTTCTCTCCATTGGATTGTACAAATTCTAAGCTCAAATACCCATCTCTAAAATCTTTCTTTTCTTCTTGGTTTGTTCTTTGGACTGATAAAAAGGACATTAGAGTTCTTCTGGGTAATTTTCATTTTGGGGGGGCTCTTGCTTTGTTCTGCAAACTAAATTAGCTTTCTGGGTTGTTGCAGAAAAGCCTTTAATACCCAGTTGAATTTGTCATATAAAGGTTGAAGAAATCAATCAAATTTATATAAAAAAGTTTTCAATTTTCAGCACAAGTTTTTTTTTTTTTTTTGTCAATTAAGTACAAAATTTTCTTCTTTTAATTTATTTTTCTTCCCTTGGGCAAAAGAGAAAGACATGGGCAAGCAAGGTCCTTGCTACCACTGTGGAGTTACAAGTGAGTTATTGTTTTTCCGGTTAACTTTTCTGATATGGAGCTTTAGAAAGAAAAACAAAAAGAGAGTGAATTTTGAGTTCTGGGATGTGTGTTAATGTAAAGCTTTTTCTTTAAATCAGTATTTTTGGTGTATGTTCTTATATTTGCTTGGATAAATAAGAATTTCTATCATTGGAATTTGGAAGGGGAATAACTGTATGCAGAAACAGATTAAACTTAATACTTGGACATAGATAATATAGTTTAGAACATGTTATTTTCTTTGTGTTATTCTGTTTGAATATGGATTTAGAACAACAGGTGTTTCTTTTTTCAGTCCATGTAAAGCTTTGAACTTGAATTTTGTATTGAATTCAATTGTTTTGTTTCAACCTCATTTTCTCAGCCTTATATATATATCTTGGGGCTAGTCTTCTTTGACTATTGTTCAAATTTTCAGCGTTTCTCATAATGGAAAATGAGTTTGAATTCCAATGGATACTTGGGAATTGCATATGATTTTGAATTCTTGGCAGTTTCAGATTCAACATTTGATTGGTATTGGTTTCCCATTGCTCCATTGATGTTTATAAGCTTAGATATCAAATCAAAACCTCGTTTCTCTTCTATTCAATTGAATGCAACGTATTTTCTTGCAACATCATTGTTTTGGTCCTTTAGTGGTGCACTTGCCATGAGTTCCTAAATAAGCTCTGGTTTAAAATTCAGTGTTAAAGAAGAAAGTATTCTAGTGCTTGTTCTAAGCCTTTTCTTTTGTTCTTTGTTGATAAGAATTGTTCACCTCCAATGAACTCCAATACAAACGTGAACCATATTTTTTTCAAGAATTGCACTTTATTCTTTTTAAACCATTGTTTTTTTTTTTTTGGTTCTGGATACCATTCAATTCTATTTTGAAGTTAAACACGTTGACTATTTAGCCTTTAAGCAATTAAACCTCATAAGTATCTTTTGCATTTAAGCACTCCTAATTGCTTGTAAGTGTTAAATTTAGTGCACCACTAATAAAACACTTGACTTGATATATAGTCTTTGAACCTAGTTTTGTCTGCACCAATTACTGTAAAAGAACTATTTTGCTGGATTCTATTTTTCTGGTCATTGATACGAGTGTTAATTTAAAGTAAAAGTTTTGGGAAGCACAAATTATCCTTGTTTGCTTGGTGTTGGCAAGACCATCAATCCTGCATTTCTTTTAGGAATTGCTTCCAACGGTAAGCTCTAAAAATGGTGTTGGCAAATATCATCTTTTGAGACTAAATGCAAGTTCTCTTGACTTCCATTGTTACTCAAGTTTGTCTTTGATAGGCTAAAGATGTTTATTCTTTTGTCTTCTTTTGAAATGTCTCTTTCCATTAGCAATAGCCGTAAGCATATCATAGTTATAATATCTACTTGTCCTTGATTGGTCTAACATTACTGACAATACTGCATTGTGAATTGTGATAGGCACTCCTCTTTGGCGCAACGGGCCTCCTGAGAAGCCAGTATTGTGTAATGCATGTGGATCGAGGTGGAGAACTAAAGGAACACTTGCGAAATATACCCCTCTTCATGCTCGTGCTGAACCTGAGGAGAGTAGGGCCAGAGTGAAGAGCATATCTATGAATAAGAACAAAGAAGTGAAACTACTGAAAAGAAAGCCAAATCATGACACAGCCATTGTTTCCCCTGATTACAACCTAGGTTTCCTTAAATTTGTGGACGAAGATACTAGTAATAGATCAAGTTCTGGATCAGCCATATCTAATTCTGAAAGCTGTGCTCAATTTGGCAGTGCAGATGCTAGTGACTTAACAGGTTGGAAACAATGCTATCAGTGTTCCACATCACTGTGTGGGAGTAAATTGTAATTTTTTAGTCGATAAAGGGTCATACACTGAAATTCAATGGAAATTCTCAGTCTATCTTCTGAACTCATTGAGGATTCATGAGTGCGAACATTGGCATTATCAAACGATTCTGGATATGGTTATATATATATCTTCCTAGAATTTAAGTGTTATGGTTTAACACTAAATGATGCACAACGAACAACAGAAGCAAAAAGGTTTTCATATCTTTGAGATATATGAATTGAAGGTGTAGTTTTCAGTGGAAACAATGTATGGAGATGATTCAGATTACACCTCCTTTAATTGTTTTAAATATTCTGCTTAGCGTTCATCTTGATGTTTTAATCCTCATCCTTGGAATTTACCTTCATTGCCAACTTAATCTTGACTGATGCTGGACTTTTCTTTTAGCTACATGTTTACAGTTCTAAAATTTTCTGAAATACTGATTTAAGATATCTTCTTTCTATCTTTCTCCAGGGCCTGCTCAATATAAAGTGTGGGAGTCAATGGTACCTTCTAAGAAAAGAACATGCGTAAATCGTCCAAATCCATTCCCGGTCGAGAAACTTACAAAAGATTTGTATACTATTTTACATCAACAACAACAGTCTTCATATTTCTCTGGATCTTCTGAGGAAAACTTGCTTCTTGAGAGTGAAACTCCCATGGTTTCTGTTGAGATTGGGCATGGAAGTGTTCTGATCAGGCATCCAAGCTCAATAGCTAGGGAAGAGGAATCAGAAGCTAGCTCCCTCTCATTTGATAACAAACAATATTCAATTAATGAGGTGTATTCACATTCATCAAAGTTCCCTGCATATGGAGATAGAGAGGGCATAAACTTTTTGGGACATGGAATTGAGAAGGCAAAGAACCCTGCTGGACAAGAGATGCTACATGAGAAACTCAAGAGGTAAATTTTACCTTTTATTATGGCACTTTACAAGTTGCAATAGAATCTACCGCTAATGAAGCTAGCATTGATGTGGACCATGTGATGTTTAACTGAATATTTTATGAAAAATTACCATGGCCACTCAGAAACATTAAGATAAATGTTTAATATATTTCTCACAGCAATGCAAGACATGGAACTTATCTCAAAAGCTCCAAGTAATAATACACTTATCCCTGCAGTTTTTTAGGAAGAAAATTTTTAGCCACCACGACTCACAGCCTCATCAGCCATTACATAAAGCAAATAGATGCTGTAAATGGGAGGAGATGTGGGAGAATGGTGCTTTCATATTGATTAATATATCTTTTCTTTTCCTTTCTGACATTTGGCAGAGACAAGGCTCCTTACGAAAAATCACTATTGCTGGAAAGTCATAATTCACCACTGTGCAACATGGATTTGAGTGTAAGTTCCCTGATTTCTTTTTCTTTATTTGTTTCTCTGAGGGAAATTTAGACCTCAACTTCACCAGTTTAGCGCTACTATATGTTAAAATTTTCAATTGAGCACATTACATTTAATGGTTTCAGATGTTCAAACATCTTTCACATAACTCTTCCATCTTAAGGAGGGGTTGAGTTATCATGAACAATTTGCACCAATGCACATATTCTTTTTTAATTAGGTGATGATAATTTTGTGTGGTGTAGGATATTATCAACTTTGAGGAGTTTGTCAAGCATTTTACAAAAGACGAACAACAGCAGTTACTCCAGTATCTACCTCCTCTTGAGATTGCCAAACTCCCCGAGAGGTACCTTTGTTTACTCTTTTATCGAGAGGGAAAATAATATCTTTCTTTGTTCATGTTTTGTGTGTAATCGGATGCATTTTTGGTAATGATAGTATTTTTGATGGTATCTGATGCGCATATAGTGGAAATCAGGCATTTGAGGAAAAGAAATAGGGAAAAAACTAGTAACTTCTATTATTCATCTAAAGAGATGAGAATGATTGAAACATGATGTGGAAAATGGAATTGCTGATAGTTGTCTTTGCATCTGCAGCCTCAAAAGCATGTTTGAAAGCCCTCAATTCAAGGATAACTTATGTTACTTTCAGCAACTGCTCGAGGAAGGGGTTTTTGACGTCTCTGTTCCTGGGGTGAAAGCTGAAGATTGTAAGACTTTAAAAAGACTTGCATTATTCAATTCGACGAAATCTCACTGGGTGGAACGCCATCATGGACTCCAGGTTTGAATTGGTTATTTTAGTGGTGACACCTTGACATGAACTTGTGGTGACCTGAGTCCGGAGGCATAAAACCATTTCTTTGGCTGCAGAAACGTAAAAGTAGTGTTGGAGGATCGGTTGTTGCTAGAGGACCAAATGCCATAACATTGAATAATTCAGTAACTACGAAGAGATCACGGGACAATCAACTTCCAGGTTAGAGAATTTTCTCTGCTAGAATTGCAATGTATTTTTGGCCAAAGCTATGTGTGAAATAGATCCTGTTAAATTATATTGACGACTTGGTAGTAACATTGAATGTGAAAGTGAAAATAACCTAGCTGGGATTTTATTGTAAAAGGAAACTAATAAGAATAGTTAATAAACTGAGCGAAAGAAATAAAATTGCAAACATGAAACAATATGAAGAAAACTTCTCTGTAACTAAATAAATTTCATCTTTAAGTCCAGTGCTAACCTTGTGAGCGTTTTGAAATATTATGCGTTACACTGCATTTTGTTCAAGAAAAAAATGTTTTTCGTTTTTCAGAAGCAAGGACATTAAAGACTCCGAAAAGAGGGATCATGAAGGTTACTTACGAAAACAAAGAACTCATAGACAATGATGGTTCTTGCTTTAGTCCGAGAAGCCTGTTTGCATTACCTCCTGATGGTAGCTCTCTCGTGCTGGACTCTCTCCATTTTGTAGATGAATGCTCAGACCAAGATTTGCTTCTGGATGTTCCAACCAATGGTTCATTCCCCCAGGCAGAACTGCTTCATCCTACTTTAAGTTTTGGGCAACAGGCAAGCACCAGTAGCAACTCGACTCACTCACATCTTGTCCGTCCCTAGCGAAGGTCTGTTAATTACTAGAACTATAAAGTTATGCACCTTCTGCAAGATCCTATGAACGGGGTCGGCATATTATTTATGCCAAAGACCGAAGTCTGTGAATGTGGTTTGATGGTTTCTCTTTCTTTCCCCTTGACCTTATCAAACTTGGAATGCTAAGGGATGAATTTGGGGTGGGTATTTTTGTATAGGGTGACAATAGATATGTAATATAAATCTCAAAAAATGCAGAAGAGGTAGTAATTTCTAGAGTTTTGTATGCAAATGTGGTCTTTGCATAGAAACATGATTTTACATACCCCCTTGGTCAGTTTGCAGCTTGTCCCTGAGTGGGGAAAGAAAAATAGAATGAAGGGGATGTTAAAATAGCTTTCATGGGATGCATGGTGCTAAGGAATCTAGTCATCATTGTAGGGAGGGTTTTACTTGAATACAACTCGACTCGAATAGGATTATTCTTAAACCGTAAAATGTAGGAGGATGCCAGTGGTTATAACGGAAAAAGGGTCATATCGACAGATTGTCGGAAAATCTCAACATTTGAGCGTTCTTGGAGTTGTAAATGGATGCAATCCTTCAATCTTTTTCCTGGCATTGCATCTTTTTCTCATAGCCTCATAGGTTTCAGGTTGCAATATTTTTTTTGGATAAATGAAGCAATACTTTCGTCTTGCACGGTCCTCATCCCATTACATGGGAAGGAGAGATGCCATAACAAGACAAGAGTATCGATGGTAGCAGGTCGCATTAGTTATGCTGAAATGAGACAGAGTCAGAGAAGAACATGAACCATTTGAAAATGCATGATCCAAGGGATGATTTTAAGAGTTCGAATTGGCTTGAAATGAGACAGAGTAAGAGAACATGAATTAAAAATGCATGAGATGAAACTCGGTAACGGAATGAGTGGTCATTCAATTGCCGGAGGAGACATGTCAATTTTGACATGAATTGAAAAATCTAATTCGATTAATCTTAAATTTTGGTTTAATTCCTTCATAAAAAATAAATTATTCTAACTCAATTCGTTTGACTCGAATTAAATTTGAAATATTTTGATCTACAAAAGTTAGATTCAGATTTGAATTGAGATTTAAACCGTAATTACGGTCACGTTTTCAGTTATGTTTATCACAATTGTAAATATAATATGTTTTTGTGATCGTTATAAGTAGTAATTGTGACTTTTTTAAAGAACATATGCTATTACAACATACAATTTCAAATAGTTTTGAAACTGCTGTATAACGATTGTTATTGCGATTGTTATTGCGATTAGATACGGGAAACAACTGTTTAAATCCTGTTTATTATAAGCTTCTTTATACATTCTCATAATAAAAAGCACAGACTTAAAAACCCAACCTTTCTTTTCCTATAAAATTACTATGATTTTGTTAAATTTTCAAGCTCTGCTTCTGGACTAGCTCTAGGAACCGGACTCACATTCTTCAAGCTCCATTTCTTAGACGGTTTAAATAATCGTTGGCCGTTCTCTCTTTTGGAGTACCTAAACCGACACTGGGAGATTCAAAACTCAAACTTTTCAATCTTTCATAGGGAGATTCAGAGATGATTAACCTGGGAAATCGTTTTCTCCAAACGTTCGGTCCGGATTTGAATTAGCTCCAATCATCTGCTGTCGCCACAGTCATCGTCAACGGCGACGGTTTCTGTGTCCTCCCATCAAGCCATTACCGATCATTCACTCATTGTTTCAGCTGCCGAAGGAGTCGGAGGTTGAAGATTTCCTGGTCTTTCTACAGCAGGGTACATAGATCATTTGGTAGCTCGTCTCACACGGCGGATCTGGAGGAGAAACCATATGATTCCGGCGGGCGCAATCGGCCGGAGTTGGACTCATCAGAATCCAACTGCGCCAAAAACAAGAGCAGCGAAGCAAGCGATGACAGGTGTCAGACCTCCATTAAACAACCAAAATCTGATTTATCTTTTTCTTTTAAATTCTGTTCTGTATTTCCCGCCATTTTTTATTCTTGTTGATTTCGACCGTTTGATGACGTAAACATGACGGGCCTTTAATAGAAGTAGAAAATTTGAAAAGCCCAAAACAGAAGCAGATTTGCTTGACTCACCCATTAGCCGTAGTAAGCCCAGAAGATATTGAGTCGGTAAATTATTAGGCCTTTTAACTCAAAATCTGTATTAATAAGAAGAAGAAGAGGAAGGAGGTACTTACAGAAACCAGAAAAATTTGGAGAGCAAAAGCAGCGGAGAAAGCAGATATGGATTTCAGTGTTGTGAATGAAGCCTTGGCCTCCAAATCCTTCGATAAGATCGCTGACATATGCGACGCTCTCATGCTTCAGGTACTGTTTTCTTTATTCCCCTTTTAGAATCTTGTGTAAAAGCCTTCAATCGAATTTCTGAAACAAAACCCTCAGTTTTCTGCTTATGATAAAAACCAGGTTGCAGCGGAGGGAGTTCCTTTTCGTGACGAATGGCCTTTTGCACTTCATCTATTGGGTCACATCTACGTCGATGATGTGTAAACTTCTTTTGTTTTCCGTTCTTTGTGTAATTAATGAGTTTGGGTTTTTGTTGGTTTTCAAGAATATATAAAATTAGTGTAGGATGTTGATACTTGGATGGGGATGGTTTTGCAGTAATAGTGCAAGGTTTCTTTGGAAATCAATACCTGCTTCAATCAAGGAGAGCCGACCGGAGTTGGTTGCGGCCTGGAAAATAGGTCAAAAGCTGTGGACAAGGGACTATGCTGGTGTCTATGAGGCTATTCGCGGCTTCGATTGGACTCAACAAACACAACTTCTTGTTGCTGCTTTCTCAGGTACAGCTTTCTCTATTCATAGTTTTCACAGTAATTTAAGTAATTAAATAGATATATTATCTGTGTGTGTGAAAAGATGAACCGAACCCTGTAGTAAGTGATTTTATAGGAAATCCATATTCGTTAATTTGGACATTATGGCATGAAATAGGAGCAAAATCATGTAAAATTTTGCAACTTTCTATCCTAGGATGTCTTATTGTGTATTTATAAAGATTAGGGTAAATTACCAGTGGAGGTAATTATTTTCTGTCTGTTTTGTAGAGATATACACTAAGAGGATGTTTGAGCTGCTGCAATCTGCTTATTCAACTATAAGCATCCAAGATGCGGCTCAGTTTCTTGGGATGAATGAGGAAGATGCCACAAATTGTAAGTATACACATTGTTTATCATGTTTATGTTCTGAAGTTTCTATTATTTTACAAAATTTTAGATGTTTAACTTAATCTTCCTTTATTAGCCGAGTATCTTTGTAGTGTAAAGAGAAACATATATTATCTGATGAGAGGATGACCTATGGATGTAGTCTAGGCTAAGAATTCCAAAAGAAAAATAGGTAGTAGAAAGAGACTGCCTTAGTACAGGCTGAGGATATGTCTGGTCTATATCATAAATCGGTGACAACTATGTCAAAAGCATCTGCTGCTTATGGATTTTTTAGAAGTCAACATCTTTAGGCTTTGAAACTTCTGCCTTTCAAATGCTCCCCATGCTTGCATAGTGCTTGAGACCTTGGCAAAGGAGAGCTATTCTTTTAACCCCCTTTGTTTATGAAACAAGATTGTCATCTATGAAAAGCTAAATAAATACCCATTGTAAAGCAATGAACTTGTGCTGTTTATAGGGTTACTATAGGCTAGGATAATGATAATCATATGGATTTCCATGCAAGTCCAGCTAATGCTGATAGTTTAAGAAATATCAACTTTCCACACTCAAGATGGCTAGCCAGGTCAGAAATTACAGTGTTATGGTTTAGGTGGTTAGTAGGTCATGGATTTTGTCTGCAAAAGAGGATTGAAGACTCTGCGTGGTTTCGCCGAGTCTCCAATAAACTTTTGAGGGTTGTATTAGCTTCCGTCAGGGATTTAAAGATCCAAGACAGTAATATTTGGTCATTCCAACTCTTAGGGGTTGTTCGCTACATGGTTTTCCGCCTATAGTCTCTTTTGAGGATTGTTTTAGCTGTTTTTTTTTTGTCACATGCAGATGTACTCCGGCAAGGTTGGACAGTTGATCCTACTTCTCGAATGCTAATCGTAACAAAACAAGCTATCGTGAAAGAGCAGAAATTAGACCCCGGCAAATTGCAGAGACTGACAGAATACGTCTTCCACCTTGAACATTAAGTCATTTATGACATGAGTTTTGATTGTCTTGTTGAATTTGAATTCTTTAAGCAAGTTTATGGAATTTCAGGAGCTTCTTATAACTTCATACATATTCGATGCCTTGCATTCCCCGCGTTTCCCCCCTTCTTTTTAATGTTGGTAACAGTTTCAGTGAATAATCATGCAGCATATGTGAGCACTTTGCTGTCTTACAAACTAGCAAGGAGCTATATAGTAAAGAAAGGTCAAATTATTCTGTAGTACGTGTATTATGTTTAAGTTATACTTTTAGTCCTTGTATTTTTAAGAATTTGAAATTTTTGGTGTTGAAGTAAACAATATAGCCTTTAAAAATGGGTAAAATTTTGATATACAGGCTGGGTAGGCAGGCATATTTATGCTATAAAACCTAATTTCTTAATTCCCAATCTTAACCTTAAAAAATTCTAAACATTAAATTTTATACCTTAAATTTTAAATCTTACAAATTAAAGCCCTAAATTAAAATCTTAACCTCCAAAACTACAGTATCAAAGTTTTTTCCTTTAAAATTTTGATCGTTTTACTTTCTTATAATTTTGTTATATTGTTTGGTTGGGTTAAGATTAAAATTTTAAAATTGAAAAGTTTAACAAATTGATAAAATTAAAGTATAAGGATTCAATTTATAATTTACCTATAGTATATGGTACAGGGGCTAATGAAAGAATGACCATTAAAGTATAAGGATTCAATTTATAATTTATCTCAGGAATTTTTATTTTTGTTCTTTTGAGTCGTAAAGAATTTTGAATTTTGTTTAATTTAATTTTTTACTCCTTAAAAGCGATGTAATTATAATTTTTTTAATGAATTTAATAAAAATTCAGTAACATTTGTCCAAAAGAATTATACTAGACTTCGTTCTTTATAAATGCAGATCAATTTAAAATTATGATAAATTATATCGATAGTTATTGAATTTTTATGATACTTTTATTTTAATTATCAAAATTTTAAATTTTATATCATAATAATTAAAATTTTAATTTATTTTTATGTCATTAATTATTCTGCATTATTTTACTTGGTATGAAAGATGAAAAAGTATGGAAAATTAGATAATCAAATAATTAAATTCATGACTATATTTTTTAATTTGAATTTTATGCATTTGATTAATTAGTTTTTCATCCTTCATACAACTAAGTAAAAACAGATTATAAATTTTTAAAACAAATTTATAGGATAATACTAAATAAAACTTTAATATTTATTGCTTTTAGCATAGAAAGCTTTATTGCTAGTAAAGATGCCTCAGTTTACCCTAAGAAAAAAAATTAAGAAAAGCACATCGATTTGATATTTTTTTAAATTACTTTTTTACTCTCATTAATATTAGAGTATTTTATTTGAAATCATTAATTAATCTAATACACGAATTAATAAAACTTTTTCTAAATCTGAAGGGTGACCTAAATATAACATTACCTATAATTGAGTGATCCAAATGTAACCTTTATTAATTGAGTGACTCAAATGTAATCTTACCTCTAATTAAATGACTCAAACATAATTTTTAATATTTGAATGATTTAAATGCAGCTCTACTTATAATTGAGTGACCTCCTTTATAGTTTACCCTAATAAAAAAAACGGTAAGAAAAATCAGTCTCCATAGTGCAACTTTATTGATTGATACACAAACAGAAGCGGTACATATTATCCAAGTTTTGTTTACTAAGCACAAGGCAAAGTTTGAACACTTTGCTGACTTATAAACTCCTACGTAACCACATAATATTAATTAAGAAAACATAATGGAACTTAATTTTCTCATAATCATTCAAGTTGAACATCGGATTCATAAGCAACTCCAGCTTCCCAGTTGCTGGGGAGGGCATTGGATGCCTCCACCCAATGCACCCCGGCGCTGCCACTCACTTGGAACCTCAAGCTCACATATCCAGACGGAGGACTTGTCGTGTCGAAAACCGCACCATACGCCCTCCTCATTCCTATCCACTCCTTACAATTCGCCTGCTCCATCCATGCACATTCCATTTTCAAACACATCAGTATCATCACTATGAATTTATATGTTTTGAAATTACTGAATTCGTTATGGTGTTTTAATTACCTACCAAACTTGTGCGTCAAGGATTTCGGTTCTACCGGCTTGGTACAAGACTACAATGGCCAAGTAATTGGGGTACTTGCTATGTTCATGGACCTTGAACTGCAGCTTGTATCCACCGTAGCGGCAGGGGATTCTCTTGTATTCGACTTCAACTACTCCGTAAGCGTACAACTCCCCCGCTTTGTCTGATTGTGCCATCCTACCGTAAGCACGGGGGCTGAGGATGAAATCGGTGTTGTCGCCTTCTCCATAGTCGGTCACCACTATGTTCACCCCACCATCAGTGCAGAGTTGAGGGTTTGTGCATCTAACCTGATAGCATGCACCACAGCCGGTTCCATTTTTGTAGAGCCTGCACGAAACCGCAGCCACATTCGCATCGTTCACAGTCCTTCCATATTCTCCATACCCGCAAGCTCCCTCTGAAATTCATCACAGTTGAAACATGACATTTATATTCAATCATTTATTTCGAGGATGATCGGATGACAATATCCTATATCATGCGTCAAACATCGATACTTCAAGCGGAACGAAGAATCCCTAAACACAACTAATTAAATAAATAAACATGCATGTATTGTACAGAAGGAGCAATGTACACATACTTGGAGTCCCTAAACAGTCAGGACTGCCATAATAAGTTGCTCTGGACTTAACGAAGTCGTCCTGAGCGTAATACAGTGTCGACAACAGCACCATGATCGACACGAAGAAATAATGGAACTCAAATGAGTACCCCATGTTTATGCTGCACAATTTATAGCAATAATGGAACAAAGAAAAGATAGAGATATTGAATGAGATACTGAGATGAGAAGATAAGAAACCAGACTCTCATATTTATAGCAGAAGGGAAGAGGATGCTGTTGAGCAGATTGCTATACCTTTTTTCTTCCACTAATTCAGACTAAACATGTGCTAGGATGAAGATGAATGATGTGAATTTGTATTGACAAGCGTTTCCGCAGGTTGAATTTGAAACTTTATGGGTAAATTATTAGTATACTTTTGTGGTTATACGAGGGTTAAATTACGTAAATTATCATTAAATATTATTCTCAAACCTATTTTGGTTATTGTAGTTTCAAAACGTTTAGTTACTTATCGAAGTTTTATTAAACATTTTCGATATTCTTTCGTTAAGGTATTAAATGTTTTTTTGTCACTATACAGTTTACGATCGTCGGACGTGTATCACAGATGGTAATCGTTCAGTATTTAATTTTATCACTTATCTCGTCTCGCTACCTTATGTCCAAATCTGATCTCTATTTCGTCGAAAAATGCCTTGAAATTCGCAAATTAGACAAAGATCTTTCGATTTTTCTCTCGTCGATCTTCACCCTCCGCCGTCGAATAAAACTCATTTCTTAATATATTGTTTCTCTCGCGTCGAGGAAAATTTTTACCATTCGAATCTTAAAAAAATTCCTCCATTGGTCGACAAATGAATTTCGTCAAAAACATAACGAAAAAATAACAAAAAAACAACTACGATAAGTAAACAGAATGTTTTAAAACTATAACTACCAAAAATAAGTTTAATAATAAAGATTTTACCAAATTTACCCTTATATTATTTGTTTATACTGTAATTTTAACAACGTAGAAGATTTTTTTTTTGTAATTTTCAAAAAAAATTCCCACATTATCAGCGGGTTTAACTGGATGTAGAATCCAATCAATATTAAGAAACAGAATATTTTGGGTAAATTGGGTAAAAGGTCCTTCTATTATGTGTTTCTGACAAATTTAATCTTTATTTTTTTTTCATTTGATTTAGTGTTCGAAAACATATTTTCTAGATGTTGGCCTTACTATTTTATTTGTGAAGTGGGTTGGTGGATTTTCTTTCTGGTTTTCCATGTGGCGATGGCACAGAAAATTGTGTTGCAAATACCACAGAAAACATGGTGAAGTAATTAAGAAGCTTTATAATCATGGTTTTACAGCTCTGGGGGTGATTAATTAACACCTGGTTTGCAGTTCATTATTCTGACAAGACATTCTCTAAACATGTACTTTAACAACATTTCAGAAAGTTTGGGAAAAAGAGGTTTCTGAGACAGTGACAGACACTTTTATTGTCTTCAACTAATGAGATCACTCACCATTAAGGAATTCTTTGCCACTAGGAACAAATAATGGAGTGGACAATGGACATGGGTGAGACCATGTGTCTGTATCAAAAACATCACCCCAACCACATGAACAAAATTAGGGTTTCGGATGGAGGAAAACATAAATTTAAAAAAAGGTACTGTAATGGAAGAGCTACACTAACATTTTTTTATTATTTTGTTGTGAAATGAAGCACAGCACTAGTCGAATATTCTCTCTAGTCATGCTCAATCCACCCTCAGAAAACATGAAAGAACGAGAAGGAAAAAGATACATATATGCAAGGTGTAAAGCAGATGGGCTAATAGTCAAAGAAGCAACAATGGCTAGATGATGTGCTCTTCCAAGTGTCTCTTGTTGCATATTTTGGGGGTGGGAAATGGTGACTGGACTGAAACAGCAATAACAGAAGACCTAATTAGATCAGAACACACTTGTGGGAGAAATGTATCAGTTCGACCTGTGATTCCACATTTTCACAATGTCGAGTTCGGGTTCGAATCAATGGTTTTATAATAAATTAAGGGTAGAACTAGAAACTAAATTGTGTGGAAGTGGAAAGAGGGTCCATATTCAAGCATAACACATGTGTAAAAGCTTATTCTTGTTGATCAAGTCATCACTAGAACATTTTGCAGATTTTTACTATTAGTATGAAACTTGTTAAATAATTAATGAATTAATAATTACTAAACCCGGGTTGGCAGGATCCAAGGAATGATTTTAAGAGTTCGAACTGGCTTGAATGGTGGGGCAATTGTCGCGGAAGAGAGATGACTATGGATAGACATAGACCAGTGGTTGCAATTAGCAATGAGGTGGAGGATGAAGAAAATATTAGTAGGGTTCATGGTTAGTTGTCTTGGATGATGTGGCCTTTGATCTTGCTCCAGGCTGGTATTGGTGGTGTTGGTACTTCCACTTTGTTTGCTGCTGGTGATTTATGGTCATCTTACCAGTAACCCCTGGAGGGTTGAGGCCAGCCTTGTAGGTGGCTGTCGCAATCAGGATAGCCACCGCAAAAACCACAGCAGGAATATCACTAGGATTATTGTGAGAATCAACTCCAAAATGTCTCATTTATCGATCAGAGTTAACTTCCTGCTCAAGTAATCCCCGAGAGTTACATTTGAGGTCTGGTCCAGTGCCTTTTTAGCATTAGCTCGACATTGGATGTTACCTATCTCTAAGTTCTGTGTTGTTCCTTGAAGGTGAAATATGTCCTTAGCTGTGAAACCATTGGAGTTCTTGACATTCACATCGACATTCATAACCAACAACTTCACAACCTACATGATCATATAAAAAGTTCAACTAATTAACCATAATAGTCTTTCAAATTCATTTATAGCAAATAATATTAGTGAGCACTGAGCACCTATAAAGCTTCCATCAGGCTGATTAGTATATGTGGAAGTATGTACGGCAGTGTTGCCATCTTAGGCTAATGCATAAGATTTCAGCAGAGTTTAGTCAAGAGACCATTACCAATATATTAATATATAATTCATCCGCGACGAAGATGAGCACACAGTGATAGAAAACTTTTAATTTGTCAATATTTTTCTAAAAAATCCTTCGTCTTAAACCGGGAAAGAAGTCCACCGAAAGGATTAAAAACTTGGGTAAGAGAGAGCCTAAAAATGGCGAACAAGTCAGATTAGCTTGAAAATGATGTTAAGCAACATGGCAATGACATTGACAGATCAGATTAACACCTAGAGGTGAAAATATCGGGTTTTTTTGTGTCGACGTCCATTGTAGTAATTTTTGAAGGAGCATACATAATAATGTATTACCATACATTTGTACTTACAAATCAATCATCTTTCATTTGCAGCCTGTAGAAATGGTGTTTACTCTTTGTTGAACAAGAAAGTGACTTGCAGATAAAGAGTTGATTGCTTGAAAAGCACGTCAAACGTTTCTTAATTGTTTGGATGAGGAGGGAGATAAAGATATCAAGAACTTGAGGCAGAAGCCACATAAACAGCTAAAGGAACTCTTACAGTGTGCAGCTTACCCTTTAATACCATTTCCCCGAATGTGTAAGCATTTGTTGTCTCAGTTGCTTGAAATAAGATCCTTATGCGCCTTGTACCTCTTCTTTTGATTTTGAATGTCTCCGGGACTACGGTAACGTTTACACCTAGTGGCTCCTTTATATGTATTGTATATTTATCCTTGTCACTCACGTTTTTTACATATCGAATCACCTTCCTTTTTCCGAATAAATTTGATATTGTTACACTTGCTGTGTTCAAATCCGAGCACTTGAACTTCCCTTTAGCTGGGCAACTAACCCCTACTGCTCGTTTCACGGCCTCACGGTCAAGACCTGGAACAGCACAAAGAAACTGAACATAGTGTTTGAAAGTGGCATTGAATATGAGCCCTGGTTTGATGGCTTGAGACGCATTGATGGAACCTGCCCCATAATCAAATGGAGTAGCTTCGGTAAGTTCGTTTAATGATTCGGCTAGAATGGGGGCACCCAAATGATCGGTTCTATCTGCAGTTGTCATCATTGCAGATGTTATAGCATCTGGACCCCATTTAGGATGTCTTTGCTTGATCAAAGCAGCTATGCCAGCAATGTGAGGGGTTGCCATGCTTGTACCAGATATTAGTGCAAAAGTTTGCCCTGTATCAAAGAATGAACTAATCTTCGGCATAAGTTCAATGGAATGATCCCGAAAAATAAATTGAAAGGCGGTCGTACCTTTGATGTATTCATCTCCATCACTGTCAGGACTCCATGCAGCCCAAATAGAGGAGCCAGGGGCCATGACATTTGGTTTAAGGACATCAGCAGTCTGCATAAGTGCATTTTGCACATCAGGACCTCGAGAAGAGTAGGATGCCACAACTGGAGCTTTCCCCGTATAAATTGCTTGCCTTCCGTCTAATATTCTTGCTTTTGCAGCAAATATTATTGCCTGTCCCCTCATGTCCCTGACAGTATTGGAATTGTAATACTCCCATAAAGCCTAAGAGGAAAACAGGCGAAACAGAATGAATGTATATCACTAGGATGTGCACAAAGAATGAATAGGCATTAACAATAGTCCCGAAGAAAACTATTCTATCCATAGAGAATGCAACCTACCGATGAAGCCTGCACGTCGTTGAGGATAATGGCAGGGATCTGCAGGGTCACCATGGTTCCTTTGATTACCGCAGAACCAAAATTCGGATCCAATGTTATTATAAAACCTGCTGCTCCTATTTGCTTCATGGTGTCTGCAACAGCTGCAATGCTCGCAGACTCATATTCATATTCGAATGTATATGTGCAGATAATAAGCTTTCCGTAGGCCAAAGGTCGGATGAAAGGTTCTGGATTTTGACAACTATCAATTGTGATGGTGGTAGCATTCCTCATACATACATCAGCTGCTGCAGCTACTTGGTAATTTATTTCTCCTTCTGTGGGAGCTGCAAAATTGAAGGTCAACTCATAGAAACTTTGCAAACAATTTTAAAATGATATTTTTATAACAACGATTGAAGCATTTCGGATATAAATTACGAGAAATGCCAGATCCACTGTAGCTTTGTCCATTTCCGAGTAAGATGGTATTGTTATATCTGCGATCAGTGATGGATGCAGCAACACTAGTGATCCAAGGGCTAAAAGAAATGACTGAACTCGAAAAAGGGCCACCATTTCCAGCTGCTTGAACAACTAAAACACCGGCTTTGATAGCGAACAATAACTGCAGTTCTAGTACATTGAGGAAAGCAGAATCCCCTGAAGGAACACTAGATGGACCAGCAGAGAGGCTAAGTATATCAACTCCATCTTCGACTGCCTAAATTAATAACAAATCATGTTAATCATCTCATAAGGCAAATTTTAAAGAGAGAGTTCTCCGTATATTCGTGAACCTGATCAACTGCAGCCACAACATCTGACATGTACCCTCCAAAAGCATAAATAGCTTTATACACAGCAATCCTATATGTATATGATGTTAGCAAGCAGAACATTGAATGTTATATCGATAATACTCGAATTCCTTTCTATAAGTTACCTAGCTCCTGGAGCCATTCCACTTGCAGTACCATACTCAAAGCCATTGACAATCACTGAAACATTGTTGATCCCTGCAGCTATTGATGCTGTATGACTGAAAACATTATTATTTTTTTCACACGAAGATAACAATTTGTCAGCTAGAACTACAACAGATTAGAGCTGCTAAACAGTCAGAAATAAGAAGTGAAGAAAATCAGCCAAACTCGTTGTATGGACAAAACCTGCCTTCCATGACCATCTGCGTCATACGGGGATGGGACATCGCGAGTGGCATTAAACTCACCGTTAGCCATTGCCCCACGTGCAAAATATTGAGCACCTATTATCTTGCCATTGCATGCTGTTGAAGGGAATTGCTCCCCAGAAGTGCATTTCCCTTTAAACTTTGTGCTATTTAGAAACCTTGAAGAAGAAGTCATAAAACTGGGATGATCAGGATTTATCCCAGTGTCAACGAAACCTATTACGACACCCTCACCAGAACCCTCTGCACCACCTAATCTTGGCCACACATGAGTTGAGATTCCAAGAAAATCAGGTGTATGCGTAGTAAGCTTCTCGATTTTGACATCTTCGTGAATCAACCGAACACCAGTTGCATTCCGCAGGGTGCTGAGAACCTGAAACAAGTCAAAGATCGTATCACTGTCATAACAGTACACTAAATCCATATCATCCACTTGAATGTACCTCTTCTGAAGTAACATGGACTGCAAAGCCATTCAGCAAATGAGTATAGCTGTAGAGCTTAGTATAGGATCCTTCATGTAAGTGAGATTCCAAGAAAATGGTGTGACTATTACTGATTTTCTCTTTGTATACAAGGTAATCATTGTCAATCCTTCACATTCAAAAAGTAATCTTTAATATCTCAGTAAGCATAGGAAAGTTAATATATACATATATATACAGGATATATACACAATATACATAAAGAAGTTTGCAGTGACACCTGTGGTTTTTTTGTTTGCTTGAGAGAGATAAAGTAGGCTCATCCTCCATTAAAACCATGTAGACCTTAGCCTTTGCAGATGCAAGGTTGATAGCAGTAAAACATATGAGAAATGTAGCAAAGGAGGCCATGAACTAGGAGCTATTGTTTCTGCAAGTAAATTATTTTCAGACAATGAAGAATTGTAAATTATTTTAAGAAGGATCATTGCAGTACATGTATTTTTCATTTTCAAACTACCTGTGATCATGCATGTGGTCATTCTCTTTGGCACCAAGTCTAAACTGCATCTAGAAATCATGGTAAGAAGAAAAAATCAAAAGAAAAAAATAGGGTTTAGACTTTTTAAGTGGAGAAAATGAAAATGGAGGGAAATATGTTGGACCCCATTGAATTGAATTGCAACCATTGCCTTCCATGAAAGTGAAGTTGCTGAATGCTATACAAATTCATCAACTGAATATTCACCTATAAATCATTCTTCTTTGTAACTTTTGTGATCAAATGAACTCATTCTTTACATACAAAAATTGACAACTATGACCCAAGATATGAGCAAATATGGGTATTATTTTTAATGATCTATCTAACTGTACGTATCGGATAAAGATTATATTTTTATATACAAATCATATAAAAATAATTTATAAATTTTTATAAAATTTAAAACTTAAATCTTAAACCCTAGCACCTTAAGACCTAAACCCTAAATTCTAAATAAAAACCTTAAGTTCTACCCCTACACTTTAAACTCTTA
The DNA here is from genome assembly GCA_035048815.1 of Abelmoschus esculentus. NCBI lineage: Eukaryota > Viridiplantae > Streptophyta > Magnoliopsida > Malvales > Malvaceae > Abelmoschus > Abelmoschus esculentus. Next base: position 12,053,339 of record JAUCBN010000009.1, read on the forward strand.
AACTCTAACCTAAAATCCTACACATTAAACTCCTTAAATCTTATCTTTTCCCGATAGTTATAATAAAAAAAATAGAAATAAAAATCTTTAACCACTTTATTTTTGATATTGTTTACGCGGATAAAATCAACCTTTACTTGGTTTCTAAGCAACGTCATTAATCAAACTATAATTTATAAGGTACATTAGACTATCTTTTTTCTGATAACATTAGGTTATATATTTTTTTTTCAAGTAGACATGTCATTTTATAAGTATATTACAATTAATTTTTCGTAAAATTTATCATAATTTTATTTTTATTTCATGATTTACGATGATTTTTATCACATCAGCTTGATAACCGATGAGTAATGTTAAAGTAGAGTCAAAAGTTTTTTTTTAAAAAATAAAAGTCTGTATAAAGCCTAACCGACTTCTATTTTTATTGTAAAATAAATTATTAAATATTTTCTTAATAAAATATTTAAAAACACTTTGAAATAGAACACGTTAAAAAAGTCTCAGTGAACAAAGAAAAGTTAGGGATGAGCACGGAACCCGAACCCGACGAGTTTCGACCTGATCCGATCCGATCGGGTTAATTTTTTTTAAAAAAAATCGGGTTCGGATCGGATTTAAATTTAGGGTGGAAAAAATCCGACCCGACCCGGGACTAATAGTGTAATTTTTTCATATATATTTTAGGGATATTTATAATAATGATCATTCTTTATATATATTTTATACAATTAGGTCATTAAAATTAATTTTTTTATAATTAGGTCACTAAAATTTTATTTTTTACAATTAGATCTCTAAATTTTATTTTTTAACAATTAAGTTCCTAAAACTTAAATTTTTTTAATGATTCAGGTCGGGTCGAATTTTAAAACTTAAAATCGGGTCGGGTATGATGGCGGGTATGAGTTTTTGTATCGGGTATGGATGGGCCGAAAATCCAACCCGATCCGACCCGTACCATCTCTAAGAAAAGTTATGATCTTACTATATTTGAAAAGAGCAATTTATTTACATGATATAAATTTTTTATATAATTAAAAAAAAAATACTATCGTTTAATTACATCAAAATATTTAAAAAACGCTCGAAACTAAATTTAATACGTCATCCTGAAAATAGTTTGAAAAGTCTAAAGTAAAACTAAACGAAACAAAGAAATTATTAAAGCACGAGCCTCTACGATTAGATAATTAGATGAATTCGAAGGTGTAAATTATTAAAAAATATATTAAAAATATAGAGATATAAGATTATAAAAGTTTAAAGATATAAAATTAAATTATTGATAAAATTATAAAAAATATATAAAATATAAAAAAAACTTAATTTATATAATTTTATAAATTAATTTTTTTCTGTTGATTTATTATTTTTCCAGTCATCTCAAATTGTTTATTTTTATTTTTTTAATAATTTTTATTTCATATAAAAATTACTTTCACTCAAAATAAAATATTAAAAAATAAATTATTTTAAAAAAAATTAAAAAATTATTTAATTAAATATTAAAAATATTTTTGACTTTATATAATTCGGTAATGAAAAGCATTCTATGTACGGAAGTAAAGTTTCTGTGAAGTTACATAAAGACATAAATAAAACAGCAATTAAATTCCACAGAGTGATTGATCTGGACAACCATAGATATTTGTAGCATTAAGACTTTTCTAGCATGGTTCTGTCCATATGTCGATTCTTTCGAGGTGACTTTGGATATTTTTGGTCAATACCGAAGTAAAGATTAAGGGTAAAATATGATTAACTATAAAAATATTAAATAAATGATGAGTGTTTGAGGTTATCACATTTTAATTATTAATTCTTTTATTTTATAAATTTATCACTATTGATTTGAATGTGTTTTATTTATTTTCTATATAGCGATTTGTTTATTAGAATTAGTGATAAAAAAGATACATTCTATATTATTTTTATGATCAAGACTGAAGATATAAACATGACGTTGGGCAGGATATATATTTTTATTAGGAACCGGTCAATACAATTTGAGGATATATCTTAGAATATTTAGTTTTTAATATTTAAACTTATGAATTATCTCTTAAACTCTTAAAGCCAAGAGCTAACAACGAATCAATTCTATACGTGAGAATTGAGAAATACTTAATTTTCTTTGGGATTCATTCTTATTTTTTCCTTTTTATTAGTTTGACAATCAGCCTTATAAAATTAAAATCTTTTTCAAACTAAAAAGAGCTCGTTGGGAGGAAGGATCGGTCTGTGACAATTCGTCTTCTTATGAACACACTTAGCAGTGGTCCACTAAGGAAAAATAAGATCGAATTCGATTTTCAACGAGACAACATAATTTAAGTAGATCTTTTTAGTACTTAATCTGATTGTTTTAACGAAAATAGCTGTAGTTAATCTACTCAAGAATCATCTTTCAAATATTGAATTGGGAAGATCGGTTACAAGAGAAAAAGGCAAGTTACAACGGATTGGACCTTGTAGACTGTAACCGACATGAATTCCGCAGTAAAAATCTATTTCAATAATCGACAGAATTGAAACAAAGCTAGATCAAGACGATTTTCTCATTGTCATTCAATTTACTACTTATTCTCGACCTTTATTTTTATTTTCTTTAATCTATTTTAATCTCTTTTTATTCATTCATCACAATCTCAACTCCCTTTTTTATTTATTTGTTTTAAAGCATTCTAAGGTAGAAATAATACAAAATTATATCAGAAATTTTAAATTTTTTGTGGATCAATTCTCTTTATTATACTATTATTTTATTTAATTTGAAGAGAATTATTTTATTTTCGCAAGAAAAACAACGCTAGTCAATAGAACTTACATAAAAAAAAAATTAAAGGCTCAAATAAATAAAATTTTAATTATACTTTTTAGTATAAAAATAATGAACTAGGTCATTAAACTACTTTTAAAAATATAAAATTTTTAAAAATTATATAATAATTATTAAATTTTAACAAAAATGATTATTAAGTTATTAATTATTCATTAATTAAGAAATGTGGCAATTATAAAAATTTATATAATAACATATTTAATTTTAATATTAGACATTTAGACTTTAATTAATATTGTTTTTCGAACTAAAAGTTGATTTGAGATCAAAATCAATGCTAAATAATTAGCTTTTAGAGAAAAATCAATGCTAAACAATTTATACAACAACAATTCTAAACACTTAAATTCCAAAACCAAAAATCCAGAAGCACTTATGAAAAGAACTTTTTAAAAGTAATTTTCATTTCACTTTTTAATAGCAATGCTAAATTATCTCTTAATCAATTTAAACATCAATAATAAAAATTAAATTAAAAATATATTTTTTTTATGGATAAAGAAGCGCACACGCTTATGTCTCGTTACAAAACCTTCCTAAACCTAAATGGAGAAAAAAGAGTGCACAAGCGAGTACTTACAAGATCAACGCTACAAACGGCTACAAAAAAACATGACATTAATCAGGGATCAAATCAGCCTGAACTAGCTGAATAACCTCACTAGGTAGTGTATTATAAACACACAATTCAATCGGTTTATCTCTCATCATCCTAACAAGACAATCCACAACTATGTTCAGTTGTCGACTCACCCGCCTCACGCGCACCTTCCATCGCCTATCAAGCAAATCATACACCAAATCCACAATCGCTGCACCTTGTAATATTTATTATATAACAATTAACGACTGGCCATTTTATATAAAAATTAAAGTTTAATATTTATTATATAATTTTTAAAAATTTAATGATAATTTTATATTTTTAGAGATAATTTAATGATGATTCGTAGCTTACCCATAAAAACGAGGGACCACAACTTAAATCCTGCTCTAGGTTTGTCCATGTTCTTTGTTTCTAGGAAGCTTCAGAACTGGAAAAAAATGCCATTGGTTGCTTGTTTGAATAATAATTATAAAAATAATACCCGAAAAGTCCACGAGAAAGAAACATTGATTGGTAGCGACATTGATATTAGGCTGTATAAATTATGGTTCAACGTACAAGGTAAGAACATCGAGGCAAATGGCGAGGGATCTGTTCGTTGTAGCTGCTGGCAATGACGCGAGAGAGGAAGCAGGAGGGTTCATGTTGTATAGCTCTACAGGGCTGCTCTTACTTTCCATGATTGTTTTATCTCTTTCTATTATTTCAATGATCATCTTCGCTTGTGGTGATGACAACTCTGGAAAGCCTCGCAGGAGTGGGGGCAATTTTACTGGAGGTGGTGGAGGAGGAGGAGGTGGTTGTGGAGGTGGAGGCGGCGGAGGTTGTGGAGGTGGAGGCGGTTGCTGATGATCATAATATCTGAAACATGCATTTCTTGTCTTAAGCAATGTTATGTATAAATAAAAAGACGTTGTAAAGATGCATGTTTGAGTGTAATATGGCCTTTTAGGTCATCCACGAAAATTCTATGAATAATTTTATGATTGTTATAAAATAAAGAAAATATGACAAAGTAAAGAAAATGTAAGTTCATTTTGGCTACTAAGTTTCAATATAGTTGGTAAGGTATGCTTAATTTTTTTACTCAACCAAAAAAATAGAGATAAGAAAGGCTTTTCGATTAGTATCGACTTAAGGATAATGTTTCTTTCGAGTTTAAAAGATTTATTTTGTCTTTGTTTTGTTTGTCCCGTTGTAGTTTGTATATTTTATTTGCTACGATATTTGTCTATTAAACTGATAAAAAATTATTGGGGATATTCTATGATGAGTTAATTATCACGGATATTTAGATGAAAGAATTTTAGATTTTAGAATTATTGTAGAATTAACTTGAAAATTTACTATGACGCTTTTAATATTTACATTGTCATGATTTGTCGATTTAAAGACATGATAAATATTAGGTTGCTTAAAAATGGAAAAAATGTACTAGAGATATCTAGCTGGTTCTAGTCGTAAAAAATAATGATGATAATTGATAAGTGCTCAAAATAGTTAATATTTTATCTTTAATTACTCCTTAATTCGATGATTTATGTTACTGATTTAAGTGTTTTTGTGTAGGACTTTGGATGCTGAAAATTACACTTAAATTGAGTTTTCGTGTGTTTTCGAGAGAGTTATATTCATGAAATGAATTGAGTACGATTTTTATTTAAACAATCGTTAGTAAAAATTAATTCGACTTAAAAATAAGGAATGAATTTTAACGACTAAGAAAAGTACAATGATTGATGATGTCTACCCAAGGTTAGTTAAGAGATTAGCACCAAAGGCATACACAATCATTTATTCATCGGTTAGAGATGATTCAAAGGTATTGAAGAACACTATATCGAACATCGATACAATAATTAATTACCATAACAACTCATCTGGCAACTATAGCTTTACATTCAATAACGTAACATAACTTAATCTCTCAAATCGATTTTTTTTTCACTTATTCATTTTCTCTTACACTCGATTATTTTTACTCGTTTAATATCACATTTTATCAATGTCAATTCTATTACTTACAACATGTTCATTGTACCGTTTGTGTTGCACCGTTTTGATGCGAGAAGCTATTAGTCATTTTTTTATTGTTAGAAATATTTTAAAGCCGTTGAAAAATTATAAAATCGAGTTTTAAATTCTCACCTATAGTGTCAAAACTTTTGTAGAGGTTTTAAAGGGTTTTTAAAAAATAAATTAGTCGTTACTAACCATTACATTACATCGTTTCAAAACCCTGTTTACGAGTTTTCGAAACTTTATCGCAACAATACTTTTTCACAACTCGTACACTCTTTATAGGAAATCATTTTCATTCACTCATATACAGGGGTAGCTTTAAACAGGTGCAATAAAAACGATCATCAGACCAAACCCTAGGTTCGAGATCTAGTACTTTTGTAACTAATTATTTGTGGGCACAATTCCCATATACGTGAGGTTTAATTACAGAAGCATCTAAACTGATACTGCTCAAATTGTAAGGTGAACACAGGCTATTTTGGATCTTGGAAAGGGTATACTAATATGGGCATAGGATTGATGATGGGATGTTTTTTTCTCTGAATAAACCAGACAGATTATCTTCAAGACAAGCTCATGTCACGTGGAAAAACTCCAAACCCTTCCTTGTGTAGTCTTTAGCATGTGGGTCAATGGATGAACAGAATGAGCAAGATAGGCCTACTTATCAGAATCATTTTGCTTATAAAAGGAAAAGGGTGGAAACAGAAGAGATACATGAAGTATTGGATTTTGACAGTGCAGAGTGACGAAATGATGCCAACACAAAACATTCTTGTAAGAAAAAAACACTAAATCAAGACTATGGTCCCCAAACACGAAGGGTTTTGTTCAACACTTTGAGAGAATCATTGCTTTTCAGAAATAATATTAGAAAAGTGCAAGTATAATGTTAAACAGTGGCGAAACTTGAAGTAAGAGTTTATAAATTGGAGGCTTAAATTAAATTTTTTTAAATATTTTGAGGGTTTAACCAAAATTTTTAATAATTTTAGAGATTTAATAATAACTTTTAAAAAATTATAAAAGAGAATTTAATAGTAACAATTAATATTTTGAGTTGCTACCATTAAAGTAATGAAAAAAATTATTTTTTTATTACATCCTCACCAACGGCGACGTATGTGTTCTATAAAGTGAGTCTGTGCCTATTCTATACTTTTAAAGTTCATATATTTAATTTTGATTATTTAAAATTTTATGAATTAGTCTTAAATTTAACTAATCATATATTGGTCGAATATTTAAAGTTTTTTTTTTTCAAAATTGTCATCACTTTAATAGTAACAATTAATATCGTTATTAATTTGAACTTATTAATATCTTTATAAAAGTGAAGAGATTAAATTATGCTAAATTAGAAATAAAAGGATCGAATATAAAATTTTAACATGACATATGAATTTACTTGTAATGCTAATATATTTTACATTCCGACATCTATTATTTAATCTGATGACTAAAAATATTTATTTTTATCTATTTTATATGAATTTAAATTCCGATATAAAAATATAATTCTTCACTATTTAATAAAAAATATACTTTACTTTTGTAAAGAACTTATGTTCACACTATGAAAACAATTATATTGAGCATATTTAGAAACACTTTTGTTTCTGAATCGTCCATGCAGTACATATTTATGTATTTTAACTAAATTATTAATCAAATTTTAAATAACATTTAACACCAAAATTAAATTAATGAAAGGGCTTAGTTAATACGATGATTAGCATAATTAAAAATAATAATTCGAGACCAATTTTATGCTGAGGCATAATAGTTTAGGAACAAAAGTGGATTTATCAAAGCTCGATTAAAAGAATAAAACTTTTTATTTAATTATACATAAAAAAAAGTTAGACTCGTCTTCGATTAATTTAAACTTTTATAAATTTAATTAACAAAATTTAAATAAAATTTGAGATTTAAAATAAAAATTTAAATAACTTACAATTTTTAATAATTAATTGATCGATTTTTAAATTTAAATCAAATCTCTCAAATTCAATAATCTCTATCTAATATAATTCTTTTTATTTCACTTCCAATTAAAAAAATTAATTCAAAAAAATATTCATCCCTTAAGAAGGAATTAACCCATTTTGTGCAAGTAAGAAATATCTTTACCATGTGAGGGATTGATCAAGCGACACGTGTAGATGAGAAACAGAGAATGTAGAAGGAATCACACGTGATAAATGTCCCCACCCTTTAAAACCAAGCCAAAGCTTTCACCCTCCGATTTATCGGCCTTATCGCCGGAACCCAACAATTCTCTGCCGATTTTAACCCTTCTCTCTCTCTCTCTCTAAAAATTCCCCTCCTTTCTCTCTCCTCTGTTTATTCCTCATCACGATCCAGCAAGATAAAGTGAAAACCAAAGGATTCCTGGCGAAAATTAAATATAAAAATACATAAATAATTAGAAATGGGTTAGCTTTATCGCTCAGCTCCATTAAATTTTAAACAGAAGCCTAAAAGAACAAGAGAGAACCCTAGATTTGGGGGGAGTTAAGGTCATTTGTGTTATTTCACGCTATGAATCGGCGATAACGGAAGCAAACGAAAAAGGCGATGTACAGAGGACAGAGAGCGGCCGGTGGGAACAAGGGAGAGGTGGGATCGGTGGATCGGAAGCGGATCAACGAGGCGCTTGATAAACAGCTTGAACGATCGTCGCCGTCCTCTTCGAGAGCGATCAACGGCAAGGATAAGTCATCACAGTCCTCTCAAATGGGGAAACATCAAGCTGATCAATATCGTGACTCGCGCTCTGCTTCTCTACCCAAAGCAAACGCCTCTGGTGGTACGAACATAACCACATCTCCCTCTTACGATAAATAAGTTGGGATTTATGATTTTTTTGTCTTTTTTATTTATGCCGTTTCAAATGAGAATATGAGAAATTTAGGGTTTTTTCCCATGGTTAATTGATTATTTTTGTTCCCATTATTTGAATATATTTGATCTCTGATGAAATTGTAGTTTTCTTTAATTGCTATTAATATGAAATTTACATAATCAAAATTTGATATAAATAAAATAATAATTTTTTATTCTTAATTAATATGAATGTTTTTAAAAAACAAGTCACACTAGATGTATTTCGATGCCCATGTTTGAGAAATAGTGAGGAAAAGAAGGAGAAAGCTCAAAGATTTATGTTGACATTGCCTACAATGGCACTTAACTTTCAAGTAGATGTGTTTTCCTATCTCTAATCAGGATGGAAAAAACATGCTTTTTCATGTAAAAGCTCTTAATTTATAATTTTTCAGTGTTTGGTGTTATGTGATTATATGGTTATTGGCCCGACCTTGTATTTGTATGAACAAGTGTTGCTCAATGTCTACCATTATAGCTCAAAGGAAAGGTCGGCATTGAAACTATGTTTGTCTTAGCCTTTCTATGTTCTCCTCAATATTCTGTATCAAATGAAATCAATCCTTGTATGTTTTATAAACTTTCCATGTATTCATCTTTCTAAAATTTCACATCATAGTTGTGCATCCAGTGGTTTCCCATCTAAAAACCATGTTTTCAAACTGAGGGTTGTTACTTTTTGTCTTTGGTGGTGATGCTTTGTGCTGATACAATTTTGGATTGCATTTATGCAGATGAATCTGAAACTGACAGTGAAGGGTCTGATGTTAGTGGTTCTGATGGGGATGACACGTCTTGGATCTCTTGGTTTTGCAATCTACGTGGAAATGAGTTCTTTTGCGAAGTTGATGAGGACTACATACAGGATGATTTTAACCTTTGTGGGCTAAGCAGCCAAGTTCCTTATTATGATTATGCACTTGATTTGATTTTGGATGTTGAATCTTCTCACGGTAAGGTTACAATTTATTTCTTCTCATGTCATGTTGTAGGATGTTTGGAAATCTGTTCCTTTTTGTTCTTGTTGATATCTTTCTTTGCTATTTTCTTTTGGTTTTATTCTAGTAATTGGCTAATTGCGTTAAATCTTGTTGATGGCAAAATTTTCAATTTTTTCTGTTATTTATGTCATCTAACATGGCAAGTTTCTTGCACCCCTGTTTCTTGCAATGATTAATTTGTGTTGGACTGACATTTGATAGGAGATATGTTTACGGAGGAGCAAAATGAATTAGTTGAATCTGCGGCAGAGATGCTTTATGGTCTGATTCATTCCCGATACATATTGACAAGCAAAGGAATTGCTGCTATGGTGAGACGTTTTCCATGATATTCAATGTTATAGTTTGATGTTTTCATATACATGTAAATTGAGCAACTGATTACAACTATATTTATATTTGAATTTTTACAGCTAGACAAGTACAAGAACTATGATTTTGGAAGATGCCCTAGAGTTTACTGCTGCGGACAACCTTGTCTTCCAGTTGGTCAATCAGATATTCCTCGGTCAAGCACCGTAAAAATATACTGCCCTAGGTGTGAAGACATCTACTACCCTCGCTCCAAGTACCAAGGCAGTATCCTTTTGTCCATTGAACTTATTTGCTACTTCTTGCTGCATGCATTTTGTAGGGGAAGATAACATGCATGTTATTGATCCTCATAGTTCCTGCATTAGGGTCTTTAATTTTCATCTCTCAGCATCTTGCTAACTAGGAATAACTTGTTTTATGGCCAGCGAATAAGATTTCTTTCGATATTGTTCTTTAAAAGAAATAAGTAATGAGTTTACCTTCATTCTATCTAGACACCGACGGAGCCTACTTCGGGACAACATTTCCGAACCTGTTTTTGATGACATACCAGCACTTGAAGCCACAAAAATCATCTCAAAGCTACGTTCCAAGAGTATTCGGGTTTAAGATCCACAAGCCATGACATAATACCGGGCTTAAAGCTCCCTTTGAGGCAATCCTTCTCCTCAGTTATATTCCCTTTTGCCTATCTTCTCTTTTGGAAGTCATGCTTTTGAATGCCGTCTTTCATGTCCTTTCCATATGTTTTTAAACGAATTATGATAATCAATTGTTCATTTTCAATTTCTTCATCCTGCTTCTTTCTTGGTAGGGTAACCATTAAATTTCCTTTTAGGTAAACCCTATCCCTATATAGGAACAAAGTCAAATGCTGCTCTAATTTCAAGTAATTTTACTATGCAAATGCATGTCCTGGTTTGTTCCGAAGAAGTTTTGCCTTGAAAGTCCTAACAACACACTCGGATATGAGTATTATTAAGCAAATCGTTGCAAAACAGATAGAATAAGTCAAAATTCATAATATTTAACAAATATTATATACGAACTACCAAGAAAACAATACGTTATTCTCATTTATATGTGCCATGCTCTTGAGGTTGTGGTTCAGTCTGGTGTTCGTTGGAGCTGAATTTGATCGTCAAGTCGGATTCCAACATACTAGTGTCATGGTGTTCAAATCAGTCGCAACACCCTTGGAGATGAATATAGTTTTAACGGATGTCTTGGCAAAGGGTAGGTAGTTTTGTTGGTAATGCTCACAGGTTCGTGGTAACATGTGTCTTCGATACGTACCGTTTACGAATTATCTGTATACTTTTTAATAATTATGAGGGTGATCTTTGTAGTATCGCAATTATCAACTTTTTGGCTTTTTATTTTTGATGTCGTCAAACTACGGTAATTGAAATATGATCATATCATGTTTGCAATGATAGACTAATGCGGAATATGTATTTGATTTAGGGTAAATCGTCTGTCTCTTTCTCATGTTTTTATTCGTGCCTCAGCTTCAAATTAGGGAGTTTAAGATGTAGGGTTTAGGGTTTAAAGTTAGAGTTTGTAGTTAGAGTTTAGGGAATTAGGGGTAGAGTATATTTTTTAGGGTCGAGGGTTTAAAATATAAAAAATAGGGTTGGGTTTAAAATTCATTTTTTATGAAATTTTTAAACGGAGGTATAGATATAGGCATGATAAAAAGGTAAATGATTTTTATCCATTTCATTATGTAGTGAAAATGCATGTTTTATAGCACGAATTTAATGCAATAATTATATTAATAATTATTAATGTGATTTTTTTTATTGATGAAAGATGTGTATGGGTTAGAGGTGTTTATTGAGCGAGTTGATCGCGAATTAAACAGTGCTCAATTCGTGCTTATTAAAAAAATATTATTCGACTTGATTCATTACTCATTAAAATTATACTTGACTTGTGTTCGTTAAAAATATTTGTTGCTCAACTCGATTCGTTACTTATTAAGCTTACTAAAAAATTATCTTATTTTTAACTAAAGTAAAATTTAATAATATTACACGTGGTTTAATATCAACATAAATTAATAAATTAAATAAAAAAATGTATAAAACACTTTCAAAGTTAAAGTTCTAAACTAACAACCTATAAATATACCAAATTTATATAGTAAAACTAAATTAATAATTATTATTTAGATTTATTTTTTAAAATAAAATAATTTTAAAGTAATTACTAAAAACATATTTAAAAAAATTTAACGAATTGCTCGCGAACTTATCGAGTCAAGTTAGACTTAATTTGACTCAACTCATTAAGGTCTCGAATCGAGTTAACCCGAATCGAGTATTTATCGAATTTTGACTGAGTCGAATTCAAATAACTTATGAACTGTTTAACTCATTAATCACCCCTAAATTATCGACGTATAAAGTACTCTTTAAATAATTTTTAAATATTTTATTTAATAATAGCTTATGATGATTTCAATAAGTAGCCAATTTTAAGAGAGTGTAACTAAAGTGGTAATATTTTCGATTACTATTAAATGTTATGTTGTCTACTACACTAATTAATATTTTTTTTTATCAGACTGATAATCTTATTTTCTTTGAGAATTTTATTTTATAAAAATAACAATTTTTGGAGAAGTACAAACTGATGACATTAAAAGGGAAAATTCTCCAAATTAAGTGTTTTTCAATGAAGATGTCCAAGTCATGATCCAAATTCCACAATTAATCAAGGGGGAAAATAAAAAATTAAAGATGAAGGGCTTTATTAATTTCAGTAAATTTTGAAAAATAAAATGTTTTATATTGCATTTTTTTAATCAGCTATAATGTTATACTAGTATTTATTATAGAATATACTCTTAATTATTGGATATTGACCGTTCAATTACTGTGCTAGCATTACTGGTGCTCAAACCCGTGACATCTAAAAACAATAACCGTTCTCTTAACCACCATAATTGATTCAAAAGAAATATTTGTTTTGGTGAGGTGGACAATGGATTCAAGTTTATGAGACCGAAACAAATTAGATTAAATTTTTTTTTTGGTTTGTTGATAGTGATTGGAATATTTGTTTTAGGGTCGAAAAAGTTTTTAGATATTTTAAATGGTTAAAAATAAAAATAAAAAAATTAATATTTTATAAATTTCAAAAATAAAATTAAAAACTATATATATATATATATACATATTACACGTTAAAACAACAATATTAACAATTTAGTAATCAAATTATACTAAATATAAATGATCAAAATATAAATTTTTAAACTTCAATAATCAAAATAAAAAATAGATATATTATAGATTAATCTTATACTACTATCTATTACAGTAGTTATTTTGTTTAGCAACCTATTCTTGCTGCTGTTATAACCACAGGGAACCAAAGAAAAGAAATGAATACTCATTCGTGGTGGGTCCCCACTTCTGTATCCGTTTCTAACGGCCTATAATACCGGGTAGTTGTACAAGGAAACAAGAATATAAATACACACACTCTAAGAAACCAAAAAAAAAAAAATATATTTTAAAAAAACTCCAATTTTGTCTTATAAGATCTTCTAGACTGGGGACTGAAGGCAATGGCGGCGAGAGTTTAAAATCTTAAGCATTCCTCTTGGAAAGATGTATGTTGTTTGATTTCATTTTTTTTTTTTTGAGTTTTTTTTACTAGAATTGACAATTCATTGGCTCTGAATTGAGCGGATTTGCTCAAGATTTTGAATCTGCTCTTTTTGGCTTTGCGATCGTGTTTATTTGAATCGTAATTTCCCTCAGCAAATAGCAAAAAAGAATATAGAAATCTTCGCTAATTCATTCTCTACGAATTCATTTATTGCGTTTAGAACGGAATTAAGGACAAGGTTCTGCGAGTTTAAAGGTTGGAAGATGAGTTCCTTAGCTTCAGTCAGCGAAGAGCTAGCTGAGATCGACGGACAAGTAGCCGACATTTTTCGAGCTTTATCGTAAGAATTTAGTTTCCTGTTTCTCTTATCTTTTGTTTAGTTATTTATGTAGTGATAAACAATGTAGGTGCTATCAATTAGATTGTTCTATGTAAAATTTATCATCATTTATGACTGCATCTGGCATCTGCTTGCTTATGAACTTGAATTTCTTGCTTCTACACTGTTTAAAATGTTGTTCCGTTTTCATTGTAGGAATGGATTCCAGAAACTGGATAAGATTAAGGATGTTAATCGGCAGAATAGGCAATTGGAAGAGCTTACTGACAAGATGCGAGAGTGTAAAAGGTATTTTTAGATTCATCCTTGCTCGAGTATATTTTTGTTTTCGTGATGGAGCGCGTGATTGATCGCATTGGAGAGCTATGTTGTACGGATACAGGTATGGAAACGAAAATAATAAATTTTAAAATTACAGGGACGACAAAGGTATGACCAATATGAAACAAATTTTAAATCCTATAAAAGTATATAAATAGAAAGTCATGTAAAAAATCATGTGAGGATGATAAAGTCAAAAGAAACTAGAATTATACAGAAAAATGGTAGGAGAATAGAAGAAAAAATGGAGAAGAAATACTTGCAGATATCCAAGCTTTACTCAATATATCCTTGGTGTGGGGACGTATTGGGTACGTGATATGACTTTAGACTGAATTAGTCATGCTTCATAGTTGGAAAGGATATCATACTTTACTATCAATAAGCTGGAATTATTAATGCTGAACTCCAAAACCATCTGTTCTTGCACTGTATGTCTTTTCAGGCTGATCAAAGAGTTTGAAAGAGTAGTAAAGGCAAAGGAGAGTAGAACTGATGCACACACCCAAAGAATGCTAAATGAGAAGAAGCAGTCAATGGTGCTTTATAACTTTTAACTTTTATTTATTTTGTTGTAATTCTTAGTTCAAATCCACCAACTTGTTGGTTGAATATCTTGTGTTTGAGGTTTTCTCAATCTTATGGGATTCACATGCAGGTCAAGGAACTGAATTCATACGTCGCCCTTAAGAAACAGTAAGTCGGCACCAACATTACAAGTTATCCTTGTTCTTTTGGAAAGATGAGGTTAATTCATGCATGTTCATGCTCTAACTAGTTACAAATAGTTTATAATGATTATAGATAGAGTTATTTATTATTCAGAGTTAAGACCTCTCTTTCCATTGCCTTGAAAATCCTCTTGTTTTACTTTTAACCTCTTTATTTCCTTCATTCTTGTGATCTTGTGTCAGTAAATTAATTTTGCTGATTGAAATTTGGAAATTCATCAAGGACACAAGTACAGATATTTGCAACAATAATATCATTAGTGTTTGATGTTTAATTTGTCTTCATTTGACATTGTTACAGACATCAAAGCAAGCATGGAAATAACAAACGAGTTGATCTCTTTGATGGGCCTAATGAAGAAGATAATGCCTTGCTAGCTTCATGTAAGTCTATCAGCTTCCTTGAAGATTGTTATTTCAGCTGATTCTTTTATGTGGATGTTCAAGTTGAAATTTTGTGTATAAACAGTGACATGGATAGACATAGTTCTGTCATAACCAGTCTTTTCTTATGGCATAAACAATCTACAAAGATGAAAAACTCACTTGCACAAAATAGTCTCTGTTTCTTTTTTGTGTCTGTTTTAAGTGTTGTCATAACAATTCTAAGCAGTTTGTTGTAAGATATGAAAGTAAATTTGTGCTATTTCTACAACATTTGTTGTATAGCACACTTAATATGACAAGTGATGAGAAGCTTAATAAAGAAACCTTTTATCACTCAAACCAATATTATATTCCACCTTAGAAAAGAAAAGTCTACCTATTTCTAGTTTTACTTTTATGTTGCTTATGAAAGTGTACACTTTGCTATACAAATAACTTCTACTATTGATGCACACTTCATATTGGTTCTGAACCCTTTTCCATTGATTGTCGGGATAATGTTGAATGTTGACTGGAACCGATGTATAACTATCATATTTTGCTTCAACTTCAAACTGTCATAACACATACCTGTATGTAGTGCAGCTATGACAAACCAACAGCTAATGGATAAAGGAAACCAGATGATGGATGAGACTGATCAAGCCATTGACAGAGCTAAGAAGGTCGGCGTCCGAACTTCCGTTGCATAAGATTTTGTAACATATACCACATCATCTACTACAGAATAATTGGATTTTGACATTAACTTTTTATGTTGGTGTCTAATTTTTGAGTGACCATTGTTTATAATATAGGTTGTTCACGAAACTGTTGATATTGGAACAGACACTGCTGCAGCTCTCAAGGATCAGGTAAATAACTTCAATCCAAAGCATTAAGAACCATTCTACTCTTGGGTTGTACTATATATATTTTTTTTATAGATTTTACTGTGACATTCAAACTAATATGTGTTATCTCATTCATATTTTAGACTGAACAAATGAGCAGGATAGTTAATGACCTTGATACTATCCATTTTTCAATGCAAAAGGCATCTAAATTAGTCAAAGAAATTAGTAGACAGGTGAATCTCTAAAACATTCACTTCATTCCAATACCATTCAAGTGCATTTTCTAATGCATTTCCTTTATGTTCACAGATTGCTACCGATAAGTGCATTATGTCACTCTTATTTCTTATCGTGGCCGGTGTCATAGCCATCATAATTGTGAAAGTACTGTATTTCTCAACCTTAAACACACATAAAAGTTTATATACTTGTGCTGAATTATTGGTGTTGTGTGTTTCAGCTGGTGAATCCGAAGAACAAGGACATCCAGGATATCCCGGGATTAGCACCGCCTGCGATGAACCGTCGGCTACTTGGGGCTCTTTATTGACCGAACTACTTGATGGTGTCGGTATTATTCGCAGCCAAATCGAAACGATGAATGACGAGCCACTATCCATGGCGGCTAGAATTTTTGAACAAGTAATATGGTGGCATTTTCATGAACTGTTGTAGAGCTGCGTAGTATTTATGATATTTTGAATTGCATTACTGTTTTGATGCTATTGTGAACTTCTGAAGCATTAATATCATGCCTAGTTTTAATTCTTTGTTTCCTTTTGATTGTCTCTTTTCATTGATCAATTATTTCTTGTTTATATTATCCAATTGATCTTAGTTCATAATCCAGTTATCATCCAAAATCACTAATTCTCTATCGCCGTATTAAATATATCGATTTGATTTTGATTTCACCTATTATCAAATATGTATTATTTATTAAGATCTCTTCACTATTAAATATATGAGTCTTGTATAATATTTTTTAAAAAATTCTTTAAATTTTTTTTTTAAAAATTAAAATTTTCTAAATCCTATATCAAATCATCATAAGATATAACTTATTTTCTTTTTAAGAATTCTTAATCTTTAAAACCAACTGATCTACCATACTTCGGTGTGCTTTTGACTAATTAGCAATTAGAATTCATCTTTTTAAGATATTAATTAATTTTAATCGAAATATTTATAACTGATATACATGATTTAATCACTCTTTCAATCAGAACATTCACAGTTATATATAAACTGACGTGTTTTAAATAAGAAATTAGAAGTTTTAACTTTATCGATAACAATCTTATAATTAATTGTAGATGTTTAATAAAGGCTTAATGACACCATTGGCCTTTGATGTATATACTTGAGTTGCCCCTAAAGAATTTTTGGGATGCTTTTCTCATAAATTTTAAATTTTCTATGTTATCCATATAAATTTAAAAGGGGTAGATTTTTTATGGTCTTTACATGTAATTTTGACACTAAAAAGTATTTAAACTATATTTGTTATCCTCCGTTAAAGGTAATAAAGTCTCGATCATCGTTTATTATAGACTTTTTTCAATTGAGTTTAACTCCGACAGACTCGTTCGTCATATCCATACTAAAAAATAATATTTTTACGAAAATATAACATATATAAAACTTAAAGGTATTTATTAAACCTAAAAAAAAGAACGATATCCTCACAAAAACATTAATATTTCCCACTTAAAAATACAATTTAGTAAAAACTTATCTATATACATGAAAATTTTAAAATTTAATAATATTATTATTAACAATAACTTAATTATTTTCTTAGTTATTATGATTTTAAGATAAAACAAACATTGAATTTTAAAGGAAATAAATCCCATATAAAACGGAAGAATTAGAAGTAGTATAAGTCATGTTCTTGGGGACCAAGGCAAGGCGAATGCTATAAATAAGCCTGCTTCAGCCACTTAGCTTTGCATCTTCATCTACTTCATCTTCGGTAACTTCAGAGAATATCGAAAAAAATCTTCCATTCCCAATCCCAAGTCATCAATGGCGCCACCGGCTCTTCTTGGCCCACCGGAAATCCGAAAAGCCACCGCCACCGCCACCAGCGCAAGCGATCCTTTCATGGATGCCATGGTGGCCAACTTCAACAAAGCCAAGAACTTACCTCCCATGGGGTTCACCGAAAACATGTCAGCCACATATCTCTCCACAGGCAACCCTTGCCTTGACTTTTTCTTCCATATCGTCCCTAATTCCCCATCCCATTCCATTAAAGAGATATTGAAGCTTTCTAGTTTCTTGGGCTCACGACCCTTTGACCACTCTCAAGCTTATTTGTAACCTACGCGGTGTCCGTGGCACTGGGAAATCTGACAAGGAGGGGTTCTACACGGCGGCGTTTTGGCTACATGAACACCATCCGAAAACTCTCGCCTGCAACTTGGATTCCTTTGCTAATTTCGGGTATTTCAAGGATCTTCCCGAGATTCTTTATCGCATGCTTGAAGGACCCAAGGTTAGGGAGATTCAGAAAAAGGAATGGACTATGAGAAAGAGGTTTCTAAAACCAAGACGCTGGATTTTGTGGAGCCACGAACCAGGAGGGATGAAGAGGGAAGGAAACGCTTTTACAATGAACTCAAGAAGTCTAAGATCGAGAAAGAAAAGGCTTTTTCTTCAAGGAAAGAGAAGAGGATTGCAATAGCGAAAAAGGTCATCGACAGACACTCGTATGATCCCGAGTTCAGATTCCTCTACGAGCGTGTCTCTGATGTTTTCGCGGCTTGTTTGAAGGTCGACATGGAGTTCATGAAATCTAATGAACCCAAGAACATTGGTCTTGCCGCCAAATGGTGCCCATCAATTGATTCTTCCTTCGACAGATCGACTCTTCTTTGCGAAGTATTGCCAAGAAGGTATTCCCTCGCGAGAATTACCCAGAATATGAAGGCGTGGAAGAAGAACATTATACCTATAGAGTTCGTGATCGGCTGAGGAAAGAAGTTCTGGTGCCTCTCCATCAGCTTTTGGAATTGCCCGAGGTGTATATTAGTGCAAACAAATGGGGTTCAATCCCTTACAACAGAGTAGCCTCAGTGGCCATGAAGCTTTACAAGGAGAAATTTCTGAAGCACGACACCGAGCGGTTCACCAAGTATTTAGACGATGTAAAAGCTGGGAAATCCACCATTGCTGCCGGTGCATTGCTTCCCCATGAAATAGTCGCATCCTTAAACGATAAAGGCGGTGCAGAGGTTGCAGAGCTTCAATGGAAAAGGATGGTTAGTGATTTGCTCCAAAAGGGAAAGCTCAGAAATTGCATGGCGGTTTGCGACGTTTCGGGTAGCATGTATGGGACACCAATGGATGTTTCCGTGGCATTGGGAGTATTGGTCTCAGATCTAAGCGAGGAGCCATGGAAAGGGAAGCTTATCACCTTCAGCAAAAAACCAAAACTTCAATCTGTGAAAGGTGAAACTTTTGATGGATAAAACTGAGTTCGTGAGAGAAATGGAGTGGGGAATGAATACTGATTTTCAGAAGGTGTTTGATCTTATGTTGAATGTTGCTGTGGAGAGCAAATTGAAGCCTGAACAGATGATTAGAAGGTTGTTTGTTTTCAGTGACATGGAATTCGACAAAGCTTCAGCATCTCCATGGGAGACCGACTATCAGGTCATAGTGAACAAGTTTACCGAGAAAAGGTACGGTGAGGCCATTCCACAGATCGTGTTTTGGAACCTGAGACATTCAAGTGCTACACCAGTGCCTGCTACTCAGAAAGGGGTGGCTCTGGTTAGTGGATTCTCAAAGAATTTGATAAAGATGTTCTTGGATCAAGACGGCCAAATCGACCCGGAAGCAATCATGGAAGCTGCCATTTCCGGTGAAGAGTACCAGAAATTGGTCGTTCTTGATTGATGATACAAAGTGATCAGTGACCTATAAAAAAACAAGTCAAACTTTGCCTTACTGCTAGGCAAGGATCATGTTCTATTTAATGACAAGGTTTGAATTTACTTGGTAAATTGAAATAAAAATTACATAAAAAGTAGCCAATTTAGCACCTACTTCCTCTAAAATAGTAACAATATTTACTTGGTAACAATATAATAGGTCTATAAAAAAACTCAATATAAATTAATCGATCAGTGAATAAACCAATTTTTTAAAGTTATTAACAATTTTTTAACCGCATTCTCACTTAGATTACCTTTTTACTTGAATCACTCTTTTTACACCGATTTTCTTATTTAGAATTTAATCCTTAACTTGACCACGACATATTATA
Source organism: Abelmoschus esculentus (assembly GCA_035048815.1). NCBI lineage: Eukaryota > Viridiplantae > Streptophyta > Magnoliopsida > Malvales > Malvaceae > Abelmoschus > Abelmoschus esculentus. The sequence continues at coordinate 12,073,539 of JAUCBN010000009.1, forward strand.
AATTTAGATTTCGTATTTTCTGACTAAGTTGCTCTGAACCTTAAATTATATTTCAAAGGCGAATCAGAATAGTTTGGAATATGATCCAAGGTGCAGCTATCATTTCTACATGCTTTAGACCTGAGCTCAGAAATGGGAGCCCAATCCTAGTGGTTTGGCTGAAACTTAAGAGCTCACTTTGAACATAAAATGAGACCCTAGTGTAAAAATCTGGACCCTTCGAACCAATTTCTTTTCTTGAACAAAATAGTCAAAAGGTTGGGCTGAAATTTCTAATGCCATTTTAGTCAAAAAGATCATAAGAAAACAAGAATTCTCTGGTTCCTGCATTCAGAAGCAAAAGCATTTCACCAGGAAAAACAAAAACAAAAGCACTTTTTCTTCCTGTTCAATCTTTTATGAACATGTAAGACAAGAGAGTGCAGTAACAATGAAGCTCAACACAAGGGAAACATCTTCACTAAGCAAGTTCCATTTATGTCAAATCCCATTTTACATTACTATACACAAATACAAAGGAAAATTAGTACAGAAATACAACAAGAAGAGCCTAAAAAAACACTCTTCTCACCATTTCTTTTCACACCATTTCTTTCATTTAAGCATTAGTATTAGTCAAGAAAAAAAAAATATATGTTTCTCATATAGATCCATACATCTTATAGATCCATGCTATATAACATTCAAAGTTAAAATCTTTAGTATGAACTGTTTCTTGAAGGGGGATAAAGGGATAAAAAAAGAACCCAGAAAAGAACCTTCAAGATAGGCTTCTTCTTCATGGATCTCCATTTTTCTTAGCTATTTATTTAAGTATATGGTAGATATGTTGTTTACTTTCTTTGCCAGGTGATTCAGGCAGCTGCAATAGTGCCTGTTCGGAAAGGGTAGTCTTCAGATTTGGTTGGAGATTCAGATTTCCTTTGATCTTTCTTTCTCAATGCTTTCATGGATCTCCAATTCTTTTCCTTGGCTTCATCCATGTCGATTTGTTCTTGCCTGCACTCTTCACTACAGAAAGGTGTGTCCCCTCTGCAACACATTGTAACATGACAAAAACCAAAGTACAAATCACCAACCAGAGTTACCTTTGTCACAAAACATGCATTTCCTTTGTTTGATGTTTGGCCTCAAAAGCTACTAGAGTTCATTGGATCATTCTAAAGTTCGAATCTTTCAATTTAGATAACACTGGTACTTAAGCAATATGAAAGAGAAAATAAAGAACTGACCTGTACATGAAGATGTCTGTGTTACCCCTAAGAGATTTCTTGCACAGGAAACAAGAATCCAAGAAATGGGGTTGATGGTCTTCAAATCTGCCATCAAAAAATCTGACAGACCTCGGAGATGAAACTAAACAAGAAGAAGAGAGGTTCCTTAAACTACTCCTTTTTGAGAAACAAAAGGGTGTTGAAAAAAACCCATTTTGGCCATGATTCTGGTAATGGATTCCTGAAAATCCCGCTTCCATGGCTGCAAGGGAAGCCAGGCCATCATCTTCTTCAATGAAACAAGGTTTCCTTGAAGGTCCAGAAAACTCCATTTAATTCAATTGTTAGAAAAGGTGTAATCTTTGAAGAGAAATAGGAGAGAGAAGGTTAAAGAGAGATAAAGAAATGATGGGTTCTTTGTTCAGAAAAAGATTATAAGCAACGAAGGTTTGAGAGATATTCTTTCAAACGGATTCTTTGGCTTAATATAATAAGTTAAGTTATACCTTAAAGTTCGAAATTATTTTTGATTAATTGTTGTGATCACTTTAACAAATTTGCCAAGACTTATACTTAAAATTACAAAAGAGCTATGCAATTTTTTTAGTAATAATTAGAAAAGGTGTTTTATAATTTTTTAAAAAAGTTTTTATATAAATATTGTTTATGGTTTTTTATTTATAAAAATATTTTTTTTTAAATTATTTTCAACAATATTATAAATTAATGTTAAAATCAGAAAATAAATTATATTACTATTATATTTTCATTTGTTTGTATATATATTTTTTAATCATAATTTTTTATATACTAATTAATTTATATCGAATTTTATAAGAATTTATTATAAAAGTTAGGGATGTCAATAGGAAAGGTTTCATAGAGATTATCCTACTTCACAATCAATTGAATAATGTTTGTTATAAATTTTGTGGGTTGTAGGGTGGGAATGAAGATAAATATTAGATTCACCGTGCGTGGTAGCAAAGGCATGAATATATCTAGCAAAAGCATGAATATATCTTTGTACTCGTTCCATCCTCACCTATCTCGTATCATTCCTACTAGACCCGTTTTGTCTTTATCAGTCTTAACTGATCTTATAACATGTTATTATAAATATTATTAAAAATATAATATCAGTTTGAATTATAGTCAAATTTAAGGTAATTCATATTGACTTATTTTAGTATATTAATGAAAAGTTCGATATATATATATATATATAATTGAGTTTAAGATTGATCATATAAAATATATAAATATATTTTAAAATATTAATTTGAATTAGAATCAAATTTAAGATAATTTATATTAACTTGTCTGTTAAAATTTATAAATATATAGAGATAAGATTCAATTACATTGTAACACTCTCTTCCCGACCCGATAAGAAACCGAGTCAAAAGATGTTATGGTCAAGAGTTTCGGTGGTTGGTGACTTTTTCTGATAGCCTGATTGGAACAGATCTTATTCTTATTTGGACCAGTTTAAAACTTTTCATCCTTTAAGGATTTAGGGGTAAGCCTTGATAATTATAAGATCATCTTAATGAGTACAAGCACCCGTTTTGAAACGGTTAAGGGACCATATCGATATGCTGTTATTAGTGTCGGCAATACAATTATCTTGGGGTCAGTATCGATACGTCAAGGGGGTCTGTAGCAAAACGTTATGCTCATTCCTAGGTCAATCAGGTTTGACCAACGGGGTGTATCAAAACACATAAGGGTTGTTTCGATACCTAGGTTCATGACAGGTAATATCGTTAGGTTTGTTTCGATACTTTGGGCTAAATGTTTTGATACACGAAGACCGATCCAAAATTCCTAGGGTTTGACTTGATCAATCGTATTGATACTCCCAAGGCCAGTATCAATAACAAAATTAGCATATTCAAAACGTTTCGAAACATACCTAGACCGTTTCAATACCAATAAAAATTTCCTAAAATTTCTCAGTCTATTAAGCAGACAGTATCGAAATGTTAAGAACTCGTTTCGATACGTTTGACCTGTAATGTCATATTTTATCTAATTTTTATCAATTTAACTTAGTAAATGAATTTTAATTCCTATGAAATTTTACCAACAACCCTTATTAAGCATATTTTAACAATATACCAAAATTTAAGTCATTTCGAATTCATTTACTAGGTGTGGTCTTTTAGTTCTAAGTGTACTTACTTTAACCATTTAATCCATTTCATATAAGGGTCATTGTACATAGTAATAGACTAAGTATGAGTTACGGTTTTGCCAACATATTAAAGTACGTAAGTATGACTCAACAAAATATGTTGTCACCATTTTAAGAGTGTTTATAACAAAGTTTACATACTAGTGACTTGTGATCTTGCCAAAAATCTTGCAAAAAGGGATCCAATCGTTCTCAACAACCGTCAACCTAGAAATGTATGAAAAATGAATGTGTTAGGCATATTTTGCCTAGTGAGGTAGTTTTGTAACACCCGACCTGGATGTCACATTGGGCCTTCGGCCTAAAACCTGTATTTTAAAAATTTTATTCCAAAGCCCATTAAATAATTCAAACTCAAGTCCAAATGTAATTCATAAAATTCATTCGAGTTAAAAACATAAGCCCAAAATAAGTTAAAGAAATCGGAGCTCTAAAATATTACAAACCATTTAAAATATTCGATCCAAATTAAAATAAACAGAGTTACATTACATAGGGTTCAACATAGTACTAGCCCACTAAATCTAATAAATGTACTCTGCCAACACGGTCGATGCTAAAATCCAAACCTTGATGGTGCTCCATGAACCGGCTTCATCTAGCCTACGCACGAAAACACATTTCGAACGCTGAGCTACAAAAGCTTAGTGGGTACGCCGAACTCGGTCAACATCATGCATATCATAAGAAGTAAAGCACAACATATAAAATATCGTGCATGATATGATGATCTAGCATGCTTGCCTACCACCTGGCATGAACAATGTATAATAACGCACACAATATATACATGTCAAAACAACAACGCAAGGTAGTGAGGCCTGCGTTCACACAGAATCGGGATCCCACACTACGAGCAAGGCCCGCGTCCACACAGCATCAGGATCCCATACTCAAGGATGAGGCCTACGTCCATACAGTATCGGGATCCTACATCCGGGATTTGAGGCCCGCGTCCACATAGTATCGGGATCCTCCAAATCCCATACTCGAAATGTCACATCGAGTATCATCGAATGAGGCCCGCTTCCACACAGCATCAGGATCCTACATTCGGAATGGTCTTCAAAATTATCACCCGGAATGTTACATCGAATGGCCTTTAACGTGTTGCAACACTTTTGGATATCCGAATTTCCATCAAACAAGGACTCGATACACACAAATGATCCACCTAGGATCTTCTCAACAATACATATCAAGACTTAACATAGCTTAGCCGTTTGGGGTTTATAACATTAATCTTGCGATAACAATTCATTTAATTATTTATAAGATTCATTTGGATCCTTAATTCTCTTATCGAACCTCAACCAATACCAAACTTGTCGAGCTCTCGCAGGAGTATCGATACCTTATGTGGGGTATCGAAATACCCTGTATCGATACCTACCCAAAGAAGGTATCGAAACACTAGTATCGATACTAGTACAAATACCCTTTGACCACTTTTAAAGTCAACGAAAGGGGAATATCCGTTTCGATACTGGTATCGAATCGAATATGCCACTGGAGGGTTTGGTATCGAAACCGGTATCAATACCCCATCTTCACTAACCTATTTTTCGCTCAAGGGTATCGATACACTGACTATTGGTATCGATACCCCCTGCACGAACTTGCAGGTTTCAATTAGAAAATTTTAAGGATTCTTCCCAACGTTAATATATTCGATTCTAAAGCATTCCTACCTGATATTATGATTATTTGAAGCGTTTTAACATCAATTTCCAATCATTAATAACACTAATACAAATTCCACCATTAAAGCTTATCAAGCTATAAACCAAGCACACATGCACAAGATCTACATGAATGCTATCTACCATGAAATGCATGATAATGAGAAGAGTTGGGAGTACCAACCTTGAACTAAAAACAGCAAAACCCGAGCTCCATTCACCCTCAAGCTTTTCCACCACCAAAGCTTGTTGATGGCCCTCCAACCTCTTTCTCTATAAAGAGATGTTAAGCCAAGCATTAGACAACACTTAGGAAGATTCTCAGAACATAAAAAACACAAGAAACTGAGATTTAAACCTTTAAAACCTCATTCTCGTTTTTCTCTCAACCCATACTCAAAAACTCTCATCCTCACCAAACCAACACATTCTTACCTCTTTGGATAGATCTTTAACCACTCAAAAACTTACTCTTCACCTCAAAAACGTGAATCCTTAATAAAACTTAAAAGCTCTCACCTTTAGCAAGATTTTCTCATGAAGAAGAGAGAAAGAAGAAGATGAAAACCTATGACCTCACCCCCTTCCTTTCTGCAGAAAACAACACTCTAAAACCCCTCTCTTTTTGTCCCTTAAAAGTGCATTTACTAAAATACCCTTCTTTAACCAAAGCCACACACTAAGACCAAAGATACCAAGGCCCAACAAGACCCAAACTAAGCAAACTCGGGGCCCAAAACCGAAGCCCAACCTCTCGGGTTAACTCGACACTCGGATCCAAATCCGGGTCGTTACAAGTCCATAACAACATAAATACATGATATGCACCAAATTACATGCCTTTATATTATAACATCATTTAGGTCAATGAATCATATACATTAACAATAAGTTCAATAAGTCAATATATATCCTTGGACCAATCAAGTTAGTGGATATGCAGACTCCTACGCCTCACCAAATCAATGAATGGTCTAGTCCCTTTGTCTCGCCAAATTGACCAATACACAAATGATCTCTCCGCCTCGCCAAATATAGGTCGTAGCCCAAGGATCATAATCTACTCGTAACAATGAGCTCATGAATCCTATAGCATGTCAATTGTATTCAATTTCTACTTGAATCCAAAGTCCAATATAATTTGGGCTTATAGACAATTTCAATGATGATGTCAATAGGTTCAATGAATCAATAACAATGAATTTGACCCTTAGGTTCATTCCAATAAGTTCAATGATCAATATTTCAATGGGTCAATGGCTCAAAATCTTATTCAATGATCAAATAACTAATAATATCATAGAGGGAGCTTACCATTATGGTCTACATAAGTCCAATGTGATTTCCTTGCTCATTTCATGTTTCATGTCAACAATAATTCATGAAATAAAATAGGAAAAAGTATTTAGTTTCATCCCATGACTCTACTATACTTACCTTGACGAAGAGAACTTCTAAGGCTCTTGAATAACAGGTGTTTCGATATCATCCTTAATGGTATCGATACCGTCCTTAAATTTTCAACGAATGTTCTTAAGTTTTTTAAGACGTATCAATATGGTATAATCTCGTTTTAATACCATTTGAAATTATAATTTTTTATTTCGAAACCCCTTTAATATCATATCGATATCACTATGTAATTAAAAATAAATTTAAATATTTTTTAATCGGTTTCAATACCATACCTCAGCGTTTCGATACCTAAGTTATTATTTTTAAAGTATTAAATATTTTGACCGTTAGATGTCAGTTATCTTTCAAAAGTTTGTTGACCAGTATTGATACTCCCTATAAGTGTTTCGATATCAATTTTGACAGAGACAAAATGTTTCGATACAACCTTCAAGTTGTTTTGATACCCCTTGTTTTAAAGGTAGACCCAATTCGATATCGTGATTTATGGTATCGATATCCTTTATTAAATACACATAACGACTCTTTCTATTTTGGTAGTGTTTCGATACAGGTACCCCGAGTATCGATACCAGTAGTTGTAGAACTGCATTTATGGTGGGAAGATAAAGTCCTAACATCTATATTTATGTTTTCAACCATTTCAACGGTTAGAAATCAAAGAGATGGTATAAAATCAAGCTTGTAAAGCAGCAACAACAACTATTAATCCAAAAGAAAACATTCAAGCATCAAATCCAACCTTTAGAACTTCATTGAATATCCTTGTACAACTTAACTCTTAGGAGCTTTATTGTAATTTTATTGTCTGAGTTTAGAGAGTGTTATTGTTTGTAATTGGACAAAATCTTTTGTTTGAGAGAAACTATATTTGTCATTCCCTAGTGTGGTTGAATCAATCTTTGGTTAGAAAGATTAATTCAGTTTGTAACAGTTATCCCTTAAACCAAGAAAAATGTCGAATTCATTAGTGAATTAGGTTAAAAATCCTTAGTGAGAGCTAAGGTAGTGCATGTAGAGCTTGTTCGAAGCTTGAACTACTATAAATCGTGTGTTCATCAATTTTCTATTTTTCCAAATTATACTACAAAAGATTTAATTATCAATTCACCCTCTCTTGACCATTTTTCATTGATTGATCCACTTAAAAATATAGTTTAAGGTTTTCTATTTACAAAAATATAGTTTTTTTAAATTGTTTTTCACAACTTTGTACATTACTCTTAAAATCAGAAAACGAATTAAAAACAATTTGTCTTTAAATAATATTTTAAATAAAAATATTAAAAAATGGGCACTATTAATTATACGTTCTGAAATAAACAGGTTACTTTTTCTTGAAAGTAATAATTCAGTTACTCATTATAGATTTAAAAATAAATATATTTCTTTTCTTTTAAAAATAATATTTTAATCACTCGATTTAAAAACAAACGTTTCTCTCAATTAAAATTTTGTAACAAACAAGTTATTTGGTCTTTAAATTAAAATAAGGGGTTGGTTTAATAATAATTTTAATCCCTTAAATTTATGCATTCTATTAATTTGTTCCTAATTTAAAATAATATAATAAATTTAACCTTTCATGTTTAAAAATCTTATCAGTGAAGTGATTATGTATAATATTAGATCAAAATAAATTTATTTCATTAATATATTAATTGTCAAGTAATGAAATAATTTTGTCTATAGAGTTATCACATAAATTAATTATCATATTGATGAACAAAAGTATGAAATGTAGAAAGTGTTGGTAACGCTAACATTTTTAAATATGTAGGTTATGTTTATTAAAATTTTGAATTAAGATGAAATTAATAAAATATATAAGTTTTATAGTTAAAATATTAAATTTTTATTTTTGTTTTAATGATATAATATCTTATTTATCACAAAAATTTAATTAAATAATTAATTATTATTTTTGAAAAAATAATGTTTATTCTCACATCTATATATTTGAGTAATTAAATTATTTTTTAAATAAATAATATATATTTTTAAATTTATAACTAAATAAACTATGTTGTATTTCATAAATCATAAATTTATTTTATTTTATTTATCTATTTAAGACTGATGCGGTTCCCACGTGAGTAATATAATATTACCGGACAGTAGATGTTAGTAATCGTTAGCGATTACGCCACATGGATTAATCACTTCGTACCACGTCGGTCTCCTGAAACTAGGAATGCTCTAGTAAAACATGAAAATTTCCTCCCGTTTTTAATATTTTATTGTAATTAATTCAAATTGATTTATATTATATATTTAATTTTAATAGAATATTTTTTATATATAATATTTTAAATTAAATTATATTTAAATAATAATAAATTATTTACTGTTAATAATAGGACGTGAAAATTAAAACAAATTTTATATTCTTTTATTTTATCAAAACCACTTTATTTTTTATTTTGTCATTTTCAATTTATTTTATTTGTTAAGAGTTTTAAAATGATTGTTCGTGTCTCTGTTACTTATTAATTATTATTATTTTATTTAGACAAGCAACCTTTGCTTTCATGTCATATAATATTTTAATTTGGACTGTCGGTCGTTCTAAACTTTGTCCGTAATTCTGGAATAACATAAGAATAGAAGCTTTATTATTAATTTAAGGGGGAAAAAGAGAGGTGGATTAATTATTAGTAATAGGTAGGTGAGTGGTTGAAATCATTCATTCTGCGTGGCACAATACTAGCTAGCCACGTATGTAGTGTCAGGATGAAACATAAGCAACCCATAATTTAAAGGAAAATTCTATCAATATTCAATATTATTAAATATTATTAAATTAATTATTAAAAAATTAAAAATATTAAAGACTCTATATATAATTAATAAAAAATTGATATATTTAATATACAATTAACAATTAATTAATAATTATTTATTAATTTAATAATATTTAAGGATATTTAATATTAATGATATTCGATGACTATTTATAAACTCATCCTACTTTAAACACAGGAGAGTTGGGTTTTAATAACCAACCTAACGGAGATTTGGTTAAATCGATTTGATTACATCAGGTTTCTATAGTTGAGAGAGTTTTATCAATTGATTATCGGTTATTAAAATATGATAATCTAATTAATTAACTTAATTGATTTTGTTAGTATCTGTTAGAGTTTGTAATTATATGTTAAAAAGTAAAAAATTACGAACATATCATGAGTTAAAAAACGATAATTTATCCTGCGAACATTTACATAAACGAATAAATAAAAGTAAACCGTGATAAACAAATAAATTATGAACGTATCTAGATAAATAATATTTAACGACCACCTAGTAATACATGTTATCATTATGAATGACCAATTCAAAAAAAAAAATTTAAAAAGTAAAATAAATATATAAACTTTAAAAAATTTAGGATGAACCTACAATAACTGCATCTGTCACTAAACATGACTTAAGTGGATTCGGCGTCCTCTGCCTGCCCTTCCACCTCACCCGAGCTGTTCAACCCACCGTCCCCTCCCTTGCTATGGGGCCCGTCAATTATAGCCTGTTGGAGCTGCGCTTGTAACGAAGCCGCCGTCTCCTCCAGCGCCCTCCCCTTCGCCTGCCAAACCTGCGCCTCCACGCTTACTTGCGCCGTGAGTGCCTCCAACTCGGAGTTTCAATGCTTTGCTTTCTCCACTTCCGCTTCTTTCTCCGTCAACCTCCTCGCTACCGATTTCTCTGCTGCCCCCAGTAGCGCACGGTACAGACTTTGCCTTTTCTCCACTAACACACGCCTTAATTCCTCCACCTATATAAAATCAACAAACGAACACCCAAAAATAGTTACATTTTCCCGAGAAGAAAAGAAACCCAGTTCGTAAAAGAGACGCTTTGCTACCTGGGCTTGAAGGAATTGGTCTAATTCTTCTCTCTGTCGTTTGATTTGTGTACCCAAATGATCAGATATATACTACAGACAAAAGGGAAGATCTGGAGTTTGAAAGAAAACTAGATTTCTGTTGTTGAGGATAACTATGATTTTTGACTTTACTGTAAATTTGTCTGTTGGTCCCCGGAGGATAATCGGAGGCCGGTGGAGACTACATTTGGTTGGAGAAGTTGCGAAAGGAGTCTACATTTGGCCGGTGGAGTCTGTTGGTTGGTCCCCTTATAATCTTCTTCTTCTTCTTCTTCTTCTTCTTCTTCTTCTTCTTCTTCTTCTTCTTCTTCTTCTTCTTCTTCTTCTTCTCGTCGTAAGGGTTGGCTTGTCTTAATTAATCACCCAAAGTAACTCCTCTAATCCTATGATTTTCCTTATTTCTTAACTAATCACCCATTTTTTCTTTTTAATTAAAAACACCTAATTTCTATAAATAATTGTATATCTTTAAAAGAGCAGAAAAAAAATGGTTTTGAAAAAATTGTACGTTGAAAGTTGGTGTTGTAGGGCGAGCTGGTCTCTCTGCCGCTGGGATTGTGGTGCATGGCCCATGCAACTCTGCCTTGCCAACCTTTTCTTTTTAACGAATATCTTATTTTCTAAAGAAAATTTCATTCTCCAATTTGTCATAATTATGTTCTCACCTATTTTTCCAATTTTAATTCCTTAATTAATCAATATATTTTTAAATTAACTTTGAGATTTTATAATTACGTTGATCGGACGTTCTCCCTGTTTTTATCAATGAAAACTATGATGGATGGAGACAGAGAATTCATAAGAGAGGGAGGGGGATACATAGAAATATAGAATGGAATGTTTTCTACACGATTGACTAAAAATGGTTAAATTGGACACATGGTCCTTCAAAATTTTGATGGGTATTAAAATGGACCACACCTTTTCCATTTAGGCCAATATCAAAATAATAATGAGCCCAAAATATATATCACAACAAGTCTAAGAGCCTAAACTTGGGCTAACTAAAATTTAAATATAAATTCAGATTATCTAACTAAAACTTGGGTTGTTACGGCTCATTCTTTTTTAATAGTATTTAATTGATCGATTCGGGTAATCGATCGAACTTAATTATTAAAAAAAAATTATAAATCTTAATCGAATCAGATTTTTTTGAAAAATTTAAGCGAAACGAAAATAGTTCAGTTAATTCGGTCGGTTTTGAGTAAATTATATAAATAGTCATTAAACTATATTAAAATGACCCTTTTAGTCACTGAACTTTACAAAATTATAAAACAACCATTAAATTTTTTAAATTATTACAAAATAATCACATACTTAGTCAAGCCCCTAATGTCGAGTTTCGAGACGCATCGATACGGTCAAAACAATTTGTCCAAATTTTTATGTTTTGAGTTTGGGGTCTCATAAACTACGGTAAAGATCCTAATGGATCTCTTATGATATAAAATGAATAATAAAACATTTATGCATGTTAAATGTAGCTTTTGATCGATCCTGACCTTTGTTTGCCAAATCAACTCGGGTCCAACTAATTTTTCTATACTGAGCTTCATCTAACATAAGGTAGTTTCCTATTTTCGACTATATAACGTCTTAAAAGGAATTATATCAATGAATGATCAAACTTTTCAACATTATTAAAATAATGATATCTTACACATCTAATTAACATCATTAATAATGATATCTTACACATCTAATTAACATCATTAATTAGAACCTTAGCTCAAGGATCATAGTCTACTATATACTAATAACCTCAAGAATTATGATATGACAATTGTATAAAATACCTATTTAAATACAATGTTCAGTGAATTAGGCCAATATAATACAATAACAATAACGATGATAATGACAATATTTAATGATTAATATAGTCTTTTTTATAATTTCAATGATATCAATGACAAAATAATAATTCGATAATTATTATTTTAATAAAATAAATTTATCAATGTTTACCAATAATAACTATTATGAGTTTTCAATGTAATGGTACCTTATAAACACATTAACAATAAAATAGACAATAACAATGATTTAATAAAATTAATTGTTGTACATATTATTTTTGTTGTAAAAGCTACATTAATAGTAAAAAATAATTAAAAAGTTTTTATAAAAAAAACTAAATACTGAATATATTAATCTTAAATTAAACTACCTAAAAATAAAAGAATTAAACCATTAACAAAACATGATCCAAATTTAAGTTATTTTTTTTTCTAAAATTAGGTGTCATACAATCACTATAAATATATGGGAATTTCAATAAACCCATTAAGATAATCCAATCATGGGATTTTCCATTACAAAGATATTATTAATTTGCTTGACTCTAATCGGCATGTTGATGATCCAAGTTGATGCAGCTGCACCCGGTGGTGCTACACACATCCATCCAGATGTCCTCGATCGTTGCAAGTGGCCGGGTGGTCCACATCCAGGATGTCATCCCGACACAAAAACTCCTCCAAAACAAGCAAATCCATACAATCGTGGTTGCTCAAGACACCACAGATGTCGTCATTAAACGAAGAATCGAAAGAATAATAAAAAATATACGATTAAAATCTATGTTTGATAAAAACTTGTAATATTTCTTTTCTTGTACAATAATATATAATTAAATGAATCTTCGTTTAATGTAAATTTATATCATGATTTATGAAAGTTTTTAAATATTTATTTTTAATCTAATATATTTTTATCCTTGTAAAATAGAAGTTTTTTGACCCTTCGAGATTTTTCTGTTAAGTTTACCTTTGTATTTTTATTCGATCATCACTTTAACTTTTCGTATTTTTTCTTGTTAAAATAGTTATGGTATTCGGTATTCCAATCACAGATATCACGTGTGGTTAATATAAAAATTAAAAGTTCTAAAATATAAAAAATTCAAATAAAATATCAAAATTTTCAGAATTTATTTTTAAAATTACGAGTGTGTTCACAACTTTGATCTAACATTTAAGAAATGGAAGGTGATGTGAACAAGAATTTAGCCTCAAAGCTAATGACTAGGCTGACATATGGACCTATTGATATGGTATTGCTACGTTCAAACTCAATTAGAACATTTTAAAATTTGATGAAAAATTAGTTAAAATAGTTAATTTTTTTATCAATTTTTACCATTATATTTTTAATCATGTTACCTGTATCGATACCATACTTGATAGGTCATACTAATACACATAATTTTTTATTACCGTTGGGATTATAAATGGGTATCAATACAAGATAAACCGTATCAATATGTTATACATTATTCAGACTTCAATTATATTATTGGTTTAGGATTAAAATAATATTTATTTTTTATTTAATGATATTATCGTTTCTAGAATTAAAATTTAGTAATATCAAATACATTTTACCCTAGTTATTAATTAGTAGTCTTATGCTATTGATGTTCTAAATGATTTGAGGTTGTAACTTCTAAAATTGATGGTTGCATCAATAAAGGGAAGGGTAGCAATGCATTTGAATCATTTAGGACATGAAAATAACAATCTAACTAAAAATGTGTTTTATAGTTTCATCTCGATTCTTATGGTTTGTACGAGGTGATAAGAAAGAATAAGATATATTTATCTTTTCATGGACAAGAACTTTGCCCGGAAGTGTGCAAATAACGAGATTTTTTTTCATACTTCCTGCACATTACATGCTTGTCGAGATATGTTAAGCTACGGTTAAAATACAATTAGTATTTTTTTTTATTATTTTAATAAGAATTTATGTACAATTAGATAATAATTTAGATAAAATTGAAATTATTATTAATTAGACAAGAAATTTTATGTTATAATTATTTTTTTATCAAATGATAATAAATTAAGTATAACTGAAAATCTTACTAATTAATGAATACTCAAATTCTTAACGAACATCATCAAGTTAATGAATGGTGAAATCCTCCAACATCGCCAAAAGAATGATGTCTTATAGATTCTGCCAATATCGTCAATAAAAACCTTAGTTCAAGAACCATAGTCCACTCCATAATAATGACCTCAAAAATTATGGCACGACAATTATATCAAATGCCCATTTAAATCTAATATCCAGTGAATTAAGCCAATACAATAACAATGACGATGAAAATGACAATATTAATAATACAATGATAATGTCCAATGATCAATATAATCTTATTTTATAATTTTAATGATATTAATGATAAAATAATTATTCGATAATTAATATTTTAATATAATAAATTTATCAACATTTATCAATATATCTCCTATAAAGTTTCAATGTAATAGTACCTTCTAAACATGTTAACAATGAAATCAATTGTTGTACATATTATTTTTGTTGTAAAAGATATATTGATAGTAAAAAATTATTCGAAAAGTTTTTATAAGAAAATTAAATACCGATTATACTAATCTTGAATTAGAAACTACCTAAAAACGAAAAAATTAAAACAATGATCCAAATTTAAGTTTTTTTTTTTCTTCTAAAATTAGGTGTCCTACAATCACTATAAATATATGGGAATTTCAATATACCCATTAAGACAATCCAATCATGGGATTTTCCATTACAAAGATATTATTAATTTGCTTGTCTCTAATCGGCATGTTGATGATCCAAGTCGATGCAGCTGCACCCGGTGGTGCTACACACATCCATCCAGATGTCCTCGATCGTTGCAAGTGGCCTGGCGGTCCACATCCGGGATGTCATCCCGACACAAAAACTCCTCCAAAACAAGCAAATCCATACAATCGTGGCTGCTCAAGACACCACAGATGTCGCCGCCATTAAACGAAGAATCGAAAGAATAATAAAAAAATATACGATTAAAGATTATGTTTGATAAAAACTTATAATATTTCTTTTCTTGTACTATAATATATAATTGAATGAATCATTTATATTGTGATTTACTAAAGCTTTTAAATATTTATTTCTTATCTAATATATTTTTTTTATCTTTGTACCAAGTAAAAGTTGTTTTTGACCCATCAAGATTTATCCGTTAAGTTTACCATTGCATTTTCATTCAATCATCACTTTAGCTCTCCATATTTTTTCTAGTTAAAAATAGTTAGGGTATTAGGTGTTCCAATAACAGGTTATTACACGTGATTAATATAAAAATTAAAAGTTCTAAAATATAAAAAAAAATTTAAAATATCACAAATTCAATAATTTATTTTTAAAATTACAAGAAAATTTCATCATGCTTAATCATTTTAAAAAAATCATATATATATATATATATATATATATATATATAAAAGAGAATATTAAAATAGGGTGTTTGAATTTTATTTTTAGAATTTAGACCAAAAATTATAATATAAATAGGAGAACTCCACCTGCAAATGGCGACTTGAGAGACTAAAGATGTACACTTACTAAATAAAAATGATAATTTCAATAGTTTATCTTAAAATTATTAGGACTAAAAATAATGATATAATTGTTAAATTAATATTAAATCATTAATTTTGTCACTATCTAGTTGGAGTAAAAAGTATTAAAATATTTTTAATAGAAATTTAACTAAATTGATAAAATTCGTAAATAATGAGTATAAATTTATTAATTTTTTTATTGTGATCAAATTAATCAAAATGTATAAATATGAAGGACCGATTTTTCTATTAAACAAGTTCACCCAAACTGTCACTTACCGACGATTGGGACTCGGTGACCGTTTTATAATAAAATTTATAATTTATCGGTTATTTTATAATAATTAAAAGTTTAGTCATCAAAATAAATATCGACTCATAGTTCAATAATCATTTATAATTTTTATCTAATTATTTTAAATTTATTTGACTAAATCTGAATGATATGATTCTCGGTCAAAATTACATGATTCATCTATGTCCTATTAAATTAGAGGGTTTAACGTTTAAAATTAAGGCTTGTGATTAGGTTTAGGGAATTAAAGGTAGAGTGTATTTTAGGGGTAAGATTTAGGATATAGAAAATAAGATTTAGGGTTAAAATTTTAATTTTTATAAAATTTTTTAAGGGAGCATGAAAGAATGCACGATAAAGAGGCAGAAGAATTTTACTCACATAAATATGAGTAAAAATCCTTTACCTCTTTATCATGCCTCCTTTCATACTTCCGGTTGAAAATTTTTAAAAACTTAAATTTTAAAACCCTAACCCTTATTTTCTAAACCCTATCCTTAAAAATACACTATCTCTAATTCTTTAAACTCTAACTATAACCCTTAACCTTAAATTTTAAATACTTTAATTTAAAATGAATAAATGTATGAAAAATAGGGAGACCCATAAATACATATAGTTAATGGCATTTATTTTCTTTCGTATTAAATTTCTTCACATTGCCGATCAAGTCTTTCTTTTTGAAGTGAGACCCACCACTGTCGAATTCAACTCTCAGTCTAAAAATAATTGCTCATATCTAATATGATATTTACTAGACATTAATAACCACATAAATATATATATACAATAAAAATACAAAAATTATCACTTAAAATATTATTATCCTAATTGTATATAATGTAAATGAAATCTAACCCTATATGCGGCGCAAAACACATCCTCGTGGCCTTTTCCTAATCCCTCGATTCTTCTGACCATGAAACCCGACACTCGTGTTTCGTCAGATCAACTTGTCCGCGTGGAGCATGATGTAAGCACCCCCAAAAGGAAGGACCTTTAATCCACGTCCAACCCCAGCCATGAGGTGTTCAGCATGAGCATGAGGCGTCTATGGTTGAGATACCCCGTCTAGAAAGCTCAGCAAGCACACAGTCAGTGGAAGGAGGCTTGAGGCCTAAGGGCAATGGCATCCATGGCTTGCTTATTGCTTCTTTTACCGTCTTCTCTATCGCCTCATCTTCCTGCTTTCAATTATTTGTCACTCTTAATCAAAACTTTAACACAGGATTAACATTTACAGAATGTACCTCAGATACATACCGGATGATGTTCGACACAGTTACTTATTTGGTACATGGCGCAAGAACAATGAAATCCGGTCGGATTCTGCAGATTCAGTCATGTACTTCAATGGTAGAAAATTACTGGACAATTTCAATGACCATATGAAAAATATATACAGATTGCTAAATTACTCACTTGAGTGAACATAGAGAAGTATCCGGGTGGTGGTGGAAAAACAGGGCAACCCCACACATTAGCATGCATCTGAAACAAAAACAACGATCATACATACATACACACACATATATAGCTGTGCATTTCGTGATTTCTTCTTAGTTTTGCCTGTTGAAAAGATGGAATTGCATACAACGATAAACTCACCCCGGGATACGACTTCGAATGCCAACTTTCAGTTGGTTGCCATGGAGGGTAGTAAGCCTGCACGCCCCACATCTGGATGCTCGGTGGATGAGGAGGTGCTCCCCACATCGGATACAGTGGACTGACTGGGATGACATGGTTAGAGTGATATGGAGGGAAGGCCATCAGCGGCTTATTTGTATACATAGAACTTTGCATTTTATGTCTTTGCAGCCATTTCCGACCATCCTCCTTGGGCAAAATGTGTCTCCTCTGCATTCGATATTTCTGTTTTACAAACAAATGTATTCTATTATCAGCCAAGAAAAGGAAATTAACGGTGCTCAGAATCATGGAACCCAATTGAAGTATAAAAATGAAAATATATTTAGTACCAACCTGGAGATGACTTGCCACGTTATGCCTCGTCAAGCCTTCTACTTTCATTAGCTTTAGTATTCGAGAAGGGATGGCTTGATCTATACCTAATTCATCCACTGCCTGGACAAATTTCGTATGAAGATCAGGTGTCCAGTCTACCTAAGAATTCAAACACCCACGTCCAGTCGTATAAATCAGCATAAACTTGGATTTTTTCCCAGTTTAAGCATCAACATCATCATCACCATAGAATGTTTATATTATAAATCAACATTACCTTTGATTTTTTTCGATTAGCTTTATTCGAACATGAACTTGACATTTCAGCAACAGCATGATAACCTTTGGTATCTACTCCATTTTGTGAGTTCTCCCCCTTGGAACCCTCAGCTAGATCAGACTCCTCTTTTACCATGGTCTCCCTCGGTCTACCAACTGTTGGAGTTACTTCAGCAGTTCTATTGCCACTAGTAGTTTTGATGGATTCGGTTTCACCATCCTGCTCCCCACTCTCTTTTTCTGTCAAGTACTTAGTATAATCTTGGCAATCTCCATTGTCTAACAATCTTCCTCCCTGTTCTAATTGTGGTGTTGAAGGAGCCGGGTACTTATCATTTCCTGCCAGTGGTTCCTGGTCATTTTGACGAATCATCGATGCATCTTCCATCTTTCCACAGTCTACTTGTTCAGGTTTTCCATTTTCCAGTTGAGGTTGCAGCATGGAAACCACAGATTCCTTAACAGGTTTTAGTGATTTATTAAGGTCATTCTCCCCTGTATTGAATGCCTGTAAAGGGACTAACAAAAATTAGAATTCCCATATCATACATTGATTGCCATTTACACATCAATTCCAAATATAATTTAAGCTGTATCTGGATTCCACACCAACCTTATGAACGACGTGCTGCCATATATCCCTTAGCTTATCCTCGGAAAGTGGCTTCCTTAGAAACTCAACTGCACCAAGCTATACACAAAAAAGTTGTAAAAAACATGCACTACTGGTTAGAAAGAATGGTATATGGAATCATGGAAATGGATTTAGGGTCTATGGTTTTAGTTAGAATTGACAATTCGGATGCACACATCTGCGCACCGAAAATACATGTAAACTGTAAATCTTACCGCAATGCACTTCATCATGGTGCTGATACAATGCACGTTTGAAGTCACTGAAACATAAAAATGTGTTATAAAAGCATTAGGCACTTGAGAACATGTTCAGCTACATTGATCACTGTCAAAAATGCAGATAAAGTTTTATGTCGGTGCTGATTAAACGGAGCTTTACGAAATGTTTGATGAACTTACTAATGGTAGGCAAGTCCTTCGCCGTTTCAAGGAACTTGAAATTCCCATTGTTATTGCTTGTACTGACCTGTGAAGAAAACAGATATATGGCTTACTGGTTATAACAAATTATCAAACATTTGAAGCAGGCCTTTGTAATTAGTTCTTTTTCCTCTTACATGGAAATCACTGTAGAAATTAAAGTTCATTTTTTACCTCTACAATGGCTACATCGAAGCTTTCCGGTCTACTCGAAACTGCCGAAAGAGCTTCATTTTCATTGTGGAAAATGTAAACTGCGAAAGGCTTAATAAATCAGTAACTTTTATCATACATCCAAAGACTATTTATGGTGAAACAGAGAAAAAGAGATGCAGAAGTAGTTCACATAAATAAATGCTACATTAAAGATGCAGGAGATCACAGTGAAGACATAGTAAAAACACCAGATTTGATTATACATAAACACAATTAAGAAAAAGGGAATCATGTAATTCAGCTAAAAGAAAGGGAGAATCTAAGTTGTAACCAATATAGTCCATAGATTCAAGCTTTGATTTTATCTCAGCAGCAGAATTGGTGTCCTCATCAAGAAGAAGAACCCTAAGACCCTTTGGAAAATCCTTCCAAGCTGATAAATCATTAGAAGTGCAAACCATAGCTGGTTTGGCATCCTTTCTTAGGCCACCAACAGCAACAGGTATTCCAAATCACTGCTCATCAACATCTGATCACTTCTGCAAGTCCATATGAACTTTCCCATCAGAAACAACACAAAATTTGACTTGATCTAATCATCAAAACTGGTTTTCAACTTTGAGTATCAAATCAAATAACAATATAATGTTGGTACATAGGCAATGACAGCTACATTAAGAAAACCCATTGCAAATGCAAAGATTGTTTTTTTAACAACAATTATTGACAGGTTGCTGGGGGTTGGACTCATAAAAGGGCTGTATTGAACAGAAACGCCCATTTTTCAGTCTCCAAAAACCCAGTTGCATGCAGCAAAAGATAGATTACCACAAGAAAAAAAGGGAATCCCAGAAAGAAGTTATTCGCTTTTGATTCTGCCATACAAAGCATTTGAAGTTTGAACTTACAAGTTCTTGCTTTTGGTTTTGGCTGCATCAAACATGCAAACAAAGCTTTAAGAAAAAAGGAAGAGAAAAGTTTTACAAGTGCAGTCTTTTGCGAGAAAGTGGATCCTGTTGGTTGCTAGCAATTATACATATAACACATTTTCACCTCCTTTGCTTTTAATGGAGTCGTTTCAACATGAAAAAATGGAAAATTTTAAATCTTACACTCGTAATTTCTTAAATTTTATTAAAAAAATTATATAAAGTTTGAGTTGGAAAATGTAAGTAATTTAATTTTTTTAATAATTTTCAATTAATTTTTAAATTTAATTTTTATAATTTTATCTGATATATATTATATAAAAAATATATATAATTAAATTTAATAAAAACTCAAACAATTAAATTTGATTCAAACAAAAAGCATAAAATAAATGCCCACAATCCTTTTCTTTTATCAATTAGTCATTTATCAAAATGTCTCACGGAATCATCTCATATTCAAACCCAATTATTAAAGTTCAGACCTAACAGTACTTTTAAGGTTCAAACACGAGACTCATACTTCGGGTTAACCTAACTTTCGAATTTTATATTCGAATTTTGAAACTCAATTCGTGACATCATTTAATAGGCTCTCAAATTTAATTCTCCTAAATTAAATCTTAACTCTGGAAAAATTCAAATCCAAATCCAAGACCTAATATATTAACTTGAGATTTGATCGTTATAGATCAGTGACCAAATCAAACATTTTTTTTAATTTATAGTATATTTTATCCAAACAATCAAGAGTGACACACTTTATACGTAAAAGAAACTATACAAATTTACGTATCTAATCTTTAAAATCTAAAATCTGAATCTTTAATCTAAACTTAATTATAAATTCTAGATTCTAAACGTTATAAATTAATTTAAACTCTATCACCTAAATTATATTCCTAACTCTTAAAATAGAAAAAAAAAAGCTTATGTAACCTAAAAATATCGCAACATATATTACATTTTTTATATTTATTTACTTTGAGTAGTCATTAACTTCTCTATATTTATTTATGTAGAGTTGGCTGCAAACAATTAATATATGTCAATTGTTTTTACTTGGTATGGAGAAATTATATTACGGGTAAATCTCAGCACGTTATTTATGAGATTAACCACTAAAAATCATTTATTTTATATTTTTTTTATGTCATATTTTCTTAAATGAATCTTTATTTATGTTTACTGTTAATTTATTTTAAAAATATTTTTTAATGAAAATTCATTTTAAAAAATATAACATAAAAAAATTAATAAAATAAATAATTTTTAATAATTAATCTCATAAATACATGAGACTTACTCGTAATATAATTTATCCTTCGAATGAGTTGATGGGATTGACTAAGTTTGTGGATGAGCTTAGCATTTCTTGTCTCATTTAATTTAAGGAAAAGCAAAGAGTCGTTAATTTTTTCTATAATCATTTAAAGTAATATGCATTTCTTATGGTTTTTCATTTTTTGAGGAAAACAATCCTTATGGATAAACGTGTATATATATATATATATATATAGGAAAATAGATGAAATATTTTATTATTTCGTAAATAATTATGTTATGTATTTTAAAAATGTGAACATTTGTATAACCGTAAAAGATTTATAATATTATAAAAAATTTAGTTGATTATTAATAGGGGTGTTCATTGTCGGATATAAGATTGAATCCGATCCGATTTTTTTGGATATCTAAATTTTTGGATCAATAATATAATGATTCGTATTCGATCCGAAAAAAGCGGATATCCGCATATTCGGAAATCGGATATTTGGATTTGATATTTGGATATTCAATTATCCAAAAATATAATTTGATTAAACTGATTTTTCAAATTTGAAAGTTTTATTTATAAAAGTTTTTGAATTTCGAATACAATAAATCACAATTACTAAATACAACAAGAAACACATTTATAAAAGTTTCAATTTTTAAAATTTTTGAAAATAACAAGCACTAAATTGTTAAAAATAACGAGATTAATATTAATAAAAATTTGAATTTTCGAATTTCGGATTTTCGGATAATCCAAAACTTGAAATATTGTGATCCGTATCTGATCCGAAAAACTTAAAACCGAATCAGATATCCGATCCAAAAATAAAAATCAGATCAAATATTTATATTTTCAGATCGAATCAATAATTAATCGAATTAAATATTTTTGAACACAACTGATTATCAGTCTCATTTACAAACCCTGAACAACCTCATCTTGTCTTCCATGAAAAAATAATAACAAATTACTTTTAGTAGTTAATCTTAAGGGTAAATTACAAAAAAATTAATCGGTAAAATTTTTTAATTTATTCAGTTTTTTAATGATTTAATTAATTTAATTTTTTGGTTTTACGGTTCAATTAATTGCAAAAACACCTAAAAAAACATTATTAATTCCTAAAAGTTTATAAATTTTAAAACACTCTTAAAACCCAAAAATAAATTATATTATTCGAAGACAAAATATAAACATTGTATCTAAAACTATAATATAAACAAAATTATCATTGATTTCCTATCGATACAAGAGTTTTGTTTCGTTATCAACATAAATTTCCCAATCCATTATTTTCTGTAACCAATGTACCCATGTTGTGTATGTTTCTTTTTTGTATATATTTATTTTGGGTGAAATTTCATGAAAACAAAGTAAGGAAATGTCCGAGTCTTTTTAGTTAATAGACATTGGACTTACCCAACAAACTAGTTAATTTTTAACAAAAATATTATTCATTTCCATACACCAATATTAAAAAAATAAAAATTGTATCTTTAAAAATATATTTTATCTTTAATTTTTTTAAATTTAATTTTAATCTTAAATTTAATATTTATTTTTTGGATGAGTCTACCACGGGTGTTGAACACCGTTGAATATTATTAAATTAATTAATAAAGATTAAAACTCTAAAGGACTAATCATACAATTAGTAATTATATGTTGAATTTATCACTCTTTTATTAATTATATATTAAGTCCTTAGAATTTTAAAGTTTTTATTAATAATTTAATAATGTTCAACAACAGTGATATTTAGCAGTGTTCGATACTCGTCGTAGAATATAGAAATGACCGAAGATTTTAGTCTTTGATTTTACGTATGGAACGTCGGCTACTTTGCTTGCTTGTATTATCAAAATTCTTACCATAGATTAGTTGAGGTCATTGTTTTGTCTTGTTTTTTGTTTCAAATTTTTTAAACCTTCAAATATTTTAATTAGATAAAAAGAATAAATATATTTTTGATAAAAATGAGATAATGCGAAAAAAAATAAAATATTTTGATAAAAAAATAATATAAATTATAAGTAATTATTTTATGTATAAATGTATATAATTATTTTTCATGAGCATATGAGTTTTAAGGTTTTAAAAAATTTATTTAAAGTTTAATGTTCAAGGATTTTAGCGGACGAGTTTTAAAATTAAAGGTATAAATAAAACTTTGAATTTAAAGTTAAAATTTAGGGTTTATAGGTTAAAACATAAATCACTAACTACATTACCCTAAAAATAAGCTATAAACTATAAAATTTGAATCCTAAACCTTATATCTAAACCCTAAACTAGTTCTTTAAACCCTAATATTAAGATGCTTGTAAAAACTTTTCATTTTCACTGTCAGTGCATGAAATATTTTTTTCATAAATTTTTATGTATCGGTACTAGAATTATTGATGTTCACTTTTTTTTATTTGGGTCGAGGGTTGTAGACGATTTTTTTTGAATTAATTACATAAATAATATTTATTTTAAAATATATTTTTAACTATTAAATATTATTTTTTAATTATTATATTATAATTATTGATGTTCGAACCATTTAACTTTCAAACGAGAGTGAAGAGATAGAGAGCTCAGGAGGTTCATCCCTTCTGTTTAGCCTCCTGGTATATATAACCCAAGATAATTTTTTTTTTGATGGTGTAATTCGACAGCTAACTTTTTATTATAAATAGACATCCAATTTTTATTTTTTTGGTACATTAAGTAATTAATATTTTTTTAAATTAAATGTGTTAGTACTAATAATTTTAACAGTGAATTTTTATGTTTGTGATAGATATTATATCTTTAACCAAATAATACTAAATTATAAGTACAAACTAATTTAAATTAAACATAAATAAAAAATATTATGTATTATTAACGGGTTTGTCCAAATAATAAGTTATTTAATAATATTTAAATAAATTTTGAGTTTAATTTTTTTGTATATATAAAAATCTTCGTTAAGTGAATCACCTATTAAAGTTAGATGTATGACATAAATCGATCAAAATAAAGTAATAAGTCCTTAAACAAAATAAAAAACGAAGCTCGGGACCAAGAGACTCAAACCCTATTATAATTTTGAATATTCAATAGATTTTAATTTAATTATAATTTAGCTCCTATAAAGTAAACTCAAATTAAAAAATATAAGATTTTATTAAATATATAATCAAGTAGGGATTAAACTAAAGAAGAATGAGCATATACTATTAATTTTTTGGTCTAATATCAATCTAAGTCCTTATAAGTTTAAATATTAAACAAATTATGTATTACCCCATGAATTTTAAGTTTTAAATCCATTCAGGAACTGCCACGAAACAATTCCAGCTCTAACTATACACTCAATATGTTTCACAAGAACGGAACGAAGCCAAATAGATTACAACAGAATTAAGAGATGAAGAACACACCAAAATCCTCGATTCGGATGCCTGTTTGTTGGTGCAACAGATGAGAAGAGAGCTGTTCTACTATATATGATGTATAATGTATGGTTTACAATCACTGGTGTGAGCACAAGGGGTTGTCTACTAAGTCTTAACCTCCAAAACAACATCCAAAGTCATCTACTCTGCCAGTGCCAGGCTCTACACTTGGTTTGGGACATAAGGCGTGTATGAAACCGTTTCCAGGAAAATCCCCATGTCGAAAGATGAGTGCTTTAGGTTCTGCATCAAGATTTTGATTGTGTGCATATTAGACAAGTATGAAAACATATCGAAAACACAACACTGAAGCATAGATAACATGTAATAAAGCGCACCAGCCTTCGATGTTTGGCCTGATAGATTTATGTTAGTGTTCATGCCTTCATCAGATTTAACTTCAACTCGCTCCTTTTTTCTCCTCCGAGCCGAGCTCAAAGAACCTTCAACTGCAAAGCAATTAAATGGAACTCATCAAGATTCGAAAAGTCACACTAAAGATGCTAGTACAATGATCTCTCTAATGAGTAATACCACGCTAGCATCAAGTTGAACATCAGACCGTAGGATTATGGTTCTCAAGAGGCTCCTTTGATTAATAGTTAACATTAAAAATAACAATAGGAATGAGTTTTGGCAAAATTCAAGCTCTTTAATTGAACAAGAAAAACACACAAATAAAGGTTTTTGTACCTTGCCATTCCCACACCACTTTTGATTCACCCTTAACAAGCTTCGGGTAGCGATCTACTCGTGAATCATCCTGTACCAATTCCTCAACCTGAAAAGAAGTCGAAAGGTTGATATCAACTTAGAGGATGTGGTTATTTCTTAAAAGCCTTATAGATTACTTGACTACAATCACTTTGCAGTTCAAACTTCCATCTAGTAACATAAAATAGAATCACGGATTAGGTCTGATTTCTAATATACTATGAACGAAAAGGAAAAACTTAATGGATCAATGAGTATAGGCAAGTTAAACATACCTTTTTCCATAACTGGGGATCCTTTCTTTCCCTAGGCAAAAGGAGATGATCTCGCAACCATTAGGCAACAACCCATGATTCACCTCCACCATTCACACTCTTCGACCTCAAGGCATTCTCCTCAAGCATATCACAGACCTAACAAGTAAAAGCAATTAGTTATCATTTATTATTATTACTTAGTTAAGAAGGCATTTGAGACTTTTTTTCTCCTAACTTTTCAGAATGACATTCAAAGTGATTAAAATTTTAAACAATCACATAAGATTCAGGGACATCAACTAAAATATGATAAAATCATGAAATTTTTTGAAGCAAGGACAATATTTTCACAAAATTTGTCACACGCGTCTTTTCTTTTTTCATCATCCCCTAGCTTTTAAGTCCCAAGGTTATATTCATTTTAATTCGAGGAGATCATTTTTAAAATATCATTTTCTTTAAAACCTATACCCATTTTGAATCTATCCCAGCAGAATGTCGAGAAGCACAGGGTAAATAGTGACAAGAATTTTGAGTAAATTGTTAAACTGAAATACAGAAAACCACTTAAACAGCCTGACACACAGTATGCAAGGAAAACAAACCATTAATTTACCGTGACTGTACACCTAAACATATGAGTACCTGATTGTAAAGCTCCTCTGTTCTAGCTGAAAGATACCTTCTCTGACGGACTTTCCAAAACAATACTGCACATCCTATAAGCTATAAAGCTAAATGTTGTTAAAAACATTCAAAATGTTGATAGTAAAGTAAAGAATTCGGAGGGTGGCTTTCATAAGAGATTACCGCTGCACAAACAGGCACAATAATAAGAGCATACTTGGAGACCAATTCACGGATACGACAGGTCAAGGGCTTGTAATACTCTGCCAAAGCATCTGGACACTTGAATTCCTGTAACCTATTAAAAAATAAGAGAACTGTAAATTAAAATTTTCCAAATGCAGAAACATAAAATAGATTATGATAAGCATACCCATGGAGATCTGTTCTTGTCTCTAATAATTTAGCTATTGTCTCCATTGCCCTTCTTTTTGTATGCACATAAGTGTCATGGTCTGAGTCAACATTTTGCATCAACTTGTATTCATCTAAATCATTCCAAATATCATTTTCTCGAACCTGAAAGCAGTAGATGTTTAGAATAATGGACATCAATAATGCATGATTTCTAGGATACATAATTTACTGTAAAAGGCATGCAATATCATATGAAATCAAATATCATGAGATACCCAAACAGTCCCAGTCCCATAGCACATAACTTGAGCATAAGCTTCGCAAAGGCCAGCTTCTACCCATTCGGACTGCAACACATAAATGATAATCAGAAGATATAAAAAGAATGCGTACAACATTCCAATGCAAAAGATGAAATTTTGGTGCTTCGAATATCAATATACCAAACCGAGCAAGATATGAATAACACACAAGTTTCTTAGCTGTTTCATTGATATTTCGATCTTCTATACACAGCTTTCCATGTCTTGTATAGCCATTAATACATTCCAACTTGCCTTCATAACATTCCCCATTACTTGGACAAGGCTCGCAAGAATCTGTAGTGATACATGTTTGTTATTAGATTATTGAAATTTATCACTAGGAAGAGGAACATTGGTTTACACATAAATTGGCTCATAAGAAATATGGAATAGAAGTTCCCATAGCTAAAGCTACAAATAAAATCAAACTAAAAGCAGAATGGATGAAAATTCATAGGAAAAGAAACCCAGAAAGAAAATTTGAACAAAAACGAAGAAACGACACAAAAGGGAGAGAGAGAGAGAGAGAGAGAGAGAGAGAAGAAGAAATTACCAGAGAAAGAATCAGTGGGGTCTAAGTTAGTATCGCAAAAGGGTTTAGAGTTGGATGTGAAGAAGTTACAGGAGAGAGCTACTGCGGATGCGATGGCGAGTACGGCTATGAGCCTCAAGAACTCTCCTTTCGAAGGGAATAAACTCTGGGGTGGCTCGATTATAGAGCTTAGTGAAGATTTTGAAGCGGATGACGAAGAATACGAATTGTGCTTCGATTTTGAACGCTTTTTGGGCGTTGTTGAAGACATTTTGGGGGTTTAGATCGACATCAACGATGTTAATTTCTTTGAACTATTTAACGCTACAAAAAGAGAAGGGAGGGAAAGAAATGACGGTAGATATAGATACTTATGAATGAAGTTTAAATTATTTATTTTTTAATTAAATATAGAAAAAAATATATATGATGCGTCATATTTTAATTAATTAATAACTTTTTTTAATAATCTGATATTTAAAATAATTGAAATTAAATATTTATTTAAAATTTAAAAAGTTAAGATATTAAAAAGTCACAAATATAATTTGAAAATCTATTTAGCTATTAAATTTAATTTTTTATTAAAAATATTTAGATTAATTTAAAATTTCACAAGGTTTAATTTAAATCGGAGAAATTAAAAAAAATATTGTGGGATGAAATTTTAATTAAAAAAATATTATTTGAACATCATTATTTCCCACTATATTGTAGATTACTGTAGAGTTTAGAAGTCGGGTTTTTTTTCAACCAGTTTTTGAACAATGATTGGAATAAAAAATTATTTTCGGAGAAAACTAATTGAACACAGACCGACTTTGAACAGTGTAGCTCGACACTGTTCAAAGACCTACCCCTTACAACCTGTCTTTGACAGGTTTGGAAGAATTATCATGTGCCTTAATGGAGGGAAGGACATTGTTCAAAGTCGGGGTGTCCTCCCTCCGTCTTCAAACAGTGTTGTGGCATGTTGATTATTGATTGTTTTGCAGACATGGGTTGGCAACGTGATTTAGGGGGTAGTGGGCGATGGAAAATAAGGGGTAGTGGGTGTTAATTAAGAGTGTCAGAGATAGTAATTTTGATTGGATAAAATGTAGGTAAAATGGGTGATAGATATTTGATGAAGATTGTGTTAAACAGAGGTGTCTGATTTTGAAAGTTTGCACTGAAAATTGAAACGAGAAACAAGAAGGAGAAGAGAAAGGGAAGTGTAGAAGAAGAGAAAAATTAGAGTTAAATTTGTAAGTGAAATATTTTTTATTTTAGAAAAATTATTTTAACTATATTTTGGTAGTTATAATATTTTGTTTTAACCTTGTTAATTTTTTTATAATTTTAGAGATGTAATTTAAATTATTAGAGTTAAAATTTTAGATTATTAGTTAATTCAATGATTTAGTTGATTTAGTAGTTGATTTTAATTTTGTTTTTAAATTTTAGCAAAAACATTAATTTATGGAAGACTTAGCTTAGTAACTAGTTATGTTAATAGTTTATAAGAATTATTTTTGAACTAGTATGACTTGGTTTAGCAAAATAATTAAAAAAATAGTTTAGAAAATAAGTTAGTACTATTTTTATAAATTAATTTCCAGATTAACAATAATTAGAATATTAGTTTAACAAATAAGTTAGTATTATTTTTATAAATTAGTTTCTAGTTTAACAAAATAATTAGATAGTTTAATAAATAAGTTAGTACTATTTTTATAAATTATTTTTTAGTTTAGCAAAATAATTAGAAAATTAGTTTAGCAAATAAGTTAGTACTATTTTTGTAAATTAGTTTCTATTTTAGCAAAATAATTAGAAAATTAGTTTAGCAAATAAGTTAGTACTATTTTTATAAATTAGTTTCTAATTTAGCAAAATAATTAGGAAATTAGTTTAGCAAATAAGCTTATAATACTATTTTTATAAATTAATTTCTAGTTTAGCAAAATAATTAAAAAAAAATAATTTAACAAAAAAAAGTACATTTTTATAAATTAATTTTTAGTTTAGCCAAATAATTAATTTTGTAAATATGTGTACTGTGAAATATTTGTACAAATTTTGTTAATATATTTTTTTGTTTTGTAGGATAGATAAGCAAGTTTCTCTTTTGTGGTTATAGGATCGACATATTAGCAGTTTATCGATTCCTGAGATGATACTAATTTATTTAAATTTTATTTAATAAAAATTTAATTATGTTAAAAATAATATTTTTTATATATATTAACGTGTTACAGGATTATGAGGATACATTTAGGCATCATTTGACCATGACCCATAACCATCCAGACGATCGGATCATTGATTGGTTAAAAGGTTCTGGATTTTATCATGCGACATTCATTCGTGAGTATAAGTTGGTACCCGGATTGATAGCCACTCTGATTGAGCGTTGGAGGCCTGAAACCCATACGTTCCATATGTCGTGTAGGGAATGTACGATCACACTTTAAGATGTGGTCATGTTGATTGGGCTTCTAGTAAACGGGGCACTATTGATCGGTAATCCATTGACTGGTGACCCGGACATCGATAATGTGAAAGCTACACCTGAAACCAACTGTGAATTTTACCTTGGACAGGTTTCTAATAAGTCAAATTTGAAAGGAAGTCGGGTAAAATTGAGTTAGCTGTGAAATAATTTTCAACTTGATGAATATAGCTCGGTTGGTGTAATTTATAATGTCAGTCGAGCTTATATTCTTCAACTGATTAGAGGCATATTGATGCCAGATAAATCTAGCAATGTTGTTCATACAAAATATCTACGGTTTTTGAGGTATCCGTGGGAAGCTGCCACCTATAGTTGGGTTTCGGCTATATTAACATTCTTGTATCGTGAGTTGTGCAAGGGCGCTATTATAGTAGATGGCCATAAGGTTCATGGTATCGGTGGATGTTTGATGTTGTTGCAAGCGTGGGTTTGACAACGATTTATCGTAATCACCGTACACCAAATGCAATGCCTTCTCTCTAGCAAGTCACCCCTTCTTGTATTCTATTTGATATTCAAATTATTACGCTATGGTGCATGTATTGTAGAAACGGGAACCCTTGGATTCGCTTTAACCAATTTCATCATTTGATGACTTATTACATTTGAGTCCAATTTGATGTGGTCTTGACCAATGGATGTTCGTAGACATGTGTGGTCACCGTTGTACTTTGTCACCTCCCAACGATCAATCTTCTTAACATACGACACTCGAATTTTCCAATTACACTCTTGTCCAAATTTCACGCACTTCGCAAAGAAAGTCTGTGGGGTGGATTCAACAATCATATAATCTACATGTTGCATAATGCTATACTCTTTAATTGCCAATGTTGCTTCATTTTTTTTCCCGTAAATTTGAAGTCCAACAAATAATTCACCCTGCTAACTAGAATTTAAATGAGACATATCTGGGAAATCTGTCGCTTTCATCGCTTCGAAATCCACTGAGCTCATATGACTTG
The DNA here is from genome assembly GCA_035048815.1 of Abelmoschus esculentus. Taxonomy (NCBI): domain Eukaryota; kingdom Viridiplantae; phylum Streptophyta; class Magnoliopsida; order Malvales; family Malvaceae; genus Abelmoschus; species Abelmoschus esculentus. The sequence continues at coordinate 12,104,968 of JAUCBN010000009.1, forward strand.
GTGGTTCATAGAACGTAGTGTCATCCCTCGTTTGAACTAATTCTCCAACACCGAAATTAAGGGCTTCTCCAACGTTATCAGAAAACAAATCAAGATCATCAATATCTTCATCTTCGCTTGAATCTTCAAGTGATTCCCCCATGGACCTCGTAGATTCTCCCCGGTTGACATCAGTGAAACGAAACTGCCTTCAACTAGATCAAATTCGTTACCAATACACATTTCACTACTTTCCCCAACAATGTCTCTGGATGGGATAAAAATATCATGAATCTCCGCAAATAAATCAACATTTCGAATACTCATTGACTCATGCTTTGCGATCATTATTTCTAAATTTAAATTATCTTCGAGAGCTATTGCGGAATATTTGACTGAATTGTCACAAAGCCACCGATATCGCAAAACATGAATTTGACCTACAATTTTCTCCGATATCTTCTCCTTTAATATTCGAAGCGTGGTGTCTTTTCTAAATCTCATCTTTGTAAGGCTATCACATTCGAATTCAATACCGGCATCGTTTTTTATCATTTTTCCAATTATAATAAACATTCGCAACGAAGCTATTATTGCTCATTTTGACTACATTTTTGTGAGAAATAATGTAAACAATAATGCACAATATAAAAAAACAAAACAAAACTAAATTTAAAAAATAATACTAACCTTTTTAGATCATAAAAATAATCCACAATTATATTTTAAAAATATATTTAAAATAACTTTCTAAAACTATACAAATTTCCTAAAAATAAAAAGTTTTATCGTTCGATCTAAAAAATAAAAATACAAGAACAAAGTTCTTCTAAATTATAAATCCCGGATTTCTTACACAAACAAACATTTTACGAAACAATAATAAACTTAACATCAATATATTAAGAAAAAAAATAAATTTCTTAAAATACTTATAAAATTTTCTGCTCAAAATCCTATTTTCCCTCTTCCTTCTACTTTTTTACTCAAATGATATGAAACAAAATTTTCAACATCCTCAACATACATATTTAAAATAAACAATAATAATTTTTACTTAATTACCCCTACATGAATTTTAAAAATCACTAATAAATTTCAAATAAAAAAATTACTACCCCTATAAAATTTTAAATTAATATACTACTTAAAAAATACCTACCTATACTCTAAAACACCATAAAAAAACTGATAACACTGCACCCTTACTGCCCTCCCTGCACAACCTCCCTGCACCCCTACTTAAAAAATTACTACCCCTTCACGTGTGCACTGTTCACGTATGCAAGCCAGTCTGTCATCCTTTGTAGGTCATTGTTTGAAGACGGAGGTAGGTAGGGATGGGCACGGAACTCGAACCCGACAGGTTCCGACTCGATTCGTTCTGATTGGGTCGAATTTTTTGGTGAAAATTCGAGTTTGGGTTGGGTTGGGTTTTTTTCAAGGGTGTTTTAGGGTGAAAAAATCCGACTCGACCAGTCCCGGGATTAATTGTGTAATTTTCCCATATATATTTTAAAGATATTTGCAATAATGATCACTCTTTATATATATTTTATACAATTAGATCACTAAAATTAAATTCTTTTACAATTAAATCACTAAAATTAAATATTTTTACAATTAGATTCCTAAATTTTATTTTTTTACAGTTTAGTTCCTAAATTTTTTTAATGATTCGGGTCGGGCCGGGTCGGATTTTAAAGCTTAAAAATAGGGTTAGATTTTTTTCACCCTAAAACCGGGTCGGGTCGGGTGGCGGGTGGAGCATATAATTTTTCGGGTCAGGTGCGTGTGGGCCGAAAATCCGACCCGACCCAACCCGTGCCCATCCTTAAAGGGAGAATACCCCGTCTTTGAACAATGTCCTCCCTCCAGCACGTGAAAGATGGTTGCATGCACAGTGAAGTCGGGTGGTGTTCACCTCGACTTTGAACAATACCAAGATCACAAATATATTGTTCAAAGACGGGTTGTGTTCACCCCACCTTCACCGAAACAATATATTTTATTTGATTTATTGTTTAAAGACGGGTTGAAATCCACCAGTCTTCTGAACTCTACAATAAATCATAATATTTTAAAAAATAATGGAGTGATAACAATATTTTTGGTGTTAATTTTCCAAAAAACATATTTATATAATTTTTCCCTTTTAACTCATTTAAAATTTTATTGATAAATTAATCTTAGATTTTAATTTAATTTCACTCAGTTAGTCTTAATGAAAATATCCACTGAATTTATTTGACAAAATACTACCACAAGTCCACACCCAACCCAAACAAAATCTCTCTTCTTCAATTGGATTCCATCGAATTCTCTCGGCTAAATTCCAAATCTAGGAAGAACAAGAGACAAAAAAGATCAGAATTTTAACCTTTTCCTTTCAGTTTTATGTTTGTATTTGCTTAATTTACCATTGATGTTCCTTCTACTGCATTCTGCATTACATCTAAAATTCAATTAATTGGAGCTTCTTTTGTTTCTAAAATTATCACTGATTATACTGTTCTGCAGCTGCGGGTAAACTGCAGAATCCGATTGAGTCAAAACCCTAATTTCCCCCCTCAAACTTTCATAATTCGCTCCCTATCTAGAGCAGCCTTCCCTGGTAAAGTATTCAATCCAGTTTTTTCTCTCATGAATTTGTTATATTTTGCATGAATTGACTATCTGCGTTTCAATCCAATTGCTCTTTCTCATTGATGAACTGTTTTTGGAAGATTTTGAGCTTTTGGGGGGGTCTATAGTAGAATTCAGCTTTTGGGTATTTAAATTTCCTTTCTTGGGTTTTAATGAAATTCAAGGAATGGAGTGTGTATCTTGTAAAGGGTACGACTTTGAATGAAATTAACGTAAGATCTACTTCAGAAAAGAGGTGAGTAAATCCTCTATTTTAAGCTCTTAAGTAGTAAGAAATGAAAAGTCAGATGCTGATATATGAAATTGACTTGTGGGTAATTTTGACGTTTGTATGGGGAAAGGCCATAATCAATTTTTGTTGGGATTCTTTTGCTCTTTAGATTGCAAGAGAACTGTTGGCAATATATTTGCTGGTAGCTCAGGACTTTTCTACTGTTCTATGAGAATTATTTTAACTTATTGTTATCAGGGTTGGGGAGGGGAACTGATAATACATACTTTTCAGGTATTCTACAAGTCTGGTGATGGCTGACTTACCAGGTTATCTTCGAAACTGCTTACAGACAGGAAAACTTGTAGTTTTGGCAGTTTTAGTTTCAGGAGGAATTGTGTTGCAAATCTTGGTTAGCGTTGCATTTCTCTGTTATTTAACTACCCTTTGCATTGCTTTTCTCAAAATGTTTCATATTATTTCTTTGATCTGATATATTGTGTATGCCTGTATGGTTGGTTAGGCATGTGCTCTGTACAATAATTGGTGGCCAATGCTGACTGGTAAGTGAATGTGAAGCTTAAAATCATGTTTTTCGGTTTCTCAAAGTAATTTTGTTAGTTCATTTTTTAAAAAGGTTATGATTTTAAAATTTCAAACTTTGTAACTCTTCCATTGTTGCCTATTACTGATAGAATTAAGATTGTATGTTGCTTATAGTTCAGTTTGGTAAAACTCTGATTTAGAAGCATATTGTGAAGACAATTGCTCTTCAATCTATGAAGTAATGATCTTAACACTAACTGAATTTATCATCCGGGAACTTGCATTATGCATGCAGAAATGTGTCATCCGTTTCGCTCTTTTGGGTAAATTCCTTTCTTGCTTTGTGACTCTACCCTTTATGTGCAAGTGTGTGTATAAGCAGGGAAGAGCCTTCAAGTGGTTGATCATATTTATTCATTTATTCATATTCTGACATGCTACACCTACATTACTGTTGCAGTACTAATGTATGTCCTCCTTCCAATGCCTTTGATGTTCCTTGCTGGCTCTGACGGTTATTCTCTTTTATCCGAATCCGACAATGGGTAACAATTTTTCCCTTAAATTTGGTAGTATACAAGAGTTTATCCTCTTTTTCAGTTATCTTCATCATTTGATGCTCATTATTTTATTTGTAACAAACACATGTAACAGTTGGGTGAATGCAACAAAGTTCTTGACTGGAGCTTCTGCAATCGGAAGCATTGCTATACCAGCTATCCTAAAGCATGCTGGAGTTATCGGTTGGGGTGCATTGGTGATGGAACTTTCATCGTATTTCATATTTTTACTGGCCATACTGTTTTATATTCGAATGAATGACGACGATGATTACAATTTCCTCTGAAAGATGACTGATTCAGTTCCCACCAGCAACCATGTGAAGCTCTGTCAAAATTCGTTCAAACGAACCTACTCCTTCCTGCTTTATCAAGCTTGTTATTGTATAGTTACCGGATCATATAATGAGGCCATTATCGTCTTCGAACATTTGTCACAACAAAACCCCTCTTGTCATTTTGTTAGGATAAACTACATGATATATCACTTATGTTTCATTAATGTTTTTAATCCATTTAAAATTTGTGTTATTTGTTTAACTTAATTTAAAGATTTTGTTTTGTATATTTTTATCCATTATGATTTTATTTTAAATTATTTAAATAAAATATAAAATATTTTCATATTTTTGGGGTTTTTTCCTTTGCTTTATACTTTTCACATCAGAAAAGAAAGCAAATTGGTCTAGCTAATATTACTGTAAATAGCATTATTTAGAAACACTAACAATTATCATCATTTTTAGAGCATGTTGATGAATGCAAGAGAGATGGCAGTTAACTGAAGGAAATCTTTGTTCTCCTTCGTCAATGGCGACACAAAACCTGGCTTCTCCTTGAACTGAGATTCACAGGTCACCACCCCAGTCTGGGCTGAACTAATCACTGTATTAGCTGTTCCATAATCTTCACTCTCAAAAGCCTCCTGAGCCTTACTTAAATCCAACCCTGCATCGGAGTAAAGCTCAGAACAATCTTCCAGGCAGCTCCTCACATACTGTTCCAGGCTTTTGTCAGACAAAAGCTTCGATATTACAGACCCGGTGCTCTTAGTATTCGATATGCCAATCTCGAACGTTATTTCGATCAAATCAGAAACACTTTTGGCGCTTTTGGCTTTGGGGTTCCCTTGGAGGGTCGATACGCAGAAGTCAAATTTTATACTTGGATTGCTATTTGCAGCATCTTGGCAAGAATCACTGAGAACATCGGACCTGACAGAAACAATCACAAGGTAGAAGAAAACAACAGGAAAAACAATGGACTTCTTCATCTTTGTATGTCTAAAATTTCTTTGGATAATTTGAACCTGGAAATGCACAGGCTTATATAGGAATTGGAAAGGGTCTCGTATTTATGGTGAAATTGATAACAATGGAAACTCATTTATGAGGAAATCTGGTCTGATTATTCCTATGTTTTTATAAGATTCTTCTGTTAAAGAATGAGAAAGGTCATTTTTTATTTTAAAAGCTTTTTTTGGAAAACAAATCTATCTGTAGTTATGGCTGATTAACATTCGGATCACTAAGGTGAATAATCATGGTAATATTCCTCCAAAATAATTTTAGTATCCATCCGATATTTTTAATATATATTATTAATTAAGGATTGTTAATATTTTACTCCTAAAATAAATTTTAAAGTAAATTGGATATTTCGTATTTAATTTTGTAGATATCAAATTTTATAGATATCCGATTAGTAAGTATAATCACAGGTTGAAACATAAATAAATATATTATCTAAAAAATTAAGTACTCGTAAACCTAGGGATATATGACAATATTGCATTTAAGGTTGGTGTTAAGACAACAAACAAGATCGAAATTGATAAAAAAATCAATGACAACAAATGATCATCAACAGTAAAAGTGTTAATAAATCAAAAAGAAGAGATTACAACGATTGATTTGGGAAAATTAAAGTTTAAAATTTTTAATATATATTAGATAAGAAAGAATAAATAATATAAATAATATTTAAAAATAATATAATATTAAAAATATCTATGATGTTTGATCAGAAAATCATTTTTATCATTTTTTAAAGAATTTTAATTATTAATATTTTATTTTAGGTCAAATAAGTTTTTTTATATATATATGAAAATTGTTAATCAACTACTGATAAATAATTTGACTGATTTGGTAAAATCTTTGTTAATATGATATTGATACATCACTATGCATTATTATGTAGATTTGTCAGTTGTCACATCATTTTAAATTATTTATTATTAGTTTATTAATAATTTTTATTTATAAAAAATATTTTAATTTAAAATAAAATATTAAAAATTAAAATACTTTAAAGGATATGGTCAAAGTAATCACCAATCAAACATTAAAATTATTTCTTAAAAAAATAAAACAAAATCGATCAACCGGCAGAAGCTTAACTTAGTTTCTTTTTATACTCTTGAGCCATAATGATTTGTCAAAAAAACATAATTTCTTTTGTATTATCTTGATCCATAATGATTTATTTAAAATTATTTAAATAAATTGTTATGATTATATGTATTTTTAAAAAATATTTTATTATTTATTCTTAAATTATATATTTAAAGGGGTTGTTTAGTTCGTTGGTTGATTTATGATTTATATAAAATCAAGTTTGGAATTTTTTTTGTAGAAAAAAAATATTTAAAAGATTATTTTATTTTAATTTTACATGGTATTTAAAGAGTTGGCACAAGTTTTGCAGTTGAAAGTAAATAAATAAATAAATAATATTCTAAATTTAGATACGACTTATTTAAAGGGGTAACTATATGCTAATGGCAAATTTGGGGAATATTAGAGTTATAAATAAATTTTAGAGAAATAAGGAAGATTGGGGATTTTTTTGAAAATTTATGGCAAAAATTACGGTAAACAAAAATGTGCATTCTGCAGAAGATAATCTCAAATATTTAATTAATTTTTATAAAAGTGTAAAAGATGACCTTAAATATTTAATTATTTCTCACATAAAAAAAGTGCATGACTACTTTCGATAAAAAAAACTAAAATTAATTAATAAAATTTAAATATTTTAAAGATTTAATATATAATTAATAATTATTTAAAATAAAATTTTAATTAATATTGTGAATAAAATAAAGAACAAGAAGAAAATAGACAAAAGAGAGAGAGAAAAGGGAGAAATTTTATTGTATTCTTAAAGTAGAGTTGTATACAATGCTTTGCCTAAAAGTCTATATTTATAGGCATAAGATGGAAACCCTAATTCCAATAGGTATTAAACCCTAATAATAAAGCCCATTAAAGTTTAACTTAATATATGGATATCCACCATAAATAAAGATATTTATAACACTCCCCCTTGGATATCCATAAAGATAATATGCATCGTTAAAACCTTACTAAGATAAAAACCCTGTGGGAAAAAAAATTCTTAGTGAAGGAAAAAGAGTACACACATCTTTAATACGTATAACATGTTGTCTCATTAAAAACCTTACCAGGAAAACCCATTGGGACAAAACCTCGGTTAAGGGAAAAAGAGTGCAACGCGTATTTACTCCTCCTCATGAAAATATCACATAAGATCTTTGAATCTTCATAATTCAATATTGAAGTAGATCATGCATTAGTGGATAAATCTTCCAAATCATTGCTTGAAATGATTCATTGAATATTATTCATATAAAAATCATGAGGGACGAAACTTGAAGAAATATGTTTCGTTTTATCATATTTGATATATCCACCTTGAGATATAAATTTTGTATTATCTCTATACGAGATAGTCTGCATCTTATCTTGTGAAAATATTCGCATATCTTCAGGATATGTTTAGCCAAACACATATTTCGGTTTTACCTCTTACATAACAATTATTTAAAGGTAATGATCTCGTAGCACTTAAATAATATTTCTGGATCAGCTAAGATACAATGCTTCCAGATCAAATAATGTGTATATTGTGCTTTAGACCAAAAATATCATTACCCTTTTCGTGAGGCGAAAAAAATCTTTGTTTAAAGTAAGAGACCTAGCAACAACCATAAGGGTGATCAATAGATATGTGTTATGCATGTAAAGTCTCTTTCAATATTTTTCTATATGTTGATAGATGCACAAGGATTTGAGGAGATCTCTTCACGAGTCTCAACGATATTCAAATCATCGACATACACAACAATAAAAGTTCAGAGCTAAATCTCTTAATAAAAATGCTCGGGGAAATAATTCATATAGCATTATACTAATAAGTATTGAATAAGGCGATCATATCAAATACGCCTAAATTGTTTCAAGCCATAAAAAGATATATTCAATATGATTGAATAATATTCTCGAGAACTTGAATGAACTGCTTATGACAATCTAAATCTTTCTGGAAGTTTCATGTAAATATTACTGTCAAGAGGCTCATTCAAATATGATGTAACAACATCCATTAGGTAAAAACCGAGTAATTTTATTTATTGCCAGATTGATCAAAATCTAAAAGTAGTTGCATCCACCACCGAGGAATATATTTTCCTCATAATCAATTTCATGTCTTTGTGAGAATCCTTGTGCAACCAAATGAGCTTATGTCTCATAATTTTCCCTTTTGATTTCTCTTTCTCACAAAGGCTCGTTTATATGTACGAGCTATAGGCCCAAATACTTCTCTTTTCGAAAGAGATTTTAGTTTCGACTCAATTGCCTCTTTCATGTTGGCCAATCATTTCTTTGTTTACATTGCTCAATTGACAATGATTCATGATCCACATCATCAAATAAAATCTCTAGTGCTATATTGCATGCAAATATATTAACGACGTCGATTTAATTTCAGTTCTACTTATTACTAGACATGACATAATCTATTGAGATCTCTTTATTATCAGGTACCTGAGTCATGTCAATGTCTCTATTGGAGACCATTTAATCTCTTATAGAGATTTTTGTAATCATTGATTCCTCGATCAGACCATCATAAAATATAGCTCCTTTTCTTTTTCGAGGATCTCTTATCTTTGGAACTTACTTGTCTACTACACTTTAAGCGTAAGTTAGACTCATTAGCAACTAGAGTTTGTCTTTCCTTGACATTAAATTTAATCGGAACATTTATAGCTGGTATACGTAACTTAGTCACTTTTTTAGGGTCAGCAAAATCATCTGACAATTGATTTGCTAAATGAATTATCCATTGAACTTATAGTTCACATTGTGTAGTACGTGGATCAAAAAGAGAAAATGATAATTCATTCCAACTTATTTCTTTCCCCAGCTATTTATTTTCTCCCCCTAATGTTGGGTAAACTAACTCATTAAAATGATAGTTAGTAAATCGGGTTGTAAATAAATTCTCTATTTGAAGCTCAAGATATTTAAATCTGATATATATATTCCCAACAAAACTCATCTTTGTGCGTTGTGGTGGAGCAATTCGAACATATATCACACACAAAAAAAACTAAGATGAGAAATATTTGGTTCCTGACCAAAAACCATTTGTAATGGGGAGAACTTATGATAATTTGTTGGCTTGATGCGAATTTGTGATACTACATATAAAATTACATGTCATCAACATTATCAAGACTGATTGTCTTTAAAAAATAATCTGGAAAATGTGTTCGTAATTTTATCAACTGAGCAAGTAGCCTCGCAAACACCAAGTTGCGGGTTAATGACAAGGATACATATAACCATCTAGTCGATGCATCGATAAAAATCATAAAATATCTAGATGGACTTTTAAAAAAAAGGTGTATGGGCCCATATATATCACCTTGTATCCGTTCCAGAAAAGTAATAGATTTACACTTTATCTTAGCTGTTGATGATTGAATAATCAAATTGCTTTCATAGCAAGTATCACATGAAAAATTACCATGAAGAAAATCTTAGTTCTTCAATAAATGACCACATGAAAGTGTCAGCTAATTTTCGCATCATAATTGAACCGGGATGGTCTAACCGGTCATGCCAAATAAAATTATCAGTAAACATCTAGTTTACAATAGCATGAGCTTCAATTTGTACCAATTCTTATGTAGTACAATATGGATGACAGTGCATTTAATTTTGCCAAGATTTCCTTATTGCCTTGAATTATACTCGTAATATTGAGATAATCAGCATCCCTTGACTAATATTCTCAATGTATTTCTGTAAATATCTTTAAAATTCAATAAGTCTCTTTGCGACTTTGACGAGCATAATGTACTGTAAATATAAGATAAAGTCTCATTTGGCAATAACATATTTGCTTAACGAGCATAATGCACTGTAAATATGAGATAAAGTCTCATTTGACAATAACATATTTGCTCAGTCGGAGCTTTCTATGATATTAGTACTTCCGGATATAGTACCCATATTATTCTCTTGCATTTAAAATGGCAAAATATGCATAATTATGAACCTTTTAATATGTGCTTTATTTCATTCACTTCGGGAAATGAAAAATATGTGCTCTGTACCATTCACTTCGGGAAATGGAAAAATATTTTAAAAAATGGCACATCATATCAAATCGGATCAAAGATAAGCTCTCAAGAGCTCTTTCGAAGCACTGATATTTTAGTACTTTGAGATATAGTACTCTTATTTCCCTTGTATTTAAATGAGAAAATATTTTTTATGCTTAAGTATTGTATGAGTACTTGCACTGTCTGCTAAGCATAAATAGCCACAATTCATTGTAGATTTCATTCCGGAAGTGATAACATTCTTCAAATGATAAATTAACATAGAATGTAAATAAATAATATATAAAATAAATTAACGATAAATTAACATAGAGCGTAAATAAATAATATGTAAAATAAATTATCATAAATATATAATAAATAAAAATAAATTAACAAAATAAATAAAAGATCAATTATTTCCTTTAGATGTTATAAGGAAAATAAAATAAATGGAGAATTATTCTCTTGAAGGACTATGAGAAAAATTATCAATATCCAATTGAGTTGGATCAATAACGCCATTATTTTCGCCACAAAGAAAATCTGATTATATTTTCTTTAATTTATCATTCATGATTATGAATAAAGTCCATAATACTTCGGCGTTTGAAAAGTACGAGATCAATGGTTTATACCATCACATTGATAACATAAAGATTTTGATATGATCTCTATCATTCTTGTCATCTTTATAATTCTACTTCTGGTGGATATAAGTATTCTCAAAAGAATCATCTTATCCATGTTTATTTTATGACTTCAATTGCAACCACAATTACTAATGTGGCTTTTATTCATTCCGCTATATAATGTCACATTCGCTTCAGGGAATGGAGCGGAGCCTGTTGAGTGATATTCATGATTTTTCATGAGCAATTCATTATTTTGCTCAGCCACAAGAAGGCAAGAAATTAACTCAGAATATTTCTTAAAGCCTTTTTCACGATATTATGTCTGAAGGACAACATTGTTGGCATGAAAAGTGGAGTATGTTTTTTTTTTCTAACATATCCTCATCAATGATACTTTGGCACATAATTGAGTTTTATTCACTAACCATATAGTGAATTATCACGTTTGCATTCACTTCAAGGAATGAAACAAATTCAATAATCGCATGGAATAAACATCATGCTTACATTCACTTCAGGGAATGACATAAATCAAATAATCGCATGGAATAATCATCATGCTTTCATTCACTTCATGGAATATCATAAATCCAATAATCACATGGAATAATCATCATGCTTGTATTCACTTTAAAGAATGTCATAAATCCAATAATCGCATGGAATAATCATCATGCATGCATTCACTTCAGGGAATGCCTCCCATAAAAATTATTTGATCAAGACAATTTTCGTAACTTGAACTTGGGAGAAGTCTATAGTCGAGTTTTTCGACACAAAAAAATGCTTCCAAGCAAATATAGACTTTATAATATTCATACTACTAAATAGTAATTGATCAGTCGATATATATTTAATATATACAAAGAATAAAAATTTAATCCTCATACGCGGCGTTGTTAAACCAGTCCACAAGGTCCTTTAAAAAGAACCTCCTTTGAGACCAGTAGCCTCGCAGAACGGGATGTCCAGCCAATATACTCGAATTAAATTATTAAAACAAAATATTAATGACATGAAATAAACACATAATATCATTAGACAAAAATAGGAATATTTACATGAGAAAGAAAAATTATAATCATCATCGTATATATATTATTTTATAAATTAAAATATAAAAGATTAAAAAGAACATACCGGGTAAATCTTTGAAGAGACTTGAAATAAAAATCTTCTGAGCAAACTCCTGCTGATAACGTGTTGTGAATAAAATAAAGAACAAGAAGAAAATAGACAAAAGAGAGAGAGAAAAGGGAGAGATTTTATTGTATTCTCAAAGTAGAGTTGTATACAATGCTTTGCCTAAAAGTCTATATTTATAGGCATAAGATGGAAACCCTAATTCCAATAGGTATTAAACCCTAATAATAAAGCCCATTAAAGAGTTGTATTCCAATAGGTATTCCAATAGGTATTAAAGTTTAACTTAATATATGAATATCCACCATAAATAAAGATATTTATAACAATTAAATTATTTTTTATATATATTTTATTTTTAATTTTTATTTTTCAGGTAAGAAGATCCAATTTTATAATAAGGTCCAATTCTGTAAAATAATTAATAACTATTTTTAAATTTTTATTAATAAATTTAATGTATTCAGTGATCTTTAATATTAATGATGCTTAGTAACGTGTAACTCCGTTATAGAATTTTCCTTTGTTTAATAAGTTAATATACATAAACATCGGCGAGGTGGTTCACATTACATAATGGAGTCGGATAATTTTTTTTAACAGAGATTTACTAATTTTATTAAACGAGAATATATCTAAAATTATAAAGAAAGTTTACATTCAGTAAACAAAACACTTCAAAATAGACCTATATCTAGTAAACAAAACTAGCAGTCATTAGATCATAAGAAGACCAAACAAGGAAAAGATAAAAACCTAATCCAAAGACTCGAAATAAAAGAAGGATACAAACATCACCAAAATTCATGATGATAAGTAAAATCATCAACAAATAACATAAAAATGCATATTACAATGAAGGTGCGTTGACAACAAAGATATTACCACTATTCAATCGCGAAAGGAACGATAGATGTAATTGCATATCCAAATCTTGTTCGAAGGTCCAAAATAGGGAGATCAACAATATAAAGAAAGGAGCGTCATCTTGATCAGTCGTGGCGTCGTCAGATCCAACCCTAATAGAAAACCAAAATAAAAAGAAAAAAACGTACCAAAAGACAAAGAAGATATACCAAAAGGTAGAATAAAAGACAGAGAAAACATACCAAAATGCATATTATTTTGTTAATGTTTGGTTCTTACTTAACTTTGGTTATGTGATAGTTTATTAAGTTTGTCTTCTGTTTGAGTTGTTTTAGACTAATTGTATTATTTGTATATATTCTTTTATGTATTTTTTTTCTTTATTTAGAATTATAAAGTTTTTTTAACAAGACAAATAATATTTTCTCGGTTTCTTAATAAAAAATAAGGTTAATTGAAAAAGTTTTAGTAAAAAAATACTTGATAGAGATCGGAAGTTAAATACTTTTTTTGTTATAGTAAATCAATGTTTAAATTTACAATTCAAATATTGAGTTTTGGATTCAAATCAAATAAAAATGAGCGATTACATTTGATAATTAATTAATGAGTTTTAAAATATAAATGCTTTTGAATCATATAATATGTGATTATAATGCTACGCTTTTTACGATATAAATTATATACGATTTGAATAATGTCATATTTAGATCATCAATTATAAGTAATTATAAGAAAAAAAATTGGTGATCTCAATTATGGGTAAGTAAAAAATCGACTTGATTTAAAAAATAATTTTTTTTAATTTGATTCTAGGTAAAAAATTTGACTCGTTTTGACTCGATTTGAAACTTCATAAACTTAACTCGACTTGAAAAATTTTCAAATAAAATTCAAGTTATAAAATAGAAATCGAATAACTCGAGATTTTTAGTAATTATAGGGGATAATTGTATATTTAACCTCTATAGTTTTATTTTTAGTCTCTTTTTATTTTTATTTTCTTTAAAAAAAATTCTTTACAATATGATCATTTTCTAAATTTATTTTTTATTTTATTTAATGCAAATTTTATTTGTATCTTTTATATGATCTCATTTATTTTATGCTAATTATTTTATATTTAATTTATTGTATTTATTTATTTTTTATTTTGGGTCTAATCTTGGCTTTACATAGCTAAGAAGTAGGTTTTTAAAGAAGTTTGTAATTTAATGAAATAACATATTCATATGTAAGGTGTTTGATAATAATGATAATAATAATAATAATAATCATAATTATAATAATTCAAAAACCTTATTTACACATGTAAAAAATAATATGAATATATATATATATATAAAGAGAAATTCGTTTAAATTATAATCAAACTATATTATAATATTATAAATAGTATAATTAAAATTTGCACATAAACTCAAAAATTGAATCGACTCAATTTTGCTAAAATCGTCTCGACTCGAAAAAATTTCAAAAAAAAATTATAAAATATGATGACTCAATTCGACTAACTCAAATTATTTTACTTGACTTGTTCGAACGTTCATCCCTAATCTCAATTGATTAAAAATATTCATTTAATTATATTATAAATCTGACTCATCATATTATTTAAGAATGACCGAAGTTTACCGGATATATATAAGAATGACAAAAAAAATACCTTCAACAATGTAATACGCCGGACTAAAATTACCCTTTCATGTTAGTACTTCACTCGTTAAATCCTTCAATAATTATATTGAAACTTTATTTAAAAAATTTAAGTCAAGTTTATTAGGTTCGAGTCAAATTCTAGATGAGTCGATTTTTCAAGTTTATGTAAACTTTATTTAAACTTTATTTAAATATTATTAGGGTTTAGAGCCGGAAGGAGTCGAGTTAAAAATTTTGAGTTATTCAAGTTGACGAGTTTAATTTTATAATTCAAACTTTATTTAAAAAATTTAAGTCGAGTTTATCGAGTTCGAGTCAAATTCTAGATGAGTCGATTTTTCAAGTTTATGTACAAATTTTAATTATAATTTGGTTTCAATTTAAGTGACACTCTCTAATTGTACAGGATCTACATACATATTTCTTCATATTATTTTTTGCAAATATAAATAAATTTTAAAATTATATTACAATTATTGAATTCATGTGATTTTTTTTTTACAAAATTTTAGTTGAATAAGCAAATTAAATAAATGTTAAAGTTAAAGGAAAATATAATAAGAAGAGCATATTTGTTAAAAATATGAATTGAAATTATATTAATGTTATATATTATTAATAAATGGTGTGGTTTAATTTTTGTCAAAGATAAACTTAAAACAAAAGGAGAAATTGAAAAAATCCATTAATCATCTTAAAATTGTATATTTAAAGGGATTGTTGAATACATTGGCTAGCCAGTTGATTTATGATTTATATAAAATAAAGTCTGGAAATTTTTTATAGGAAATAAAATTATTTAAATCGTATTGAATTTCACATTTTAGGTTGTTTCTATATTTATTATTATAATAAGCGTTAAAAATTATTTACATAAATATAGAATATTTAAATAAAAGTTCTTTATAATTAATCATCTTCTTTATATAAAAAAAAGGATCCCAGTTGCAACAAGCCAACAACTTTTAACATCAATATATTGTAAGAATATTTTCATATTTCTGGGTTTTTCCTTTTCTTTATACTAACAATTATCATCATTTTTGGACCATGTCGATGAATGCAAGAGAGATGGCAGTTAACTGCAGGAACCCATTGTTCTCCTTCGTCAATGGCGACACAACCCCTTCCTTCTCCTTGAACTGATCTTCACAGGTCGACGCATCAGTCATGGCTGCACTAACCCCTGTATTAGCCGTTCCATAATCTTTACCCTCAAAAGCCTGCTGAGCCTCGCTTAAATCCGACCCTGCATCGGAGTAAAGCTCAGAACAATCTTGCAGGCAACTCCTCACATACTGTTCCAGGCTTTTGTCAGACAAAAGCTTCGATATTACAGACCCGATGCTCTTAGTATTCGATATGGCAGTCTCGATCGCTGCTTCGACCAAATCAGCAACGCTGGTGGCGCTTTTGGCTTTGGGGTTGCCTTGGAGAGTCGATACGCAGAAGTTAAAGTTTATATTTGGATTGTTCTTTGCAGCTTCTTGGCAAGAATCACTGAGAACATCGGACCTGACAGAAACAATCACAAGGTAGAAGAAAACAACAGGAAAAACAATGGACTTCTTCATCTTTGTATGTCTAAAATTTCTTTGGTTAATTTGAACCTGGAGATGCACAGGCTTATATAGGAATTGGAAAGGGTGTTGTATTTATGGTGAGAATGAGAACAATGGAAACTCATTTATGAGGAAATCTGTTCTCATTATTCGTATGTTTTTATAAGATTCTTCTGTTAAAGAATGAGAAAGGCCATTTTTCTTTTAAAAGCTTTTTTTTTAAAACAAATCATGGTAATATTCCTCCAAAAATAATTTTAGGATCGATCCGATATTTTTATTATATATTTTTAATTAAAGATTTTTAATATTTTACTCTTAAATAAATTTAAAATTGAATCGAATATTTCGTATTTAATTTTGTAGGTATGGAAATTTTTAAATATTTGATTAATAAGCATAATCACGGGTCGAAATATATTTTAAAGTTTGGGTATTTAAATTTAAACACTCCTAATATAAGCGGCTAATGCAGAAAATATACGAACACAACGATGAGACATACGGTAATATTATATTTAAGGTTGGAATTAAGAGACAACGAGAAATTATATTATGGGCCCGGTCTACCACGTCAGCTGTGGTCCCATCCAATAATAACCACCCACTTCACCACTAATCTCCACCTCATTTTTTTAAACAATGAATCTTCACTCAGAATTTTCATGTCATTTTAAAAATATGATTCTAGAAATTACATTAATTACATGGTTGATTAGTGGTGGAATGAATAGTTTTAATTGGTTAGGAACCACGACTGACGTGGTAGGCCGGACCTATGATATAATCTTTCAGAGACAACGAACAAGATCGAAATTGATATAAAATATTATTGACAACGAACAAGATCGAAATTGATATAAAATATTATTGACAACGTATGATCATCAATAGTAAAAATATTAACAAATCGAAAAAATGAATATAATAATAATAATAGTTAAAAATAAATATATTGTTAAAAATATCACTAAAATTTGATTAAAAATTCATTTTTATTTTTTTATTTTAATTATTAATATTTTATTTTAGGTCGAATAATTTTTTTATGTGTATGAAAACCGCTAATCAACTATTGATAAACAATTTGGATGATTTGATAGAATCTTTATCAATATGATATAGATATATTAATGTGCACTATTATATAGATTTGTCATATATTTCAAGCTATTTACCGTTAGTTTATTAATAATTTTTTATTTATAAAAAATCATTTTGATTTAAAATAAAAAAATTAAAATACTTCAAAACAAATTGAGGTCAAAATGACTATCTAATCGAAAATTCATCAACCGGCGGAAGCTTAACTTAATTTGTTTTTATACTCTTTGAGCCATAATGATTTGTCACAAAACAATTTCTTTTGTATACTCTTGATCCATAATAATATGTCTGATCATGTACTCTCTGTGATTATAATGTTACTTTTTTTTATAATATAAATTATAGAAGATTTGAGTAATGTTCGGTTTAGAAAAAATTATAAGAAAAAATTTTAAAAAAAATTGGTGATCTCAATCAGAGGTGAATAAACCTCGATTCAATTTAAAAAAAATAAACTTTTCGATTCGATTGGAGGCAAAAAAATTAATTCATTTAAAAAATTATAGATGATTATATCAATCATAAGTATTTGAAAGTATGAATAAAAATATAATTTTAAAACTTTAAATAACTTAAAAAATTATAGATGTTATTTCACTATTCAATCTTCTAAACTTAATTTAAGGTCGAAGATAACTTAAGTATTTGAAAGTATGAATAAAAATATAATTTTAAAACTTTAAATAACTTAAAAATACATCAAACAATAATTTACTTACCTTAATTTTAAAATTTCTTGAATCCAAATAATTAAAAAAAAAAAAATTCTACAATGAGTGTCGAACAACGCTGAACACCGCTAATGATGAACACTGCTGAACCTAAAACCTTTATTAAACTCTAAATCTAAAAACATGAACTTGAAACCACAATCAGCTGCAAGTAGAGAAAACAAAACGACATAAACAAGAGTTTGAGTTTTAGAGTTTTAGGGATTTTTTTTCTACATAAGTGAACTAAGGGACGGTGTTAAAATTTAATATTGGAAGGGGTAAGAATCTAACAAACCTTTAAATTTAAAAATTAGGAGGGAACAAAAACCTTATTTAATTAACATTTAAACTAAAAGAACTAAAAATGCAATTATACCAAAAAATTTGGGAGGGACAACAACCCCTCTTACTCCCTACACAACTCCGTCACTAAGTGAACTCAACATGTTTTGAACCATTTGAGTTTAGGGTTATAAGTACAATGCTTCAATGGTTTTAGATTTTGAGTTTTAGAGTTTATATTTTTTAAATAAAAATCTCTAAAATATATAAAAATAATTTAATTAAAATTTTATTTAAATAATTTATAATTATATATTAATTCTCTAAAATTTTAATCTTTATTCAACAGTAATTTATTTTTTTATATTTTTGAAACGGTAACCATCTGAGTTTTGTTGATATTTAAATCAACACAATCAATGAACTCAATGGATAATGAAAAGACAAAATTAAATTAAAATCAGCTGCAAGTAGAGAAAACAAAACGACATAAACAAGATTTATCCTGTCTTGTTTTTCCATCACTTCACAGCGAAGATCGAACCGAAAGATGACAAAGGGGGTTGTTCTTTGCTTTATGTAGTACTTTCTTTTCGGCTCAAGAAACTATAAAATAAAAAGAAAGAGAGAATATTGGGGTGACACTAACAATTATCATCATTTTTGGACCATGTTGATGAATGCAAGAGAGATGGCAGTTAACTGAAAGAAACCATAGTTCTCCTTCGTCAATGGAGACACAACACCTTTCTTATCCTTGAACTGGTCTTCACAAGTGCCCGAATCATCCATGGCTGCACTGACTGCTATATTAGCTGTTCCATAATCTTTACCCTCAAATGCCTGCTGAGCCTTACTTAAATCCGACCCTGCATCGAAGTAAAGCTCAGAACAATCTTCCAGGCAACTCCTCACATACTGTTCCAGGCTTTTGTCAGACAAAAGCTTCGATATTACAGACCCGATGCTCTTAGTATTCGATATGGCAGTCTCGATCGCTGCTTCGACCAAATCAGCAACGCTGGTGGCGCTTTTGGCTTTGGGGTTCCCTTGGAGGGTCGATACGCAGAAGTTAAAGTTTATATTTGGATTGTTCTTTGCATCTTCTTGGCAAGAATCACTGAGAACATCGGACCTGACAGAAACAATCAAAAGGTAGAAGAAAACAATAGCAGAAACAATGGAATTCTTCATCTTCGGGTGTCTAAAACTTCTTTGGATAAATGAAACCTGGAAAAGCAGATGCTTACGAGGAATCGAAATGGGTGATGTATTTATGGTGAGAATGAGATCAATGGAAACTCATTTTGAAGGAAATCTGAAACGTCGTGTTTTTTCTCAAGATTTCCTTCCAAATGAGTTTATGGAAAGCAATCTATCTGTATTTATGTCTGTTCAACATTCTTGGTAATGTGAATAATTATGGATGAGAAAATTAATTGGATATTGCACTAAGATTTTTCCTAAATATGAAAAAATTCTTTTTTATTTAATATTATATTTGTTATAATAGATTTAAAGTTAGCATCCATTGTCTCTACTTGATCGATAAGGTCATATTCATTTTCGTCATTAAATTTTTAAAATATTTGATAAAGTCACTTAATTTTTAGTTCGTATTCAATAACATCATACAACTTTTAGTTTGTATTCGATACGGTCTCTACCGTTGAAAATACTTGTTAAAGTTTAGTTTTTTTTAATAAAAAATGGGTAAATTACAACATTCATCACTCAACTTTCATCTCACTCTTATTTTGACTACTAAAGTTTTTTTAATTTAATAACTTTTGAATTATTCATATTTTGACAACTCTCAAGTGACAACTATACAAATTAAATTTTTTATTTAATTAATAGATAAGATTATTTAATTAATTTTATTTAAAATTGTGAATCATAAATGAATAAAAATAATTTATTTTAAAAATTTGAGTAATAATTTTTATTCGAGGAATATTTTTTTTTTTACTTTTCTTATTAAAATATTTAATATGGTAAAACGATAAATTTAACATGAAAAAAAATCCGAATTTTAAAGGAATAATAAAAAATTTTAATTTGTATAGCTATGTCATTTGAGAGTTACTAAAATACAAATAATTAAAAAGTTAAGTTATTAAATTAAAAAAATTAAACTTTAGTGGCCAAAATAGGAGTGAGATGAAAATTGAGTGATGAAAATTTAACCGTAGGGACCGTATCGAATGCGTACTAAAAGTTTGGTGACCTTATCGAATATTTAAAAGTTCGATGACCAAAATAAATCTGACCTAAAAGTTCAGTGACCATTTATGTAATTTACTCTTAAAAAATTCAATTATAAACAGTAAAAAATTGCACTGAAATCGGGTTCTTTAAAATCCTATGCTATTCAAAATTAGATCGAGATGAGGATGTCTTTAATAATTTTTTATTATTTATAGTCGATTTTTTTTTTTAAAATTAAATTTTAAATTTATTATAACAAATATAATATTTTGAGAAATTAAATTCCTTGTCTCATATACCGAAAAAAATCTTCATACAATATCTAAATAATTTTTTTTAATAATATGTGATAATATTAATCAATATTAATAATTTTGGTTCATGATTTGACTGATACATAGACGATGGCATTTACCAAATTTAAAATATCAAATGTTTTTCAGATTTAAGACTATATTTTAATGTAATATAATTTAAAATCACATATTTTTGGTATACACTTCAGCAAGGAGATTAATTTAAATTTTTTCAAAATTTTAGAAGCTTAAACTTAAATTTTTATAGACTTAATGATAAAATTTAAAAATTAAAAATTAAAAAAATATCTTAACTAAATATATTTAAAAAATAAAAATTTTAAAAATAAATTATTTTAAAGGACTGAATTTAATTTCCATTTATTTTATTTTTTAATACTAAAAAATAAATATTTATATATTTTTTTAATATTCTTAATATAGTTTAACATTAACATATGTTTAGTCTTCAACCTTTAATAAAAACATACAAAATACAGACAAAATTGCTTGAATTTAAATGTCTTGAAAAAAACATATACCCTTTCTCATTAAAATCTCTTATAAAGTTTTAAAGAGTCGTTCCTAATATTTTTGTGACACTAAGACAAACGTAAAAAAAATAAGCATTTAATAATAAGTATTAAAAAAATAGTTTTCCAATAAGAAGTATTAAAAAATTAAATTAAGTATATGCCTACTAATAAATATTAGAAAAATTAGACCCATAATAACAAGTATTAATAAAAAATTAATACTTGATAATAAATATTGAGGAAATAAATTTTAAGAGTAAACCTCTAATAACAAATATTGTGAAAAATCTAACCTCTAATAATAAATATTGAAAAACTATGATCCTAAAAATAATTATTGAAAAAGAGACCTCTTATGTAAGTATTAGGAAAATTTGGACCTATTAAAAAATAGGTCTCTTATAATAAATATATTGAAAAATAAATTTTAGAATTAGACTCCTAATAACAAGTATTAGAAAAAAAATCATGACTCTAATAACAAATAACTAAAAATAGATAAATTTTAGTAGTATATATTAATAAATATTAAAAATGTCTCTTAAGTTTAGTAAAAGATGGACCCCTTAACAATAAGCATTGCAAAAAAAAATAGGATTTAGGAATCATAATAAAAAAAATATCAGAAAAGTAAATTTTAAGAGTAGGCCTAATACAAATATTGAAAAAAATTGAGACCATAATAACAAATACGAAAAAAATAAACTCAAATAATAACAAGTATTGAACAAAATTACTAATTACCCTATAATAATAAATATTAAAAATTAAATTTTAATAATAAATACTAAAAAATTAAAATTTAATATATTTAATAAAAGATTAAATTAGGGGATTTGGATAGAGATAGGCCCTGGACTGCCGTCTTTATGGTCCACCTCCAAAAACGATACTATTCCATACGTGAAGTTTTTATTTTGAAAATTATCCAAACCTAACTTTAATGACCCAATAATTTCATAAATGATAACCCTATTACTCTGAAGAGGACAAGAGAGTAAAGGAAAAAAAGTTTAGACAATGGATGATTTGTGAAGAAGATTGAGAAAGTGTTTGTTCAAGAAAAGTTTAAGTCCAAACCATCCCAAAATAAGAAGGAGATGGAGACTTGTGCTTTGGTTTACTCGGCCAACTCTCATGTGCTAATGTCCGAAGTCCAGGTCCTTACGGGTGCATGCTTGGCAAGGAATTCTTCACAAGTCACGACTTCAATCATTAAACATGACTTGGAATTTTTTTAAGTAAAACCTAGTATAGATTTATAAAAAAAATTACTTAACATATATTTAAGTGAATTTAAGAAAAATATTATCGCATAAATTCAACAAGAGGTCTCAATTAAAACACATATATAGTATTCATTATAGGAATCTTGGGTTTGATTATTTTGTCTGTAATATATATATATATATATATATATATATATAAAGAGATTGTAATATTTATTAATATTTAAAAAATATTTTTTTTATATCTTCACAATTAAGTTATATTTGATTAATCAAACACGTAATCGGATTTTGTGTTTACAGTAAATACAACCAGCAAATTTGATATGAAACCCGAAATCGATTCAAATACAATAATATAAAATTAATTTAAAACCCAAAATAAATTAAATTGAACTAAAATAAACTAAATTTTAG
The DNA here is from genome assembly GCA_035048815.1 of Abelmoschus esculentus. Classification (NCBI taxonomy): domain Eukaryota; kingdom Viridiplantae; phylum Streptophyta; class Magnoliopsida; order Malvales; family Malvaceae; genus Abelmoschus; species Abelmoschus esculentus. The sequence goes on from JAUCBN010000009.1 coordinate 12,127,988, forward strand.
TTAAACAAAAAATATATAATAACTCAATTTTCGAGTTAACAACTCAACTTTTAAAATAAAACCGTCTTAGCCAATTTTATTGATTTAAAAATAATTAATTCTCGACCTTTGGGTTGCTAGCTCGTATGTGTCCCTGTCTTAACCTATTAAGTCTTAAACAATTTTATGTTTTTTTTATTATTGTGAATATTGGGATGTTGATCTTCAAAGTAATTAATTTTCGACTTTTCGGGGTTTTATGTTACAAATGAATTTTTAGTAAGATATTTTTTACATATTTTTTTAATCACGTACTACGCATAATAAAATTATAGTTTATTAGTATATTTTTAAATTTTGAAATGATACTAAACTCTATTGAAAAAAAAGTATAATAACCTTAAGAATGGGATTATATTCATTAAAAATTTAAAAATAAAATAAAAAATTCAAATACACATTGAGAATCAAAGTCTTCTTTTAAATCTGACGGCCATCATCTATAATAATTTAGTAAGCATCAATAATATTCATTTGAATATAATCACAAAATAGATCAGAATATAGACAAACAATCATAAAAGAGAATCTAACCACTAAAAAACTACCCACAATCGTAAATTATATATATGAATGATATAATACCTTTAGTTATATTTATAAAATTAAATCTTATATTTATAAAATTTGTACATTTGAATTAAACATGTCCATGACTCAAGGTGACTAACTCATTTATGCCAAGTTTTTTTAATCAATTTTATCCTAAAATTTTAATAATTTTAAATTTTTATTTATTTAAACTTAATTATAAAATATTTTTATTAATATAAGATTATATTTTTTCTTTAAAAAAATAAAAATAGATATTATGTGTAGGTGCTCGAGCCTAAGTTTATTTTTTTAGAACCATGTTGTTATTAGAGATAACAGACGAATATAGATATTCCTCGTACTTATACCCACTTGAAATTTTTATACTTATTATATCTATGATAAATATAACTTTCAAAATCTACACAGGTTCACACGGATACATTCTCAAATCTACTCTGCATCCTACCCATTTGAGTACCCACCATCCACCTTGTATCCTCTTATACTACCTTCCAAAAATTTTACTTATATCATAATATATAATTCGAAACTTCATTTTATTTATTCTAAAATAAAATAGACTCAAATATCTTTCTAATTATATAAGGTGATACTTCTAATTCGACTTATACAATTTATGTCATATTTTTAAAGTTACTTCAAAACTAATATTAAGAGCAATTTGTTGCTCTATTTTATTGAGCTTTGAAAATTTAAAATTTCGTATATTTTAAAATATAAATTTATATTAATCTCAATCTTGTTTGTTTTAAATAAAATTTGATTTACTCATAATTATAAATATGTATAAATTTTTTTAATTATTTATTTAAAACGCTTAGTGATTTTTTAAACTCACTTCGTTCACTTCTTTTACGACAGTTTTAAAGGTGATACGACTATCGACTAATTTATCTTGACGAGATAAAACAATAACAATAAAAGATTGTCAAAAACGTATAGCTAAATCTTGATAGATCATAATTAGAAGTCTATGGAAGAAAAAAAGTGAGAGAAAATTGAGAGATATGAGGAGAAATAAAAATAATTTTACTTCCCTTTTATCAATCACCTTTATTTTAAAATATACGTACACAAAATTTTACTTCCCAAAATAAAATTGGATAAATTACACTCAAGGCCCTCTACCTTCAATACGTACACAAAATGTTCATCACTTTCTTTAAAATTAATCTCTCAAGTTCCCAATTTTCTAAATAAACCCCTATTATTGAAAAACTCAGACTTCGAACCAAGATCGGAATTCCTAACCAAAATTTAGGTCGTTATAATTTTCATTTCTAAAAAAAATTATCACTGAAATTTGTACCCATCACTAAGAAGATGTTGATCTTTAATAACTCTTTTAAATCCTTAATTATTTTCCATTGTGTTACTCTCATTTTACACTAAATTTTTTCAAATTCATAATTTATTTTTAATGTTTTAAAATTTTATGAGTTAGTTCTTAAATTTTTTAATATTTATGAATAGTGCCTGCCTTGGAATTTTAAAATTTTAACATTTACATTGTGTAAATAGATTTTATCCCATATATAATTATTTTGAGTCTATTCACAAAATTTTGAATTGAGTGTGTCGGTTCGACTTAACTTATTAAGATCTCGAATAAAACTTTAATTAAACTGAACTCGAATAATTTACGATCAGATTCATTATTAGCCTATTGTTATCAAAGTGAATAAATCCATGTTTAGAAGAAACATCGAAGAGGTTGAAGACCAAATTGGATTATAAGACTTAAACGACTCTAAATATAACTAAAGATGTTTTATTTAAAGAATTAACAAACAGATCAGTTCGATTTAGATTTGGTTTAAGTCATTTCAGTTTTAATTATAATTCAATTTGAATTATTTTGGGTCTAGTTTAAATTTTCGGTTTGAGTTTGAGTTTATGATGATTTTAATTTGAGTATCAAGTCCAGTCGATTGATTTTTGGTTCGTTTATTTTCGGGTCGGGTCAATATTAATTTGTAAGAGAATGATTGATTGAATCCAGTCAGATTTTTAGATCGAGTTAAGTTTTTACACCTTATATATCACTTTGTATAGTATATATATTTGATTTTTTCGTGTATTATGTGATAGTTCACATTTTATCTTTTTTTTAACATCTTTTCTCTATTTCGGGTTGTTTTCACTTCAAGTTGTTTTTGGTTTGGATGAAACCGGTTCAAGACTATTCAGTTTGAATGAAAATTGGTTTAGTTCTATTTTTGGTTTAATTAAAATTCAAATCGATTTTCATTCAATTTGGTTTATTCCAGGTTTCGAGTTAAATTTTGGTTATAATGTTTGGGTTAAAATGTAATTCAATTGGTAATAATTTTTGTTACAACTTACGTAATAATTTTGATTATAATTTAAAATATCAATCTATTTATAAGAAATTTGGTTACAAACAAAATTTTTTATAGATAAGTACTTTAGTTCTAACTAAAACTCGTACTTAACTTTATACCAGACTCTTTTATCTTACACTTTTTTCGTGCGATGATGTTTTTTGTTATTCGAATTTTGGAGAAATTTTTTCTTCTATCGATAAATGAATATCTTAAAATAATTAACATAATAAAGATAAAAAGGTTTAGTATCTAAAGTTGGGTGAGTAAATCATCAAAATAGGTTTAAGTGTAAAGTTTAATAGGCAAGCCTTACAGCAACCCTGTTTATTCCACAAACCTGGAAGACATCCGCTGATGCAGTTTAACGGGTATTCCGCATCCAAAACCTTGGCCAAGGAATTATGGGCGTTGGTCACTTGATTATTATTCGCTTCGACGGCAGATGTTATGGCCTCGTTACGAGCGGCGAATGCCATCGGAAGCACCATGGCTTGAAGAACGAAGGCCACGGCGACGATGATTAAAACGATCTTCTTATAGGACTCCATGTCAAGTTTAGCAAGTTAAATTTAAATCTTATTTCTGTTTTGTGTGAAATGTTTGTAGGTGGAGTTTCTTTATAGAGAAAGAAAGTGTAAAAAGATTAAATTATCTCTTCTATGGTTACGTAATGGTTGTTTCACGTTTAATGATATTTCTACCCTCAAAATTAAAAAAAATATTTTAGTTTTTTATTAAAATAAATTCTCTCTTTCTACCTCAATTTTGTTTTTAATCATGAATCAATTGACAAAAAGGTATTAAATTTTTAATAACTTTTTTATTTTAATCAAAAATTTCTTTTCTCATATTTCAATAGTTTTCTAATTGTTACATTTTAAAACAATTTAAATATATTTATATATACATATATAATTTTCAAACTATTAATATTTATAGTTTTATTTTTAAAATTTCAATTTTTGCCCAAAAATAACTAAGATTAAATTAATAAAAGTTAATAATTGGTAAACTCATATTGTAAATAAATAAAGTGAAAAAGGAGGATGATACATAATGATATTTATAGTAGTAATCAGATACTTAAACAGTATTTTTGTCGTGGTTATAACAGTTACGAATATAACAGAAGTTATTACGATCATTACGAATGTTACAATCATAATTTTTTTTTAAAATTTACACAACTTATTATAAAACATATAATAATAATAATAATAATAATAATAATAATAATAATATTTTGCCATCCCTACAAAGTGACACCGTTACAAATTGGTATGGTTGATTCCATATCGGACACCATTAACAATAATCTACTTCTAAATTTTCAATTAGCAAAATATTGCCTACTCCGATCTGATCGGTTAAATCACTTCACTTCATTATTAAAATGATTAATTACTGAAATGGTCACTATTATTTTTCTCTAGTACAATTTTAATCACTGATTTTAAAAAATAACCAATAAGGTCATTTATGTTTTCATGGTATAAACTTTTGGTCACTTTAATGTTAAGCGTCATTGCACATTGATAGAAAGATAATTTGGTATAATAAAAAATTGATAAATTATCTAAACAATCCTTAAACTATTATCTCATTTTTATTTCATCTTTAATTTAACCCTCAAAATTTTAAAATTTTATCATTTCATCATCGTTCTAAAAAAATCTCTCTTTTTATTTTTTTAAATTAATCTATGTAACTCTCCATATGAGATGGTAAATGAAAATTGATGAATTTTATCAAAAAAATTCTACAAAGGACCAAGTTACTCTACAATTAATGGATGACAGTAATAGATACTCTTTATTTTTAGGGGTCATCATATTTTAATGTTGAAAGTAGAGGGGTTTTAACGAGTTTTTTTTTTTGAAAAAAACACCTTAAATTTGATTATTTTAATATTGATATGACCCTAAAAATCACCCGATACGATATTAACCTTATAATAAACTGATTGATAAGATAGTAATGACTTTAAAACACAATTGATTAGATGTTATCTTGCCCTGAAATCAAACTCTATTTAAGTTATCATATATTCAAACTAAATTTATAAAAGATTTAATCTAACTTGAATCGAACTCAATCCGAAAAAGAGAGTTAATAAAAACAACTAAAAGACCAATTCAGCTAAATAATGGGTTTAGTAATGGGAGAAAAACTTCACGCTGAGGGATCTAATCGAATCCTGGCCGGAATGATTTTCTACGCCGATGGGAGACAAGGTTAAATTTTCTAAGGTGGAAAGTTTAAGAGTCAAGAGGAGAAATTGTATTTAAATAACATACATACAGTACACAGACACAACCATACCAGACAGGCAGACAGGGACAGTGGACACAACACAAGGCTGATTATTCAAAGACACATATAATAATAAAACATTGAGCCTAGAATCCCATGTCCTTGTCTTTCAAATCGGAGCTCATTAGCAATCTTCACCATAGACCCAGCACATACCTGCAAGGCATCCGCAAGGCTTACAGCAGCCCAGTAAATTCGTCAAACAAAACCCATATTTACCGATGCAGTTAGCTGGTGATTCCACATCCAAAACCTTGGCCAAGGAGTTATGGGCGTTGGTCACTTGATTATTATTCGCTTCGGCAGCAGATGTCATGGCCTCGTTACGAGCGGCGAATGCCATTGGAAGTACCATGGCTTGAAGAACGAAGGCCACGACAACGATGAGAAAAACAAGCTTCTTGCATGACTCCATGTTCTAGTTTATCAAGGTAAACTCAACTCTTATTTCTGTTTTGTGTGTGATATGTTTGTAGGTGGAGTCTCTTTATAGAGAAAGAATAAATTCTCTCTTCTATGGTTACATAATGGTTGTTTCATGTTGAATGACGTTTTTACCTTCAAAGTTAAAAGAATATTTTATTTTTTAAAAATAAATTATCTATTTTAATTTTTAATTTTTTTCAATTATGAATCAATTGAATAAACTTGGATAGTTGACATCACTAATCATCTATATTAAATATTTTGGTCTAATGCCACATTTATCCTCAATTTTTTTTTAAATATAGACTCAATGGAATAAAAACCATTATTTAAAAAGAGGCTTGAATTTTTTATTTAATTAAAATTTTAATAAAAATTAAATCGGTTAAACCTTTTGATAAAAAACGTATTTCTCTATCTCATAAATATTAATTTTTATTAATTTTTTAGATCAAAACTTTTAACTTTAACTCATGATTATTTAAAATTTATTATTTATAAAAATATAAAAAAATATATTTTAAAAAACCCTAATGAGTAGATTTTAAATATGCATTTTATAAAATTTAAATATTTAAAATATTTAATATAATCAAGTTTAAAAATTTAATTTTAAAAAGTTAATAAAAAATATTATTTATGAGATGTAACAAAATATTGTTAGTGAACTTTTGCTCTACTTTAACCCTTATATTTTTTTTTTTTCAAATTGAACCAACCGAAAAAACAACAAATTCTTAAATTTAAGTCAACTACTTTGTTTTTTTTTAGGCTTAACTCAATAATAGGTGCCCAAAGTATACATCTTTTCTGAAATAGGTGCCTAATGTTTTTTTTTTGACTAAAATAAGTGTCTAAACTATATATTTTTTCTGAGATAGGTGCCTAATGTATTTTTTGGCTGAAATAGGTGCCTAAAGTTTTATTCCCTTAGTGTTTTAAGGTAACAATGTTAAAAGAAAATTGTTTAATTTATAAATAAGTACCTAAACTATATATTTTTTAAAAAATAGGTGCCTAATGTAATTTTTATTAAAATAAATACCTAATTTTTATTCTTATGAGAAAAAATATTTTTTAACAACACTAAAATAAAAAATAATTAAAATTTATATAATTTTATATTAATATTTTTTATATTTTCCACAATAATCATCAATGGGACAAATCGATTCACTTACAAGGACATGCCGCCGGTTCACATGGGGAACATATACAAAAATTATTATATTCCTATTACATTTATAATTGTATCGAAAAAGAATTGAAAATATTAATATAAAATTATATAAATTTTAATTATTTTTTATTTTAGTGTTGTTAAAAAATATTTTTTTCCTCATAATTTTAGCTACTAATCAAATTTAAATAAATTATTAATCAATTATAATAAATAATTTAATAGATTAAAACGATGATATATAAATAATTTTACATCTTATAAGAAATATAAATTACTTATAAAAAAATTAGGCATTTATGTCAATAAAAATTACATTAGGAACCTATTTTAAAAAATATATATAGTTTATGTACTTATTTATAAATTAAACAATTTTCTTTTAACAGTGTTACTTTAAAATACTAAGGGAATAAAACTTTAGGCACCTATTTCAGCCAAAAAATACATTAGGCACTTATCTCAGAAAAAATATATAATTTAGGCACTTATTTCATCCAAAAAAAACATTAGGCACCTATTTCAGAAAAATTGTATACTTTAGGCACTTATTACTGAGTTAAGCCTTTTTTTTAATAGTAACATTAATTACTTTGTTTTTTATACACAAATTTAAAAATGTTTCAAAAAATATTTAATAGTAAAGAATTTAAAAATATATAAATGTAAAAAAAACTATAAAAATATAAAAGTTTTTATATTATATAAATTCGTTACTTTTTCAGTTAATTGATTTATGAAAAAAAAATAGAAATTCGAAAACAGCCGACATAAAATTTATGGACTGAAATGATTTTTTACATTGAAATTTATGAAGTATTTATCGAAAATATTAGTGACGGGGTTTATTTAAAAAAATCATACGCAAAATTAAAATTTTGTACATAGTTTTTAAGGGTAAATTATCATTTGGTCACTCAGTTTTGTTAGTGTTTCTATTTCAGTAACTTAATTTTGTAATTGAACTTTAAATTTAATTGTTTTGATAACTGGACTCCTAAATATATATTCGAAGAACTAGATGATGTTAAGTCGGGTCTATAACAAGTAAAGTCAAATCAGGTCTAGGATTATTTTAAGTCGGATCTTTTTAGATATTTACCATGTTAATTTTGGGTTTAGCTTCTTATTAGGCCAAGTTTAGATCTAAAATTATCAAGTCTAACTCAGGTTCGAGTTGTTCTCAGGTTGCATACAAGTCAAGGTCGGATCCAATAGGTCTAACTCGGGTTCGTGTTAACATTAGGTCGATCTTGATTGAGTTCAGATCATCATCGCCTCGGGTCTCACTAATTTAGATTTGAGTTGATTTTAATCAAGTTTAGTTCGGATCATAGTATTAAATTGGCCACTTTTAGAGGTTGACCTCGCGACAGTGCAAATTGTAACCACATCTAAAACATAGTTATATTTTAATGAAAACACACACGGCAACAATCGCAACGTTTGTAGCCGTGATGTCACAATTATATTTGTAACCACGATCTTAATTTAATATTATAATTCAGATACAAATTACTTATTTTTCCTTTACACACTAATATTTTTAACTTTCACGTTACAAATTATAAGATTATATCAACCGCCCGTCATTTCAGATTTAATAAACGAACGACTAAAACAGAATTTTATCGTTACGATTGCAACCTTTTATATATTGTTGTCATTGATTCTTAAACAACAATACACATAGGCTACTGATATAACAGTAACCATTACAAACACAACACTTACAACAGTACACACACAGACACAACCATACCAGACAGGCAGACAGGGACAGTGGACACAACACAAGGCTGATTATTCAAAGACACATATAATAATAAAACATTGAGCCTAGAATCCCATGTCCTTGTCTTTCAAATCGGAGCTCATTAGCAATCTTCACCATAGACCCAGCACATACCTGCAAGGCATCCGCAAGGCTTACAGCAGCCCAGTAAATTCGTCAAACAAAACCCATATTTACCGATGCAGTTAGCTGGTGATTCCACATCCAAAACCTTGGCCAAGGAGTTATGGGCGTTGGTCACTTGATTATTATTTGCTTCGGCAGCAGATGTCATGGCCTCGTTACGAGCGGCGAATGCCATCGGAAGCACCATGGCTTGAAGAACGAAGGCCACGACAACGATGAGAAAAACAAGCTTCTTGCAGGACTCCATGTTCTAGTTTATCAAGGTAAACTCAACTCTTATTTCTCTTTATATAGAAAGGGTAGAAAGAATAAATTATCTCTTCTATGGTTACATAATGGTTGTTTCATGTTGAATGACATTATTACCCTCAAAATTAAAAGAATATTTTAGTTTTTTTAAATAAATTATATCTTTGAGCCCTAAATTTTGTTTTCAAGCATGAAACAATTGACAAAAAGGTAATGATTTTTTAATATATTTTAATCAAAATTTCCCTTTTCTCATATTTCTATAGTTTTCTAATGGTTACATTTTAAAACAATTTAAATTTATATATACATATTATATATATACTAATATTACTTGAAAACACAACCGATTAAATATTATTCTGATCTTAAATTAAATTCTATCTAATTTATCGTATACGTAAACTAAATTCATACAAAATCTGATCTAATTTAAATTAAACTCAAACCAAAAAAAAAATAAACTAAAAGACCAAGTAAGCTAAATAAGGGAGCTAATCGAATCCTGGCCGGAGTGAGAGTCGATGGCTCGACGCCGATGGGAAGGGAAAAGGTTAAATTTTCTATGGCGGCATGTTTAAGAGTCAAAGAGAAATTGTATTTAAGTAACATTATTAAATTATTTTAATTAAAATATGATTAAATTGAAAATTATTTATATAACATGGGCTCAATTTAAAATTGTAATACTCCGATTCCAATCCGGAACTAAAGTATTACATCAGGTCTTCTAAAATCGACCTATTATTTTTTTTAAATGTGTTTGCAAATTCTTAAACATCTCGTATTTAATAAATTCACATAGATAATAATAGAATAAAAAAACTTTACAAAATAGGAGCCCCGATTTTAAATACATTGATTGACCAATAGTAAAATTCAAATTATAGTTTCAGACTTGATTTATGATAAGGTCTTATGAATACAATAAATTCAAGCTAAAATATCTAGGGGTATTCAAACGGTTAATTCGGTCGGTGACCGAACCGAATTAACTGAACTTTTAAAATCTTTACCCATTAATCAAACCGATTTTTTTCCGAAATATATTAACCGAACCGAACAAATTTCGGTTAATTCGGTCGGTTTTCGAATTAAACGAAATTTATTAATTTTCTTATTCAAAGTTATTACACAATAAAAATCACTGAAAATACTTTTTAGTTTACGAAGATAAATTGACATTTAATTTAAATAATATTCAAACATAGATAAAAATATTAGAATTTTAGATTAAACATTACGATAAAACAAAAAAAAGTTGGATATGGGATTAATAATAATATATATTATATATTTAATATTTATTATATTTCGGCTAATTCGGTTAAGTAACCCATTTCGAACCAAATTAACCGTTAACCGAACTTTAAAAAAAACTTTAATCACTCACCGATCGAACAAAGTTCGGTGGCCAATCGTTTTAACCGAATTAATTTGGTTTGGTCAGTTAATTCGGTTTAGCCGACCGTTTGAACACCCCTAAAAATATCAAGTATTGTACTCTTAAATTGTCGCAATGTTGAGAAGTCCTCTATAATGTGCTCCTCTAGAAGCAACATGTCAACCTACGCACAAAAAACACCACAATTTCGCACGTTGAATTAACAAAGCTCAATGATATATTTTTGCTTTATCATAATTTATAAATATCATAAAACAAGCATACATGATAAAATAGCTAAGAATGCATAGAAAAGCTTCTAAACTAAGGACCATCTTCTTGCCTATCCTAGCTAGAGTCAAGTGTAGTGTATTTCAAGACATAATATTATAAAAAATTAAATATTGTACCAGACTTGCCATACTCGATACAACATAACTCATCGAGTTACTCGAATTCATATAATCTACCGAATTATACATATTGTACCCTAATCATACAATTTTAGGGTATAAAAGATTTTCTAACATTCACACAACATACACATAACCATAAAACATCTATACCTATTGACCAACACAAACTTCTTTACCTGTGTTCACATAGTCGTCGAGTTTTTCGTGATCACATAGTCATTGGGTTAGACTATATCTGGATCAACATAGCACAAACACGTCCGAAACATACCTGGATCACAATAGCCACCATCAGTCTTTTCCTGAGGTCATATAGCCTATCATGTAACTCGAACTCACATGGACTATCGAGTTACTTAATACTCTCACAGCCCATCAAGTTACTTGACGCTAACACAACCCATCAAGTTGTGTTTTCTTATCCGAATCACTATAGTCATGGATAGCTTCTAACCGCATCCTAATCAAATAATCGTGGATATATCAGATGTACTCGCTCACACAATCCGTACACTGTAGTATCAAAAAATTTCGGTTTGATTTTGTTCCGTACAAGGCAACAATAACAAATTTGGTTAAATAGGTGAATTTATATCTATAAAAATATTTAGAATAAAGTTCAATACTTTATTTGAACTAAAAGAACATAACTTCTCATTAAAAAAGAACATTAATTTTTTTTATAAAACACATTAAATCTATGTTGGTTGTATAACCAACCAAATTGTGGTTCATTGAACCATTTCCATCCATGCATGTTTCCACTACCGGAAATGTGCCAAGAAATATCATCCCACGTGTCAGTTAAGGCTAATGTCGTGTAGTTACAGGGGCATTTTTGTCCATTTGGTTGGTGGTTCTTGATGGATGAACCCCTATAAATACCAACCTAGCCTAAGGTCCCTAAGCATCAAATACAAGATTCACATATTCCATCTAGTGAGTATTTTGAGTGCTTAGAAGATCTTGGCGGTTCTAATTATTTTTTGTAGCCGAGTTCTTTATTTTACGGTGGTTCGAGGTGTTACCACGGTGGTCCGACGAGCTCGACGGTGGTGCAACCACATCTCAAGTTGGCATAAGGTCTTGACAATGGCTGGAGGTATTTATTTCGATCCTTTCCGCTGCGTTTATGCTCGTTTAATGCTTTCATTTGGTATGCAAGCCAGGTTAAATCTCTGCCTTGTCATGCTTAATTTTTCTCAAAATTAAAATGCCTTTTTGATCTTTAAATTCTGAAATTTTGAGAAAAATTATGTTGCAGAAATTTTATAAGATTAATTTCTAAAATTTATTAATTTATTTTACTTAAATAAATTTTAGAAATTAATATATAGTATGTGCCTAAATTAAGATATGATATAACTTAGTTATATACATAAAATTAGGTACATAAAACTTTAGTACTTATTGCATAAAAGCTTTAGCAATAAAACTATAGAATATGTCTAGGGATCCAAATAATTTATTTAATTAGAGAATTAGCCACAACAACTTTAATTAAATAAAATTATTATAAGGATCTCATAAGGACTAGACATAAAACGTTGCATAATGAACAAGCAACACTTAAATAAAGTTTAGGGTTAATATCTAGCTAAGTGATTTTAATAATTTTATTTAGTTAAAGACTAGCCACAACATCTTTAGTTAAATAAAATTACTAAGGTTAAAAATCACATACAGAATGCTTAGATATTAAATTCCTTAACATCAAGGTAAAAATTATTAGACGAATTTTTATAATTATCCACAGGAGTTATAAAAATGAATTTAATAATTTTTACATAAAGGATAGAAAATATTCTATCAAATGAATCTAATCGAATTAAAAATTTAGCCCACAGGCAATTTTTATGTCATTCATTATTTTTATAATTTGCATTGGTAAATTATAACTTATGTTATGCCTCAAATTTATATTAAGCATGTATGTCAATTTATTTTGCAGCATTATTACCTGTGAATATCTCTGATAATAGAGTAGATATCCTTGAATTAACTAGTGAGAACTTTAAGTTCTGGAAGGAAGGTATTCTTCTTCAATTAGGGTGTATGGATATTGACTATGCTATAAGGAAACCTGAGCCACATGTCAGTGACACCAGCAATCAGGCTGATCTTGCTCTATATGAAAAGTGGGAGCGATCTAATCGCTTAAGCATTATGTTCATTAAGAGCAAGGTTCCTGCTGATGTTCGTGGTTCAATTGAGCATTATGAGAATGTCCAAGAGCTATTAAAGGCTATAGAGAAACAATTTCAGACTTCTCAAAAGTCATTAGCCAGCACCTTAATTATGAAGTTCACATCTCTAAGGCTTACTACAGTGAGAGGTGTGCGTGATCACATCAATAAGATGCGTGATTTGGCAGCTAGACTTAAGGCACTTGAGGTTGAAATGTCTGAATCTTTCCTGGTGCACTATATATTGAACACTCTTCCTCCTCAATACGGGCCATTTAAGATCTCTTATAACACACATAAAGATAAATGGTCTATTGATGATCTTTTGACCATGTGTGATCAAGAAGAGGGTAGGCTCGTATTAGAGATGGGAGAGAGTGCACTGACGGTTACTCAGGGAAAGAATTCAGTCCAAGCCAAGCAAAAGGGGAAGGCTAAAATGCAACCCCAAGCTGACATCAAGAAAGAGTCCACGTGTTTCTTCTGTAAAAAGAAGGGACACATGAAGAAGGACTGTGTCAAGTATAAGGGCTGGCTTGAAAAGAAAGGTAAATCAATCTCACTTGTTTGCTTTGAGTCAAATATGGTTGATGTTAATTATAACACATGGTGGATTGATTCTGGTTCTACAATCCATGTCTCAAATTCCTTACAGGGATTAAAAAACCTGAGGGAACCAGTGGGAGCTGAGCGATACATCTATTCAGGAAACAAGATGCAATCGCATGTGGAAGCTATTGAGACCTGTGAATTAGTGCTTAGTAGTGGCTTTATTTTAATTTTAGAAAAGACTTTCTATATTCCTAGTTTTTCAAGAAATTTGATTTCTGTTTCAAGACTTGTACCCTTGGGGTATTATTTTAATTTTTCGAATATTGGTTTCAATTTATTTTATAAATCAGAAATTGTTGGAAATGGAATTTTATGCGATGGTCTTTACTCTATTGATTTACAAAATAATGCCACTCATAATGTTATGCACATTCAAACTGGTACCAAGCGTTGTGTTATAAATGAAGATTTCTTTACTTTATGGCATCGGAGATTAGGACATATCTCCATTGAAAGGATTAAAAGATTAGTAAATGATGGGGTACTCAATACCTTAGATTTTACTGATTTTGATACTTGTGTAGACTGCATTAAGGGTAAGCAGACTAACAAGTCAAAGAAAGGTGCCAAGAGGAGTTCGACCATATTGGAAATCATCCATTCTGATATTTGTTGCCCAGATATGGATGTGCAAGGTCAGAAATACTTCATCACTTTCATAGACGATTACTCACGATACATGTATCTCTACATGCTTCATCATAAAAGTGAAGCATTAGAAGCCTTTAAGGTTTTCAAGGCTGAAGTAGAGAAACAATGCGGTAAGCAAATAAAGATTGTGAGAACGGATAGAGGTGGTAAGTATTATGGTAGATACACAGAAGATGGACAAGCACATGGTCCATTTGCAAAGTTTCTTCAAGACAACGGTATAGTTGCGCAATACACCATGCCAGGCTCGCCTAATCAGAATGGTGTTGCGGAAAGAAGAAACCGAACTTTAATGAACATGGTGCGAAGTATGCTTAGTAGCTCTAAGCTACCTAAGTCTTTATGGGTTGAAGCTCTTAAGACGGTTGTGTATATATTAAACCGGATCCCAACCAAGGCTGTCTCAAAGACACCTTTTGAGTTATTCAAAGGTTGGAAACCGAGTTTACGACATATACGCGTATGGGGATGCCCGTCTGAAGTGAGAATTTATAACCCACAAGAAAAGAAACTGGACCCAAGGACTATTAGTGGGTATTTCATTGGATATGTCGAAAAGTCCAAAGGTTACAGATTCTATTGTCCATCTAATAGCACTAGAATTGTGGAATCAAGAAATGCAAAATTTCTTGAGAATGACTCAATCAGTGGGAGTGATCTGTCTCGGGATTCAATACCCATAGATCAACCATCCACTTCAAGTGAGAGATTGGTTATCATATATAACACCCCTCAAGCTCAATCGGGTGTTGAACAACCAATCAATGAAGTTCCACAAACTGCTGAAAATACTCCAATAGATCAAGGTGTTCAAGAAATTCCAGAAATTATTGAACAATCAGTTGAACAACATGATCCACAAGAGAATGTTGGTTCAACATTAAGAAGATCTATTAGAGAAAGAAAGTCAGCAATTTCTAGTGATTATTTTGTGGATTTACAAGAATCTGACTATAATGTTGGAGCTGAAAATGACCCTGAATCATTTTCAAGTGCCATGAGCTGCAACGAATCACAATTATGGTATGATGCTATGAAGGATGAGATGAATTCTATGAAGAGCAACGAAGTTTGGGATCTTGTGTCGTTGCCTGATGGTGTAAAAGCCATCGAATGTAAATGGGTCTTCAAAACAAAAAGAGACTCAAAAGGCAACATAAAGAGATATAAAGCAAGACTCGTTGCTAAAGGATTCACTCAGCGAGAAGGAATCGATTACACTGAGACTTTTAGTCCAGTATCTAAGAAAGATTCCTTACGCATTTTGTTAGCATTAGTAGCTCAATTTGACCTTGAGTTACAACAGATGGATGTGAAAACTGCCTTTCTTAATGGTGATCTAGAGGAAGAGGTATACATGAAACAACCTGAAGGTTTTTTCTTTAGTGATGGTGATCACTTAGTTTGCAAGTTAAAGAAATCTATATATGGATTGAAACAAGCCTCCCGCCAGTGGTATTTAAAATTCCATGAAGTTATCTCTTCATTTGGTTTTGTTGAGAATATCATGGATCAATGTATATACCAGAAGGTCAGTGGGAGTAAAATTTGTTTCCTTATCCTATATGTGGATGACATTTTACTTGCAACGAATGACAGGGGTATGCTACATGAGGTGAAACAATTTCTTTCTAAAAACTTTGATATGAAAGATATGGGTGATGCTTCTTATGTCATTGGCATTAAGATTCATCGTGATAGACATAAAGGTATCTTAGGTCTATCTCAAGAAACCTACATCAACAAAGTTTTAGAAAGGTTTCGGATGAAAGATTGTTCACCTAATGTTGCTCCTATCGTGAAGGGTGATAAGTTCAATTTGAACCAATCCCCGAAGAACGAATTTGAGAAGGAGCAAATGAAAAACATTCCATATGCTTCTGCTGTTGGAAGCCTGATGTATGCTCAAGTCTGTACAAGACCTGACATTGCATTTGCTGTTGGGATGTTGGGACGATATCAGAGTAATCTAGGTATAGACCACTGGAAAGCTGCAAAGAAAGTTTTGAGATATCTCAAAGGGACAAAAGAATACATGCTTACATATAGACGATCCGACCATTTGGAGGTGATTGGCTACTCCGATTCAGACTTTGCTGGTTGTGTTGATTCACGTAAATCAACATCAGGTTACATATTTATGTTTGCCGGCGGAGTTATATCTTGGAGGAGCATTAAGCAGACTTTGACTGCTACTTCCACTATGGAGGCCGAGTTCGTTTCATGTTTTGAGGCTACCTCACATGGAATATGGTTAAAGAGTTTCATTTCTGGGCTTAGACTTGTGGACTCAATCTCTAGGCCATTAAGGATATATTGTGACAATTTAGCTGCTGTCTTTATGGCTAAGAACAACAGAAGTGGAAGTCGAAGTAAACACATCGACATTAAGTATCTAGCCATAAGGGAACGTGTTAAAGAAAAGAAAGTGGTCATTGAGCACATTAACACTGAGCAGATGTTAGTTGATCCTTTGACTAAGGGCATGCCACCACATAAATTTAAGGATCATGTTGTCACTATGGGACTTGTTCCTACTTTGTAATTTTTCATTGTATGAACAATTCAGTTGAAACTCTAATAAAGTTTAATATTTCTCATTTATGTTGTGTACACATTAAGTTAATTATTTCGAGAAATATCACTAAAGTTTGGACCTAGAATAAACATTGGGTTTATTCATTAAGTATATGGGCTAAAGCGTTAAGACTTAATGTATTGTGATACATGGAAGATACAACTCAATCATAAGAGGAAATATCGCCATGATTCATACATTATGTTTTAACTTTAAGTTTTCACGGACAATACGAACCAAGTGGGAGAATGTTGGTTGTATAACCAACCAAATTGTGGTTCATTAAACCATTTCCATCCATGCATGTTTCCACTACCGGAAATGTGCCAAGAAATATCATCCCACGTTCAGCACTTCATGGTCGGTTAAGGCTAATGTCGTGTAGTTACAGGGGCATTTTTGTCCATTTGGTTGGTGGTTCTTGATGGATGAACCCCTATAAATACCAACCTAGCTTAAGGTCCCTAAGCATCAAATACAAGATTCACATATTCCATCTAGTGAGTATTTTGAGTGCTTAGAAGATCTTGGCGGTTCTAATTATTTTTTGTAGCCGAGTTCTTTATTTTACGGTGGTTCGAGGTGTTACCACGGTGGTCCGACGAGCTCGACGGTGGTGCAACCACATCTCAAGTTGGCATAAGGTCTTGACAATGACTGGAGGTATTTATTTCGATCCTTTTCCGCTGCGTTTATGCTCGTTTAATGCTTTCAATCTACTGTTAAGTTTAAAACGTTATTGTCGATGGAACAAACATAAAACATGAGTTAAAAATGTTAGTGAACATACTAAATGCTTTAAACTTAACAGTAGATTTAATGTTTTTTCAAAAAGCATATTGTATAATCGAATCATATCCTTATATATAACCTTAGTGCATTTGATTATTATAATTAAATTATATTACATCGACGGTATGGGTGAAAGAAAAATAGTTTATATAAAAATTTACGTAATATTCAATATAATTATAAGCAAAGTGGTAAAAAAGTTTTTAGATAAATTCATTAATCCCTTGGTAGATTTTAATAATTTATTTAAAAAATAAATAAATTTCTTTTTTTTAATATTTTGTTTTATAAATATAAATTTTAAATTTATTCTTAAACTATTAAAATCTCCAAAATGACTCTAATTAACAAATACTGGTTGCGGATTTAAAAACGTAAATGAACACTTGAGTGAGTGTTTAATATTGGACCAATAATTCACACTTCACTTGTATGATTTGTTGGTTCATATTTGATTTTGATATGGACCTAATAAGTTGGTTCATATTTTCACTCATCCCTTGTATGATTTGTTGATGCATTTAAAGAAAAGTGATCACTTTAGTGAACTTTTTACATTTATTTTTACTTCATTTTAATATAATTAATGTTGTTTGACATATAAGTGAACACTAAATTTTGAAGATATTTTAAGAAATGAGTGGACTTTATATTAAATAATTTATTTTATTTTAGAATAATTGATTTTAATTGAAGTTAATTAGTTCAAAATGTGACCAATTTCAAAGTGGATTATGGGTTGGTTTAGTAGTGGATTATAAAGTTAATTTTATGAGTTCCCATTTTCACACAAGTGGATACACTTTTGGATGAGTCTACAACGGACGTCGAACATCGTTAAACATCGTAATATTGAATACCGCTGAACATTATTAAATTAATTTATAAAGAATAAAAATTTAAAGGACTAATCATACAATTATTAATTATATGTTGAGTTTATCACTTTTTTATTAATTACATACTGAGACCTTGATATTTTAAATTTTTAATAATTAATTTAATGGTGTTCAACAATGTTCAACACTAATGGTGTTCAGAAGTGTTGAACGCCCGTTATAGAATTTTTCTATTCTTTTACCTTATATAATCTACACACATCTATTGATGTTAATTGGGCGAGTTGGTGTGAAGGGTACTTGTGTAATTATCTTGTCGAAGAATTTTTATTTTTATTCAAATTTTACCACCTGATGCATATATAAAATTTAAAATTGTCCTTATTTCGTGTCCCATAATATTAGAATTATTCATACGTTCACTATCTACGTAGGTCCTAAAATTCACCTGATTTTCGTCGTATCTATCTCACGATCTAGTTTAAATATTATATTTATAGTTAATAGTTAAATTAATATAAACTATTTTTATGAGAATTATAAAATATTTTTCTTTCAGACTCACATCAAACATACTATTTTATTTCAATTGTAATTATTTAAAAATAATAATAATGAATGAGAATCAAGAAATCGTGGCTCTATAAGTGTTATGCTTTTTAAAAGGGTTAATTACTAAAATGATTAGTTATGATTTCCTCTAGTATAGAATTGGTCACCAATTTTCAAAAACCACTAGAGTCACTGGAGTTTTTAGGGTGTAAATTTTGGGTCACTCAACTGTTTGTTGTCGTTAAATATTGACAGTTTATTAATATGAAAACAGAAAAAAGAGTAAACTACTGTAATGGTCAATTATATATATCATATATACATCTTTTGTCCTCGATTTTAAAAATTAAAAAGTATGATCACTACCAAAAAGATTTATTTCTAATTTCATCCTTAAATTTTTAAAATTTCATTTTTTCAACCTTAAAACTTTACGCTTTTTATTTTTATACTCCATAAGTAATCATCTAAGTAGTTAGCTCTTTTTAAAAAAAATTAACAGTGAATATGAGTTAATATTATAAAATATAGGGTACACGGAGAGCAATAATACTATGGGGTTGGTATCGAAATGACCACAATACTTTAAAATGCGTCAAATACTATGGGGTTGGTATCAAAATAGCCACCGATCGTTAAAAACTAACGGACCTGATGACGTAACAGTTAAAAATAAAATAGAATAATTACACATTTACTCTCTGTCAGTCAATCATACATTTTTTTAAATTTAATCCTAATTTTAATATAATAAAATAATAAAACCACCTTATTAGATGACATTATATATATAATTTTAATTTATTAAATTTATTTTTCTCCTCCAATTAGGTGATAACCTTTGCTCAACATAGGAATCAAACCCGGATTTCAGGCAAGGAAGCCACTTCGCATAACCACTGTACCAAGCACAATCTATTGATACAAAGCACTAACATTTTTTATACATTTATTGTCTGCGATAATTGTTTCTTTATATTTAATTTTTTAAATTTAATTAAAAAATAATTAAATTATTATATAATAAATAAAAATTTTAAATTAATAAAATTTTATTTATAAGCCTTAAAAATTAAATCCTAAATTCATATAAACCTTAAAAGTTAAATCCTAAAAATTAAACCTAAACTCTAACACTAAAATAAACCCTAAAACTCATTTAATTTCTAAATGATTTTTATTTAAAGTTTAAGGTTTAGGGTTTAAATGAATCTAGGGTTTAACTTTTAAGGTTTAGGGTTTATAAATAAAATTTTATTAATTTTAAAATTTTTATTTATTATATAATAATTTAATTATTTTTTAATTAAATTAAAAAAATATAAAAAAATAATTATAGTAGACAATAAATGTATAAGAAATGTTAATGTTCTATTGGCACATTGGTTATGCGAATTGGCTTCCTTGTGGGGGGAACCTGGGTTCAATGCTTAATATAATAAAATAATAAAATCACCTTATTGGATGATATTATTTATATATTTTTAATTTATTAAATTTTTTCTCCTCCAATCAGCTGGTGACACATGTCACCATCTAATTAAATGATTTTATTATTTTATTATATTAAAATTAAGATTAAATTAAAAAAATATATGAATGACATGGAGTAAATGTGTAATTATTCCGTTTTGTTTTTAACTACCACATCATCAAGTCTGTTAGTTTTTAACGGTCGGTGGCTATTTCGATTCCATTTTAATAGTTCACTGATGTATTTGACGCGTTTTAAAGTATTGTAGCCATTTCGATACTAACCCCATAATATTGTGACTATCTATGTAATTTACCCTAAAATATATTATGTGCTATTAATTGTTATTTACTTTAACTTTGTAGGTCACTCCTAAATTAGAGAATTGGATGATGTTAGGTCAGGCTTATAACAAGTAAGATTAAATCAGATCTATGGTTGTTTTAAGTAGGGTTATTTTAGATATTTATCATGTTAATTTTGAGTTTAGGTTCATATTAGGTTTGGTACAATACGAGTTCAAATCCAAAATCATCTGGTCTTATCAGGTTCAGGTTGTTCTTAGGTCGTGTACAGGTTGAGGGTAGATCCAAAATCATCAGTTCCAACTTGAGTTCGTGCTAAACATTAATTCCAACTCGATTAAGTTCTGATCATCATCACCTTGGGTCACACTAATTCAGACTTGAATCGATTTCAATCAGGTTTAGTTTAGATCATAGAATTAAATTGTGTTTTGCGAACGCGTCGTAATAGTTTTGGAGGTCCCTACAACACCAGAAAACGCAATCACATCTAGAATCGTATTTATATTTAAAAAAACACTGCAACGGACGTAACAACCGCAATCACGACGTTAAAATTGCGACCGCAATCACCATCGTAATTTTATACTATAGTTTCGATACAAATTACTTATTTTTCCTTTACAATCAAATTTTTATTAAAAATTTGCACAAAAATAAACTTGCATCCTCAAAAAATAGGGATGCAATCGCTCTCATGGGGCTAGATCCACCCATGAACATGCTTGAAAAGCCATAATACTTAACTAAAAATATTTCCAATGATGAAGACTAAAGAGTGGCATGTAATCTAGGTAGTCTGAATTCGAGCAGTTTAATTCATTTAGATTTATAATCAGAAAAGATAAATAAATACTCATAAAGCTCGATTAATATAAATTCAAACATGCTTACATATCGTTGTCATTGATACTTAAACATTGTTCCAGCAACAACACCAGTAACAATGGCAACAGCACACACACAGACAGATACAGCCATACCAGACAGGGACAGTGGACACAACACAAGGCTGATTATTCAAAGACACATATAATAATAATAAAACATTGAGCCTAGAATCCCCTGTCCTTATATTTCAAATCGGAGCTCATTAGCAATCTTCACCATAGACCCAGCACATACCTGCAAGGCATCCGCAAGGCTTACAGCAGCCCAGTAAATTCGTCAAACAAAACCCATATTTACCGATGCAGTTAGCTGGTGATTCCACATCCAAAACCTTGGCCAAGGAGTTATGGGCGTTGGTCACTTGATTATTATTCACTTCGGCAGCAGATGTCATGGCCTCGTTACGAGCGGCGAATGCCATCGGAGGCACCATGGCTTGAAGAACGAAGGCCATGACGACGATGAAAAAAACGAGTTTCTTGCATGACTCCATGTTAAAGTTTATCAAGGTAAACTCAACTCTTATTTCTGTTTTGTGTGTGATATGTTTGTAGGTGGAGTCTCTTTATAGAGAAAGGGTAGAAAGATTAAATTATCTCTTCTATGGTTACATAATGGTTGTTTCATGTTGAATGACATTTTTACCCTCAAAATTAAAAGAATATTTTATTTTTTAAATAAACTATCTCTTCGAACCCTAAATTTTGTTTTCAAGCATGAAACAATTGACAAAAAGGTAATAATTTTTTAATTATTTTAATCAAAATTTCCCTTTCTCAGATTTCTATACTTCTCCAATTATTACATTTTTAAATAATTTAAATATATATTAAAACACAATCCATTAGATATTATTTTGATCTGAAATTAAACCCTAATAACTTATCATAGAAGCAAACTAAATTCGTACAATATCTGATCTAACTTGAATCAAACTCAATTCAAAAAGAGAATAAAAAACCCTAAAAGACCAATTAAGCTAAATAAAATTTATTGAAAAAAATTCAATATAAAATACTATAAAAAATTATATCAATTTAAGTTTATTGATCAAATTTTAAAATTTATCATCTTATAACTACGGTTTATGTAATTTTTTAAACTCTTAACTTAAAATTAACGGTGTAAGAAAAGAGAACGTACTCGTTACGTTTACAAGTTGCTCTCGACCATACATATAAAAAGACCATATATATAATTAATGAGACATATAAAAAATAAGTCTGTCTTTGAACGTGAAAAATAAAAGCGATAACCCAGAACTCATTAACAAAATAATTATGTTATCAACTCATTAACAAAATTAAATTTTAATTCGATTGATTGATTTTATTTTAATCAAATAATAATATATGTTAAATTGTTACTTTGAAAAGGTGTTAGGATATATAAGATTTTGTTGGTTCCGTATAGGTAAAGTATATGTATAGTCACTATATTAAGTAAAAATATCATTTTTTTCATTGAAGTTTCAAAATTATTATTAAACTTATCAATTTGTTATAAAAAAATCATTGTATATTATAAAATAAAGGTATTTAATAATTTTTAATCAACATTTTTAAACATTTAATAAAGTTTAATGATTAGAAGTTTGCTTTTACCTAATTTAATTGAAATTTGTGTATTTTATAAAAAAAAAAAATTGGGTAAATTACGTAAATTATTACTTAATTTTACTTTTAAACCTATTTTGGTTATTGAACTTTTAAACGTTCAATTTACTTACAAAAATTTGATATTGAATGCTTTTAACACTTTTGTTAACTTTTTGATCGTGTCTATTTATTTGCGAATAGAATTTTTTTTTCAAGATTCTAATGGTGAAAAACTTTTATCAGCATGAGGAAAACGATATACTGAGAAACAATTTCATTCGAAGACAGAGGAAAAAGATTAATGAGAGGAAAATTGAAAGATTTTTGTATGATTTATGGATTTCAGAACACTTTGCGATAAAATATATAAATGTTTAGATTTTTTTGTATTATTGGATAGTGGTAGATGAATAATTGACATTAACGATAAAAAATTAAAGAATATCACTTAAAATAAGAAAATAATCCATGTAATTTATTATTCTCGTCCGACGATCCAAAAAGAATGTAAAAGTAATTGAGCTTTATATAACGTAAGTGAATCATAACCACATCCTTTTACATGACATAAAATGAGGCTCACAATTTACATCGAAGGTTTTTATAACCTTTTAAATTCAATAAAATCATATTTGCTGAGCGAAAAAATATAATAAATAACTAAGATTATTTTTTTACGAAGTGATTTTCAAATTTTTTATTGTTAACCTTATTTATCCAATGGTTATTGATTAGTGTAAACCTAAATGAGTTTTACACCATATAACTGAATCCTTTCATATTTATAAAGGGTTAGAATGCAATTACACAATATTAAAGTTTTTAAGATTTACACATTTTTTAGATCATTAAAAGAGAAAATTAGATAATTGAGATTAATTTCTTACTTTTTTAAGTGACAATCTTCGCATATTCTAAAAACGTATATAATATAACCTTAATGCATTTAATTATTATAATTAAATTATATTTCATCCGCGGCATTAGGGAAGGAAAAATAGTTTATATAAAAAAATTATGTATAAAAAAATATTCAATCGTTAGTACAAGTGGAGTGGTAATTATTTTTTAGATAAATTCATTAATATCGTGTTCAATCCCTAAATTAATAGATTTTAACTATCTTATTCAAATAATATATAAATTTTATTTTTTAATATTTATTATTATAAATATTAATTTTAAATTTATTATTAAACCACTAAAATTTTAGAAACGGTTCTGATTCAAAAGAAATATTGGTTGCGGGTTTAAAAAGCAAACGAACACTTGAGTGAGTGTTTAATCTTGGACCAATATTTCACACATCATTTGTATGATTTGTTGGTTCATATTTGATTTTGATATGAACCTAATAAATGAGTAATTTTTATTTTTACTTCATTTTAATATAATTAATGTTGTTTGACACTAGATTTTGATGTTATTTTAAGAAGTGAGTGAACTTTATAGTAGATAATTTATTTTATTTTAGAATAATTGGTTTTGATTGAAGTTAATTAGTTCATAATGTGACCAATTTTAAAGTGGATTATGGGTGGTTTCAGTAGTGGTTTATAAAGTTAAATGTATAAGTTCCATTTACACACATCTATTGATGTTAATTGGGCAGATTGGTGCAAAGGGTGCTTGGGCAATTATTTTGTCAAGAATTTTCATTTTTATTCTTACTCCACGACCCAACGCCGATATAAAATTTAAAATTATCCTTATTCCGTGACCTACAAGATTAGAATTATTCATACCCTCACAATTTACGTGAGTCATAAAACTCATCTAATCCACACCATATCTGTCTAATGATCTAATTTATATATTATATCTATAGTTAATAGTTAAATACATATTAGGTTCATATTAGATCTAAAATTAATTGATTGATGTTAGGTTGAATTTATAACAAGTTAGGTCAAATTAGATCTAAAATTGTTTTAAGTTAGGTCATTTCAGATATTTGTCATGTTAATTTTGGGTTTAGGTTCATATTAAGTTGGGCGTAGATGGAGTTCAGATCTAAAATCATCGAGTGTAACTCGGGTTCGAGTTGTTCTCAAATCATGTACAGGTTGAGGTTGAATTCAAAATTACCAGGTTTAACTCGAGTTCGTATTAACATCAGGTCGAACACGATTGAGTCTGGATCATCATCACCTTGAGTCGATTTCAGTTGGGGTTAGTTCAAACCATAGGATTAAATTGTAATTTACGGTAGTACCGTAATAGTTTTAGATGTGCCAGTGACACTGTAAATCACAACTATAATTGTAGTTACTATATTTTAGAGAAAAAATACGTTGTAATAATTGTAACATTCACAACCACGATTGCAACCGTAATTTAATGCAAATTACTTATTTTTCTTTTACAAACTAAACCTTTTTTAGAAAATGCACTAAACTTAACTTGCATCCTCAAAAATTAGGGATGCAATTGCTCTCTTGGGGATTTATAGATCCATCCATGAACATGCCTGAAAAGCCATATTACTTAACTAAAAGTATTTCCAATGGTAAAGACTAATAATGGCGTGTTCAATCTAGGAAGTCTGAATTCTAACAGTTTAATTTAATTAGATTTATAATCAGAAAAGACAAATAAATACCCATAAAGCTGGATTGATATAAATTCAAACATGCTTACATTATCGTTGTCATTGATACTTAAACATTGTACAAGCAACAACTCAAATAATAATAGCAATACTCGACACAGACACAACAGAAGGTTCATTATTGAAATACACATAAAGTAATAATAAAACATTGAGCGTCGAATCCTATGTACTCGTTCTCGGACTCGGTGCTTAGTAGCAATCTTCAGCATAGTAGCGAAACCCTGCAAGGTGTTAAGGTCATCTCTTTTTGCATGGCGATACTTATCTTGACAAACCCGTTCGGGATCGAACAGATACTAACCTCGGAACTGTTGAGCAATCTTTAAGGAGCAACTACATAAGGATGCGAGTCAGGATACATTTGGAAGGCATTGAAGACTCTATTAAGAAAGTGTCCCCGTTTAAAACAAAGTAACGTCTAATTGGATATTTCAAAAAAAAATAACGTCTAATTGGATCATACTTGGTAAGTTTCTTTAGCTCTTTAAGGAGGGAGTGAACTGGTGTTGGGTCTCCACTATTCCCTCACCATTGGCTAGCCATCGAACTACCATGGTGTAATCGACCTTCTACTAGGCCTATGTGGGGTTTAGGTGTATGGGTATTAAAGCCAAGCGGATGGCACAATATAAATGAATAATTAACAATAGCGATAAAAAAATTAAAAATATCACTTGAAAAATAAAAAAATAATCTAAATAATTTATTACTCTCATCCGGCGATTCAAAAATAGTGTAAAGGTAATTGAATTTTACATAGTGCAAGTGAATCATAACCCCAATCTACTTACATGACATAAAACTTGGTTGTTTAATATTAATTTTTGACCGTTGAATAATGATAATAAATAAATAAGATTATTTTCTTATCTTTTTACGATGGATGATTTTCAATTTTTCTATTGGTAATCTCATCCATTTATTTCACTTATCCATTTATTAAAGTTTTTAAGTTTTACACATTTTTAGATTATTAAAAAAAGAAAATTTAATGTTTAACATTAATTCTTTACTTTTTTTTTAAGTGACAATTTTCATATACTCTAATGTTAATATCAATCATACGTTTCACCTATCTAACATTCTTAAAAACGTATAAAACATTAAAAAAATTACATTGTATAATCGAATCATATCCCTATATACAACCTTAATACATTTAATTATTATAATTAAATTATTTTCATCCGCAGTATGGGTGAAAGAAAAATAGTTTATATAAAAAAGTTGTATAAAAAATATTCAATGGATAATCACAAACGGAATGGTAAATAATTTTTAGATAAATTCATTAATCTCGTATTCAATCCCTAAATTAGTAGATTTTCACTATTTTATTCAAATAATATATAAAATTTTATTTTTTTAATATTAATTTTAAATTTACCATTAAACCATTAAAATTTTCGAAATGACTTTAATTCAACAAATATCAATTGCGAGTTTAAAAACGTAAATGAACATTTAAGTGTTATATTTCATCATTTGATTTTGATATAGACCTAATAAGTGAGTTGCCACTTGAGTAAGTTTATAATTTTTCCAACAATATTTTCACTCATCCCTTGTATGATTTGTTGATGCATTCTTGGTTTTGATGTGGATTTAAAGAAAAGTGATCATTTTAGTGAGTTTTTTACATTTATTTTTACTTAATTTTAATATAATTAATGTTGTTTGACATGTAAGTTAACACTAGATTTTGAAGATATTTTAAGAAGTGAGTAGATAATTTATTTTATTTTAGAATAATTGGTTTTGATTGAATGTAATAAGTTCATAATGTGACCAAATTCAAATTATTATGTGTTGTTTTAGTAGTAGTGGATTATGAAGTTAATTTTATGAGTTTTCATTTTCACACTAGTGGATATTCTTTTACCCAATATAATTTACACACATCTATTGATGTTAATTGGGCAGGTTGGTTTAAAGGGTGATTGTGTAATTATCTTGTCGAAGAAATTGCACCAACCACAGATATAAAATTTAAAATTATCTTTATTTCGTGACATGTAAGATTAGAATTATTTATACCCACACTATCTATGCGAGTTTTAAAATTCACCTGATCATTTTCATTTCTATTTTACGATCTAATTCATATATTATATTTATTCTTATCATAACCTTTAGGAATAACAATCGTTTTTTTTTAACCATCGAAGCTATATATATATGTGCGCGCTCAATGGTGTAAGAACTCATTCTTTTGAAAGAAAAAAAAATCCCTGAATTTATTTTATCCAATTAAATTTTTAAATAAAAAATTAAATCAATTAAACTTTTTAAAAAATATATTATTTAATTCTTAAACCTTTTAACCAAAAATTGAAAAACAACGTCATCCTACCATTTTTTACATGAAATTTATGAAGTATTTACCGAATATATTAGTGATGGAGTATTTTTTTTAAAATCATACGCAATATTAAAATTATGTACTTAGTTTTTAAGAGTAAATTATCTTTTGATCATTTAGTTTTGTTCGTATTTCTGTTTCATTAACCTAATTTTATAATTGAATTTTAAATCTTAATTGTTTTGATCGTTCGACTGTTAAATATATATTTTTTAGGTCAAACCTATAACAAGTCAGGTTAAATTAGATCTAGGATAGTTTTAAATCGGGTCATTTTAGATATCTGCCATGTTAATTTTGGGTTTAGGTTTATATTCGGTTAGGTACAGGTCGAGTTTAAATCCAAAATCATCGAATCTAACTCAGGTTTGGGTTGTTCTTAGGTCTAGGGATGTAAAAACAGTTACTCGGATAGGTTTCAGGTCGGGTACTGTCAGGTCGGGTAAAATCGGATACAGGTCATTTCAGATTGATTTGATGTTTTGACTCGATTTGGGTCGGGTGCGGGTCCATTTCAGGTCGGGTCCATTTCATGTCGGGTCTGTTTCAGGTTGGGTCCGTTTCAGGTCGGATCCATTTCAAGTCGGGTTCAAACGGTTCGGGTCCAAATCGGATAATTGACAGTTTCATTTCAGGTCGGGTAGATTTCAGTTCGGGTCCATTTCAGTTCGGTTGCATTTCAGGTCGGGTTCATTTCAGGTCGGGTTCATTTCAAGTCGGTTTTATTTCAGGTCGAATTTATTTTAATTTTATATTCATAATAATTTAAATTATTAATTTTGATTTTGTATAAGTACGTAAAAAACGAATAAATATTAAACTATAAAGTTAAAGATGAAAATTTGAAATTTAAAAAAATCAACATTAACTTATAAGGACTCAATTACAAAAATTAAAAATTAAAAATATTAAAGTAAATTAGAAAAATCAGTAATAATCAATTCAAATAAATTAACTTGTAAGTTATAAGAACTAAATTACAACAATTATAAATTAATAATAATTAGAAGTATTAAAAATCTAACTTTAATATATTATAAAATAATTATACTATAGTTTAAAACATTTTTAAAATATAAAAAATTTAGACGATATATAAAACTTATACTATAAACGGAATAATAGTTATATAAAATTAATACTATATAAAGAATTTATATTATATGTAGAAAATATACTATATATAGAGTAATACTATAAATGGATTAATATTATTTTTGTAAATAGAAAAATACTATATATGGATTAATAATATATATAAAATAATATTATTTTTGGAAGTAAAATAATACTAGAATAAGGAATAATACCATTTATGGACTAATACTATAGACAATAGTCTATATATATAATACAATAATAATTTAATAACTAATATAAGTATTTATATAATATATATTGATAATTAGATGTCTATTAATTAGATATGTATAAATATAATGTATGTATAATATATTTATAATGTATACAACTATTAATTATACATAGTACATAACTAAATAACATAAATATATTCTAACATTCACGTATATGTATCAATGTATGTTATATGTATACATAATGAATTAGTGATAGTAGTAGTATTATACTTAGTACATTAATATATTAATATTATATATATAAATATATCATATATGTATGTTAATGTTATATGTATATGTACATATAATAATTAGTAAATGTATTATGTATATTATATACTATGTATATATAACATATGTAATTATGTATATTGTATATGTATATTATATATACATTAGTATATAGTACATGTATATATTAATATATATGTAATTATGTATCATGTATGCTATAATCTATATGTATATGTAGTATATATATATGTATTATGTATATATAATATATATTATACATATACCATACATGTTAATATGTATATTAATTTTTTACATGTATTATATATTATATATATATATATGTAGTTTAGTACATGTATATTCTATACGACTATATATGTATGTTTATATGTCACACGTGTTAGTACTTAGTATGTATTAGTACATTATACATATATTATACATATGTATTAATAATGTAATGTTATATACTTATACGTATATGTATTATGTATATTAATATATATGTATGTTATATACTTATTAATTCTTTAAGCTCAACATTAATCCCATAAGCCCAAATTACTAAACTAGTTCTATAAGACCTTAAACTCAATCACTAAACTAATTCTCTATGATCAAATTGAAACAAATTTATAATATATAATTCGATCTTAATTAAATAAGGACCAAATCGAATGAAAATAAGTGATTTTTATTAACTAGAAATCACGGATGACGTGACGAGTCAAACACATAATATAATCTCTAATTTAAAGAGTAAAAATGTATTAATCTAATATAATATTCTTAATTTAATTTATTTTATTTAATTTAATCTTTTTAAATATTAAACGTCTCCCTAAATTAATTTAGAACTTTATTATTTTTTATGGGAGGCTCCGAGCTCCGAGACCGTAAATGTTGTTTTAATTCAAAGATTTCCCTTGAAAAAATTAATATCCCGCCAATTGCAATATTGATCCCCGCCTAAATCAACTTTCGATCCCGCCAGTTTTGCTTTGCTCTTTTTTAATTGCCGTAGTGGGCTGTCAATTCGGTGTCGTTTGCGTTGTTTTTTGCTAAATGAGAAACTCTAGTACAAGACTGTTGAAGGAAAATTACTTCCTTTTCACACATAACATGATTAAAATATTGTTATAATAATTAAAATTAAATACATAAAAATTAAATAAAATAATAAATAGAATTTAACTTTAATATACTTAAAAGTTATAAAGACTAAATTACAAAAAATATTAATTAATAATAATTAAAAGTATTAAAAAATTTAACTTTAATATACTTTAATACATTATAAATTTATAATTATACTATATATATAAATATATAATATATAAACATATATTTTAAAATTATTTCAATTTGATCATAGGGAATTAGATTAGTAATTGAATAATTAGTCTTAGAGAACTAATTTAATGATTTCAGCTTAGGGATTAATGTTGGACTTAAAGAATTAATAATATACATACATTAATTCATAAATAAATTAAATACATATATTATTATACATTTGAGTATATAT
Organism: Abelmoschus esculentus; assembly: GCA_035048815.1. Lineage (NCBI taxonomy): Eukaryota > Viridiplantae > Streptophyta > Magnoliopsida > Malvales > Malvaceae > Abelmoschus > Abelmoschus esculentus. Next base: position 12,159,402 of record JAUCBN010000009.1, read on the forward strand.
ATTATATATATTATAATACATTAATACATAAAGTATAATATATATAAGTATATTATTTATGTATTAAATTATATTATATACATAATATATATTAATGTATATTATATACATATATTAATATATACATCTAGTATATATATATACATATATATATATATAAAAGGAATAAACATACATATATTAATATATACATATATATAAGTATACATATATGAATATATATATATACATATTTATATATAAGTATACATACAATATATATTATATACATACTTATATATTATGTACATATATTAATGTATATTATATAGTATATAAGTATACATATACTTAAATATATACTTTATATATTATATACATATACATACATATTATATACTTAAATGTATGTATATTGCGTGTATGTATAATATATAATATATAAGTATAATATATTTTTGTTTCTCACTTTTTATTTTCTTTCTCACTTTTTAATTTTTAGAACTTAAATATGTATACATTAAAAAATATTTTTTAATATGTATATTTTTTATTAAGTAGAGAGATTATAATTTTTTTTCATACATAAATTCGAACCCATACAAAATAAAGCAGGATAAACATCCTTGACCACTAATATATATAATATGTATTAATGTATATGTGTATAATATATAGTAATAATATATACTTTAATTGTATACTTTAATATATGCTTAAAGAATAATAATATTCTTTTAAAATTTATTATTATTATAATTTTCTCCAAAATTTTATTTTTCCCTTTCCCTTCAAATATAAGAGTAATATAAGTTAAGTTTATTATATAATTTAAAATTAACAAGTATTTTATATATAAGATTATTACATATTTGTAATAAGTAAAATAGTAATAAATAGAAATATAAGTATGTTATATAAATTATTACGTATTTATGTTGATATTAAAAATATAATATAAGTATGTTATATAAATTATTTATATAAATATTATGTCCATATTAGTCAAGTTAATAACAGGTCGGGTCATTTATCAGGTCGGGTTCAAAACAGGTCGGGTAAAATCAGGTCTCGGGTCAATTCAGTCGGGTTATATCAGTTATCTGCCAGGTCAAACTCGGGTTCGGGTTCGTTTCAGTCGGATACAGGTCGGGTTTCAAGTCCACAGTAACAGGTTGAAATCGGGTTCGGGTCATTCTCGGTCGGATACAGTTCGGGTTCGGTTACTACAGTAACAAGTTCAACTCGGGTTCGGGTCAACAACAGTCGGATACAGATCAGGTTCGGGTCATTACATCCTCGGGTCAAACCAAGTTCTGACTCGAACAGGTTTCAGGCGGGTTTCTAGGTCGGGTCAACTTTTTACATCCCTACTTAGGTCATGTATAGGTTGAGGGCAGATCCAAAATCATCAGGTCCAACTTGAGTTCGTGTTAACATTAGATCGAACTCGATTGAGTTCAAATCATCACCACCTCAGGTCACATTAATTCAGACTTGAATCGATTTCAATCGAATTTAGTTCAGATCATATAATTAATTTGTCTTTTACGACCGCATCGTAATGATTTTAGAGGTACTCACGATACCGTAAACCGCAACCAAATCTAAAATCATAGTTATATTTTAGAAAGAAAAAAAAACGCATTGCAATATTCACAATCATGATATTACAACCGCGCTCGTAACCACAACCACTATTGTAATTTAATACTATGGTTTCTATGCATATTACATAATTTCCCTTTACAACTAAACTTTATTTAGAAAATGCACTAAACTAAACTTACATCCTTAAAAATTAGGGATGCAATTGCTCTCATGGGGCTTGATCCACCCATGAACATGCTTGAAAAGCCATAATACTTAACTAAAAGTATTTCCAATGGGAAAGAGTAAAGAGTGGCATATTGAATTTAGGTACTCTGAATTCGAACAATTTTATTTAATTAGATTTATAATCCGAAAATATAAATAAATACTCATAAAAATCGTTTAATAAAAATTCAAACATGCTTACATATCGTTGTCATTGATACTTAGACATTGTTCCAGCAACAACACCAATGGAATTCTTGAAATTTCATTTCGCACAAATCTCAACCCAAGAAAAGATACCTTTTAATTTCACCGCCATTAGCCCTCTTCCGTATCTTGTTTTTGACTTCGCTCCGCCACCGAAAGCAACTTCATAACACCACCACCGTCGCCACTACCATGGTCAGGTAAAACAAAACCCTTAAATTATTATCAAACTCATGGGTCCACGATGCTGGCCAATAGGTTTGGATAACACCCGATCAATTTGATTAATCAAAAATTAATCTCTAGTAATTATCGATTCTTAAAAATTAAAGGATTAATTATTGTGGAGGTCACATTTGTTTACTCTCAGTATAAATTTAGTCATCAATTTTAAAAATCAATCAATATAGTCACGTACGTTTTTTGGCTATAAACTTATGGTCACTCCGACGTCAAAAACCGTTAAAAGTTAACAGAAAGATAATTTGACAAAATATAAAAAAATAAATTATCTAAATAATCTTTAAATAATTATTTTATTTTTATTTCATCTTTAATTCAAACCTCAAAATTTTTATATTTTATTTTTTCTCCATCTTTTTAAAAACCCATTTGTTTCACTTCAATCTTTCTTCATCTTCAATGAAACTTTCTTTAAAATCAATTCTTAGTATATTATGGTAGAAGAAAAACAATTACAACAATCGACAATAACGAAGAGGGTTATGGGGACTTATCCATTTGAAGGTTGTTCTTTTATAAGTTGGATATCTTCTAAATCTTTCTCATACAATATTTGATTGTTTAATAAAGATGATGTTTGATTGAACAAGCAAGAGGTTCGATTATTTCTTAAGAGAGTTTGTTTTCAATCTCTTGGCGGAAAAACCAGAATTAAAGATTGATTTTGGAGAGTTTCATTGAGGATGGAGAAAGTGTGAAGCGAAACAAATGGGTTTTTAGAAAGATAGAAAAAAGATAAAATTTTAAGGGTCAAATTAAAGATAAAATAAAAATAAATAAAAAATTATTTAGTGACTATTTAAGTGATTTATTTTTTTTTTAATTATGTAAAATCATATTTATGTTATTCTTTAACGGCTTTTAACGTTGGACTGACTATAAGTTTACATCCCGAAAACGTACGTGACTATATTGATTGATTTTCAAAATCGGTGAATAAATTTATACTGGGAGTAAACAAACGTGACCTCCACAGTAATTAACCCAAAATTAAAATCAATTTTGGTCTGGTTATATCGGGTCTTAAATTTTAGAAACTGGTCTTGTTATTAGTGAGAATTGATATCAATACCAGATACCCGGTTAATTAGTTTATTATTAAGAAAATATGAGAAATATGAGAAAAAAAATTCAACCATCAATAATATTAATAAAATAAAATTAGAATATTGTAGACTTGAAAATTAAAATTTTAAAATGGAATCATACTCATAATATTCATACATAAAGAGAAAATTTAATAAAAATAAATAAATAAAGGAACATTATATACTATAAGCAAAAAATATATATATAATATTGGGTATTTAGTATTACTCTCGGTTTTACTGAGTACTCAATGAATATCGGGTCCAAAAATCAAGATTTAATCTCGATTATGATCATGAACTAAATATTAGATTTAATCTCGATTTCATCAAAACTAATTTCAGATAAAAATTTATCGGATCTAAACAGATCTAAAACTGGAATCGGGTAATTGATTCTTTTGTCCACCCTACAAGCCATACTGTAGCTCACCATTTTCATAGACATTGAACTCTTCATGTCCCCTCAATCTATCCGAGGTAGAAACTTGTAACAAAACCCATGTTACTCTTTTGGGCTATAAAATTTAAAATTATTCTCATTTTGGGCTATTTTGAATTTTGAAAAAATTACACGGATAGTCACAATACTATAGGTTGGTATCGAAATGATCACAATACTTTAAAACGCGTCAAATAGTCACGACCGTTAAAAATTAATGGGAGTGATGACGTAGCCATTAAAAATAAAATAGAATAATTATATATTTACTCCTTGTTATTCATATATTTTTTAATTTAATCATAATTTTATTATAATAAAATAATATAATATATAATTACATATTTAATCCTAATTTTATTATAATAAAATAGTATATTTTTTTAATTTAATCCTAATTTTATTATAATAAATTTAGGATTAAATTAAAAAAATATATGAATAATAAGGAGTAAATGTGTAATTATTCTATTTTATTTTTAACGGTCACGTAATCACTCCCGTTAGTTTTTAACGGTCGGTGGCTATTTTGATACCATTTTAATAGTTCACCGGTGTATATGACACGTTTTAAAGTATTGTGTCCATTTCGATATCAATCTTATAATATTGTGGTTATCCGTATAATTTATCCTTGAATTTTTAACAATGTTTGATATAAATTATGGGATTTGACACATATACGTACAAGTATACAACCAATTCTAGCGTTACCAAAGCTCGTCAATTCATTCAACATTTTTAAAATTTCTTAATAAATGTATGTACATTATCACACTTTAACGCTACCTCTCTCACCATTTCCCACTGTTTTCCCTTCAAGCTTGATACATTTGTACCATTGGGCACAGAGTACATACACAACTAAATCAATTGTTGTGAGACCGGCTAATAGAAAGTAAAACCTGTCCAAGTGACCCTTGTTCAGGTTGCCGGGGATCCATCCTGGCATATGATCTTCGGTCGAAATCTTCATCACCATCGTCACCAGCAAGCTACTAACGTAGTTCCCCAACGAGATAGAAGTCATGCATAGAGCACTGCCAAAGCTTTTCAATCCGTCCGGTGTTTGTGCGTTGAAGAACTCGAGCTGACCGACGTACATAAAAACCTCGGATGCTCCTATAAATGCGTATTGAGGAACTTGCCAAAAGATGCTCAAGGAGCTTGACCCTTCACAGTGGATGCAATCTTTGTTGGCGTACTTTAATCTATAGCATTCCACAATTCCTGCAGAAATCATTGCTAATACAGCTATGACAAGGCCAATTCCCATCCTCTGTAGTTCAGTGAATCCCCGGGAATCCTTTTTTCTCAGCCGGCCTACTAGTGGATCGAGAACTCGTCGGTAAAGAAATATGAACAATGCGACACTGAGAATGTCGAAGCTGGACATGCTGGCAGGTGGAATCCGGAAATTCGAGACGGTAACTTTCATCGCAGCGCCTTGCTCGACGAAGAGAGAGGCCATTTGTGTGAAGACAACGGAGTAAAGTATGGTGCATAGCCAAATTGGAAGTAATCTTAGTATGCATTTAACTTCTTCAACTTGTGTAACGGGACAGAGACGCCATGTGCTGTAAATTCCCTTGTTTAGATCATCAACATCTCTTGTGCTTATGTATGCTGCTCTGTCCAAGAACCTGTACAAAATCAATTAATAAATTAGCATCATGTAATGACTCCAATCTAATTAAACCGCCCCGAAAGCAATCGGTATTATGGTTTGATATTTACTTGAATTCATCGGTGTGGAGAATCTTTCTATTGCCATTGATGGATGAATCATTTGCACCGACATCATACAAGCTATCTGCATCAGATGGCATATCAACGTTGCATTTCTTGGTTGCAGCTACAATGACTTGACCAAACCTGGAGAGAGGGTTTCCACTTGGTCTGAAATGTCTGTACCTGGTGGTTCCAGCAAGAAACAAAACAAGTGCTCCGAAAGCAGAGCCAGCAGATACCCAGAATCCAAGTGCCCACTTCCCTTCATCTTCAAAATACCCCAAAATGGTATTGGAGAAAAGTGATCCAAGGTTCAAAGCAAGGTAAAAGTAGCTGAAAAAGGAAACCTTGGAGTGGCCTTCCTTGGGGTCGTCTTCATCAAACTGATCTGCCCCGAATGTAGCAATGTTAGGTTGATACCCTCCATTCCCTAGTGCCACTAGGTAGATGGAGAGGTAAAATAGCGTGATCTCCAAGCCTGAATGTGACCCGCATGGCGTTTCTTGGTTCCCGCAGCCTCTTGGTCTGATTAAGAAAATGTATGATGACAGAGACAGTGACACTAAACCCTGCCATTCAGGATCATTAGGATCCATGCAGTTGAAAGATCATTATCAAGTTTATGCAAAAACAAAACATATATTTTCTTATTTCAGAATCGAATGAGTTAACTTACAATAACAAAGATGACTTGGAAGATGGCACAAGTTTTGTATCTTCCCCAATAGGAATCACTGAGGAAAGCACCAACGAGGGAAAAAATATAGACAGTGCCAGTCCATTTGCTAACATTGTTAGCAGCATCAGCATTGTTTTGCCCCAACACTCTCGTCAGGAACAGCACCAAATTCACCCCAACCCCGAAGAAAGCTAGGGTCGCCAGCCCTTGGTTCACTGGTTAATCATTCATCAAAACATGAACAAATTCAATAACACATGGAAGGACTCATAGAAATAGAGTGAAGACCAAAGAGACAGCAGTGGATTTTTCAGTTTTTGTAAGGGTAATTACGTGTCAGGGACGTGTTTTCCCTTAATAGAATGCCTTCTCTCCCTCTCAATTTTTGTCTTTTACTTTGCATGTCGTTTAGTTTAGCAGTAGCAAACAATCAACACTCTAATACAGCTTCTAACTCCCTGGGATTGGTTTTCCAACACCAAACCTTGCACGTTTCTTCATATATATACATATGGAAAATGATATCGACGCTTAATGTCGTCATAATTATAATATTAATCCTCACATTAATATACAATATTAATCATTTTCCTCCCATTTTCTGTAATCTGAAAACCTTTACTTTTCCCTTTTGATAGCTTATTGTACATTCTAGGGACTGTGTATGGATCCAAGTTATGAGATCAGAAGCAGGTCTATATGATCTTTGGAAAGTGACACACAGCCTTACAGTTATTATTAGTACTAGCTACTAGCTAGTACCATGAACAATAATATAGGCCGAACTTATCCGATGATATATACGTGTATATATATATATATATAAGAAGAAAGTATAGGAGAGCTTACAGAGAATGATAATTCCTGCAGTCCATTGTCCAGATTTTGCTTTGACTGCAGGGCGGCCATGCCAATCTACAGTTCCATCTTGAGTGCATGGATCTTCTTGTTCCTCTTTCAACTCAACCTGCTTTACATTTATTTAAAAATACAAACAAATAAATATCATGGAGAAAACATGGATTACAATGCTAGTAAATAGCATTGCATGACTGCATCGGCCATGTCTTTGCACCAGCTAAGAACTATAGCTAGCAAGATACGAAGAATATAAGCTAAGGAAATAGTTCAATCATGGGGATGGATCGATCCCTTAGACTCTAACTGACCTCCTTAAACACTTCTGAGCTAGCCATTGATGTTTCTTGTCCAGAAAAGACAACTTTTTATGTTGTAATAATATATATATATATATATATATATATATATATATGTATATAGATATGTAGAAGATGGGAGCTAGGGGGAAGTAATTAATGATGTGAAGAAGAAAAGAAGATGATGATCACTAAGGGGGGGAGTTTGGCCTGGGAGAAGAAGGATGAAGGGGGAGGTGTATAAATAGAGGTGGTGATGGTGATATCAACGGTGGAGATTTTGTATAGGAAACAGAAGGGATGTCCACATGGCCAAATCATCAAAGAGACATATAAATATTACAAGATATGCAGCATGTTTTAATTGAGAGACAAGGATGGTTTTGTGGGGTAGGGGGATGTCTTAACATATAATTCATTCTCTAGTTCTCTTCCATATCCATCAAGTGTAACTTATTGGGGTTTATTTGATTTTGACAGATTTGAGAATAAAGTCTTTTAATTGGTACATAAAACAAATTCCTTTAGGTAGCTTGACACATTATTACAAACTTATTACGGTTTGTCTTCTTATTTAAAATCTCTTAAATTTTTACATATTCTTATCGTTTTGATGGTTAGAAAAAATTCTTAATAATTTTAACATGTTCAGTTCAAGTTCGATAATTCAATAGTATATGCCTATAGTCTTAAATCTCTTGTAGTCAACTTATAACATTAATGGTTCAATTATTCTAGTCAAATATAATGACTTTTATATTTACATGAATTTTAATGAAAAATACAAATAGATTCGATTAATAAATTAGAGTTTTTAAATCATAAAATTAAAATATTTAATATTAAGTTTTACGCACATAAGTCAAACCAAAATTTGATCAAAATATAGAGACTAATATATTTTTAGTAATTATTATCTAATAATACTTCAATTTAAAAACTTTAGTTCAACAATTTACAAAACACATAATTTTTCAAAAAAAAATATTATATAAATATTTAATTTTATTTAATTTCAGAATGATGAACTTAAGAAATAAATTAAATTAAGTCGGTAGCAAGTTTTACAGGTTTGATTCTCCCTTGATATTTGTGTCTTGTACATTGTCACCCACATGCACGTACTCTGTAAGATTACGAACAACTAAAGGACATGGATTATGTCGGGTTTTGCTTAAGATTCTTCCCACTTAAATATAATCACATATATTATATATAAATAAACAAACATTCCAAGCATGTAAAACATATAATTTAATTCGAAAAAATAATTAAATTAGTTTATATACATGCATCAACATTGGAAGAATTGAATGAAATAAATTATTATCAATCTTACTGAATATGAGATAATATATATTATATTTTAAATTTTAAACATAAATAATAAAATAATATAAAAATATTAAAAATTGTTAAACTATTATTTTCTTAAAACATTAATTAATTTTGTACTTATTTTTTTAATAATATATATTCATTTTTATGATTTTGTGATTACTTTATATTAAAAATAATTTTAGCCGTTGATGTTGAAGCTAATGCTTGCACTTATGGTAAATTTTATTATAAAATTGTGTCACTTAATTAATTCGATATTTTTATTGATTATTAACTTTAAATATGAGAAAAAATGATGATTTATAAAAATATAATGATAAATTTAGTCTTTTAACTTTAATATATTATATTAATTTAATTTAAATTTTAAAAAATAATTATTTATTTTTATATATCATATCAATTTGATATTTATTCTAAATATTTTAAAACTTTTATAAAAAAATCTAAAAAATAAAATTTTAAAATACTATTTGTTAGAAAATTTTAAATTACATTAAAAATAACTTAAACAAGTGGTATAATGACCAAATCACCCTGAGAAAGTAGTTTTATTTTGATTTGTTTGTTTATCGGAGTTTAAGAAGTTATTGGAAATTATTTGGTTCCTATAAATTTTGAAGAGAGGCAAGTTAAGTCTTTTTTTCAGCGGGGTTCTGGACAGGCGCGATAGGAGCAACCGCACAGGGTCCCCGAAAAAGAGTGACCCCAAATTTTGATAAACTACATTCATCAGATGATGTTAATCTCGAAATTCATTGAAAATTTTTGAAACACTATTAAGAAAGATGAGTTATAATTGTTAAAACGTTATAAGTATTTCTTAAATATGATAATTGATTATAGAATCTTATTGAGTATTACTATTACTATTGCTTCAATAAAACTAATGAGGTTTGGACAGACGCAATAGAATCGATCACACAGGAGCCCCTAGAAAGGACATTTGCTTCTAAGAGCTACAATTTTATAATTAGTGGAAGTCATGGACAATTACTTTTAAGGATCATATTTTAATAAATTGTACAGGACCGTCAAAATCTTTAAACCGCTCCTGCCTTTTCCCTTTATATTATTGGGTTCAAATTTGAAACCGAAGAAATTAAGTTTTAACATAAAATATTTTAGGTTTAAATAGGTGTGATCAAAACTCAAATTAATTTTAAAAAAATTGAATATTTCGATTCAATTTGAAACGAAAATATTCAACTCGTCTTGACTTGACTTAAAATTTTAAAAGTGTCTCATTTCTCTAAAGATAAGGAGATTCACGAAGGTTTTTGGATTTTGATGATACGATAATTTCCATAAAAATGTTTTTCTTTTTTACCTTTATATAAGATTTTTAGTGGACTTTTTTTTTGGTATAATATTTTTTTACGATGGTTAATAAAATTTATATTTCATTATTAAACCAAAAGTGTCATCATAAACAAAACCAAAATTATAATTTTGATTAAAAAAAGAGATAATGACTAAATCCAAACAAGAGCAGATCATTAAGGGACCAAAACTATAATTTGATAAAACAAATCAATGGTAATAAATCTGGTCATGATAGTGCCATTAATATTTAATTACATCTCAGTTCTGTCTTTATACCATTAAAATGTTGGTCATAAAGTATCAACACAAATCCACCAACACAGCACAGCCAATATCTGACGGTGAAATGTACGTGCTCGTATTGAAATCCCACTATCTCATCGCACTAACTTCCCATGACCTAGAAAACAGAAATTCGACGTCTGATTTTCTTACATTGATGGAGACACGTGCACGTTCTCGAATATAAAAAGGTTGTTTTATTTTTTATAATAATATGTATCCAACAGGGGTGGCTTATCATTTACAACCAGATCCATACCCCATTGATCCCACCTTAATTTTTTATTAAATTAACAATTTAAAATTATACAATCTTAAAATTTTACCTCTCCAATTTCTCAGAGTTTATCGTGACTAATTCAGATTAATTTATATTCTATACTTAATTTTGATTATATTATTTAAATAATATTAAATTATTTATCGTTTAAATTAACTCGTTGATTATACAACCTTAATTTTAGTATACTAAAGTGCTCTCGCTTCATTGCAAGCCAGAGTCGGATCCCACTTCTTGTTTTTAGTTTTCTCCAACCCATCAACGTCCGTACCAAATTTATGATGATATGAAATGGTATATCCATTGCTAGTAGAGATTTGGTGATGCATTATCAGTTGCTTTTGAGGCAGACAAGGACCTGATTTAGTACATGGATATCACAATTGTAATAAAGTATCATTTTAAGAGAGTGTTGGATCTCAGAAATCAAAATCATCTATTTAATTATTTTCGTTTCGGTTAATTATTTTCTTTTCGATTAACTACACAAAACGCTATAAACTATTGCGATGTTGGTTTTAGTGGTACTTCTTGCGATACTTTCTTAAGCACCGAAAAAGTTTTTAGTGGCGCTAAAAAACGCCACTAAAACCCTGTTTTGCTTAATGGTTTAATCATATTAGGTAACTTAATAAATCATTTCTTTTAAAGAGATTTATCATTATTTGACACAAAACCTAAATTATGAAATAAATTCAACGATATTTTAAAAAATATCTCACAAAAATATCATCAAAAAAACATAACTTATTGTAAAATTTGAAAGATTGTTACATAATAAAAATTCTTCTATAACTCCTTATGATCTAAAAAATATGATGTTAAACGATCGTTGAAATCAAACAAAATTATTTCTTTAAGGACAATTTTTTAAAGGAGACTCTGAATCTGATGATATTGTTTATTAATATCATTACTTTGTTCGGTCCAAAACTTTTAGGGAACGATATTTTAACATTTTGTTTTTTGAGTATCTCACAAACAATTCGAACTGAACAAGTCCCAACTAGAATTAATTAGTGAAATTAATTAGTTCACGAGTAATTCAATATTTTTTATATAAAATTTTGGTTTAAGGGAGTAAGAGCCCTTGAACTTTTGAAGAAAATCAATTAAGCCTTAAATTTTTTTATTCAATTAAACCTTGAACCTAGAAATTTTATCAGTTAAGCCCTTTGATCATTAAATCTTAATCGTTTTTAGATAGTACTAGCATATGATACACTATATATAGATTTTTTATTCAAAAAACTATTATATATATTTAATAAGTCTTTTAGAAATTTTAGAAATTTAAAATAATTTTTAAATGAGAAACAAAAATTTCTGAAAATATCAAGTAAAAATATTATGATACGATAAATTGCACCAACAAATCCTAAAAATCGTCAAGATTTGATAATAAAAATTGGTCAAAGGGTTTAATTGATTAAATTTCTTTATTTAAAGACTTAATTGGATGTAAAAAATATTTAAAGGCTTAATTAATTTTCTACAAAAGTTCGAAGGCTTCTTACGCCCTTAAAGTTATTTTTTTTATAATTTTTTGATGTCTACTTTAAAAAAATTATGTTTCAAAAAAATAAATGTTAGTTGAAATTTTTAAAAAAAAAATGGTAACTTATTAGATAATTCATCCATAAACTATTTGGTTCTAAATTTTCAAAACATTGTGTATTTCCCGATAATTTAAAATTTTAATTTGTATTAATAATAAATTAAATTATAATAATAAAATTTTTATTAAAGTATTTGTTTTCTCTTTTATTATTATTTTATATATAGAAGTAAAAAGGAGAAACTAAAAGTTCAATTCCGTAAAAATATAATTGAAAGTTAAAATCCGAAAATAAATAAGATTTTTTATTTTTGTTGTTCATCGAAGATTGTTGAAAAATTAAAATGAATTTTATACTCGAATATCGACTTCATCTATAACTCGATCATGACAGGTTCATTTATTTATCTCCTCAATCCTTGTGTTTTTTTTTTATTTTAATTTGTAGGTTTATATTAAGCTTTAGTAGTATCATCTATTTTATTTATATTTAAAAAAATAAGGTAAAAATTATGGCGAGTTTAAGGATCAACGAGATTATTTTACCAATCACGAGTTCAACAAAATTTTATTAAGCTTAATGAGCAACAAATAAAATCGAACAACGAAATTTTTTAACAAACATAAATAAAATACTATTTATATGATTGACTCGCTCGAAAAACATACTACTATATCAAAAATTTACTCTTTATTTAAGCGTTATTCTATGGGGGGGCAAAGAAAGTAGCAAAAGTGCTAACATGACCATGTAGAAGGCAACAAACCAAAGGAAACTACGACAGTATATATCTTCAATAATAATGAATACAGTATGCTACAACTTAACCACTATGCTAGAAAAGAAACGTTACTATTAAATGGATGAGAGCTACTCGATCGATAAAAGTAGTATATCGGCCGACGGCCGGTACAAACGAAAGTGATCGGAACGCACTGAAGTAAAACTTGTGTTTTCTAGTAGTAGTTTATGACCGAAATGGCACGAATTGGACGGTATGCATATGCCCGTTACCGGCACGTATTGGATTCAATGCTTCCATCCAAGCAATAGCAGATGAAACAAAAGCTGACTGTGTGCCAAGTCACCTTTGATTGTTTATGACCGTAGAAAACTGGCAGAAGACAGTCTAAATAACCCTGTCTTTGATGTAAGACATGAAACATGATAAAACAACAGCACACATAAGTAGCTGACTCAATATCCACTAAGTGTTCTGATGTTGTAACAGTAAGTTGTAAGTCAATTTTTATTGACTGTCATTCTTAATAAAATTTCCAGCAGTTACTTTAACCTTGAGCATTTTATAGTACATGTTAAATATTGTTATTAATGGGAAGAAACTAATCCTTGGTGGGCATCCTATATAATCCTAGTTGGCTAAGAATATATATTGCAGACTTTCTCTGTCATCAGGAATCTTAGGAGATGGGGGTTATTTATTGAAAATTAAAATGTGAATTGTGCCTCTAATAAGTGGAATCCTAAAGAGAACAAATAGAAAACCAAACATGCAGAATCGAAGTATGTGTTACCAACAATAGCAATCTATCGGTGTCTAAAGTTGTTTCGTTTAAACAATTCCATCAAGAGACACTAACATGTTCCAAAGACTTCAAAAACTCAACTCCAAGTCGTATAATTATTTTCAGATTTTACATGTTATATATGAGTTCTTAGCTAGAAAATGAAACTACACTGTCATTTGCTTGTCTGCAATTATAATGGTAATGGTGGATGATTCTTCAGCTCTGCTGTAATTTGCTTTTCTGTGTTGCAAGAGAAAACTCAAAATTGATATCATATGGATAGTGAAGCGCCTTCCAACGTGATTTCTCTTGAGCTGGCTCGCGAGTTACTTATCGCTATATGGTATACCCTATCGGATACGTATCCGAACACAGATCATGTGTCTCAAAACGTAGATACTTGCAGTGATAGACCAGAAAAATGCAGGTCTCAACTGATTTACATACCCTATGATATTCGTCCTGGTGCTCAAGTTCATCCGGTCTTGCTTGAGACCAATGTGGATTGAAGAGGACTAAAATTGACATTGTAATGGGAAATTTCCTAAATATATATGGCAGTTGCTGTTAGGGGTGTTTCTTGAGCGAGCCGATCGCGGGTTAGGTATTGTTCGACTCGTGTTCGTTAAAATATTTTATTGTTCAACTCGACTCGTTGCTCGTTAAACTCAACTTATTGGTCATTAAGTTCACTAAAAAAACTTACCTTATTTTTATCTAAAAGTAAAATTTAATAATATTATATGTAGCTTAATATTAACATAAATTAACAAATTTAATCAAAAATATCAAAAAAGTGTATAAAACACTTTTAAAATCTAAATTAGAAAATAACAATCCATAAACATAAAAAAACTAACATATTAAAATTAAAGTAACAATTCAAAAATCAATAATTATTATTCAGATTTATTTTTTAAATAAAATAATTTTAAAATAATTACTAAAAATATTTTTAAAAAATTAATGAGTTGCTCGTGAACTTATTGAGTCGATTTAAACTTTGTTTGATTCAACACGTTAAGGTATCGAATCGAGCCAATCCAGATCAAGTATTCATCGAATTTTGACCGAATCGAGTTCGAGTAGCTCACGAGCTACTCAACTAGTTAAGCACCCCTAGTTGTTGTTTTGTGTAACTTATTAATTTACTGATTCTTTCCATGTAGTGTAAATTATGTAATAGTATGAGAAATTAGTACTTGATCTCGGTTCATCACGTCATATGTGATCTCATCTAATAATATATATTTTATGAAAACTTATTATTATATTAATCTATAATAATGTAATGAGTCATGCTCATATAACAATTTTTCTTAATAGTGCATATTTTGTCCATGTTGTGTTGTAAGTTAGTCTTTAAAGTTTTCGTTGTAAGTTAGTTTTTAAAGTTTTGAATATTTTAACTTTATTCTAAAATTATTATTCTTATTCTAAATTAATTTTTAAACTTTTAAATATTATACTTCAAATGAAAATACTATCACACGAAACACTAGGTCACCAGGTCTAAAAAACTATCGAGATTTAATGGTGAAAATTGATATTAAAAAACTTAATTGATTAAATTTTTTTATTTAAAAATTTAATCGATTTAATTTTTTGAGTTAAAGATTTGATTAAATGTAAAACAAATTTTAAAAAATTATCATTTAAAAAAATCAATAATTTCTTACACCATTAAACCTAATTTTTAATATTCGGACACTTTCATTTTGATAGGAATAATTGAGAATTTAAATTTTACAAGGAATTTAAAAAAAAAAAAAGAATTTACCCAAATCCCGTAATCAAATTTCACCCAGATAGGTGGGTTTTTTCTAAAATTCTTTTTCTTATTTAATGCACTTGGTCCTATTAGAAAATAAAAAAAAAAATAAAACTTTGAAAATATCGAAGTGGTCATTAAACCGTTAAATCATTAATAATCGAACGTAGCAGTTTGATGCTAACATGAACTAACATGTAAGCTAAAAGATATATTTTAATGGGAAGCGTCTTCTTCCTCGCAGAATTTGGTGTATTCCTTTGATCCCATCAATGATTCAAGTTCGGAGGGACTGCTGGGCTTCACCTTGATCATCCACCCTTCTTCATAGGGGCTCGAATTGATCTTAAAAATCAACACCAACATCGTGTTAAAATCGAGCATTCATAAACCTAAACAAATACGAAGAAATAAAGATGAGCAGTTTGGTTAACCAAGAGCTTCGGTTAAGATTATAAACGTACCAAGCCAGGAGCTTCGGTGAGCTTGGAGTTGACCTCGACGACTTCGCCGGAGATCGGGGAATTGACATCACTGGTTGCTTTAACACTTTCCACAGCGCCAAAACCTTTTCCTTGGGACACTGAAACACCAGGCTCAGGCAGCTCCACAAACACTACTTCTCCAAGATGGTCCTTTAAAGCACAAACGATAGTGTAAGAATCTAGTTCCTTGGATGGGCAATCTAGGGAATCATGTAGGAAGATATCGCCTATTATTTCCTCGAAAATGCAAGGAATTCGAACCCGAATCAAGTTTGTTTAACTGTTAACAATCATGCCGAAGCAAATTCGAGGTATGATTATTGATTATAGTTTTAGTTCCTCTATCATGTTAGGTCATACCATTTTCAGATTAAACAAACTTTGATTATATCGAGTTCGGTTCGCGACTAATTAAAGGTCCTATTCGAATCCATTTTTTCTCAAAGTATTCGTGTTTGACACTTATATACAGATAGAAATATTTATTAAATAGGAGATGAAAAGTGAAGGGAGGAACCTGAGCATGGTCAGTGATGCCAATGGTAGCCACAGACCCTTCATGCTTCACCCATTCATGTGAACTGGCATATTTCAACCCATCCAAAACTGCAAATTTCAATCCATTGAAATAGTGAGTAAAAGATTAAAAAACTAAACCAGAACCCCTGAGTGCATGAAATGGTAGTAGCAGTACCATTGGAAAAGCATCTGGAGAAGGAGAATGCAAGGGATAGGTTTGGTTTTGAGGCACACGAGATTCTTAGTGCCTTGGCAGTGGAAGAAGCCCACATTGTGAGTGCCATGTTACTGGCTGTCGATCTTTGATTGATTCCTTTGTTTATGTGCTTTGGGTGAAAATCTGTAGGGAGGGGAATGAAATAAAGAGAAGGTGGTGGGTGTTTTGTTGTATGGTTTCTGGCAGTGCTGCAGGTTTTATCTTGAATGACTGGTGGGCAACGAAAGCCTCATCCCAACACACTTTTCTTACAAAGATAATGTCATCTATGAATGGGCTGTTTTTACTGTTTCATGTGAAGTGAAAAACATTTTTCTTATCTGCAAAGTATGATTTTATTCGGAAGGTAAAACCATGTAGCTCGAAATATTCTCGTTAAAAATCTTTTTAATTATATTCGAAGAAAAGAGTACAACACGATAATATAAAATAAAACGAAGAAAACACCAAAAGAAAACCTGTGCTCAACCCAACCACGAACCCAAAGCTACGCCCAAAAGTTGCTGCACTCAACAAGTAACACAGATTAAACACACTTGAAGACATGACATCCTATTTAAATCTTGGCAAAACAAAGGAACACTATATCAGATATGGGGTGTTCAAAAATATCTGATTCTAATAATTCGATGTAACTACTCGATTACCTGAACGTAAAAAATCGGGTATTTTTTCGAAAACTTTTTTGTTTCAGGTCGGGTATTCGGCCCGTTATTTATCGGGTCGAGTCCGGGTCAGAAATTTATAAAAATTCAGGTACCCGATTATTTTCAGGTACTCGATTCGTAAATTTTTTATTTTTTATTTTAAATATAATTATTATTTAAATAAAATACACTTATATTCATTATATTCTCAAATCAAATAACATAATTTCTAAATCTCGATCTCTCAAATGTTATTTTTAAAAAACAATTAGGGATTCATTGTAAAAAAAAAATTAAGATTCATTGTAAAATTATAAATTTCGTTTTTTTAGTTGGTAAATTTCGAACTTTACCCATTTAGATATGCATTATTTTTGTATGTGCATTAACCAATACGAAAATCAAGATTCTTTAATACTTAAATCATTAATTTTTTATATATTAAAATAAATTAAATTAATTAAAAATATTTAATAAAATATTAAAATAAACTTCATTTAGACCTTATGTTTTGTTTCGAATAAGATTATGTAATTTGGGTCTTAAAATTTATATTTAGATTATGTAACTAAGGCTTTAAAATTTTATATTTCGATGTTGGATTATGCAATTCAAACTTTTAATTTATGTATATTTTTTAAAGATTAAATTTAAGATTTATATAAAAAAATCGGGTACCCGATTACCCTTATTTTTAGGTACTCGAAAAATCCGAGTCGGGACACAAACCGATTTTTTTTACTACCCGAAGGTTCAGGTACTCGGTACTTCAGGTACCCGAATATCCGAGTATCCGAATTTAAATAGCCTAATCAAATATCACTAAATTTTATATTTAATATTGATTATATTATAAAACTAAAAATCGATATTATTTTAATATTAAACTATAAAAATCAATATTATTTTAACATTAAATTTTAGTTTTAAGCTTTAATTATAATATTCGAGTATTAAAATCGATGGCATTAACGGATTTCAACCGTTTATGATGACATGAAAGAACTTTAACAATCTAGTGATATAATAAAACCTAAGCTAAAATTTAGTTTTAAAATAATAAAATTTTTAATTTAGTGGTATAATTATTACATGACTAAAAGTTTAATACTATTTGGGTTAAACAAGTTAAACAAGCTTATGATGCGGGTCGGGTGGGTCTAGATCCAGTATTTGGGAAAGTTTCAAGCTTTCGCCTTTCCTCTCACTTCTAAGAGGCGAGAAAATTCCCAACCGGGGAGGTCTTTGGAAAAACAGAACTATTGGGAAAAAGGCCACAGCTTGACGCCTCAGCCAAAACCTTGGGTCTTTGCCTTTTCTTCCTACAGATTAACAAAATCCATTAAATTCATTTGCACCCATCAGATCAGCTCAAGCTATGAGAATGGAAGACATTGTGGAGGAAACCAATGGAAAACATGAAAATACGGTAGAGATTACGGTCAAAACCATAGGCCCTGCTCGTCCTTCTCGCCTTCATGTCCCTTCTTCCATCAAAGTACGTTTCCGGTTTCTCTACCTTCTCTTTTCATGTTTATCTCTTTGCATGTTGTTTTGATTGCAATCTTATGATTTCAAAGTTTGTCCTTTTGTTTACTACCAAATTGTCAGAGTCAACATAGAGCATCACGCAAGAGATAAGAATGAGGGAGTTTAATTTGTTTATAGATCTCACTTTTAAGTCAAATTGAGTAATTCCTATGGTTGAACCATTGAAGCCTTTGATCTTTTGTTATAGTTCTTGAAGTTTGTTCATGGAGCCTACACAGTATTTGGTTTTCTAGGTTCCATGTGATTTCTTTGCTTCAATCTATAATGAAGTGTAAATTTACTCTCATACTATGTATCCAGAATCATCCATGGAATCTTTTGTGGTTTTTAGGTACCATTCTTTGATGCTTCTTAAGTACCATTGTGTTAAGAAAGTAAATTCGATTAAATTTGATGTACCCTTACATGTATATAAATCATGATTCATGATGTGTTTGTATTTCTATCAAGTAGGTTCTTGATTTGAGAAAATTGATAGCTCAAAAGAATCGTTTACCAGTAGAGAATTTGAAGCTTATCTTGCAAGGGAAGGTGTTGCGTGATCGTGAAGATGAAGATGAAGATGACGCTTACACTCGACTCAATGATGGCGGTATAGATCATGTCTTTGATTGAAATTTTAAGTATTTCGAGAGTTTTCTTTCACTGCTTAATGTTTATTATATTAGTGGTGTGGATGAAGCAATGAAGGAATTAGTCCCATCCCAAGTCCCTTTACCTTTGTATTCAAAAACCAGTTTTATTGTCCAGTGTTTGAGAATGGCCTAGCTCCCTCATTTCATGCCTATTTCAACTCTCTTTTTTTGTACCTAATGTCCAACGGCTCTGTAAATTGCTTTTTGATGGTCCGGATTAGTGTTTTGCTATTGATAGATAGGTTCTATGTACCAATTTTCTAGATTCCCTTGTTGTTGCTGTCAAGCCAAAGGCACCAGTTGGGCTCAACATTGACGAGGATGAAGATTTGGTATGGCTGAATTAACACCGTCTTTAACCTGAGTTTGGATGCCACTTTGATAGACCAAGAATATTGATTGACAATTTACTTTTTCCCTCATTTTTTGAACAGAAATTTCAGCTCCCACAGTCAACAAGCCGGTGGAAGAAGAAGCTTTACTCATTTTTACATAATAGATTGAAGCTTCCTGGTGAGAATCAACTCGAATTGAGCTGTTTTTTATTTTTCCAAATAACAGTTCACTTCTTGACCATCTCTTATGTCTAATTATAGATATCATTTTGATGGCAATATTTTCTCTGAGTCTTAAGGCGTGG
Organism: Abelmoschus esculentus; assembly: GCA_035048815.1. Classification (NCBI taxonomy): domain Eukaryota; kingdom Viridiplantae; phylum Streptophyta; class Magnoliopsida; order Malvales; family Malvaceae; genus Abelmoschus; species Abelmoschus esculentus. Next base: position 12,179,528 of record JAUCBN010000009.1, read on the forward strand.
GCTCTTGTCATTTTATGGTTTATACTGGCACCTATAGCTCATAAATGGGATCTTGGACCATTATATGTAAGTCGGATTTTGTCTCCTCAATACGTCTGTTTATGAATGTTGAAAGTATCCTTCTTTTCTTGTAGAAGTGGGGTTGTATGTCCGAATTCTCTTATCCAATTTCTTTCCATCTCCTTCTAGACATTTGAGGAATGCTTGCATGAAAATAAAGCTTTTCATGATTATCATTTAGTTATCTTATTATTCTTATATTAGAAGATTGTATTATTTTCAGTGTATTGAAGTGGTATCAACGTGTTAGAAGTAAATGAAAATAATTGTTTTCGATAATCTAGTGTTTTTTTGTTCGTAATAAATTTAAAAGGATTTAGACAATAACTTAGGATGCCCGAATCAGTTCTGATGTTATAATTTGCCAATATTGTACATGAAACTAGTAGCAATGCAAAATTGGAGATGAGGACTACGAATACGATTGCTCAAAGACACGGACATTTTATCAGACATTCGCATGTAAAATTTATTTTGAGCATCTAGATCATTTGCATGACGAAAGATGTTCATATGTTTTCTTCTATTTCTCAATTTCCCATTTGGTCAGATCCTTGGTACCGGCTTTTGTCTAATTTTCCTGAATCTTGGACGGCGGCAACCTGGTGATGTCAGGTAATCCACTCGATGCTATCAACTAAGTAGCCAAGCTTATAATGTGAAACAGAAGATGAATAGCAAATTAACTGTCACACCTCTGCCAACGATTTAGCATAAACATTTAAGTAAACTTCTTTTAGAACACGCAAAGGACTTTGTGGACAACATCTTAATCATGGGCGATCGTAATGGTTGCTTCCGTGTCTTTGTTTAGTTTCTAAACCGTAATAGAATTCAACTTTTTCTTTGTTTTGATATTTGCAGTGCATATTCCATCTTCAATGAAGATTTTAGAGAGCTTCCAGGGACCCTCAATGCTGATGCTATAGATAGAGACATAAGGACAGGTCGGATCTGAGCGGATTTCGCCCCACCGGTGATTATCAAAATGATTTTGTCAAATATGTCGTCTCCATCACCAGGAACAGTTGTAAGTACTTTCAAGCACTTCCCTTTATAGAAAACAAAGATCTTCATCTCCATGATCTGAGTGGATCCATAGGGGGAAATATCTTTATTTCAGCAAAACCATGGAATTAAATCATGTTTCATGATGATGTTTAGACTAGTGAAATAGATGTCCCGAAAAATCATCTTGTGATTTCATATTGTTTATATGACAATATTATATGATAAGTTTTGTCATATCATTTCAAGTTGTTTATCGTTAGTTGATTAATAGTTTTTAGTCGTAAAGGTGTTATTTTGAACCTAAATAAATCGTTAGAGATTAAATTGATTTTAAAAATATGAATCAAAATAACTGTACCAAAACAACGTCGTTCTGAATTAGCGATTTTATTAAGAGTTAATAGCAAATGACAAAAAATGAGTTAAAAAATAAAATTTAATGTTAAATTTAAATAATTTTAAAGTTTAATATCATTTTCGAATCGGTAATAATAGTTTAGAGGTATCTAATGTAGTTTACCCAACAAATATTACCCTGAAATACAGGGTATAATTTCATTTCCTCTTATTTCTTAGAAAGTTAAGATTATCAACATTAAACACTATTTTAAATGCACTCCCTAAATTTATAGTTTTTTTTAATTTAACCCTTTCAAATAAAATACGAAATAAAAGTGAAGGAGAAAATGATGATGAAATTGGTTGGGAAATTGTTATATATATATATATATATATTGATTTAACTGATAGTGATTACAGTAGTATCTGTTCTAAAAGATAATCTCAATCTTTTGACATTGATTGCTTAATTACTTTGCTGCAATTACTGGTGTTCAAATCCGTGACTTGTAAAAACAACAATCGTTTCGTTAATCACTTAGGTCAAAAGACATACGAAAGTTATTAGATTTTTTTTTTCTCTCTTCCGTTGCATGTTTTTAATTCCTTTGTTAACTCCAAATACACAATTTGCGGACAAACAATCAAACTAACTACTGCCCTAATATATTAAATAATATCCACACTGTTTTTTATTTGATTTAATATATAACTAATTTAGGTAGACTCCAATGAAAAAAAGCTACGAATTTTGATTCTAATATCTCTTAAGTTCATGTTGAATGGTGAACTATAAAAATATCTACCGCAATAATAATTTAATAAAATTTACTTTGGATAATCTTACATTTTATTGATCAAATTTTATAACCTTAAACTTCAATCAAATGGTCAAGCAATGTATCGTAACATTTTCAATAATATATCAAATAAATTTTACATTTTTATTATTTTTTTAGTTTTCATGACTTTATCTTATTAATTCAAACCGACTTACGTTATACATCTAGTTTTAGTGGATGAGTCTTATTTTATATATATAATACCTCGAATCTAAGATTTACTTAAACAAAATCAAACTGTTTATCACTTAAATCAAACCTTCTTGATAATAAACTTTACATTCTAATAATCTTATTGTAAGAAATAATCTTATAATTTTTGAATTTTTTTCATCATACTAATAAGGTTCAGATTTTGTGTTGGCTTCGCATTAGCCCACAGTGTTTGACTTGTGCGTGTCCGTGATTGAATATTAAAGCTCGGTGTCTTGACTTTGTTAGACATGTTTTTTGTATACAAAGTATTCGGGCAGGGGCAGCAGAGTTCAGTTGCCGTCCAGACATATTTTTCTTCATTTTCGTGAAAAACATGTTGGATTCAGTTCCCAAACCTATTCTTAATTTGTTGGTGAAATTATAGTTTCCCATCTTTATACTAACTTAATTGAAGCATTGAGTCAAATTTTAATTTAACTTTATTTGATTTTCATATTTCGTATCAGCAATACTATAAGAAATATTTTATTATCGATTCATGTGAATTTAGAGGCGGCAAATGAGTCATTCAAATCGGGTTTAATTTAGGTTATTTTGGTTTGGGTCAAGTTCAGTTTTGAGTATATTCAGTTTTGGTTCAGTTCGAGTAAGATATGATTTAATTTGGTTTTGATTTTGGTTTATAGAGATTAAGATCGGGTATCAGGTCGAATCAGATGACATCAGTTCAGTTGATTTTCAAGTCAAATGGTTTCAGGTCGAGTGTTTTGGGGTCGTTCAGTTTCAGATTGAATCAAGAATGGCTCAATAGGAGATTGATATGTTTCAATCGGTTTTTTAGGTCTGACTATTTTTTATTCCTAGATATAGCTTCATAAAGCTAATATATTTGACTTTTTTAGTGAGTTGTGCGATAGTTCACATCAAATATTTTATTATTTCTTTTAATATGTTTTCTTTATTTCGTTTTACCTTCATTCGAGTTACTTTCAGTTTAGATGATTTCAGTTCGAATCTATTCGGTTCGATTAAAAATCGATTCGAATCCATTCGGTTCAACTACAAATTAAGTCAACTTTGATTTAATTAAATTTATTTCAAATTTCAGATCAAATTCAAATATCATAAAGGAATCGATATTAAATCTTAAATCGAATAAAATCGATTCAGATCTGAAATCTTGACTCAGTTTATCACCTCTATGAAATTTTGATACATTTGAGGAAGACAATAAAGTTGAGAGTGTCTAAAGAACGGTCCCTATCCCTCGCTTTGCTTATATTCCTAGAATCTTGTGTTGCTTGCAATCTATTCTTTGGATTATCCAAAAAAGGGGTGGGATGTCCATGTGACTTTCCCTACAACCAAGGAAAAATTACAAGAGTAGGTTGAATTATTTAAGTTTAGGGTTAGGGCTTTTAATAATTTATATGATATAGTTTTTAGTATTTAATTTAAGTTTTACATAAGAATAGAAGTTTAAATTTTAATCTTATAAAAAAAATATATTAAATTATAAAAAAAATATTCTTATAATAAATATCTATAATATTTGATTCGAATAAATCACCTCCGTAATGATTTCCATGTGTACTAACTTCCTCTTCTTCTACTAAGCCTGAAAAAGGCCACTGGGTCAAACCAAACACATGGTGTTGCTGGACATTTGACAATTAATCAACACGCTTTTTCATCATAAATATAACACTTAAGTAATTGTCAAAAAGTAGAAAAAACAAGAAATTTTGGAGTTTCAAAGTGTTAATATAATTATTAATGTGTTCAAATCAATTTATATGATTTAAAATTTATTTAATTTTATATTAATTTTGAATCGTTGAAATATTATAATAGATCATTAAGATTATTTTTTTATTTTTTAAAATAATAATATTTATATTTTTTATTTTTAATCTCGTCCATCCATTTTATTCGATTATAAATTAATATAAGATTTGAGCGTCTCACCTAAGCTAATCTTTGTTGCTTTCATTAAACTACTTCATTTCTCAATGATTGACCCTTTCCCAGTGTCAAAACGTCGTCGTTAAATTATAATGACTAAAATTATTTTTTAATAGACTACATAAATTGTTTATAATTTCTAAAACAATTAAATAAAAGGTCATGACAAGTTCAAACTTAAACTTTATACGTGTTAAAATAAAATAATAAGACGTGATGTAAAAAAATATATAATTGAATAATTATTTTAAATTTTATTTTTAATTAATTTAATTTTAATAAAAATAATATATTTACGGATAAAAGTTTTTTAATCAACTAACGATAAAACAACTTAAAATTACTTGACAAAATGACACATCAATAAAAAATAATTTTATATTTTATATAATTTTAAGTCGATAATTTTATCTATATGATATTATATTAATGTGTATTGTTGTGTCGGTTTATCATTATTTTAAATCATTTATTATTTGTTAATCAATAATATTTTATTCACATATGGTATATTTGATTATATAAAAATTATAAAATAATTATATAATGACGTGATAATTAATAATATTAACATAATAATATATTTAATTCCTAATTTTATATTTTTCATGATGCTGACTGTAATAATAACAAATTAAGAGGCAGCAGGTGATTAGGTAAATTCCCCGTCCACCCGGCCATATTTAGTAAGGACTTTGAATTTTCCCAACACAAATACACAATAAGTCTTTATAAAAATTATTTATTTATTTTTTCAATTTCTTTTTCTGATGTTTTAAAGTGAAATTATTTGTTGAAATGGAAGAAACTGACAAAGGGGAAATGAATCAGATGTGATGGGAAGTGGAGTTTCAACGCTATTCTCTTGCTTGGACCCGGTGGCCAACAGGCTGCCGGAAAATCACAATGACATCATATTTGATTCATTGGAGCCGTTGGATGAGACACTCGGGCACTCCTTTTGTTACGTTCGATCTTCAAATCGTTTCATGTCTCCGACTGCTTCCGACCGATTTCTGTCTCCGTCGCAATCTCTACGATTCTCCCCGTCGCACGATCTGAAAACGCGAACGGGACCTGAAACTTTGTTTAAAGCCATATCTGGAGCCTCCGTGAGTGCTAATACGTCCACACCCAGAACTGTCCTCCAACTCGATAATATTTACGACGATGCCACTGAGGATACTCTTGGTTACGGCGTTAAGAGCAGTATCGTAAGTGGGAATGGCTTCGAGAGCACGTCGTCGTTTAGTGCCTTGCCGCTGCAGCCGGTGCCACGTGGCGGAGTTCATGATCCGATGGAACGGAGCGGGTACTTCATGTCGGGTCCGTTAGAGCGCGGTGCGGTGCCGGGTCAAATGGAGTCCAACGCGGGTCCTGAAGGTGGAGTACCTTTCTCGGCGCCGTTGGGTGGCAGTTATGTGAAAAAGAAGAGGAAGAAAGGGATTACGAGGTTTTTGAGACAGTTCTCAGAGAAGAAACGCCCCTCGGTGGTTCCGGTATTGAATGTTGTTGGGAGAAAGGAAAATTACGAGGAAAGAGAGGCGGAGGGGAAGACCAATGAGGATGTGCAGTGGGCATTAGGGAAGGCCGGGGAGGATCGGGTCCACGTCGTTGTTTCGGAGGAACAAGGGTGGTTGTTCGTCGGGATTTACGACGGTTTTAATGGGCCTGATGCACCAGAGTTCTTGATGGGTAATCTCTACCGAGTTGTTTTCGCTGAGCTCCATGGTCTTTTTTGGGAACTTGATGAAGAAACTGAAAATAAAACAGAAAACGAAGCTGAAAATAAAACAAACCCACCCATTGTAACTTTAGCTACAACTAGTTTAAATAGGACTGATAGTGAAATTGAGAATCATCAGAATTCTATAGGGGAGGGTTTAATTAGGAAGAATGAGTCTAGTGGAATGGAACAAGAGAGGACTAGGAGGGTGACATTTGAACCGGAGGGGATTGAGATGAGGAGGAGAAGGCTGTGGGAGTTGCTAGCCGAGGATGACCTTGAAGATGGTTTGGATCTTTCAGGGTCTGATAGGTTTGCGTTTACTGTAGATGATGCTATTAGTGTAAGTAAAAAGGAGTCCACTGCAAGTAGGCGGTGGTTGTTGTCGAAATTGGAGGAGAGGTTGTCCAAGCATAAAAAGCGTTCAGGAAGTTCGTTGTTTCCTTGGAGGGTCGGGCTGGACGAGAAGGAGAAGATTGAGGAGGTAGATAATAGAGAAGAGGAGAAGGTTCGAAAGATTGGGAAGAGAAGGAAAGAAGGCCTGGTTGAAAATGAACTGGTTTTGGCGGCATTGTCGAGAGCGCTAGAAGTGACTGAGCTAGCATATTTGGACATGACAGATAAGGTGCTTGGAACAAATCCAGAGCTTGCATTGATGGGGTCGTGTTTGTTGGTAGTTTTGATGAGGGATGAGGATGTGTATGTCATGAACGTGGGGGATAGCAGGGCAATTGTTGCACAATACAAACCGGAGAAAGTTGGTTCCAGTGTAGAGGGGAGAAAGGAAAAGGATAATGGGTCAAGCTTGGATGGTATAGTGGAGGCAGCATTGAAAGCGGGCAAAAGGGCAATTAAGCCAGTGAACGAAACTCCTGCTGATCCCATGAGATTGACTGCATTGCAATTGTCAACTGATCATAGCACCAGCGTCAAAGAAGTAAGTTTTAGATATTGAGAATTTGCATACATTTTTTTACTGCCAGTATATTTGGATCCTTACATGCACATAATATTGTATTTTAGTTAGTTTGGGTTGAAGAGAGCCTTCTCCTCAATTTGGTAATATTGCTTTCGATGCCGAATCAGTTGGCAAAAGTACTTAGAATTGCAGCACTCTTGGTAAATTATCATCTCATGCATAGAAGAAGGTTTATCGGTTGAAACTATGTTATAATCTGTATGTTGAATTTGATGAATTTTACTGTTTGATTTATACAGGAAATCATCAGAATCCAGAACGAGCATCCAGACGACAGTCAGTGCATTCTCAATGACCGAGTGAAAGGTCGACTTAAAGTAACCAGAGCATTTGGTGCTGGGTTTCTGAAAAAGGTTCTTTCACATGCCTTTCATTATTGAAGTTGTAAATATCATATATCATAGAATGTGTTTAATTAAGGCTTTGCATGGAGTGGCTTTTGAATTTATTTACTGCAAATAGGTTTTAATGGAAAGCCTGAAGGTTAGGAAATATGCACAAATCACAAATTATGCATTTTTTTTTTTTTTTTGTGCGTGTGTGTGCATTATAATTTATATTTGTTACAGTATGTTGTTATTATACCCTGCTTATGCCAAAATATGCTCACCTTATGTTGCAGCCCAAGTTAAATGATGCATTATTGGAGATGTTTCGAAACGAGTACATTGGTACTGCACCATATATATCTTGCTCACCATCACTTCGTCACCATAGACTTTCCCCAAGTGATCAATTTTTAATCCTCTCATCTGATGGATTATATCAATATCACAGCAATCAGGAGGTGGTTTCTCTCGTCGAGAATTTTATGGAGAAATTTCCTGATGGAGACCCTGCACAACACCTGATCGAGGAGGTTCTTATGCGTGCAGCCAAGAAAGCCGGTAAACATTCTGTTCCCTTCTGCACAATGCTAAGAATGGAACGTTTGGTTTGATCACCATACAGTTATGAATTTCGACGTAGGTGGAATTGAAATATTATTTTGCAGGCATGGAGTTGCATGAATTACTGGACATCCCACAAGGAGATCGAAGAAAGTACCATGACGATGTTACTGTCATGGTGATATCGTTGGAGGGAAGGATTTGGAAGTCATCTGGAAAATACGTTTGATACTCTTACACATGCCGAGCTCGAAGAAGCAATTTCATTGTACAAGTGACTATGAATTCAGTAGTTTACCCTCTTGGGAAGTCCAGTTCTTGGACAGTGAGTATGCTGGTCCATGTTTCATGGATCTCAAATGGTTTAGGTTCTTACAGGTGAAGCCTAGAATTTTGCTTTTTAGGGACACTAGGAGATTTTATGTTGTCATTTTCTTTATGGACATGCATTTTTTTGTTAGGGGTACAAGTATCAGTTGTAGTTTAGTGTCGTGTAGTAATATGAACTTGAGCGATTCCTGTTATCTGTAATCTTGAAGGTGGATTTCTCCCCCTTATGGCGTTCACAATGGTTGGAATTTTGTTGGGTCATTCTTTTAATAGAATTGGGTATTTTTTTTTATCTTCTGGTTCAGCAAACAAATCTTCTTGTAGGCTTGGTAGCACCGATAAAATTCAACTCGAAAAAAATTAAATTATTTAATTTATTATAAAAATGTTTGATTTAAATATCGTAAACTTAACTTTAAAAAAATTAAATAAAATTTATTTAATTTTTTTACTCGATTCGATAAAATATCCATCCTAAACTAATGGTAGTTACAAAACAGCTAGCCAAAAGAGTTCAGACTTTGGGGCGAAGAAAAAAAAAATTGGTTTGACATATATGGCTGTCAAATGAAACCGTAAACGAACCAAATATTTAGTGAATCGTTTAATAAAAATTTTGTTTATGATTATTTATTTATTGAATGAACAAATATGAATAAATTTTTTTGTTTGATTAACTCGTTTTTTTTTTGTGTTTGTGAATGTTTAGTGATCTGTTCATTTATATTTGTTTGTTTATATATGTTTAAATTTATTCTTATATTTATTTATATTTATTATTTTTATAATAAAAATATTACATTTTAAAAAATAATTTATTCATATATATTTATTTGTTTATGTTCATTTAAATTTATTTATATACGTCTTTTTACTTCGTCCGTGTCCGTTTATTATTTCAACAACGAACATAAACACACACTAACAATCCACATTCTTTAACTAACGAACACGAAAAATTATGTTTAATTAATTATTTATATTTATTAAATTAAAATTAAATAAACCAATACAAATTACCCTCGATCATTTATAGAGCTAATATTTAATCTACTTTGTAAGGAATAATTAAAAAAAATTGGGTTGAAGATCCACCTATAAGGTGGGTAGCCTTAACCGGATGTGTTAACAGGAAAGCCCGAAGGCTGTTCCCGTCCCTGTCAGGGGAGATGCCAACCATCTCTCCTTTACACGAACACGGAGAAAGAGAATCGCAAGCTCTATTATAAAGAGTCCTCTGCTTTATAAAACGAGCGATGTGGGATTACATGAATAATTTAAACTTTTATTAGAACGCCACCGTTTAGCTTACTTTGACTTTGATCGTATCCTCAGCAAAAAATGGTTTGGCTCAAATATATCTGAAGTCCTTGTATTGTATAAATGTTTAAAATTTAATCCTTATACTTCATTTTTATGAAATTGATTTGCTATACTATATTTCACTTGAAAATCTTGATTAATTTCTTAACTTTTGTTCAATAGTACTGATAATGTAGAGACAAGACCAAGATTTTCAAAAATAATGTAGAGGAACTCAAATTCACAAAAATAAAGAACAATGGACTAAAATTTAAATTTTAAAATAGTATGAGAATCTTTGAACTAATTAAACCAAAATATTTAATTGGAAAAATAATTATAAAAAATGTGTAACATTTCTCAACAACATAAGCAATTAAGAATCCACCAACAATGTTTCATACAGCAAGTACAGCCATTCCTATCTATTCCAAACAAGAACAAAATTTGTATGAAAAGAGGAATGATTATTCGAAAAACAGATAACACTCACAATTTGCTAAATAATCGATCGGTCATCCTCTGATTATCAGGAATCTTTGGTTATGGATCCAAGCAATTGTTTAACATTATCTTTAACTTGCTTCTGGAGAAAAGAATGTGGTAGCCTGTCAATAACTTCAGCACCAAATGAAAATACAAGGGCCTTCCTAGCAGTCTCCAAGTCGATCCCGCGTGCTTGAAAGTAGAAGAGTTGGCTGTCTTCTAGATCACTTATAGCAGCTCCATGGGAACACTTCACATCATCAGCAATAATTTGGAGATTGGGTTTGACATTTACAGTTGCTCGAGGCTCGAGGAGTAGGGTCCTTGTTAGTTGCCCTGCATCTGTCTGTTGGGCATATCTGCAAAAGATGACAAGTAGATGAGATCAAGGATGGCAACTTTGTTGTTTTAGGAACTACCCAGATTCTAGAGGATAGCAAGATTAGAAATCTACAGGGGTTACCTGTTGACCTTTACATTCCCATCGAAAACAGCTTGCCCTGACGAATGAGCCACGATGCATTTGTGAAGTTGTTGACAATAACCTCGTGGATGGTCCAAAACTATTCTACTGTGTAGATCTTGTGTTTGGTCACCAACACACAAATGAAATGTAGTTAATTTGGTTTCTGTATCGGGACCCAATTGTTGAACATGGACATTATGCCTGCTCAATTTTCCACCGGTGCTTACCTCGACAAGTTCATAAGCACTAGTTGATTCCTACAAGTAAGTAACTAGTATGTTAACGAGAATACTATTTTTAAGTAGAATACATATATTCAAATTCAATTTACATAACATCAAACAAGGCTTTACAACCGATATTTGAGTTGCAGACACGTTGAATACTTGGCTAAAAAAGCCATTTCTATAGGGATTGAATTATGGAACATTACTAAGATAGAATTAGAGGCAAGAAATCACTTGGCTATAATGTTATAACTACTAGTACATGACCCAACTTATCTTCCCCAGGTTATTGAATACTGGTCTCTTCTTTGTCTATCTCCCTCTCGATTTATAACATAAGTAGTAAAATCGGAAAGGTTGTTCATCTTCACATCTGATGTTTTCAATCGAAACATTAAATTGTATCATTATTTGATCCAAGGAACTCTTGTTTGATGAAAGGAACCATTTCACACTTTATGTAGAGTTGAAGAGCTCTGGACCATGACTTGAATCTTAACTTTATCCGATAAACATCCCCCTAAACCTCTATTCCAATTCCACACTTTTGGAGACATAACTATCCTTTTAACTCTAAAACAGAAAGGAAAACACAAATAGAGTTTTCAGAAAGCTCCTAAACTGCAACATCACCATTTTTTATTTGATTCATTTGCCTAAATAGTATTTCCTCCAATATAGATCAATTGAGCAATATAAAAGCATATATAAAACTATTCGCTGAGCTAAGAAGTTACACACTAATAGCTACCAAAAGCATAAACTATCCTCATCTTTGAAAGGAAACAATATATCGATTCAAGAAGTGATATAACACGAAATTCACCTGCCGGACTGAAGTCCACTTGATATGAGCAGCATTCAAAGATTGGTTTTGCACATAAGAATGACTGACTTTTCCTCCTTCTCCAATCACCACTTCCAAGACTGAATTGGTCCAATAACACTCACTCTCTTCTTTACCAGCAAACTCCTCAACTATCCCCACTTCGCCTCCTTTCTCAACCAAGACAAACACTCTGGGATTCGAAAGCGGCATCGTTTTCGACCCCTTACCACCTCCCTCAACTGCAATGTACTTCAAATAAATCGGCTGCTCAACTTTACACCCTTCAGGCACATAAACAACCATCAAATCAGGTGCCCCCAGTCCATTAACAGACCAGAACAAATCACCCCATTCCAAATCACCTAATAATTCAGACACCCTTTTAAGTACTTCCTCTGAAGGTAACTTCAACAAGCTACCTACATAAACCCCATCAGGCAAATTCGATGAATCAATTGAAGAATCCAAAAGAAACCCATCAGCAAAATCAAAACTTTTCACCTGGGCATCTCTTGAAATATCTGAAACAGTTATGGATTTCGGTGGGTGAGAAATTGGTTTTACATCTGAATTCTTGATGAAACCGGTGTCTGTGAAGCGAAAAGGCTCGTCCTTCCGGGAGGGCCATTGGGTTGAAAGAAGGGTTTCCGAGGAATTGTCCCTAAGATTTTGAAGTGGCAAAGAAGAAGGGACGGAGTCTTCTAATGAGTCGGCTAGTTGGAGGACGAATCGGTCAGTAAAAGAAGCTTGTGGCGAAGCTGAAGCTGCTTGGATTGAGAGTTTCGTTGTAATTCTTTTGGGTTGGTGTTTTTGTTTTTGTTTCCAAGGCGTGAGTTTCGGAGTGAAGTGAAGAAGATTTGGATGAGTGGAGGCTAAGGCAGCCATTGATGAGCGGCTGAGACCTGTGGCTTTCGACAAGAAAATTTTGGAGAGTTCTTAGTTAAACCAACGCAAAATAAGAAATGGTAAATTCAACTAGAAGTCCTCAAACTATGAGTTTAATTAAATTGGTCCTTTGCTTAACAACATTCCAATTAAATTAGAACCCATCCACTAATTTTATTTATTGTGACACGAATTTTAATAATTTGTTAGCGCAATATTATATATTATTTTTTAAATTATAAAAATATTGTTTTTATTACTAGAGGAAAATTTCAAAATTACAATGAAATGTTAAGGTAAAAAAAAAATTAATTGAGACATTTTTAATAATACAAAAATTAACGGGTATATATATTATAAACAAGACCTAACCTAAAAAATATAAAAACCACAACTTTAAGGCTTAAAATAAAGTAGATACAAATATTATTAAAATTCAACGATAAAAAATAAAAACTAATAATAAATAATATTAAAATATATATTATAATAATAAAGGTACATTAACAACACGATCGTTATCATAACTCAATTGCGAATAAGAGAATTGTGAACTCGTATTTAAATCTAGTATGAACGTCTAAAACAAGAAAATAAATAGCATAATAAAAGGAGTGTTATCTTAATTAGTCGTAACGGTATCAAATTAAACCATAATAAAAAAATCTCAAAAAAAGGACTAAATGAACTATTAAAAAAATTATATACACAAAAACATAAGATTCAAAATAAAAGATATACAAAAATTGTATCGCAAAGATAAAATTATTAAATTATAAAAACTAAATAAATAAATAAATATATAAATAAATAAAAAATTAACTTGATAATTACTAACTAACACTAAAAATTAATATCGTTATCGATCACGGGAACAAACGAGATGCAGCTAAGAAATAGAGAATTAGAGAAAAGGGGGTTCTTGGAAGTAATAACCTTCCCTAATGCACGAACTGTCGTGGGGTTCCCAAGCCACCGACAGTTCCAAAAAATGGCGATCATGGCTCCCGGTGTGGCTGACTAGCTAACAGCCTCCGCCAGATCTATAGATGACGAACCAGAAATCAAACTACCAGAACTGTCGTTGTCGATATCTACCAATTTTTATTTTTTTTTCAACTTGGTCGACCAGATTCGAGATAACTCCAAGTAAGTTCCTCTTCACACGAACGGTCTAACAGCACTGAGAGAGCTTCTCCCATTCAGCAGAGTGCAGACCTAGCCGTCCCCTCCTACCGGCTACCGCTGTAGTTAACTGCGGATCTGTCTCTGCAGAATACAAGTTCCAAATCCTATTCTGTACTGAGGCTCGAAGTCCAGTTGTATAAATAAAGCAAGTACGTCAAAACCTGAAAGGAGCAGCACACATAACGAGATTAACAGTATTCTTGGAAGGAAATCAGCCCAAGTCAAGCCTCTTTATAAAAGGAATGCATGAATGATGGCGCTATTGACGTCCAAAGATACTGTCAAAACTAGCAGATCCTGTCACCCTGCCAACCCATCGAAATCCGAGGACATAACCACCAGAGAATGAACGGAACAGAAATCCCCATGCTTAACGTCAACTTAGAGAACACTCTAATCAGACTCAGAAAGTGAGAACAGACAGACGAAAAAAACCAGGCATCCAAACCATCCTACTCTGACAGTGTAAAGCAGCAGGACGAAACCAGGCCCTATCCAGTAAGCTATATCGATCCGCACCAAGAACCTTACAACGTTGAACATGAAAAAAAAGTACTTGTGTAACACCAGCGATTCGTTCCTCCATTATAAAATTTGTCCCAGTTCTCGGACAATTCAGCTCGATTGATGTAATCGTTGTATTAGATATTTTCAAAATAAAAATAATCTTTCTTTAAAATTGTATACCTTAATTTAGGATCGAATTTTGATGGTACTACTCTTCACTGTCTAAAACAATTTAAATTCTGAGCTCTATAAATAACAAAATGATAAATTCTTTTACAATTTAGAAAATACAAGGGGAATCTATTGCATGCCTTACTCTCTTGAGCATTACTAACACTTTAAAAACTTAATCTCACATCTATCTGAAAATTTATTATATGATTATGGTTAATAATATCATCCATGATCTTATCTAATGATTCATCAATTTAATGATATATAAAAAATGGATAAAGGCTCACCTTGAAATAAAGAAGAGATGTAAAGATTTACTTCAAAAATAAAATAAAAAAATATTATTGAATGAGATCGATAATTTAATAAGTTAGATAAATCTAATGATTTTTTACATATCCCACTTTTCCTACTATACAAAAAATCAGCCTCCACTTTAATAAGTTATATATCCTAGTTTGACAAAAAGCTTTAGATGAACTCTGTTCACCGCATTATTCATGATTCAATTAATCTGGTTTATTCGTCTTAAAATAACTACCTAATGACTACTCACTATTTAATTAAACTTTCTTATTATTTTCTTTAAGTTTCAATATTTAAAAAATTGATATTAATAATGAGTTTTGTGTTTTTAATATTGGGATTATTAGAGATATTGGGTTGATTTTAAAAATATTGCATCTTTCAATAAATAAAAAAAGTTGATTGATCTTGATTAAATTTATTTTTCTTATTTTTTATTACTAAAGTTCTTGTTGTAAAGCATAGAACAAAAACTTTATACAATCCGAAAGAATGACTATAACTGAATATCTTATCACTTGCTTTCGATAATCAATTGATTTAAAATCATATTTTAAATGTATGAGTTGTTAAACTTTATTCGATGTATCTTTTATTTTAGTTATTTTTTAACAACTCTATAATAATTTTATGTTAGTTTAGCTATATTTTACATCAATTTATGGAATTTTAGTATTATGTATTAATTTCTATAACTTTATTTAGATACCGTAATTTAAGAATAAAATATAGTACCGATAAATCCATATGAAAGTCTTTTTTTTTTTTTTTTTTTTTACTTTTTAGGATTTATTCTTATCATAAAATTTTGTTAGATATTATTCGAGTTTTAATATATTTAATTCTATCAGTCGATGATTTAAGTTTATTCTTTTAAATATATATTTAACATGTGAATAATTTAAATTTTGCTTTATTTTATTTTTATATAAATTTAAAATCATTTAAAATCTAATATTTATATCGATCAAATCTAACTCTTTTTTTTTTATTTTTTGAGTCAAGTTGAATAAAAATCGAGTTTAAAAGATAATAAATCGAGATAAAAAGTGATCAGATTTAAGAGTTAATGTATTAGGACGTGATCAAATTTAAGAGTTAATGTACTGGTACCGGATCGAATCTAACAATATTGGGTGGATGTCCCTCTTGTCCTATTTTCCACATGTCCTAATTCTTACAAGATCCCATAATTATTTTCCCCTTTTCCTTGTCTTTCTCACTCAAATGATTCCATAATTATAAATTTTCTCCGACCTAGATTTCCCATAATCCCAATTGTCAACCCACTTATTTATGTGAAAGAAATTTGTGACATTTTACACATGCTTGACGACCCAATTCATTAATTTTGTCATATTTGAACTTTAATGACATGTATTTAACATTGTCTTTTTGGACTTCATCTTGACCACAGGTTACAATTTTTAGTTATTAAATTAAAACAGGGTTAAAGAACAAATTTATCATCATCATATAAGTGGACAATAAGAATTTGTCATTTTATATCGATTATCAAATAATTTAGCAGGATAAATTATTAAATTATTTAAATAAAGTTAATAATTCAGATTTTAACATTACGAATGAAGTAAAATATATTATAATTTTTTATATAAAAAACATCTATCATTCTTTCAAAATCAGACAACATATGACAAAACGGAAGGTCATGAAAACCTAACGAAAAAAACTCAAACCCCCCTTAAAAACATAAACAAGAATAAAGATCATTTAATTTTAACCATTTATATATCACGTCGTTATCTTGTCATTTTATATATGTTCAATGTACTTGAATTATGAATTCATAATTGAAATTAAAAATCATATAATATCTATAAAATTACATATGAGACATGTCATCATATATATAAATGGAAGACATTATGATTAATATTTGGATTTTTTTTCCCTTCATCAAAGTTGTCCAAACTCTGTTTCCATGTCTTGTTCGTGTTGCAGGCAAACCCACTGTGCCGCACACCTTAATCCATGAAGCGTTGATTTTGGGACCGAAAGCACAAGACAAGGATAACAAGACGAGACTCGGCTCACACCCACGATCCAATGGAGTCATAGATCATGCAACGGTCGTAGAAGTAAACAAGGCGGGCGGGAAGTTATCAGTTCAGTGTGAACGAGTTCAACTCAAGTAGCAGGTGGGTCCAAAGCCTGTGGAATTTCGTGACCAGCTTCAGTCAAGCAAGCTCTGCTACTTTCGGTGTGTGTTTTTAGACCGCAGACTTATAGTTGTTCTTTTAAGACACTATATATTGGACATCCCATAAACCTCCATTTCTACTCTACTCTACTCCTTTTGCCTTGATTCATAGTAAAACCATAAATTTCTTTTGCCTTGAGTTGTAAATTGCAGAGTTCATACACTGTTGTTTTCTGGGTTTGGTTTATAATTGAAGTTACTACTTACTAGTAATCAGATTTCAAAGACAATGATTCTGCCATTAATTGACACCATTTTGTTGAAGCTGTACTCTTTTATTGACAAAAAATGCAGTGTTGATAGTTATAAAAGCTTTTACTTTTGGATTTTCCAGATTTTTAATAGATTTAGCCTTGAAACTTAGTGCTGTCTGCCCGACTTCCATTACTTGTTTGAAATCTGCTTTCAACTCTGTTTTTCTTGTTCCATTTCCTTGAATATCTAAACTTTGAGGGACTGAGGGAGATAATGGGAGGGACATCACTGCCACCGGGTTTCCGGTTCCATCCCACAGATGAAGAACTGATAGGGTATTACCTGAAAAGAAAAAGTAAAGGGCTTGAAATCGAGCTCGAAGTCATACCTGTTATCGATTTGTACAAGTTTGATCCTTGGGAGTTGCCTGGTACTTATCTGCACTTTGTTGTTTTTAACCTTTGTTATGGTATAGATTTGTGAATTAGTGTAGGTTTTGAATCTGAATCAATATGGATCATGTTGAGTACTTGAGTTCGAGTTTTAAGGTCGGATTTTCAGATTCGGGTCGAAATTTATGGGAATTGTTCAAGAGATAGTATGATTCCAGAAAGTTTCATGTTTATGTTAATGTGGACATAGATTTCTTTATAATGCTGGAAAAGCTCTTTCTTGTTGTTTTACTATAGCTTGGTGTTCTTTCTTCTTGCAGTTCTCTACTCCCATGGACCCTACAACTATTTTTTCAAGCTAAAGCCTAAAATCTAGTTTGGTTGCAATGTCTAATTTGTCTGGTCATTTTCACTACTTTGAATTTCTGAAACCCTGAATTTGCTTTGCAGAGAAGTCTTTCCTTCCGAAACGAGACTTGGAGTGGTTTTTTTTCTGCCCCGGGGATCGAAAGTACCCAAACGGCTCAAGAACGAACCGTGCCACTAAGGCTGGTTATTGGAAAGCAACGGGGAAAGATAGGAAAGTTGTGTGTCAATCTGTGGTGACTGGCTACCGTAAGACCCTTGTTTTCCACCAGGGACGTGCACCTTTAGGTGATCGAACAGATTGGGTTATGCACGAGTACCGGCTTGCCAATGAGCCTCAGACGTCAACTAATCAGGTTAAAAACATAGTATATATGATTGTCTGTCTTTACATTTTGATTTGTTACAACAATTATACATATAGCCAATCATTTTGGTACTCTTCAGGGTGCTTTTGCCTTGTGCCGCGTCATGAAAAGGAACGAGCCAAAGGCGTGCGGTGGTCATGGAGAACCGAAAACCGTTAGGGTCCGAACCGGATCAACTAATACGGAGCTTACGACAACAAGGGTCTGCAATGAGCCTTTGAGTACTTCTGGTGACATTTCGTGTCAAACAAGTTACCCCAACAGCGAGAGCCATTATTCAAGTCCTATTCTTTCTCCTGCTCATGAAGTCACATGCATGCCACCATTTGAGCCTTCTCTTGATATCGATATCGATGCTGCCAGCATTTGGCTCTCACCTGATCTAATTCTTGATTCTTCAAAGGTATAAAACTTGTTTTAAACTAAGAAAAAATATCATTCGAGTTGGTTTCTTCCGACACTTCTCCGTTGGCTTATGGCAGGATTACCCACAAATATATGAAACAGCTGCTCAATACTTCCCACAGTATGAGCTTCCAAGCTCTTTGACCCCATGTCAGCAATATGAACATACCAATTTATCTTCTAGTTCACTGTACTCAAATTTTTGGGAAAACGAACATCCAGATGATCTTGGTCTCATTGGCCATGCAAATAACATGGACTTCTATGGCAGTGAAGCCTATGGCCAGTCTGGTTCATTCCCCTATCTGAACCCTTTTTGAGAGAAGGAAACAAAAGATAATGGTATCTCGTCTTCTCAATGTAAGGCATGAAACTTTAAGCCAAGCTCCAATTTGCAGGCCAGCCAATGGAGGTGGAATTTGGTTTTGCAAGACGGGTACTCTAAGACGGCGCCTTTTAATGTTGGTTCTTGGAGTGATAAATAATAAAGTTGCGACGACCCCTTCGCCGGCATCGGTTCCATTGAGATTAGTGTGCATTTGTTTTAATTAGTTTGTGGGTATATGGTAACTATGTTGTTCTAGTTTACTGAACCCATGGTTGTAATCACTTTTAAAGATTGCACCTGGAGTTTGAGCTCATGGCAACTCCACTGTTCTACTTTAATCATTCCAAATGCTTAAAACCAGCTCATAGCTGGTGCCAGGAGAGGTCCAGTGAGTAACTCATCAGGCTCCCAAAGGAGGAAACCTCATCCTCGAGCATAGCTGTTCCCTATATAATAGGATCAAAGTAAACACAGGTAGGCCAGAGACGCATCTCCATTGCTGTGGACAACAATATCATGAATAAAGATATTTGATAAACCACTTGCTCAATTCAAGTTTTCAACCTGATGGCAACAAAAGAAATATATGATTTTTTTCCAACTTAATTTATGGCAAAAAACACGACACAGTAGATAGAAGGTTCGTATTTATTTAAATACAAACCATCCATGGGGGTAAGTTTAGTTAAACGCAAGTACATGTAAAAGCCAGCCAGCAGTCTCATTGATTTGCTAGATAAAGAAAATTGCATAATTACTATAGTATGCTCAAGTCTGCAGCATAGTGTTTTCTTAAACCAAGCTGCAACTACGAAGTAGCACCATAAACCCGGATTCTCTGTTCAATTGGCACCCGGCAGCATGGGCAAGTAGCTTTGCCTTTCTTCCCGTAACTATCATTGCAATTAGCGCATAGAACTTGGTGTGCACAAGGCAGAAAAACTACAGAGACTTCATCTTTTGAACAGATTATGCATTCTCTGTCAACAATGACTTCATTCTCGGAAGAATCCTGTTGTTTGTCTAATTCATGAAGCAACTTGGCAATTGTTTCTCCCTGTGGCTTTACTCCCTCGGACTTTCCTGTGAGTAAATTTTCTGATTGATGATTCAACTCGGTAGATTGTGCTGACAGTTGCAGACGGGAAAGCTCCTGCTCAAGTCGTTGATGATCATCCTTGTGGCGCTGAAAATCTATCTCTATCTTCAAACGCAAAGCCTCAAGCTTTCTTTTGTTGCTTGCCTCAGCTGCTTCCTTGGAGCGCCGTTCTTGCTCCAATTGAGCCAAAGCTACCTCTTTGGCCTTCAACTCCTCTTTCCACTTTGACTGAAAGAAGAAGATTGCACAACATAATCGGCACTCTCTTGAAATTGGGAGATGTAGAATGCACGGAATATAAGCACGGAATATCTCAACACCAGAGTTCAGGAAAAACATAGGATAGAAAATTGAAAACAAAAGGGTCACCCATACAAATAAATAACTAGAACTCAATAAACAGAGGTAAAATAAAAGGCTGAATCAGACATAATATTTACTACAATAAATGTGAATAGAAGATTAAAAGAAGGGAAGCCAGGGAAAGATTGGCTTCTGTCTCGAATCAACTGTCAAATCACAATTGCAAACCTACTAGAGATGAACTAAGAGCTGCTTCTTCACAACATGAAAAAGAAAAGAGTTAGATTCAGAATCCATATCATGGCAAGTCCATTATCAGATAAATGAGAGTGCCTCTGTGTATCAAGCATCCCTTGCTTCCTGATCTGGACATTTTTATTACCAAAATATTGGGCCTTGTTCTTTCCAGCTAAATAGTAAAATCATTCATACTCATGTTCTAATTTCATGCAAGCATCTAAAAATTGGAAGAGCACCCTATAGTAGATCTAAAAAAAATGGATATGAATGAGACATAACAACAAAATGTGAACTGCAGCATCTGATATTATCACTTGCTATCTAAACTATGACCTGTAACTAAACTAGAGAAGATAGCATATGCAACAGAAGGCGGAATGGTTCTAATTCAGATCAATAATTTATAAACAGTGCCAACAGAAGCATATAGGATAGGTTGAAAATGCTCAATGTATTATGCTCAAGGCCTTGAGAGATGGAGTGGATATCTTATACATGGACGCATGTAACTCTATATGTAAACAAGATGTACCTCAGTTTCTTTCTGATCCTGCTCTACTCGAGCTAAGCATCGGTGGAGCTCTTTAATCTTCTCCTTTTCATCAGCAATCTCCTTCTGCAACTTAGTTTTCTGTTTCTCCCAAGCCAAAAGCTTCTTCAGGCACTTTTTCTCCCGTTTTGCTACCTCAAGACAGGTTGTGACTGATTCAGATGCACTTAATTTAGAAGCCTCCATCTCAGCTCTGATTTCCGCATTCTCGGTCTCAAGCCGTCTCACAGCTGCATTTGCTCGGTCCACCTGTCCACTTGCTTTCTTCAGAGCATTCTCCATTTCTGACAGCCTCTTCATGGTTGAGTCCTCTATTCTGTGTTTCCCCTTCTTCATCTGCTGCATCTCCTCCCTTTCCATCCTCAGCATTTTAAGCTCCGTCAGATCACTACTAAGTTTTCTTGCAGCCTGAATTGCTTTCTGGTGAGCCCACTCCTTCCTCTCTTTCACTTGCTTCTCAAGATCCTTAATTTGATGAAGCAGAGAAATTATCATTTCGCCTTTCTGATCTTCCCCAACATTCTCCAAATTCTCATCAATATTCAAATCACGAAATTTACTCAATACCGAATTGACCCCATCCTGGCTCTTCAAATTTTGTGAGTCCTCAGCTTTCTCAGCTGGAACATCATTCCCAGGAACAGCAAAAGGGCCATCCCCACTAGTCGCTGTGGCGACACATGCCTGATTTTGTGCCTGCATGTGTTTTGAGTTAGCCCTAAAATTAGCAGCAAACATTGCAACATTCCTTTTCAACAAAGATTTCATCGAAGGGGAAAGATTAAACCTCTCAGGTAATTCAATCTCCCTCTGCAAAGTCATTTCTGTGCCATTAGGAAAGAACCCATTTACAGGGAACTCTTCTCCTCCGTTACCAAATCCCCAACCACCATGAAACCTACATAGTGCCGGTGAGACAACATCGACCCCATTATTACCAATACTGTCTAGGTTGTTAGACACCGGAGTACACCCACCGGAGGGTGAAGGAAGAGATGGAATCTCCATAGTGCTAGCCTTACCTACATGAAGATCACTCATAAGCAAACACCACATAGCATCCCCTTTACTTAACTGTGGCCTAACTTGTTGCAGCAAACAAACCATACCCGCAAGAGAATACTCCTGCAGTTGCCTTAAATCCGGGAAACCGGGCTCAGTTTCCTCAGAATTACTCTCACTACAACTACTACCGCAATTACTATTCAAATAAGCCAGTGAATTATGCAATATATTAGTCAACACATCCATTCCACCATAGCAATGCCCATTTCTCAAAATCGCCTTTAATGCAACATCCTCATCATAACCTAACGCCACAAGCTTAGATATAGCTTCATTATATAAAAATTCCAGGTTTTTCAATAAAAATTCTTCTAATTGTTCCTCAGTACAATACCCCAAGCCATGATTATCAAAATTAGTATTGGTACTAGGATTAGGATTAGGGCTTTGGGTTGAATCGTTTAGACCCAGATGGTAACTCAAGGACTTGAGACCCGATTCGACTATGGATTTAGATATCGAGTCTTTATCAGTAAGGCAGCAAGGATCGATATCGGGTTTCACCGATCGGTTCCTCCGGGTCGACCTATGCTTATCTCTTACAGTGCACCCCATCTGTTTGTGTTTTCTCTTCAGCCATTACAACAACAAAAAAGAAGATTAAGACATAAAAAAGGGAAAACCCCACAATAAATTATGACTATAAGATCAAAATGAGAACAAAATCAAATGCAATGATCGAAAAGGAATATTATGTCAAGAGATACAGAAAAGAGGAGACTTACAGGGAAATGGTGAAAGATGGTTCTGTTTTGTTTCAGTGTTGAAGAGAACGAGAGGAGAGGGGAGATTGGGAGAGAAAATATATGCAAAACTGTGATTAGTAGTAAAGTATAAACGTTCTGATCTTTCTTGGTATGGCAATGGAAAATTGGAGGAAATGCGTGGTTGGTGAAATATGCTTTGGGCCAATTGGCCTTCTGGGTGAGCTGAAAGATGTGGCCTTTTTTTTAAGAATATCAGCCGAATAAAAACAAGAGACCATTTATTTTATAACTGCATGTTTGTTAAAGAAGTTTGACATCTCCTCCTATAAGATTATATTATTAACCTTATTATGAGAGGGTGGAGAATACAACTTGACTGGATGCAGAGGTATGGTAAGAAAAAATCATTGTGGACTGCCATTATTCGCATGGTTTGAGGGTTATATTGTATTATGTATGACAGGAAAGAAATAACCGATTACATGGGAAAGGTAGTAGGAGTATTCAAAATATTTTGATGAAAATTAAATCCAATGTTGGTATGAGACTGCGAGGATGTAGCAAATTTGTTCACTTTTCTCCATCTCTTTTTATTTCTTAGAATTTGGTTTAAGTTTTTCTATTTTGATTTTGTTGTAAAGTGAATTGGTATTTTTTTATTGTACTTTGATAGTTCTTTGGATAAAATAAAAATAAAAATTTATAAAAAAAAAATTAATATCGTTTAATTAAATTTTAAGTTTATTTTTTATATTTTTTACTATTTATTAAAATTAAATATTTATTTAATAAAATAAATTGATTTAAATTAATTAAATAGAATTTTAAAATATTAAAAAAACAAAAAATATATATATAACTTTATTTATTCTTTCTTCTTTTACTTTCTTCTTCCTTGCCTTGAGTGCTAGGGATTCATTTCCCTTTCGTGAGAGAGAGGCTAAGTCTTGAAATCCAAAGCCGAACCCTATAAAGCCTACATATTTATTTGTTTTCCTTTATTATTAAGTGATTAACTTATATTTTTTTATATAATAAAAATAACAAAAATAATTTTATACTTATCTAAATATCTTTAAATTAATTTAAAATTCAATAAATTTATTTTTTAAAATGTTTTTCGATTTAGTTTAACATTTCAAAATTAAGTACGATCATTTTTTATACTTTAAGTACTCGTTTTTTATACGTGTATGTTAAAAAAGAATCGATCTTATAAATAAAAAATAAGTATACTTGTTTAATTAACAAAAATATTTTTGTAATCTCTTTAATAAAAAAATAAGTTTGAGAGTCGGTTACAAAAAGGTGTGGACCCACAACACCAAAAATTAGTATTTATTTACACGTGTGAATTCATTTTAATGACCCTTACCATTCGAGAAGTACGTGACAATTACTACCAACACTTCTGGCATTAACATAGTTTAACTCGTTAATAGACAACTGTAATACAATTTATATGTCTGATAAATATAAATCAAACATGTTATAAAAAGCATTAAAAAAATTATTTAAATTAGAAATTATTTTTCCTAATATTCTAAGCTAATTATTACTGACCTAATTAAAAGATTAAAGAATCTAAATAAATTTTACTTAAGGGGTTCAAATTTTGTTAAGTGTTAGCTTATTAGAGGGAGCTAAGCCTAGATCGAAAAGAGAAGACTAAACTACATTAAAAAAAATAATCTAAAAGGTTTCTAAAATTAAATTAAAGCATAAATTAAAAAAATATATAATCTTAATAATTATACGGATAGTCACATACATTGCTATGAGGTTGGTATTGAAATGGCCACAATACTTTAAAAAGCGTTAAATATACCGGTGGACTATTAAAACAGTATCGAAATAGCCACCGACCATTAAAAATTAACGGTAAGATGATGTGAGAGTTAAAAATAAAATGAAATAATTACATATTTACTCTCTGCCATTCATACATTTTTTAATTTAGTCATAATTTTGTTATAATAAAATAATAAATTTAAGAAATTAAAAATATATAAATAATGTCATACAATAAGATGGTATCAAATGAAATATTATAACACTCTCATCATGATTTTAATATTAATTCGAAGTATTATATTTGTATCACTCAAAATCTAAACCATAAAAATTTTCTAACTTAAACTTTAAAATTCGTAATTTCTAAAAAAATCAAATCATCCATAATTATATACAATTAAATAAACATTTTAATCTTTACAAAACATGAACTACAGGTTTAAAAATATCATATATTAAAATAGTAAAATAAATAAAATTTACAGACTCAACATTTATAAGGTTCCATAAATATAATAACCCAAAACTTAACATCAAATGTTGTACTCTGGAGCGATACAATGCTGGTAAATTCCTCCTTATATGTTACTCGATCACGATCAATCTATTAACATATAATTTCAGACGTTGAATTTATAAAATTCCGTGATATATTTTTATTATATCATATTTTAATTTAAAAATTATAAATAAAGTGTAACAATCCGAATTTTAAACCTAAATATCGAGTTGACTGAGTTTTAATCCAAATAGGTAATAAAATTAAAACTACATGTATTATATTGAATATTTTAAATTTGAAGATTCATAATAGAACAAATCTAAAAGTTTAAGAGCTAATCGTGCCATTATCCCTATCTAAAATTCCATTTTCCTTTGCATGATGCTTTCAATCACCAAACGAAGAAATTTGGAATGCTAACGTTCTCCATTTATCTGGAGTCATCTCCGTCGATCCATTTCATTTAACGCGCGACCCGATTCATTTGATCCAAGATGCCGGTGGCCGCTTCCGCCACCTACTTCTTGAATCTCCGCGGTGATGTCCTCATCAATCGTCGCTATCGCGATGATGTCGGGTCTCTCTCTTTCTCCCTTCAACTTGAGCTACTAGAGAACTTTTTGTAGAAAGAATTATTTTATCTGTGTTCTGATCTTTTGTTTCTTTTCTTTTCCTCTTTTAATGACACGTCTAGTTTTGTGTGTTTGGCTCGTATAATTCATCATTTAGGGGAAATATGGTGGACGCTTTCCGGATACACATTATGCAAACGAAAGAACTCGGTACATGTCCGGTACGGCAGATTGGACGTTGCTCGTTCTTTTACATGAGAATCAGCAATGTATACATCGTAATTGTTGTCAGCAGTAATGCTAATGTGGCTTCTGCTTTCAAGTTTGTTGTTGAGGTAATCAAAGAATCATCTTCTTCTTTTCAACTTATATACAACAGATTTACCTCATATTCTGCTATCGAAAGGTGCAATCCATTTTTTCGTGTTTTTTTTCTCTCGTAGTTGATTCTGGTATTTTTTTTGTTCTTTTGTAGGCTGTTGCTATGTTCAAATCTTATTTTGGTGGTTCTTTTGATGAAGATGCTATTCGTGATAATTTCGTTCTGATTTATGAATTGTTGGATGGTATGTATTCAACCACAGCTGAATATTATTCCTTCCACATCATCTTCTGGTTTGTTTTCTTATTCAGTTAACGTTCGTGTTGTTACATGCATTAATTATATTGCAGTACTGTATTGGCATTTGCTAGTCACCGTTGATTCTTGACTCCTGGTGTTATGAACTGTGTAGGAAGCTGATGTTTACATTATACTGGTGGTAGCAATCAGGGAGGGACATAAAATTTTATGTAAAGAGTGCAAACTATTAGAAAGCTATATCAGAAATATAGAGGGTGTGAAATTACAGAATCTTAGGGTGTGTGAAATTAGATTATCAATAAAAATACAAAATAAATATCTAAACTATAGGGGAATTTAAAATTTTAGGGGGTATGACTGCCCCAAGCACCCCTCAGTTCATCTCTGTTAGCAACTGAAACATACTATTATTATTTGCAGAATGACTTATTATTTAACTGGCAACTAACTAAGCGATGCAGTTTGGTTCTTTTAGGTTGCATCTTAACTTCTATACATGACATTCATTTTTAGGCATTTTTTCTACAAAAAGGATGAAGAAAACAATAAACTTTGGGTTCCAATGTTTGATTCTGTGATTTTTTATTGCAGAAATCATGGACTTTGGCCACCCACAGAATCTCTCCCCTGAAATTTTAAAGCTTTACATTACTCAAGAAGGAGTGCGGTCCCATTTCTCACACAAGGTATGTTGTATTTTATGTATTACGTGCTATTTTTTTGTTGAGGTTTGATGTATGTAAGCAATACACATATATTTAATATAAACTTGTATCTTCATACCATTTTGGTTTTCTCTGTGTATCACTTTAATAGGTGGATAAGCCTATTCCAAATGCAACATTACAAGTTACAGGTGCTGTTGGCTGGCGAAGAGAGGGACTTTTTTATAAAAAGAACGAGGTAATCTTGCTTCTGAGTTTTGTCAATTTCCTCTATATTGGATGTGGTGGTTCCTATGGTTTAACATCTATTGGCTTCAGGTGTTTCTTGACATTGTGGAAAGTGTAAACTTACTTATGTCTTCAAAAGGTCGGTAATAGTTTTGGAACTGGTTTTGTTGTTGGTTTATGTTTGGCTGAAAAATTAAGCATCTGGTGATTCCAGGCAGTGTTCTGCGTTGTGATGTTACTGGAAAGATCCTTATGAAGTGCTTCCTCTCTGGAATGCCTGATCTTAAATTGGGTTTGAATGATAAAATTGGTCTCGAGAAAGAATCACAACTGAAATCCCGTCCTACTAAAAGGTGGCTTATTCTTCCATTTATGTTTCATCCTATGCTTCCCTACTTTGTTAATATACCATCCTCTGGTTTTCTTTTTGGTCAATATTTCAAGTGACTTGAGTTTCTAAAGGGTTACATATTAGATTGCCCATTTTATATCGCATATTCTGATTATATGCTGCTCTCATTGCCACCAGCTCAAAAATTTTGATAGTGCTTTCTGAGCATTTAAGTTTAGCTATTATCTCTTACAAATGCTGCATATTTCAGTGGCAAGACTATTGAGCTGGATGATGTTACTTTCCATCAGTGTGTAAATCTTACAAGATTCAACTCAGAAAAAACTGTTAGTTTTGTGCCACCAGATGGTGAATTTGAATTAATGAAGTAAGCTTACAAGTCTTCTCCCTTATTCACTTTGTGGTTCAAATTGACAATGTATGGTATGCAACTTCAGTTGCAGCTAAGGTTATTTTGTGGTTCATATTATATAGTATGCAGCACCTGCTATAGCAAAGATTCACTTTAAATAGTAGATTTAACATTTTTGGACTAAAATATTCACTTTCCAAATATATAGGACTAAAATGTCCCTTTAAACAGTAGAGGGATAAAATGGATTTTTGGTGTATTACAATATATATTATTCTTTTGTATTTATTTGTTTAATTTATGTTGAATTG
The DNA here is from genome assembly GCA_035048815.1 of Abelmoschus esculentus. Lineage (NCBI taxonomy): Eukaryota > Viridiplantae > Streptophyta > Magnoliopsida > Malvales > Malvaceae > Abelmoschus > Abelmoschus esculentus. Next base: position 12,207,797 of record JAUCBN010000009.1, read on the forward strand.
ATGAACTCGTAGGTACCGAATCACTGAGGGAGTTAATCTTCCTTTCCGGGTATTGCCAACAATCAAGGAACTTGGTCGAGCACGGATGGAAGTTAATGTTAAGGTTCGTAATACTAATCATACGTTTTGAAATTGGCAATTTTCAGAAGCTCATGATTCTGGTGTTGGCTTATGTCTTTGAATATTTCAGGTTAAAAGTGTGTTTGGAGCGAAAATGTTTGCTCTTGGAGTAGTCATCAAAATTCCTGTGCCAAAACAAACAGCAAAGACGAGTTCCCGAGTGACATCAGGTCGAGCAAAGTACAATGCTGCTATTGATTGCTTGGTTTGGAAGTAAGTGTTTTGTTTTCCTAACATGTGCATATATATTTTGCCATGGTTTATCTTGCTTATTGTTCAATGAAATTCCCATCTCACTTTATAGGATAAGAAAATTCCCTGGACAGACAGAGCCGACCTTGAGTGCAGAAGTTGAGCTGATTTCCACCATGGCAGAAAAGAAGTGTTGGACAAAGCCCCCAATTCAGATGGAATTTCAGGTGCCTCAATTGGTTACCATTTTACATAAAATTGGGAATTTGGAACATAATTGAATGATCAATGCACCTAAGGAATGAACTTCAAGGTTCCCATTTTATCTAACCGAAATACATCTGTAACATATTTCCATTTCCTTCTCAGGTTCCAATGTTTACGGCCTCCGGTTTACGTGTCCGGTTTCTTAAGGTAATCATTCTTACATTATTCTAAACGCATATGTGAGCTCTCAATGTTGAAGTAGTACATTGTTTCTGCAGGTATGGGAAAAGAGTGGGTATAGCACGGTTGAGTGGGTTCGGTATATTACCAAGGCCGGCTCATACGAGGTCAGGTGCTAGAAACATGAGCCTTGCTGTAAGGTAAGGTGCATAAGCCTCCATTCCACCTAAAGGATGCAGGTAGCCTTTTGCTTCAGTTGAATTATTTGGCATTTCCCCCCTCATAATAAGAGTTTTGTCAAGGATGCCCATTTAGAATAAAATCTTGTGCCATTACATGCACAATGCAAAATATTTTTTTTGCTTAACCCACAGTGTTTTGATAATATTACATAATCAATCAACGAGATAAACTTGACAACAAATACACAATAATCTAGACTTCAATTGTTAAGATCTTCATACAGAAAATTAAGAACAACATCAACAGGTTGCAGAAAAAGACGATCACAATCATATACGAGTTTTAATTTTTTATGAGTGTGATTGTCTCTTCCGGTCCCTTTTGGGTCCTTTCCTTCAGGCATCTTCTTTTCTCCATGGTGGCATCACTCTATCTAGGTTTTATGGATTCCAAGTATAGACCATAGAGAATAAATTCAGTCATTGATATATTATCTCTTAGTACTAAAGTGAACTAAAGTCGTTGATTATCATAAGCAAGAAAGGAATCCGCATCAACATGAATAAACAAACCCATTTATTCGAACAAAATTTCTAACATAATATTTGGTTAATAAACAAAACCTAGATTTATCAAAGTAAGAGCACTGTTGTCTGTTTGTAACACATTGACCAACTGTACTGATCCCTTAACCAATAGCATACTATTTTTATAATTAAAGTTTACACTGACATAATTATAAAGATTAAGAATATAAAAATTATAACTGAACATTAAAGCAAGAAAAGTGTTTAAAAAATATCAATATTTCGTAAGAAAATATATATTATGCAACATATTGTTGTAAGGAAATAAGATCTGTTGTGTCTTCCAACCTACTGACAAGGAGAGAGAGATTACTATTTCTCTTTGGTTTCACTTAGGAACTATGCTTAATTAAGGTTGTTTTTGTCCTGGAAAAACTGAGCTCAACTGTAATATATGTTCTTGTAGTTTCCAGTCATGGAATCCTAGAAGATAACCACAAAACTATATTGTTTCAAGCTGAGTAGAACCTAGTTGAAGAGTACATACAGGAACAAGGACCATATCAGCTTTTGCTTGCAATGTTTCTCTTGCTGTCGGCTGATGTTTCATTTATTAAGGTTTGTGTGTTGGTTTTGGAGGTTGCTTAGGTATTGTCATCTAATTATACTAAGAACAGAAGTTATAAATTAACCGTTACGGTTCGTCATTAACACCTCTAATTATGTGAGGAAACAAAAATAATCTTGAGCAGGGATTTAAAAAATAGTACGTTATCGTTATAATTATCGTTATTTAAAGGTAACGCCTCCCCCGAAATCGTTATTAGTAAAATAATGATGAGATTTAAATTCACACCGATAACGGTCCTTATTTAACGGATAATAGTTTATTATTTCCGTTAATGTACTGATATTTCAAAAGTTCTCATAATAAATTATGCGAATTTTTGTTTAAAAATCACAATCGTGATAACAACCATTATATCGGTAACCATAATAAACATCACACTACCTAAAGTGTTTTAAATCCCTCATCCCGACAGATGATACCCCTTGTTTCCTAATTATTGTATTAATTATATTATCTCCTGAAAACAATGCAAAAGAAATTACACAATCCCATGTTGTCTAATCCTACAAGTTTTACTTTCCGACCCTTTTTTTCTTAAGTTTCAAGCACCTTGTTATGCTTGTTGGGTCTTTATAGTATGTACTATGCATATAGGAAATGAAATATTTGATATGTGATGCGGATTTTGAACATTAAAGCAAAAGGGGAAACTCTAATTGATCTGTTAGTAACACTGAAAATTCAGTGACTGATCAGATGATCCAACAAAACTTATTACTAATACATCATATCAAACCATGAACAAGAAAGGACGATTTCCAGAAGAAACCAGAAAGAAGACTAAAACAAAACCTAAAATTAACATCAACATAAGATATAGTGTAAGAAGAAGAAGATGATGTTAACTTGTCCATGAAGTTTGCTGACCTTTATGATCCTCCATTAAAGCTAATAGAGCTTGAATTTTACAGTGAAAACGTCTCAAAATGAAGGCCTATTACCACCTGTGTTTCCAGGCCATCCTTCAACCGGTAACTGGACATTATGGGGCATATTGACAGGCAAATTAAAGAAAGGTAACCCACCTGGGGGAGCTCCTGCGTCAGCAAACATGTTATTTCCGCCACCTCCACCGCCGTCGCCTTGCACCTGCAGCTGGTCATCCTCTTCCAAAGGTAGTCTCTCGTAGGCCACATTTGTAAACGACGAAGCTATAACAATAACAGGTCCCGCTGCCATCAGTTCACCAACCACACTCCCTCCTACAACCTGGCCTTGCCCACCGGCCAAGAAGATTGTCAGACTGGTGGCGCCTGGAGGAGCTGGCGGCGGCAGAAAAGAACCCGAAAGCGATAGAATTTCAAATCTTCCATGGAGGGTAACTACAGCTCCAGCTGCCGATGGTTGCCTGATGGTAACGTTGGTCACCGTACCACTGCCACTCAATATACAGACACCTCTTTCCCTCCTTCGGGCGTAGTTGGCAATACAATCAAACACATCGCAGCCGCTCCCGATCTCAAGAATGTGAGCTCGAAGCGTGTTGGCACTCTCCCTTGTTATGATAACCGGAGGCTTCGGCTTGTTCTTGGATCCCGGAGGACGACCCTTTGGCCTACGAACAACAAGATCATCCGAGTTAGCCCCGTTGACCAAGTCCAAGCCTTGGTGAGTCGACCCATCGTCTTGGCCATGATCGGCCGAGCCATACTGAACACCACCAACACCAACACGATTGTTTGAAGCTTCATGATCTTCATGTTCTTGGTGGTGTTGGAGATGAAGGTCGGGTCTATGAAGCTGATGGACATAGCGAGCAGCAGCTCCTAAATCAAGACCGGCCATCCAGCATCAAAAAGACAACACAAAACAGAGAAAACCAAAGGATTAAGAATAAAAATTAGTCTTCAAAAGGGCTAGTATATAGTTTATGGATTCTTTTAGATTAAAAACTGTGGGAGGTGGTGTTTGTTTGGGAAGAAAAATTATAAAAAAGAGGGAAAAGAAAGGGACAGAGGAAGCGATATCCAAGACTCCATGAAATAAAATGATTTAAAAGAAAGGGTTTTCCATTTTTTTAAATGAGGAAGAAATTAAAGCTAAGAAGATCGCAGGCAAAGGAAATGTAGAAGAAACGAGGAAGAAAACTAAGTTTATAGAAACGCAGTCATTTCTTATTTCTATACAATGAAAGGAATTGATTGGGAAAAATCTTGTGTTATTTCTTTTTATTTGAGATGGGAACTTGGTGGATGCCTAACCTACTCTCATTTCGTCGCGCGTGGAGCATAAACCACGAACAACTTTTTTGTCTTGATATTTTTTATGTATATATTAAAAAAATAAATTTAAGTTTTATATTTAAAACCTTAAAAAACTTTATTCTTAAATTTTAATTTCTAAATCTAACATTTTAATACTGAGCACAAAAACACTAAAAATAACAGGAGACTTTTATTTATTTTTTAATTGGATGAGTAATAATATTATATGTCTCGTTAAAATTTTTCTTAACCTAACTGTAGGAAAAAGAGTGTATATAATGTCATTAAGGGAACCATAGATTTAACTTGACATACAAAAAATGCAAATAAACTATCAAATAGTATCCTGATTCGTACGATTATATCGATAATATGATGGACTAAAACGACCATGACGAAAGAGAGTGATACCTTGGTCAAGCATATCATCAAATATCACCAATCGAAAAGCAAAAGGTGTAAGCTTTGACAAACAATCAACGATCATATTCTGATCACGTTGCACCCATTTAAAGTGAAGAGACTAATTATATTTACACATCTAAACAATAGCCTTAACCAGATTCAAAGGACTATTACAAAATTATTTTTTTAAATCTAAATCATAAATTATTAAATTTAAAATTTTAAAATCTAAAACTTAACTATAAATTATAATCTCTAAATTTAAATTCTAAATTTTAAATCCTACCGTTTAAATTCGTAAGATTTTGAACTCTAAATCTAATAACTATATATAAATTTTATTTTTTATTACTTGTGTATTAATTTTTTTATATAATTATCAATAATAAAAATAATCTTAATTAAACAGAGGTATCTTTATATCAATCTTAAGACAAAGCTGGGAACATACGAATGGATTACATGTGTAAATAAATTATTTTGTTCTTAGGAATGAGTGGCAGGTGGAACTCACGCGGCATAAAGGTGAGTAGGGTTTGTGTTTATGTGATGTAATGAAAGAAGAAAAAATGTCATTTGATTTTATGAACCCTAGAAGTCGCCGTTGGTCATGGCTCGTGGGTGTATGGACTTAACCATGGTTACGTCCACCACAAGTTGACCAAGACAAAGAGAGGGAAAAACAATGGGAGCTAGCCAATTGGGAATGAAGGGGAAGTAGAAGCGGCGCGTGGGGTCCCACTCTTGTCGTATCCGCCACTATCCCCTCTTCCCCCCTCCTTGTAGCCGTCACCGCCCCTTGTTTTTGCTTCACTCTTGACTCTGGATTATAATATGAGATACGACTCTTTGTTACATAAAATGCTGTGTAGAGTGAACTGTATCCTACTCGATTCGGAAAAAATCGATTGTTTTTTAATTTAGAGTTATTTAAGTTAAATTATTCAGATTAATCAAGTTATTCGAATCAATTTGAGTGATACGAAAAAAAATTGAGTTTATCAAATTTAAATTCATACAATTCGAAAAACTGAAAAGCCAAAGTTTAAAGTTTTGCAATTTAGTACATGATTTCATTTTTTTTCAAGTTCTACTTTTTAGATCAAATTTGAATCACATGTTCTTAAATCATTGTAAAATACATATTTAGCTTCTTTTTTAAAATGAATTTTATTTTGGACCCGAGTCCGTAGATCTATATTCATTTTATAGGGTTTAGATCCGACAAATTCAGGACAAATCTTGATCCTCTAATTAAAATATTAATCTAAGTCCGAATTTAATATTAAGATCCGAATCTATTTACTTTTTTAAAAAAAAATCAACTTTTAATTTTAAAATATACATAAAAGAAAGAATATATTTTAATATATATATATATAATAGAGAGATATCACAAAAGTAAATTCTTATTACTAGTTGTATTACTTTCCTTCATTTGCTAACTAAAAAATCAATTAGTATTTTTAGAAAATTAAAAATTAAACCCGCTCTCTACTTTCTTTAAAATTCTTTTTTTAATCGTTCTTTACTTTGATCTATTTCTTTGATAGGTGGTCGACAATCAATCCTAGTATTAGTTGTCGACTACCGGATCTATAAATTTATTGTTTTTATTTTCAATTTTAATAAGAATCTCTGCTTTTATAGCACGCTTTTTCTGTCTTTATGACACATTTTCTTTTGTCTTTGTGATATGTTTTTGTTTTGTGGTTTGATTCATCTGCTCTTGTGGCACGTTGCAGCATACCCTAGCGATCGATTGTTGTTTGCCGATGGTTTAATTTATCTGCTCTTGTGGTTTGATTCAATCGACGCTAGTTTCTGATTTATATTTTTGTCGATGGTCTTTCGGAAAGTTATATCCCCACTCCGTTTGATGGTTGTTTGCCGATGAAATCAGTCTTGGGTAGCGATGCTTATTACATGACAGTTTGGATCGTCTACAACTCCTTTTTTTATGCGTCTCGCTTGGACATAGATAAGGAGATTTAAGAAGTTTCTAAATTTTATTGGTATGCTTAATTCTATAAGAATTTAATTTTCTCTGTTTTTTGGGTTGTAAAATGTTTAGATTATTTAATCCAATTTTTTATTTCTTGAAAACGATGTAATTATAATTTTTATGGATTTAATAAAAATTCAATAACACTTATCAAAAAATAATAATTAAAGAACAATATTACGATTGATAGGGTTGACTTCATAGGAAAAACAATCATAGTTTTATGTTCAAATTATAGTAATAAAGTTATCTTTTTATACAAGGTATGTAAAAAAAGTGTATGGATTCCGTTTTATTGTTGCAGAATGAAATAGATTTGATTTGAAAGACAAGCAGGATAGACTGTCTGAGGAAGAAGATGTTCATGTGCGGTGTCTGAGGGACAAGGCCACCGTATAGCTGTCGCCCACGAGGCACAGACTTCCATCGGGAATGGCTTTCATCTCCTTGAATTCCGGGGAAAACTCAGAATCACAAAATCCCTGCACGGAAATCTTACCTGCACAGACAGTACATAGAACCTACCAGTCATACTACCTCAAAAACTTTAAATTCATTTGGGTTAATGACTCGAGCTAAATTCAGACAAGTGTTGATTGATCTTTGATCGCGTTAGATTCGAGTAATTTTTAAATGTCACGTCTCGTTTAAAGTTTTATGGAAAAAACAACTTTAATACACAAATTATATAAACTCAATCTTATTAATTTTAGAATTTAGGGTTTAACGTTTAATGTTTATATTTTAGGGTTTTAAGTTTAAAAATTTAAAATTTAAATTATAAAAATATAATATGTTATATTTTTCAAGTAACTCGTGAGTTTTTTGGAATTTGGTATTAAGCAGCTCAACTCGATTCGTTAATAACTCGAATCAAGTCTAACATATATTTGTAAAAAAGAGCTAACATGTATTTAAGTTACGTTATAAGTTTAGATATAAGTCTAATAATTAATATCATTGATTTGTAATAAAATAATTTTTAAATTTATATTATTTTAAAAAATTTAAATTCAAATATCTATCTGTATATAAATAATATATATGTTTTTAATAATTAAAATTATAAATTTATATTATATACGATCATATGGGTATATATATAAAAAAAAAATCGACCATGCGTAGACCCAACATAGAGCCGTGATATTTGACTAGGAAAAGATGAGTTCATTTGTCGTATTCTTACATTAAAATAAACTTTAATAACGATCATTTCAATGATAACCTCGATCTCAACCAGTTAAACAAAGTAATTAATTTCACTAATCTCTGGTCTTATGTTTTTATTGGCTGGTCAAATCAACTCGAGTCTTTTAATAATCTTCTGACCACACAACCAGTTGTAATAAAATTAATATATAAAAAGCCGCATTCTCATTGAACCTATTTTTTTCTTTGTATCATTCCTAAAGTCGCAATTTTTTATTTTTATTTTTTAGTCATAATGGATAATTAATTTTAATATTAATTATTAATTATTAAATTTATGATTTTATTTTTAATTTTTTTTAAAAAAATTATCTGTGTGACATATTTTTTATATATATTTTTTAAATTTTTGTGACATATATATTTTTTTGGTTCATTTCATCTATTGTTTTGACATTATTTCAGTATACCTTAACAAATGTTTGGTGTTTATATAAAGATCTTCACGATCTTAATGTTTTTATATAATTTTATTTGGATCATAGAAAGATAGATTTTTATTCAATGGACGGTTGTTTGCTAATATAATTAATCTTAATTAGTTGAGGGATCTATCTAATTAATGGTAGGTTCATCTATGGGATACAACCTTCAAAAATTCTATTATAAATTCGAAGTATAAAATTATAAAATTTAAAAGATATTAAAATAGATTAATATTAAAAAAAATAAAAATACTTAAACTATAAGGTTTATCCCTACACATGCTTAAATATTTAACATTTTTAAAATATAAATAAAATTGATTTCATAATAAAAGAATTATATTAAATTGTATAATAAAATAAAATAATATGTTTTTTTCTCCAAATTTAGCTAACCTTAATCAAAGACTGCACTATACATGTAACAGCAGATACCATTGTTTTTTATAACATATTATCAATCATTTAACAAATTTGAGGTCAAATATTAAACAATATCATGGTTTAAAAAAAAGATATTTTTAATGAAATGTTTTTAAAATGAAGGATTTGACGTTTTATATTATAAATAAAAGCACTTGCAATAAAATAAATTAAACATTATATTAATACAATGTTGTGTTGGGTCTCACTTAAATGATCTCTTACATATATGTCGTGAAGTAATAAAAGTTTTATATTAATAAAGAAAACATTATTAAATCAGCTGGAACAATGAATCATCATGGAGGTCATGTGATAGTGTTTTTCAATCATTATACAGGAAAAATGAAAAGAATTGCTTAATTAATTACTCTTGTATATTAAAATCAGGGAAATATAGTATACACAAACGGTAAAAATAACTTTTTATTTATTTTAATTTTAAAATTTAAAGATTTAATTTAAGGTTTAAAATTTAAGGATTTACGTGTATAATATTAAAATCTATAGTTTGAGGTAGAATTTAGGATTAGGGTTTGAATTTATAATTTAGAAATTATGGTTTAATTTAAGGTAATATGGTTATGAAAATAAAGTTCAAAAACCTGGATTTCCAGAAATTGATCATGCTTTGGGATAGGGAAACCATATGATAAGGAAAAGGGAAAGGAAATTAATTATTAGTATTATATTGATTAAAAATTTTAAACTTTTTTGATATTTTTATACTTAAAAATTTAAGTTTAAGAATAAAATTTATAATTAAAATAAAATATTTTTAAATTTTAAATTTAATATTTATAACGTTAATCATAAAAAAATAACATCGATAAAATTCAGTAAACACTGAACCGTCATATTAGCTGTATTGCTTTAAAACCCATTATTTTGACACACATTCTGCACTAAACAAATCTATTAACGCATAGATTTAAAGTTTAACTAACATTAATAATAAGAAGAAAAAGACATGGCAACAACAATATGGTCATGAGGGAACCATGTGGATGATAAGACTGGATGGTCGTTTCATCATCATTTTATTAATTTATATTATTTAAAGGTATACTGTTAAAAAAATTCTTAATATTTAATTATATATATGTATTATTTTTTAAAAATTAATTTAAACTTTAATACTTTATTTTGGTTTAAAATAATTTTTATGGATAAAAGTTATTAATCAACTGTTAATAATAATTTAAAATAACATGATAAACTTATATAATAGTATATGCTGCAATAATAATATCACATAGACAAATATAATGATTTTATATAATAATACATCAATCAAAATTATTTTGTTAAAATTGTATAAAATATAATTTTTTTCTCTTCCGACACTATTTTATTAAACTATTTTAAGTTATTTACTATCGGTTAACTAATAATTTTCACTTATAAAAAAATATTTTTACTAAAAATAAAATATTAATTTTAAAAAATAAAGACAAAAATAAATACTCAGACAAACATTAAATTATTTTTAACTTTATATCTACTTTAAAAAGAAGGCCAAGAAATAAAGGCAATTTGTTAAACACTTGTTTAATAACCGATAAGTACAATACTAATGCCATAGATAGTTTACCAAGGACATTAAAGAAACCCTAATCTGTTTTTTAAGACATATCTACAGTAGCTGTCAGCTTGTAAGAGAACACAACTTTACCCGTGCCCTAAGTCAGAGACACAGCAAATGTTAAGGGAGTTAGAATGCATTAAACCAGGCATTGGCATTCACATGATGATGTTGGTGTTTTTCTCTTAACGGAGGCACCAACTTTTGCCTCTCTCTAGATCGTTAATGGTGAAATAGATAATTGAAATTAATAATAGATTATGTAAGAATTATTACTTGAGAAAAAAATAAATAATTAATCTCGATTATCTATTTCAGATATTAACGATCCAAAAATCGTATAAAAATTAATCAAAAGAATGTTAGACATAAAACCCGGTCAAATGTTTAATCTTGTTTTCTTTACCAAGAAAAATAGGACTCGTCTGAGCTCATTCACCAATTTGTCTACCTAATTGATTTGTTTTCTATTCAACTGGGTTTCTTGCAAACGATAGTTAAGACTTTTTGATGAACGGAACATGGACAACTACAAGTCTTGGTAATAAAGATTAATTAAGAGAAAAATAATAGTAGGTAAATGGAGATTAAAGCTAATAACGTATTGTCATACTTAAGAAGAGACGAGTATTAATTTTATATAAAAGAATAAAATTTTAAAATATATAAACCGTAACGTTATACATTTTATCAAATATATCTTTTTAAAAAATATAATGACTCTGTGATAAGATACTACTAATCCTTAAATTATATGAAGGTAGTAGTGTTAATGATCAAGCTTAAATAAATAAGATTATGTTTGTATTTGTTTATATATTTTTTTTAAGGTGTTTATATTCGGTTTGTATTTGTTTAAATTTTTAGTACCGTATTTATTTGTTCATTTTTAAAAGTGTTTGTGTTCGGTTGTTTATATGTTTGTGAACATGTTGGTTTAACATTCGCTGATATATTTGCCAAAATCGAGAAATTATACTACTAATCCTTAAATTTCTTAGGCTTCACAGTTTGAATTATAAAATTCACCATGTGTTCAATTTAGTCACTACAGTTACCATGATTTAAAATGTAAAAAAAATAAAAGGAAAAAGGAGCACCAAGTAAACAAGCTTATGCCTCATTTGTATATTTGGGCATGTCGGTATTAAGCCTTTCATTGGGCTTTCGGACCAATCAGATTTTAACTTACTACTTCAATATGCACTATATAAGACAACAATACTTATTCAATCACTGCCCCTGCAGAAGAACCTTAATAGGCTAGTGTCCCAGCTGCTCCTTTATCTTCTTAATCAAGGCGACAGTCTTTCTCGGACAGTTTCATGGTCACAAGCGGCAACCTTAAGTATCTTACAGGTGAATGACAGATTTAAAACGCCGGATCTGCTTGGATGATATCAAGAATAATAGGTTCGAACATTGAATCAAATACAGATTAACAGGGACGGAGTTGTATGGTGTTGGGAGGGGCAATCGTCCCCCAACCCCGAAGAATTTTTTTTTCTATTTTTGTCCCCATTTAAATTCTTTTAATTTTTTTTATGAATTTGTTTCCCTACTTCTAAAATTTATGTTTTGCCCTCCTCAATCCCAAATTCTAGCTCCATCCCTGTCAATTAATAAAAAAAATTAGAATATTGTTTTATATACTTGATTAAGTAGTAATTAATATCACAAAAGGAAGTTTAATGGATAACAAAAAATAGATTAGTAAAACAGTGGTAAATCGTCTATTTCTTAATCGTGCCTTTATTTTAAATTAATGGGTTTAGGGTTTAGGATTTACTATTTAAGGTTAAAAATTGTAGTTAGAGTTTACGGAATTAGGGGTATGATGTATTTTTTAAGGTATAGAGTTTAGAGCATAAAAATTAAGATTAAAGTTTAAAATTTAATTTTTTTAAGATTTTTTAACAAGATACATAGAAAGAGTTACGATGGTAAAATATTTTTACTCTGATAAAACCTCATGCATGATATTACCAACTAAATCCACCTAACGTATTTAAATGTGATATTAAGGAGCAAAAATCCTCTGTTCCTTTTCTATGCCTCCTTTGTTTTTTTAAAAAAAATTGAATTTTAAACCCTAAACCCTTATTTTCTATATCCTAAATCTTAAACTCTACCCCTAAAAATATACCTTACCCCTAATTCCTTACACCCTAACCAAAACCCCTAACCTAGAACCTTAAACCCTAAAACCTAAACCCTCTAATTTAAAGTGGAGACATGAATAGAGGCACAGAAAGGGACATAAGATTTGAACCCGATATTAAGCCTGATGTTGCCACATGCGATATGTATTATTCTTTAAATTAGTAAAAAATATATAAAAATATTATTGTCACGTTGTACGGAAATAAAACTATATAAATTAATTATAAAAAAACATGAACCTCAAAAGATATTATTTATTTGTTGTGTCTGAGAGAGATTAATGTTTGGATTTGAAATTTTCTCTAACATCAATCCATCACCACCCAACTCAACCAAAGTATTTAAGAATATCATAAAAATTCAGAAACTACTGTAATTGAATTTGGCTGAGGTAGCCATGTGGGACTATTAAAAGAAGTCCATATGCCTTAGAACCAGGAGATTTGCCATTAACACTGTTCAAGCGAGCTGTCTGACAGACAAAAAAGTAATGATCTGTAGGAAAAGTACACAAGTTGACACTAAACTGTTTAGAAGGAGATAACATAAGAGAATACACTTTTTGGGTTGTATAAGGTAAGATTTAGGGGGAAATAGGATTAAATATCAAATAAGTGATTAAACCACAGACCTTTTATTTTAAATAAGTATTTAAAATATTATTTTAAGATAAATAGGTGTTTAATATTTTTATTGTTATTATTTTAAGTTTTAATAGTTAATAATTGTTTAAAAAACTCTGTTAAATAATTAAAATTTGACATGACTTTGATTTTATTTTTTTATTTTGTGAATTTTTTAAATCTTAAATTTTTTAAAATTCACAAAATAAACCTCAAATCCCTATATTCTCAAATTTGGTCATTGTCACCGTTGTTTATCATGATATCAACGACGAAATAAAGTCTCATTTTTTCCTACTAACCCCGCACACCATTCATCATTTGATCGGTCATTGTTTGTTGTTCATTATTTTTTCTTTGTTATTACTTAACTATGTTTCGACGTTAAATACGTTTGCTAAAGAGTTTCGACAATAAGAGGATGAAAGAAATGATTTGGGGTGTTTGATGAAGAAAATGATAAGTATGTCGTCGATAATTGACAACAATAATAGTTATTATAAGGATATGAGATTAAAGGGTTTGAAGACCATTTTTAAAAAACTTAATAATTTTAAGATATTTTAAAAAAATTGGGGTTTTAAAATAAAAATAAATAAAACAAGTCACATATTATGTTTTAAAATATCTAAAATAATAACGATAAAAATATTAGATACATAAAATAATAAATCAAAAGGTTAGTTGTGTTGAGTTGAGCTAATTAAGTTAATTAAATGTAAATACATGAATATAGCCAATTGCTTGCTTGCTGGTTGCTACAAGATTTGGGTGATATGTCCGGCGTTAGGGTTTCATTTTCGTCCCTATCTTCTCCTTTAAGTCCATTTCTCTCCCCTCTCTGTTTCTAACCCATTTCCCCTATTTCATCTTAAATGTTTCTAGTACCATGGCTGCCGAGCTTCGCCTTCTCTCATTGAACCAACTACAAAATTTCGCTCAATCTCAGCAAATTCAGACCGAACACCTTCATCTTCTGTCTAACCCTATTTCGACCACTGACTCGTGGATGTGGAACTCTAAGGCTCAGCCCTATGATCAGGATAACGATTCATGGGAAGTCAGGGCCTTCGCCGAGGACACCGGAAACGCAATGGGCACAACTTGGCCTCCGAGGTCGTATACTTGCATTTTTTGCCGACGGGAATTCCGGTCAGCTCAAGCACTTGGTGGTCACATGAACGTGCACCGCCGCGAAAGGGCTCAGCTCCACCAAATACAGCCACCACCTGGTGGTGGTGCATCTGTTCCATTACTCAACCAATCCTCACCATCTTCAACTAATCAAGATTTGTCCACAAATAGTGACTTGTGCTTCCTCTACCAGTTACCTAGCCCTAATGGGGTTTTCACTTCTTCACCGATTAATAGTGCATGTTCCATTGATTCACCGGCGACTCTTCTCTGCATTCCACCATATCATCCTTCTAACAACTCGACGGTTGCGGCGGCACCACCGTCTATAAATTTTCCAGCGACGCCTCTGGGGTTAAATAGTTCTTTTTGTTACTCAACAAAAGCCGAAACTTCAACCACTTCCGCTGGTATTAATCTGAAGGAAGCATCCATTGAAGATCTCGATCTAGAGCTTCGGCTAGGTCATAGTCCAACAACATCTTGAAGGTAAAAAAAAGTAAAATAACAAAATCAAAGATCTTGAGTGTGCAATTTGTGAAAGTCGAAGGAAAGAAACAGCAAAGGCTGTAAATTCAAAGAAGAAGAAGAAGAAGAAGAAGAAGAAGGATTTTACTATTATTATTATTACTTTAATAAGAATAAATGAAAAAGAGATTAGGTTTTGAGTGTAAAAGTTTGCAGTGCAGTGTCATTATCTGGGTTACAGGTTCTTCTGAATAGATTCAGTGCCTCTTTCTAGGCATATTTTTCCCTTGGGGATTGTTTATATTAAACACAAAAGGCAATGCCATAGCCATTAATTTCTGCATTTATCCACTTGGAAAGCTAACCACTTGTACCAAAATAGAAGAAGATGGTCGATCCGAATGTAAATAGTACAATGGTAGTGGCATTGAACTATTTAGGTTCTGTTGTGTGAACTAAGGCTAAATCATAGTATAAGAAAGTTCACTGAGGTTGGCCTATCTTAAATGTTTCTAGTACCATGGCTGCTGAGGTTGGCCTTTTCTCAATGAACCAATTCCAAAAGTTCGCTCAATCTCAACAAAATCAGACCCAACACCATCATCTACTGCCTAACCCTATTTCGAGCACTAACTCGTGGATGTGGAACTGTAAGGACTAAGGCTCAACCCTATGATCATTGATCAGGATGACGATTCATGAGAAGTCAAGGCCTTCACTGAGGACACTGGAAATGCGATGGGCACAACTTGGCCTCCGAGGTCGTATACTTGCACTTTTTGCCGACGGGAATTCTGGTCAGCTCAAGCAATTGGTGATCACATGAACGTGCACCGATGCGACAGGGCTCGGCTCCACCAAATACATCTGCTACCAGGTGGTGGTGCTACTGTAGTACTGTTCCATTACTCAAACAATCTTCATAAATCTACTAAATTTGTCTTTCATTTTTCAAGGCTCAGGGAAATAACATTTACGAACCTTCAAAGCTTATACCCAAAACTTTAAGACACTCCCACTCAAGAAGACAATACAATTTTAACAAACAAGAAAAATCTCACAAAGTCGAAGTTTTTACATAATTTATCTCTCCCAAAAACCTAACACTCGAGTAAATATAACTACTAAGCTTAGAAGTGTGTTTTACGATAAAAATGACAATTAAAGTTTAAAAACACTTTTTCTATACATTAAATGTTGGTAAGTTAATTTTTTGTTATTCCATAGCTTTTTAAAGTTTTTTTTCAAACTCTCTGATAGCTTCATGATCGTTACTAGCTGTTGGGATTGGCTAGAGACGTTGATGACTTTATTTTCAGTAAATATATGTACTTTTGAATATCTCAGTATCAATATGTGGATTTCGGTATCAGTATCTGTCTTAAGAAGAAATAACTATTACAAGCAATTAGTGCAAGACGTACCAATACGTGATACTAAATCGGTACGAACCCTTACATATTGGTACGAGCTTAACCATATTGGTACAATGCTTGGCAACTGAAAATTTAGAAAACTTAAGGAAATAAAGGGTGTATCGATACATATAATGATAATGATACGAGTTTGACCTAATAGGTTGATTAATTTTTATTTAAATTAAAATTAAGATGAAATTAATATAATACATAAATAATATGAATCAAATATATAAGTATATAATTTTTTGTTAACCGTAACATTATCTCTCTCGTTAGCTATTCAACAACTAGGATAAAAATATGACTAATATAAAAATTCGATGATGATTTACGTAATTTACCCTTGTTTCTTTTGCAATTAAGACGAGACGGCAGTGCTTGGGAAAATTCCTTTCACACCAACTGGCTCAAAGCCGAAATAACGTTATCTCATTGGGATCTGTGAGTTTGGGATTAATACAAATATTAGGGTATTTTAAATTTTAAATTTAAATATTTAATTTAATTTTTAATTTTAGATTAGACATATAATTTAATTTTAAATTTTTTATATCAGATACAGATCATAGTATTTTAAGTTTTAAATTATTTGAAAATTTAAAAAATCAAAAATTTAAATTTTTATAGACGTAAATCTAGTTATATTTAATAATTTATTGTTTGTTATATTTAAAATTTTAAATTTTTCATAAATATGACCTTCAATTTAAAAAAAATAATTAAATTAAAATATATTTTTAAATAATCAAATATTCAAATATTTTTTAAAATCATGTTATAAATTTTAAAAAATAATTAAATTAAATAATTAAAATTCAAAAAGTAAATTCAAAATTCAATATTTAAAATTAAATTTTAATGTTAGAATATAGAAAACTACGAATATAGTATATTTTTAAAATTTAAAATTTAAAATTTATCGTTATAAATTTTAAAAATAAACCTCGAACAAATAATATAATTTTTATTTAGTTAATAGTGTATAATGGACAGATATCTGTAAATTATTAATAAAAGTTTTGAATTCTTCAAACAAATTTATATTAAATTGTTACTCTTTAGTTTATCAAAGAAATATATAACTTATTATTGTCATTTGTCACATGGTACGGAATTAAAACTATGTCAATTAATTATCCCATAAACCTGAAATTCAAAGCTATTTAAAATTTGCTAGAACACCAATCAATCATTACCAAACTCAACAAGAGTATTTAGGAAGACAATAAAAAGTCATAAACTACCACAATTTAATCAACTTTTAAAATAATGTT
Source organism: Abelmoschus esculentus (assembly GCA_035048815.1). NCBI lineage: Eukaryota > Viridiplantae > Streptophyta > Magnoliopsida > Malvales > Malvaceae > Abelmoschus > Abelmoschus esculentus. Next base: position 12,225,179 of record JAUCBN010000009.1, read on the forward strand.
ATATAACTACCAACCATAAGATACTCTTCAACAATGTAATAAATGTTGAAAATTTAAAATTAACGAGTTAATTTAAGTGATAAATAGTTTGGTATTGTTTAAGTAATTTTTGAGTTGTAGTTTTATATGTAAAATAATCTATGAAAATTTATATTGAAAGACATATTCATTAAAATTAAGTGTATAATATGGGTCCGTCCGAGAGTAACCAAAAAAATTGTTGTGCATCTACAATCTCTAGCAATTATCATTCAAAGCTAAAGATGGGTATTACTTATGATGCTCATAAAAAATGTTTTGACCATTTATGAGATTCTTTATATTGTATACAACTACCCGATAAATTATTAGGTGAACCTTGTTCACCACGTTATCCGTGATCTCAAGCAATCAAAGTAGTTATTAGGTGTTATTTAAAGATGAATGATTCTGATTACTTGGACCATGGATGACGTGGTGAACAAGTTGACCTAATAATCTCTTATAACTACACATATAGTTTTAATATGGTTAAATTGTGCTATTAGTCCCTTTACATATGCTCAAATTATTGATTTAATCTTTATACTTTAATTTTATATGCTCAAGTTCATGTATCAATCTGAAAAATAAAAGAAGTTCAAATACCTAATTAGACTGAAAAAAATAAAGTACCAAGTTAAATCTTGAAATCAAATTTAAGTACCTAACTGAATAAAAAAAGTTTATTAAATTGAATCTTAAAATCAAATTGAAGTAACAAAATGTATATTTACCCTAATTGAAACTACTTGTTAGTCTGAGTTAAAATGTGATTATAGTTTTAAAAAAGTGATAAACTGCATCGATAGTCACTGAATTTTTAGGACGCTTTTAACATGTTCGAAAATAGTATAAGATTTTTGTTAGAGGGATTGAATTTTCGTATTTTTTGTGGCTAATAGCGTTGACTAGAGACTTAAACTGTGATTATGATCATGGTTTTAGTTTACTATTTGTTTATAATTATAAATATAACATATAATATTATAATAATTATGAATCGTTATTTTTTACGATAATAATTTCAAACGATACTAAGATGATGATATTAGAACGTTATTTAAATATCCGACACTAATAATATAGGTGTTAGTGTAGGGAGAAATTATAGAAATATTGTGACTGAAAATTTTAATTCAAAAAATATTGTTTTCACCCCATTATTTTCCCATTATATTGTGATTTATTGTTGAGTTCAGAAGGCCGGGTTTTTTTTTCAGCCCATCTTTGAACAGTGAATTAATAAAAATAATAAACATTGTTCAAAGACGGAGGAAAGCAATCAGTCTTTGAATAGTGTTTTTTTCACTCAACTATTATTTCAATAGTAAAACACTGTTCAAAAACAGGTTTCTTTCACCCGTCTTTAAACAGTGCTTATTATTTTTATTAATTCACTGTTCAAAGAAGGGTTAAAAAAATCCGGTCTTCTGAACTCAACAATAAATCACAATATAATAAAAAATAATTAGATGAAAACAAAAAAATTTTAATTAAAATTTTCAATCACAATATTTTCGTAATTTCTCCCTTAGGTAGGATTATATAAGACCAACAATCTAATATGCAGCTAACTCTACTTACCTACAAAGCCTGCAACAGCACCACCACACAGGTAGCCAAAATGTAAGATTAAACCCCATCTCTTACCATGTCATTTCCTTGTTTGAAATCCCAATACCAGTATTGTGTCCTCTTTGTCACCTCAAACATACAAACTCATGATTCCTTGTAAACTCTTTAAATTCAAAACACCTTGATTGCATGTGTATCTGTCTGTCAAACCATGTAATAGGGGGAGTAATTAATATTCACATAGATGGGATACACAAATATAATTGTGGTCCATTCCATTCCACAGGAGACAGTGAACACAGTGACCCACAAAAACTCATGGCCCCAAATTGAATTTGGATGAGCTAGCCATGTGAAGACTCCATGGCTTCATGTGGCACTGGTAAAACAAGACCACGCGCCATAGAACCAGGAGATCAAGTTAGCAGTCCGAGAGTGCTTAAGACAAAACAGTAATTAATCTGCTGGAAAAGTAGACAAGTTTATACTAAACTGGTTAGAAAGAGCGTATACTTATTGGGTTGGCTGAGGCAAGATTTAGGATGGTTTTGCCATATCAGTTCTTGTAATCTGGCATGGTATTGTTAGGTCAATGAAAATGATGGTTATGACGAAGATAGGCAATGTTTTGCGAGACATAATAAATACGGTAAGAATATGTACGATACTGAAAAAGTTTTGCAGAGATAAGGGGTTGGGTTGGACCACCTTCACTTTCCTACTAAATTCGCTGCAAATTGTAATGCCTGCCTAACCCTATTTCGACCGCTGCCTCGTGGATGTGGAACCCTAGGGCTCAGCCCCATGACCCGGATGACGATTCATGGGAAGTCAGGGCCTTCGCCGAGGACACCAGGAATGCGATGGGCACAACTTGGCCACCGAGGTCGTATACTTGCACTTTTTGCCGACGGGAATTCCGGTCAGCTCAAGCACTAGGTGGTCACATGAACGTGCACCGCCGTGACAGGGCTCGGCTACACCAAATACAGCCACCACCTGGTGGTGGTGCTACTGTTCCATTACTCAACCAAACTTCCCCATCTTCAACTAACCAAGAATTCGCCACAGATACTGGCTTGTGCTTCCTCTATCAATTACCTAGCCCTAATAGGGTTTTGAGTTTCACTTCTCCACCCATGAACACTGCATGTTCCATTGATTCACCTTCGAGCCTTCTCTCCATTCCACCATACCATCCATCTAACAACTCGACGGTTGCGGCGGCACCACCGTCTATAAATTTTCCAGCGACGCCTCTGGGGTTAAATAGTTCTTTTTGTTACTCAACAAAAGCCGAAACTTCAACCACTTCCGCTGGTATTAATCTGAAGGAAGCATCCATTGAAGATCTCGATCTAGAGCTTCGACTAGGCCATAGTCCAACAACACCTTGAAGGTAAAGAAAAGTAAAATAACAAAATCAAAGATCTTGAGTGTGAAATTTTTACCTTCACATATTTCCAGTTTGAGATAGTTTAGTTTTTTATTAACTTGGTTGAGTTTTTCTTACATCAATGCTTGATATAAATTTTTTTATTTACTTATATGTGTGAAAGTTGAAGGAAAGAAACAGCAAAGGCTGTAAATTCGAAGAAGAAGAAGGATTTATTACTTCCTTTTCTTCTTATTATTATAAGAATAAAATGAAACGGAGATTAGGGTTTGATTGGAAAAGCTTGCAGTGCAGCGTCATTATCTGGGTACAGGTTTTTTCTGATAGATTCAGTGCTTTATCTCTAGGCATGTTTTTCCGTGGGGATTGGTTATATTAAACACTAAAGCAACGCCATTTTTAGGATTTTCGACCTATAATAACCTAATTTAAGGATAAATTTTAAGATTTATTAAAATAATTTAAAATAGTATATATTATAAAAAATAATATTAAAAATGTGTCTAATATTTGATTGAATAGTAATTTTACCCCTTAAAATATTTTTTCAACCAATTTGACTCTTAATGTTTTATTTTAGGTTAAAATATATTATTTACGGATAAAATTATTGGTCAATTACATATATATGATTTGAAATAACGTGATAAACCTACACGATAGTGCACGTTGCGATAACAATATTATGTAGGAAAATATGTTGAATTTATAGAATGAAATATCAATCAAAATAATTTTATAAATTTTTTTAATACATCGGTCTGACATGTTATTTTAAGTTATTTATCTTAAAGTTGACAGTTTTCGTTTATGAAAGAGTTATTTTAATAAAAATAAAATATTAGGGATTAAATTATTATGACACTTTTTTGCATTAGGTTTTTTGAGAATATTTAGGTTGATTTTTTTATAATTGTTCTCAAGTTTTGAAACTTAAAAGACAAGTTTTGAATCTTGTCGAAAAATCATCAATTCAAAAATTAAATTTCGAAACTAAGCTAAATCATTGAGCATAGAAAAATAAGTTAAAAGTCTATTTGAAGTCGATATATAATACGAAAAAAATTTATTTAAATATTTCTATTATAAAATAAATATAAATAAATTAAAGTCTATTTGAAGTTGATATATTATACGTAAAAGTTTATTTAAATATTTCTATTATAAAAATAAATATTTTAGTCCATACACTAAAAGTTAAATTTTTTTTCTTCTATTATAAAAAAAATATTTTAATCACTATACTTTTGAAGAATGAATATTTGGTCAAAAAGTCTAAATTTATAGTTAATTAGTCTAAATATTTTGGTTCGAACATATTTTAGGTCTTTCTCAATTTTAAACTTAAATAAATTAATCTCTCTCGAAATATTTTTTTTGCGAACTTCTACGTTTTTTAAACATTTATGAAATATAAATGTAAAATTATTTTCTATTTTATTTAAAATTATATTGTCTTTACTAATAATAATATTATATTTACAAGTTAAAATATTAAAAATATATTTAAAATGTTCAATCGAAAATTTATATTGAATTTTCTTAAAATTTTTAGATTTGGAACGAAAATAAGAGTTTAATTAAAAAATGATGCAAAATTCAAAAAAGCCATTTAAAATTTTCAAAAAAAATATAGAATTATATATATTTCTATTTTACTTTATTTAAAAATTATTCAATCATAATTAAATATGTGTTATATACCGAACAGATTTTTTTATTTACTCACTTTAAAAATATATTAAATAAATTAAATTTTTTTCAAGAGTGATCAAATTGCTCGATTTTAAATTTGATTTTCAATCAATTCTCAATTAATTTGGTATCCATTTAACTTGTGAACTAGTGGTTGGACTTGATAGAATTTAGGGACCGATTTAAAACTTTAAAAAATAGAGATTTAAATTAAAAATTTTCAAAAAAATTTAAAGGGTTTGATTTATTATTATTATTATTATTATTATTTGCTTAAGGGTGTTTAATGATCTTGATCTTTAAAAAAAATCAATTAAGCCTAAATTTATTTTACAACCAATTAAGCCCTTGAATCAATAAAATTAATTAATTTAATCTTTTTATCAATTTTGACCATCAATTTTCACAATTTTTTCTTAACATATTTTTGTTATGTGATAGACTACAATTTTATCATATGAAATTTATAATTTTTTTAGGAAACTATTTTTAAAAGTTTTTTAGAATTTTAAATTTTTTAAATAAATAAAAAATCTATAAATATCAAGAGAAATTATTATGACATGATATGTTACGGTAATTAATCCAAAAAAACTATTGGATTTAACGGTTAATGTTGGTTAAAAGGGTGAATTGATAAAATTTTAAAATATATACAAAAATTTCAATGGATTAATTGATTATTTTTTAAAAAATTCAAGGGTTCATGATACCCTTAACCCGTTTTAAAAAATAGAAAACCTAAATAAAAAATTTTAAAATTGAGTGTCTTAATGAAAAGTTTTAAAAATTATATTATGAGTCGTTCTTGTCACGTCATTTATGAGATTAATCAATCAAAATCATCTATTTAATTATTTTTTTACCTTATCATTTTTACCAAATGAATCTTCACTTCACTTGATAAAAATTAATTTTAAACGTAATTTATATTAAATATTAGTGAAGATTCAATCTTGACTAAGAATATATATTCATCTTGTTTTAAGTAAGTTAAAGAATCAATAACATAAAGATTAATTAATTAGCGTATCGACTAAAAATATTCATTTTATTTTATTTTATATGAGTTCGAATCTTATAAAGATCAAAAACGTAAAATGAATTAGTATATATGTAAACTTAATATTAGAAAAATGAGTAACTCAAATGAATATAATACATTAAAACAAATATCGATAAATACGAGTAATATATAACATTTTATCAAACATAATAAATCGAGTTGAAAGAATCTTTAATAACAAACATTTACGATATTTAATCTAAATTAGTTAAACATTAAAACAAATATCGATAAATATAAAAAAGTAAATATTTTTTTATATCCTTAATTAAGGAGTAATTAGTATCACAAAACAAGTTTACGGGATAAGAAATATTAGCTTAAAAACTTTCACGCATACGTTACGGGATTATTATCTTCTTCTTAAAAAATATATCTAATAAGATGTATAATACAACCGTTTATATATCATAACACTTTTTTTTTCTTTCTGATATAAGATTAATACCCTATCGTTTCTCAAATCCACCTAACTTATTTAAATGTGACATTATGCATGATGTTACCACGTGGGATATGTGTTGTTGAGAATTGAAGTTGTAATTTATAATATATGAGTATATGTTTCATTACATAATGCACCCAATCTTCAAAGAAAAAATGGTACAAAATTTATATATTTTTTTGCTCAAAAATAGAATTAAAACTATATAATATGTTCCTTTTATGCTTTATAGATCCCCATAGGACAAGGAAATAGCACTGTCTTAAAAAAAAAAAAACCTATAATAAATCAATATAATTTCCTACAAACACCAATTTCTTCAGACAATGTATATGGTACGGAAATAAAACTATATAAATTAATTAGCCAACATACTTGAAATTTAAAGATATTTATTTTTGTGTGAGAAGGAAAAATTAATGTTTGGATTTGTAATTTGCCATAACATCACTCAATCATCACCAAACTCAACAAAAGTATTTAGAAAAATAATAAAAATTCAGAAACTACTCAAATTTAATTAAGTTTTAAAATATGTTAAACTCTTCGACAATTTAATTAACTAACATTTGTATTAATTATTTTAAAATATTTTTATGATTTTTATGTTTTATTATATTTTTTATTGATGGTTAATTTAAGTTTGTACTTTTTATATTTTTAATCTAAATGTTTAATAATTTGAGCCGACAAATTGACTTGAGATTTGAGATTCAAAATCAATTTAAACATGATATCCAGATTTCATCAAAAACATAAAATAAATCAAATTAAACCGAAATCGACTCAATTTTTAGTTACATGGATATGAACTTGATCCATTTTTAATCAAACCGAATAGATCCGAATTAATTTTTAAATGAACCAAATAGACTCGAATCAAAATCATTCGAGCCAAAAGTAACTTGAACTGAATACAACCCGAAATAAAAAAAAATATATCAAAAGAAATAATAAAATATTTGATGTAAAATGTCACGCAACTCACTAAAAAGTCAAATATATTAACTTTTAAAGCTGTCTTTATATTTAAAAAATTGATCCGACCTAAAAATCCAACTGAAATATATCGATCTCTTATTGAGCCGATTTTAACTCGACCTAAAAACATCTGACCCGAAAATTCCAGACCCAAAATCATTCGACTCAAAAATCAATATGTGATCTAATTTGACTTGAATTAAAATCAAACCAGACCATATTCAATTCGAATTAAACCAAAACTAAATATAAATAAAATTGAACCTAATATAAACTAAAATAACCCGAATCAAATCTGATTCAAATAATCTACCTATCACCTAAAAACGTCTTGCCTAGAGATCGTTTGGACCACTTTCACTTCCCCTCTCCTAACTTCGCTGCCAATTGTCATGCACCGTTGTTCGAGGAATGGTACTTTCATACAATTACAACATCCCATGGTTATTCGATTCCTCGATCCTTTGCTTCTGATTTTGAGTTAAAAATCTATGCTTCCAACAAATACCAAAAATGTACATCCGGAACAATTTCATATATATATATATATATATATATATATATATATATATATATATATATATAATCGTCTTAACTCTTTGATTTATTAATCGAGAAAATGTAACATTATATATATATATATTGTCTTAACTCTTTGATTTATTGTTAATAAGACATAACAGTATTTGTTTTAGAGTATATTTCCAATCATTAGATTTTGATCGTTCAATCACTGTGCTGATATTACTGGTATTCGAAACCCGTAGCCTTTAAAAACAACAATCGTTCCTTTAACCACTGAGCTAAGATGGTTCGTTATTTAAGCATAAAGATAATTTTTATCCTTAACGTTTATAATTTTTATCATTTTGGCCCTTATCCTTTTTGGGGATAAATTTAGCCCTTGACCTATGTCTTTTTAACAAATAACTCATTTTTTAATTACCATGATAACTGAACCATTAAAAATTTAATAATGATGACATGTCATATATATGTAATAATATATTTTAAATGACTTAACTTCTAGTATATTAAATACATACAAGCGAAATATAGTTTTATTCCAATTAGGGATGTAAAAGGCTGACCCGACCTGGAAACCCGCCTGAAACCTATTCGAGTCAGAACTTGATTTGACCCAGGAATGTAATGACCCGAACCTGATCTGTATCCGACTATTGTTAACCCGAACCCGAGTTGGACCTGTTACTGTAGTAATCGAACCCAAACTGTATCCGACCGAGAATGACCTGAACCCGATTTTAACATGTTATTGTAGACCTGAAACCCGACCTGTATCCGACTGAAACGAACCCGAACTCGAGTCTGACCTGGCAAATAACCAATATTACCTGACTGAATCGACCCGAGACTTGATTTTACCCGACCTGTTTTGAACTCGACCTGTTTTGAACACGACCTGATAAATGACCTGACTTATTTTGTACCCAACCTGTTATTAAACTGAACTAATATTAACAAAACTTAATATTTACATGACATATAATTAAATATACTATAATTTGATGAATTTAAAATATTGATTAATATAATTAGGCTTAAAAAATAGAATTAGACATAAGAATTAATTTAGGATTAATATTTAAATATAGTATTACATATTTAATTAATTTAATTTATTTAATATTTTATTTAATTTTAATGTATTTAATTTTAATTATAATTTTAAATTAAATACATACATTATATTAGTAATATACATACATTAACTCATAAACAAATTAAATACATATATTAGTATACATTTAAGTATATATATATAATATATTATATATTAAAGTATATTATATATGTATTAAATTGTATTATATACATAGTATATATTAATGTATATTATATACATATATTAATGTATACATCTAATATATATCTTATATACATATATATATAAGTATATATATATATATATTATATACATATACATATATTTTTATTAAGTACTTTAAGTTAAATTGATTTGACTTTTGAAATAAATTTAAAATTAAAATTTTAAGGGAATTTTTTTGATTTTGGGAAGAGGGTTTGATTTTAACATGGTGAGTAGGGGGAACTTTTGATTTTGGGAGGGGGATTTGATTTTAACCGGATGTGGAAGGGAGAATTTTTTTATTTTAGCTTTTAGGGGGCTGACTTTTGATTTTCGGGGATTTGAGGTATATTATATATTATATATATATATATATTATATATGTATATTATATATATAATATATGTATAATACATATCACATGTGCATATTATATATGTATATATAGTAGATGTATAATACATATTATATATATGTATAATATGATACATATATATACATTAAAAATAAATATGTATGTATGATATATATAATGTATATATGTATAATACATATATATAATATATATAACATTACATATTTACATAATTAACATATATATGTATAATGTATTAATACATACTAACACATATGACATATTAAGTTATTAACATACTTATATATAATACGTGTACTAAACTACTAATACTATATATTAATACATATATTAAAAATTAATATATATGTTAATATGTATGATATATGTATAATATATTATATATATACATATAACATACATATATATAATACGTATACATATAGATTATAGCATACATGATATATATTAATATATACATGTACTATATACTAATTACTATATACAATTATACATATACATATGTTATATATATAATATACATTTACTAATTATTATATATACATGTACATATACATATAACATACATATATGATATATTGATATATATATATATTAATATATTAATGCACTATGTATAATACTATTACTACTACTAAATACTAATCTACTATCACTATGTATACATATAACATACATTAATACATATATTATATATATGAATGTTAGAATGTATTTATGTAGTTATGTATTATGTACAATTAATAATTGTATACATTATAAATATATTATACATACGTTATACATATAACACATCTAATTACTAGACATCTAATTATCAATATATATTATATAAATATTTATATTAGTTATTAAATTATTAATGTGTTATATATATTGTGTAATGTATACCATATTTTAATATATATTATAATTTTATTTTCTCTCTATATAATATCAATTCATCTATAGTATTATTTCATAAATGGTATTATGCCATAAATAGTATTATTCCCTATTCTAGTATTATTTTACTTCTAAAAATAATATTATTTCATATATATTATTAATCCATATATAGTATTATTCTATTTCCAAAAATAATATTAGTCCATTTATAGTATTATTCCATATATAATATATTTTTTACATATAGTATAAATTCCTTATATAGTATTAATTATATATATATTATTATTTCATTTATAGTATAAATTTTATATATTATCTAAAATTTATTTTTAATTTTTGAAATATATTAAACTATAGTATAATTATAAATTTATTTTTAATACTTTTAATTATTATTAAGTTATAATTTTTGTAATTTAGTCCTTATAACTTACAAGTTATTTTTTAATCGATTATTACTGATTTTTCTAATTTACTTTAATGTTTCTAATTTTTAATTTTTGTAATTGAGTCCTTACAAGTTAATGTTGATTTTTTAAATTTTTAAAATTTAATCTTTAACTTTATGGTCTAATATTTATTCGTTTTTTACGTATTTACACAAAATCAAAATTAATAATTTAAATTACTATGAATATAAAATCAAAATTAATTCGACTTGAAATGAACCCGACCTGAAATGCAACTGAACTGAAATGGACCCGAACTGAAATCTACCCGACCTAAAATAAAACTGTCAATTATCCGATTGGACCTGAACCGTTTGAACCCGTCCTGAAATGGATCCAACCTGAAACGGACCCGACCTGAAATGGACCCGACTTGAAATGGACCCGCACCCGACCCGAATTGAGTCAAAACGTCAAATCAACCTGAAATGACTTGTATCCGATTTTACCCGACCTGACAATACCCTACTTGAAACCCATCCGAGTAACTGTTTTTACATCCCTAATTCAAATCTAAAAATATAAAATAATTAAAATTCAAATAAAATATTAAAAATTAATTAAATCTAAAACAAAGGTTACTAAACATTTTCAACCTTAACTATAGTAAAATTAAAATTTTATCTAAAAAGGTATGAACATAATCCGAAAAGAAAGTGTTTTGTATAGTTTGTTAGCGGTGAATCAAAAATAAAGGATTTTGATAATAATCAATTAGATTTTTATTATTTTAGTTTAGAATTTAGATATTTTATATTTAATCTAAATTGGAGTTTTAGGGTTTTATAAAGATATTTTAGTTTAGTTAGGGTTGAGAATATTTAGTAAATTTTTGTTTTGGATTTAATTAATTTTTAATATTTTATTTAAATTTTATACTGAAATAAAATTATATTCTATATATATATTTAATAGGTTAGATTCTATGTCATTTAAAATATATTATCACATATTTATGACATGTTATCATTATTAAATTTTTAACGGTTTAGTTATCATGGTAGTTAAAAATAAGTTATTTGTTAAAAGGCATAAAGATAATTTTCAACCTTAACGTTTATAATTTTTGTCATTTTGACTCCTATTCTTTTTGGGGATAAATTTAGCCCCTAACCTATGTCTTTTTAACATGTAGCTCATTTTTTAACTACCATGATAACTGAACCGTTAAATTTAATAATGATGACATGTCATATATATGTAATAATATATTTTAAATGACTAAACATCTAATATATCAAATACATATATGTGGAATATAGTTTTATTCCAATCTAAAAATATAAAACAATTAAAATTCAAATAAAACATTAAAAAATAATTTTTTATTCATTAAAAATTAATTAAATCTAAAAAAAGGCTATTATACATTCTCAACCTTAACTATAGTAAAATTAAAATTTTATCTAAAAAGGTATGAACATAATTTGAAAATAAAGGATTTTGTATAGTTTGTTACCGGTGAATCAAAGATAAAGGATTTTGATAATAATCAATTGAATTTTTATTATTTTAGTTTAGAATTTAGGTATTTTAGTTTTAATGAGTTTTACGGTTTTATAAAGATATTTTAGTTTAGTTAGGGTTAAGAATATTTAGTAATTTTTTGTTTTAGATTTAATTAATTTTTAATATTTTATTTAAATTTTAATTGTTTTATATTTTATACTGAAATAAAATTATATTCTATATATATATATGCATATATTTAATAGGTTAGATTCTATGTCATTTAAAATATATTATCATATATATATATATGACATGTTATCATTATTAAATTTTTAACGATTCAGTTATAATGGTAGTTAAAAATGAGTTATTTGTTAAAAAGACATAGATCAAGAGCTAAATTTATCAAAAAAAGTAAGTTTAAAAAGTCAAAAATTATAAACGTTAAGGGTGAAAATTATCTTTATGTCTATTATTTACTTCCTATGAATTGGATAAAAGCATTAACAGGCTCAAGGGCATTTTTCAATGTGGGGTTATTGATTTTGGATTTGAATACCTTTTTTTCCTCACAACAGGCCTTTCTATTCTAATACAGAACACAAAGATATTTGGCATTGACCCCCTAAAGTCCATATATTTAGAGATTTTAACATTTTAGCTTGTGAAACGCAAACTCTACGCTCTTCCCTTCTCTTCAAGTCTCCAATGGCAACTTCTAACGTGAAACAAGCACTGGGCAATCTGAACAAGGAATCGTTTGTCTCACTTCTGACAAAGATCATAGGGGAATCCAAGTTCCTTCAAAACAACCCTCCAGAACTGATACCAGAAGAAGACAGGGTGGTGAACCATGTACTAGATTGTCTACGACCTTACAGCACAGAAACTGGGGGTGGACCTTTGGTTATTAACCATGTTACTTATTTCCCTGGAAGAGGAAATCTCATTGTCGAGTATCCTGGGACGCAGCCTGGGAAGATCTTGTCTTTTGTGGGTATGCACATGGATGTCGTCACCGCTAACCCCAATGATTGGGTACTCACTCTACTTTTAATCTTTTTGTAATTTGTTCTTTCCAATGTTGTTATACTATTTGATTTTGGGTTGACATTTTTTTATTATCCAAATTCCAAAACTTTGTATTTGTCTGAAGTTTGATTTTTTGTGTTAAAATAAAGGTTTTTCTGGGATTCAGGGGTTAATTTCTTGTTTTCTGGGTTTGTTTTCGCATTGAATATAGAATTGTAATTGAGATGGTGAATACTATGGATTTTGGTTTTGTGAATTTGGTTAGTCTTGACCCTTCTTTTGTTTGAATTTGGTTTTGGGATATAAAAATCTTTTTGTTGTTGTTGTTTATGGATTTGATATAGCTTTCAATGCTTGAGGATTGATTAGTTGCAGTTTCGATGTCACGAATCATTTCAAGTACACTATGAACTATGATATTATATTTTGTCTAGTTTGTACCAAAATTTGGATGTTAAAACTGAAATGTGTTGATGGTTTTTACTTCATATGATAATTGTATTTTCAGGAATTTGATCCTCTCTCGTTGAGCATTGACGGTGACAAACTTCGCGGCCGTGGAACTACCGATTGTCTGGGACATGTGGCCCTTGTAACTGAACTAATGAAGAGACTTGCTGAGACAAAAGTGAAACTAAAATCAACCGTCGTTGCAGTTTTTATAGCCAATGAAGAGAACTCAGCAATAACCGGAGTTGGTGTTGATGCACTAGTGAAGGCTGGTCTGCTTGATAAACTGAAGGGAGGCCCACTGTGCGTATTTGTAGTATGAATCGTGTTTCAAATGTTAAAAAATAAAGGTTATTGTTATTGCCCTTTCTCATTCACTAATTCATAGGATTTCACAGTTTCTGGATTGATACAGCTGATAAGCAACCTTGCATTGGTACTGGTGGTATGATACCTTGGAAACTTCATGTGACGGGGAAGCTCTTTCACAGCGGTTTAGCACACAAGGTATACCGTGTTGCCTAATCAAATTCTAATCATTCTTTGTAAAAAAATTGGAAATCCGAATATAACCTGTTGAAATAGTTGGTGATTATTTGGTTTTCTGATGGAAAAAATAATCTTTGTTTTTCCTTGAGAATATCTCTATGAACCTTTTGTGCTGTTCACAAATTTTACAAACTGATTTTTTGGTTCTTTACAAGGGGAAAAATTAAGGATATTCATGTTTTTCCGTTCTCCATTAACATTGAAGTTGTTATCTGCAGGCCATAAATGCATTGGAGCTTGGCATGGAAGCAATTAAAGAGATCCAACTACGGTTTTATAAGGACTTCCCTCCCCATCCAAATGAGCAAGTGTATGGATTTGCTACACCATCAACCATGAAACCAACACAATGGAGTTGTAAGTTTTAAACCTTAGATTAGCGAGTTATTCGTGAGAATAAAGGTTATTCCTCAATGAAATTCTTTAGTGCAGATCCAGGTGGTGGAATCAATCAAATTCCTGGAGAGTGTACAATATCGGGAGATGTTAGGTTTGTTGCATTTTCAGAATGTTTGTAGAGTCTCTTGAAAAAAAATGTGTTCTTACTTGGACCTTGTTTCGGGTTGCAGGTTAACTCCTTTCTACAAGTAAGTAACTCTCAAATATGATTACATCTTTCGAGTCATTTGCTGGTGAAAGATCTTTTACTCTTTCCCAAACAAAATTGCTAGCCAATATTTCTTCTTTGAGAATTTTTGGTACTCTATCTCAGTGTAAAAGATGTAATGACGAAGCTACAAGAATATGTAGATTACATAAATGAAAATATAAGCAAGCTAGACACACGGGGTTCTGTTTCAAAATATATCCTTCATGATGAAAACATTAGAGGAAGGTATGCCTTGTTTCCGCTTTCTTTGTAAAACAAACTTGTTCTAGGCAAAGTTAAGCTTTTTATTTACTCTATATCTGTTTACAGCCTTACCTTGACTTTTGATGAGGCAATGTCCGGAGTTGCTTGTGATCTCGATTCTCGTGGATTCCATGTATTGTGCAAAGCTACTGAAGAGGCAGTTGGGCATGTCAAGCCTTACTCAATTACTGGAAGTTTGCCACTCATTCGAGAGCTGAAAGTGAGATACACTCTCTCGCGCACACACATACACACACTACTGGTTATGGTATATTAGTAGTTCCTGGTTTTCTTTGAAACCGTCGTTGTCTAATTGATTTTGCTCATTTTCTCAGGATGAAGGTTTCGACGTACAAACTACTGGTTATGGTATGAGAACATTATCACATTATGCATTTTGCATTTAAGTTAGTAAAGTCTATCACAGATAGTGAGAGACTTGACTGTATAATTAAGTTAATGTTTTAAAATCATCATGGCTGATACTTATCGAAGTAAGCTACACGGCCACATTATGTAGATTGAAGTTAGGTATCCTTTATCTACGATGTCATGCCATGGATATCTTTTGAATATAGGGGTACCTATAGAGAATTACTTCAAACCTTTGGGCCTATCTACTGTTCAATATGCTTTTGGAAGTAGCTGGATTCAACAGCATAGAATCGTTAGAAGGTTGCAGGAGATCATGAAATATCTAAGAATGCTTCATTTTGTACTCAAACCTTATATGATATGTGCAGGTTTAATGGCGACGTACCATGCCAAGAACGAGTACTGCCTTCTTTCGGACATGTGCGAGGGTTATCTCGTTTTTGCTAGCATCATCTCTCAATTAGAGGATTGAAGACGACAGATTATATATGAACTAAATAAGAATCCTGATTCTTCTCCCATCAATAATTATGACATTTGAACTGTTTGTATGAACATTAGCATATAGGTGCCAACTGCACAAATTTACTGCTAGTTTACTGTGGTTTTTAGTTATTTATGTTGTTTGTTGACGTGGATTTGTGTGTAGCAAACTTGGTTCAAGATGAATTCAGGGTTTAATGCAGTTGGTTCATAAAGTTATCATTGACTTAACCGAGTTTGAGCTTGAGTTGAGTCAGTCGAGTTTTGACCGAGCTTTGATCGAATAGTGTTTGAATAGCTCGCGATCTATCTTGTCTCATTTACAGCCCTAAATAGAAATCCGTCTTTGACCTTTAAGTGATCAAGATTTAGAATCTTAATATTATGAATGGGAAGACTAAGTTGAGAAGGTTGTCCCGATAATGAATATCTGCAAAACTTGATATAAATTAGTCGACTAATAAGTTAGAAAGGTAATATTGTAAATAAAAAAATCCCATGAATTGTCCTCCTAAATTAATTTACTTCATTTATGACATGGAGATTCAGATACAACTTACGAGGCTATTAGCATTGCAATGTGTTAGCCATCCTTTCCCTATGTTTTGGGAGAGAATGAAGGCCTCTCTTACGTTATCAGCTATAGCCTACACGTGAGTTCTGCTTTCACGGCTGTACAGTCAGCATTCACCAACCACGCCCTTTGGTTTGGTGGGAGCCAGAGGGAATCACTGGCAAGTTGTTGTCCTCTGCCTGTAAATCCTCAATCTCCGAACCATAAACCAAAAGCAAACAAACAATCCCAGCACAACCACAAATCTCCCCAGTTCTGTTGCTTTGTGTGAAATCATCTCTTCACCAGAGTTGTTGGTCTTCAACTCCCTCATCCCAACCAGTCTCTTGTGGCTCTCAATCCTACCCTCAGAATCCATTTTTAAGCCTTTTAACTTAACCCCTCAAAAGAAAGCAACTTTGAGGGGGCCTTTTTGCTTGAAAGGCTCTGTCACTTTCTGGTATTGATTCTGCTCTGCATCTCCTTTTGGTTCATTTCTGAGTTTTGAAGACAAATTTTTGGATCTGATTAATGGGTTTTGTTCTTTCCTTTTTAAGCAGATTTGAGAAATTGAGTTGGGACTTGATACTCCATCAAATTCGGTTTAGTTTCATTTTGTTGCGTTTTTAAGGTAAGATCCCTTCGAATAGTGTAAGACATTGGTTTTTTTAACTCTGTTATGTCTGAATTTAATCCATTTGCCATAATCTTTTTGTCTTTTCCAGTTCCCATTTTCAGGGAACTACCCTTTGTTTCTTAACTTCGATTGAACTTGCTGATTTTACGTTTTAATAATAATCCAAAGTTCTACAAATAGATGCAGAACTCATTGTTTGTGATGTTGTAACTAAAGCATTCAACTTTATACTAAATAAACAACAAAAACTAGTTGCAAATTAAGATTTTGATGTCTTGTAATCAAGTTTTAATTCCATTATGAAGGTAAAAACACTTCCCCATTCAATGTTTTCGATGCCACTTATTTGCTTTAATACATGCTTAACATCTGCACAGATGGGAGACGTAGCTAAGGACCTAACATCTGGAACTGTGGGAGGAGCAGCACAGTTGATAGTTGGGCACCCTTTTGATACCATCAAGGTGAAGCTTCAAAGCCAGCCTGCTCCGCTCCCTGGTCAGCCGCCTAAGTTTGCAGGTGCTATGGATGCTGTGAAGCAGACTTTAGCTGCTGAAGGCCCCAGGGGCTTGTATAAGGGTATGGGGGCTCCACTAGCCACTGTTGCAGCCTTCAATGCTGTCCTCTTTACGGTGAGAGGCCAAATGGAGGCATTTCTGAGATCTGAGCCCGGAGTCCCCCTCACTATTAACCAGCAGGTCATTGCTGGGGCTGGGGCTGGTGTTGCTGTCTCATTCTTAGCTTGCCCCACTGAATTGATCAAATGCAGGTCAGCTTAATGGCTTTCATATTCCCTTTCTTGGGTTAATTGCTTGATACGGCTTCGGATTGTGGTCCAAAATCTAATTTGATCCCAAATTTCAAAACGTTCCTAATTGAATATCAACTCATATTCTGGGGTCTGATGTTGTAAGCAGGTTGCAAGCTCAGAGTGCGTTGGCAGTTGACACTGGCTCAGCTACTGTGGCAGTGAAGTATGGAGGTCCAATGGACGTAGCCAGGCATGTGCTGAGGTCCGAAGGTGGTGCAAGGGGTCTCTTCAAGGGCTTGGTTCCCACCTTGGCTCGTGAAGTTCCTGGAAATGCTGCAATGTTCGGTGTCTATGAAGCATTGAAGCAATACATGGCAGGAGGAACCGACACATCAAAACTAGGAAGAGGGTCCTTGATTGTAGCCGGAGGCTTGGCTGGCGCTTCGTTCTGGGCCTCAGTCTACCCAACTGATGTTGTCAAGAGTGTACTACAAGTCGATGATTACAAGAACCCCAAATACAGAGGCTCCATGCATGCCTTCCGGTCCATCTTAGCATCCGAGGGAGTGAAAGGTCTTTACAAAGGTTTCGGTCCTGCCATGGCACGAAGCATCCCTGCAAATGCAGCATGCTTCTTGGCATATGAAGTGACAAGGTCAAGTTTAGGCTAAACAATTGCTGTTGTTGTTGTGGTTAAAATTTTAACCTTGTTAATTATCATATTTGCTTCTGTCAAAGCCATTTTCTGTCAAGGAACGATGATGTTTTAATTGGTTGCCTGGTTTTCTTTGTTCCATTACATTAATGCAAATCACACCCATATTTACACGATGATGCCAAATCATTAGTAAAGTTCAATGTATAGAATCAATGAAGCAATTGGTTGTCTTACCTGGTGTAGGGTGGAATTATGTCGTACTTAGTTTGGTAAGAAAATATATCCATTTTTTAATTTAGTCCTTCAACTTGTACGTATTAACATTTTGATCATTTGAGTATTAAATCTTTAATAATGATTAATATTTTGACCATCTAATTATTAGGTCATATAATAACATTTTGACAATCTACATTTTTCAAAATAAGATTGATTAATAATATAAGTGATCAAAATAAAATAGGTCGACAATATAATATTTGATTATCAAAATCAAATAAATTTAAAGCAGAATGGGTTACCAGTGTTATTTATTCTAATATGTAATAAGTTTTTTATTAACGAATAAAACTCAGTTGTTGTTTTTACTAGTAAGAAAAATTGGTAAAATATAAATGATAAATCAATTTATAAATTGTTATTAAATATTATTAATGATAAATAATTACTAAAATGTAAATGATAAATGAGTTCTAAATTTATAGAAAAAATTAATGATTGAGTGAATAAAATATAAAAAAAAATTGTTGTTCAAAATGTTAGTGCTTTGAAAATTAAGAGATTAAATTTAAAAAATATGTTAATGAAAAAATATTAATATTGTAAAATTTGAGTGATTATTTAAATAATTTATCTTTTTGTTTTATGCCACTAATTTTTTTATAAAGAAGCCAGTATCCATTTAAAAAAATTACACAAACACAACTAAAAGAAAATAAGAAAAAATAAAATAATATTATTAATAATAATATAATTTAAATATTTATATTGAAAATATAATAGTTAATAAAAAACACATTAAATTTAAAACGTATTTAGCTGTTCTCTTACAGGTCATAAATCCAAACTAAAAACTCAGGACCAGATTGCAATAATATTATATTAATAACAATAAATATTTAAAACTATACATTTGGTACATGTTATTTACCTATTAAATTAAAATGAGGACCAAATTAATATAATAGGTAAATAATAGGGATTCAATATATAATTTTATAAATTTTATCTGACTATCATGTCACCCATCCGTTATTTTATAAACGACGGTGATCAAAATAAGTCAATTTAATATGTTTGATGACCTGATTAACGACTTATTTAATTCGGTAATCAAAATAAAAATCTTCAAATAATTTGGTAACCACTTGTATAGTTTACCCTTCATTTTATTTATTGCATTCATTCTTTTTTATTTGAGTATTTGATTTAGATAATATTAGGGATATTAATTGAATGAAGCGAAAGTAAAAGGGATTATTCGTATATTTTTGTCAATTTTTTATTTTATTTAAAAATAATGAAATTATGAATAAAATTAAGGAAAATATATAATTAATTATAAAATAAATAATAAAATTAAAATAAATTAAAATTTTAAAAGACATAAATGTAAAAATTCAATTTTTAATAATTTAATTGTAAAAAATATAAATGTAAAATATTATTGCAAAAGATATAAAAAAGTGGATTAAATATTTTTTTATTTTAAATTTAAATCCAACTTAACTTTACCTTTAATAAAAATATGACCCTATTTCATTTTTTTAAATAAATATTATCAAATCGGGTCGGGTCGGGTAATAAAATACCCACCCTGTTTCGCCAATCGCCACACCCATTTATTTACATGGTTTCTTTCCGAATGTTTTGACTTCTGATTCTCGAAAAAAAAAAATCTCTCCTTTCTTCTTCATTCTCTTCTTCCTTTTTCTTCCCCAATCCGACAACCTCCGCTTTCTTAGTCATTCTCTGTGTTTTAAATCAATTTCACAATTGATATCTGCATTCCAAAGGGTACGTATCTAGTACCCCTCCTCTCTCTTATCTTTTTTGAGCAATCTTTTATTTCTGCATCCCCTTTTTTGTTTAAAGATGTTTCCTTTAAGGGTTTTGGTTTTGAACCAGAAATGGGTACTTTTTAGGATTGTCGGACACCCTTGAACGACAATGAAAGTGTTTGTTCATGTGAATTTTTTTAAAGTTTTTGCCTTTATATGCTTGTTTTGATTAGTGGAGTTATTGTTTTTTTTAATGCCTATAGGTAGGTTTATTGTGATATTACTTCAATTGTTTCTTGTTCAAACAATATTGATCCCTTAATTAATGGGTTTTGGCAATGTGTTATGTTACTCCTCATTAATGTTTTTTTCTTGATTTATGATACATTATCCACAATAAGTGTAAATGTGTAGTTGAAACAATATATTATCTATAAAAATGTTAAAGACTCAAGCTTGGTAGTTGAAGTAGGCATATGGGTTTGAAAAATCTAATTAATGGATTATATGGTTCTTGTATTCTAGGAGATTGGTGTTGAGGGTTTAGATTCTTTGTTGAGCTTACATGTTGCTCGCTTATCATGTTATAAATCGAGTTGGGTTGTTTATTATTCATAGTTCGCACGTTGTAGTAGATCGAGTTGAGTTATTCGTAGTTTTCTGTTAATCGAGTTAGGTTGTTTATTGACCATAGTTGTTAAGACCAGGAATAGATATTGGATTAGATTCTACATTTCGTTGATCACAATGTGTGATGCAATGATCACGTAAAACATACGAAATAATTTTTGATATTAGGAACATGGTTGTAATTCATTTGATTTATTGACTTAATTAGCTACATGATCATTTTTATTACGGCAAAGGGAAGTTTTCATTATTCCTTACTAAGAAAAAAGATGATTCGGGTTTTGTTCCCTTAGGTGATGCTGAAAATATTTACGAATCAGGTTAATCGTTACAATATCGACAAACCAAATTTCTTAATATAGAAAAAGAAAGAGTTAGATCAGTTTCTAAATGTTGGTAGCTGACAGATATCATTTAGCTTCCAAAATGGATCGAGTATTCGGTGTAGACGTAGAAAGAAGTAAAAGCATTTGAGAATCAAATTTGGTTGGGGAACAGTTGCTAATATGGTATAATGTACCCTTGAAATGTTGTTAAACTTAAAATTCCGTAGCTCTAGTGGGGAGGAAAGATACAATTATATTTCTATTTAGCATTTTAGCTTAATCCGTTTCATGACGTGCTTTATTTTGTATACAGATTCCATTATGATGTCTCGGTTGACATAATTGTAATTGACACCTGACTTGATGTTGCAGGGATCTGAAAACCCTTATTGGTTAAGAAGTGAGAACTGCTTTCCATCGTACCAAAGTTGTATCCAGATCGTGTAGGTTCCTTTTTCAACTAGTTTTATTGATACTGAAGTAACATTTGTTTGAAATGGAAGACGGGACAAATATGAATCCTAGTGGAACACAAGGTACTTTATTAACTAACACCAAAAGCTATAATGACATCATGACTCGCCGTCTAAAGAACAGAGAACGACAGCGTAGATATAGGGCCAGAAAGCGTCTTGAAGCAGACAAGCAGAAATCTTATGTCCTAAGCCAACCAACCATACCAAAAGTGGAGTTGCAACAAAACGGGATCCTTAACAATGGGACGGCACGTGTTTATTGTAAACGGGACTGGAAAAAAGATGCTAGAAGAGCTCATATATTCAAGGGTCAAGACACTCGTAATGCTTCAATCCAGCCTACTCTTAACACTACCGTTGAAACCCAAATATCAAGCTTGCCCTCTGAGATTAGGGAAGAAGGATCTGCCGGAAGAGAGTGCCATTTAGAGAATTCTGGTAACCTACACAACTGTGAAACTAGGAAACCTAATCTCGGCCGAAGAGACTGGAAAGCAGATGCAAGAAAGAAGAAGAGTTGAGTTGGTTTTACCGAGGTGTTTTGTAGAATAAATGTATTACTGGAACAAAGTTGTTTTGCTGAAGATCCCGAAGCTTTGCCGACTACAACTTATGGTGCGGTAAGTCCAGTTTGTTGTTGCATTTAGGAAGAGGTTTTATTGTTGAGTATTATGAACTTTTACAACTTTTTCAGTTTCATATGCACTGCATAGAATATATATCCAACATTAAGAACTAATGTGTTTCGGAATAGAATGTTTTCCAGAAATAAGTGTTGCAGATTACAATGGCACTCGAGTTTCCATCGACATTTAACCATTGTTTTCTCATTCCTCAGCCATTTAGCATAAGATTAGATATGTAGGAAATCAAATGGATGCAGTTGTCTAGGATACCTATTGAATCATATTTGTAAGGAAGGAAAGGCGTTGCAGGGGGGATAGTGAATTTTATTATCCGAAAAATTAACCGATATTAGCTTGGAACTATATTAAGAATATCCATTACATATATGTATATATTAATGTTGCCAAGAATAGGAATCATGCAAGATTGATGTGTAATGGATATGGTTGCAACATTTTCGAGCAAGAACACATGCAAGTCAAAAACTGCTAACCATGCAGTTGCAGACACAAGACAACCCACGACAACATGAACTTGCAGCTGATCAAATCGTCTAAAACTTTTAATTCTAATCTTAAATCATTAGTAACAAATTGGTTTGTTGTTGGTCTCTAAATTAGAACACCATATCTGTTGAACAAACATCTTGGAACTTATCTAAAACCTTAATCAGTTGTCCTTTTGTTTTGTTTTTTTAATCACCTTCTCTTTAAAGACATGAAATCCCGAGTGTAAAGCACATCGCTATTCGAATCACCATGAGTCTCAACTGCTTGAGTTGCCAGATCCTGAAAAGAAAAGAGTCCGATCATTGTGCCAAAGCAAAATGTAGAGGGAAAGTTGGGTCCAATGTTAGAAGCAAGTCAGAGATAGGCCCTGCCATTTATGAACAACTCAGAAGCGAAGAGCCAATGGTGCCGGTGATGGGTTCAAAGAAGGGTCATCACCGTCGGCTACATACCGTTGATAACGGAGCGGTGGCGTTCGAAGCTGACAGCAACCCTAGGCTGGTGAGGAGCTGTGGAGTAAGGAGGGATTGGAGCTTTGAGAAGCCGAGAGATGAAAAGATGAGAGTATGTTGATGTCATGGCCTTGGCTTCGTCCCTACGTATATTAGTTTATTTGTATTTTTATTAGATGAGATCATAAATAAATTGATAGCCGAGATTATGTAATAATTTCTTTTTCAAGTGTTTGACATTTATAGTCTTAAAAATATCATTACCCAGTAAAAATGTGATACGAAACAAATTTTTAAATTTCCTTTATTTTTAAAAAGAAAAATTAGAAAAATACTATAATTTTTAAATAACTTTATAAATTCTATAAATTCCGTGAAATTCATTAAATATCTAAATCCTTAAATCTTTACCTTCTTACTACTGATTCTATCATCACCGATCACCCTGTCTTGATTGGGTCCCATGACTAAAAATCTCGTTATTTTATCATAAAAAATCGATAAATGAATATTGATTGCACCACTAATTTGATCGACAAACGAACAATAATGAAGGGAAAAAAGGTCTTTTGGTTTCTGACCGAAAAATAGAGGGTTTAGATATCAAATGGTGAGGTACATGATTTTTAAACTGTAACTCCTTTGACTCAACATAGTTGCTAGACCCGAATTGCGAGAACTATATAAGATTAGTTAAAGTAAACTCGAAATTATATCTATTTTTTATTTTATCTAAATGGAACATTAAATCATGTGATGTACGTACAAATAGTGGTTAATTATACAATTGAATTGGACATCAAAAGATACTGAATCGTATAAACTTAACATTTTAGGGACTAAATCGTAAATCTAGAAAATTACATAGACTTAACTAAGATTTAAGTTATCAATCGTTAATTAAACAAATTTCATGTTCTTTTGTGAATTTTTAACTCAGACAGAATATTAGAATACATCCGAAGACCATTTTATAAAGAATCTAAACTACAACATGCTCTTAACTGCTGACCATACAGGTTTTGTGCTACTACGATGTGAAGGACGTATCAGTATACTCCTTTTGATAGATGAAAACTATCAATCAACTAAAGGTAGATGGCTTGAAATGACGTGACAAACATATATAACAATGTACGTTGATATGATAGTATCATAGGCAAATATATTTACTTAAAAAGATATTACATCGATTAAAAATAATTTTATAAAATTATATAAAATACAAAATAATTTTTCTAATAACTTATCATTTGTTAAGTCATTTTAAGTTTTTTAATAATTTTTATTTACAGAAAGATTATTTTAATAAAAAATAAAACACTAAGATTAATTTAGTTTAAAAAATAAAATAACTATTCAATTAAATATTGAAATATTTTTTTTACGAAAGAAACAATATTTTCAAAACACAAAGCTCCAAATCCGACAAAGAATCCTGTGTCTTGCCCAAACTGGCCATATCTGTTGAATTTTCCAAAGCTTTCATTCATTGTAGTAATTCATCAAATCTTTAAAGAGAAAGTGATAGAGCAATTTCCCTCTTCTCAATTTCTTCTGGGAATGACATTGAATTTTTCCCTTTTATGTCAAAGATTGATATGGAATAAACATTAATCCTACGTCGAAAAGGAAGGTCTGACTGGCGCTGAACATCCTATTAAACATATTTTTTAAGAAGAAAGTAATGTCCCGTGACATATGCATACACTCAATAGCCTAGCAGTGAACAACAACAGCATAGTAAGTTAGTAACAAACACACAACTTCATTCACCTTCTAATTTATAACAAGCTATATACATATACTACAGGATTCAGGACACACACATAAAAACAACCCCATTTCTATCGATGAAACTCAGGTTCAGGTTCCGATTCATACTACTTGTTTAATCCAGATCGAGCTATGCTCAATACTCTCTACCTTGCATCACCAACTTTAGATGTTAGAGCTGCCCTGAGCTGCTCCTGCGTGTAAAATCGGCTCTCCATCTTAACATTTACTTGCTGCATCATCAATTTGTCAACAACCGACACGCTTGCGTGCTGCACATCGAGGTCTAACTCCTCCAAGGCAGACATTAACTTTGCTGCTGGATGGTTCTTTTTATTGGACTGGATTCGAATCATTGCATCTGATCCGATAGCCTTAACATCGATGTCTAATTCTGCCAATTTGTAGCTGATGTGGTTTGACATCTTGTGGCCTTGGTCTTTACTTGCAAGTTCTTTCTTTGTTTCCTCTAATTGCTTATGCAACTCCTCTTTCTGCAAATCTGCATTGTGTAGCTTTCTTCTAAGCTCTTCAATGTATGAAATAGCATCGCCAAGGAGTGAAGCTTTATCCATCTTTGATACATTCGGAACCACAGCACGCAGGGCGTAAAACTTCAGGTTAAGCTTCTCGCGTCGTTGTCGCTCCGCTTCAACATGATTCAGAGGCTCCTCTCTTCCATTAGCCGGTTTTCGTCCTCGCTTTCGAGGTCTCTTTTCAGGCTCCACAACAACCCTTCTACTATCAGCTTCCTTAATGACCGAAGCTTCAAGATCGGAGTGATCGGACCCCCCTGCACCACCACTTGATTTCACCACATCAGGAGGCAGAATTACACCAGAAGTAAACGAAACCATCCCATCTTCATCGCTCCCTCTCAAAGTAAGCGACCTCTTCTTCGTCGAGTTACCTGAAAACAAAGTACCATTACCAATTCCCTTGCTCTCACCAAAATTTAGTATATCCCCAGATTCTGGTTTCAACAAGTGGAAACTGGAATCCTCAATCCTCAAACTATTACTCCCATCAACGCCATTATTGGAGAAATTCAAGCAAAAACTCGGGCCCTGCTGATGATTTCCAACATGAGTAGAACTCTGATTCTCAGTTAAACTACTAGAACTAGGATTCTGATTGCTAGTATTATTGTTGTTGCTTTGGTTAAGCGCCACTCCGATATTGGGATCAGTAATCCAAAGGGAAGTCGGATCATTTTCGCATTGATCGGCGGTATTAGTACTAGTAGACCAGGAACCAGTTTCAATTCCATTATTAAAGTTAAACAAAGCTCGAACCTTATTCATGAGATCTGAGCTTTGGGTTATAAGTTCCGTCGACCCCAATTCAACAACCCCGTTCGCCGACGGTATACAAACCATAGTCTGCAGACCGAAAACCTGTCCTTGCCTCGCTCTCTCGCACGTCGAACCGGCTAATCTGTCCGACCCAACGACCCAAACCGGATTTGAATTGAAAAAGGCCTGCCCCGGAAGGCCGCTGCCGTTGACAAAAGACTGCGTCATGGAAACTAAAAAGAACCACTCGGTATCCGTGACTTCTTCGTCGACGTCACCGTCGGAGGTGACGGTGGATCCCGAAATCAAAGAGTTTAAGTCTCTGAGGACTCTTTTACGGTATTCCTGCTCCGCGGCCGTAGATAAAGAAGCTTTCAACTTTCCTTTTCCTTTATCCTCTTCCCCTTTGTAATACCCATCTCCCCATCCGAGCGCGGCGCTGCCGGAGTAGTCGTACGAGGACTGCCAAAAAATGGCGTAAGTCCAACAATTGCTAGCGCCTTCGAGGAGGGCTTGGAGACGCTGTTGAAGAGAGTCTTGATTGAGGAGAGAGACGGAAGGATGGGATTGGGCGGCGAGGGAAGACTTAAAAGGGTCGGTTCCAACAGCAACAGCGGGTGTGGAAGTGGATGCAGAGGATTGCGGTTGAGGCGGCCACAAAGAAGCCATATCAGAGCTCATGGCAGCGTCCATAACAGACGCGTTATCGTCCGACCAAAGATTCATCGTCGGCGGTAACTGATAGTCCGTCATTACATAAGATTTCGCCAGAAGAAGCACAAACAGAGTGGGAAATGGAGATTATTTGGTATCCATTTGGAGTTCCGTTTTGGAATTTATTTGGAGTTTATTTTTCAGTGGTGGGTGGGGAAGGTGATGAATCAGAAAACGACAAAATAAAGGTATAATTATTCTTTAAGTCCTTATATCACCCCTAAAGTTAAATTTATTTATTTATTTTTGAATTAGTTGATAGTGATTACAGTGGTATTTGTTTTAAAATATTATCTCCATCACTAGATATTGATCGTTCGATCACTCTGATGACATCACTGGTGCTCGAACTTGTGACTAGGGGTGAGCAAAACTCGACTCGAAAAAACCGAATAACTCGACTCGAGGCAAAAATACTCAACCCGTTTTGACTCGACTCGAAAAATTTTTAAATAAAGTTTGAGTTGTAAAATAGAAATTCGAATAACTTGAAATTTTTAGTAATTAAAGGATTAATTTTTAAGTTTGAGACGAATCTCTCAAAATTTTATTATATATACATTAATATATAAAAATATAAAAAAATATATGCATATCTTATATGATTAGAGAAAGTCGTTTAAATTAGAATCAAATCATACTATAACATGATAAATAGTTACAATTAAATATTTATAGGAACTCGAAAACTCGACTCGAATTTCTTAAACTCGACTCGAACCGAAAAAAATTCAAATAAAGTTTGAGTTGTAAAATATGACTCGTCAACTCGAATAACTCGAAATTTTTTGACTCGACTCGATTGAATACTCACCCCTACTTGTGACCTCTAGGAACAAGAATCGTTCGTTTCAACTACTAGGAAAGAGGACTTGTGCTTGTAATTTAAATTTATAGACAATATTATTGAAATATAGGAGTATATACTAAACTTTAAAGGCTTTTAAATATTTATATGTATTTAAATTAGACATATTTTTTTAAGTTGGTATCTAAAAAAATTATTTCCAGATTAAACTGATTTTATAATATCATAAAAATGATTAAATTGATGGTTTTTTAAATATAAAAATTAAATTTATTAAATTATTTTAAATTTGGATCAAAGTAATATAATGTATAAGTTTTAAAGACTAAATATATTAATAGAAGTAACATAATAGTGGATGAAATTAAAACTTGGGTATTAAAATAAAAGAAAAAATTTCTAAAAATGTTAATTCGAGAGAAAGTGATTTACCTTATTAATAAAGTAATTTAAAGTCGAATTTTTTAAAATAAACATCATATTTTTTAGAATCAATTATTAAATTTAATTATTAAAATTTTTTGATAAAAAAATAGAATATAAACCAATTAAACATTTTTCGATTTACATTTAAGTAAAATACAAATAACTTATTTTTGTTCATTTATGTGTTTTATTTTTAATGTTGGCATTGACAATATTCGATGGGAATGACAAGTAGAAAATATATTAATTTATATTCCAATTTGTCAAAGAAAACATTCCCTCTATTATAATTTATAATAATGATTTATAAAAAATAATTTTCAAAAACAATGGGCCAAGATTTTTATTTTTTTTTTGAGTTTGTAGGGTATAATTGGTCATCACTTTGACAAATTCTTGAAATATATATTATATTTAAAATTGAAATAAAAAATGCAGCACAAAATCAATTTTCTATTGAAATTTTTAGTACTGTTCACACTCTTATTATATATATGTAGAAAAGAAAAAAATAGATTTAATTATTATAATTAAAAATCTATTAATTTTTCCACAGATTTGATTGATACCTAATTTTTATTAAATAGAAAAGATAATCTAGTTAGGCTATTGTTAAATACGAGAATTGAATTGATTTATTCGAGTTGAGATTTGAAATTGATTTGAATATGATTATTTGAATTTTGTAGAAACTTAAAATATATTGAATTAAACTAAAACTAAAATAAATTCTAGTTGAATTAAAAATATATTCAATCGATTTTCAACTGAATTAGATGGATTTGAACGAAATTTCAACCAAAATTAATGGATCTGAACCGACTTCACCTAAACCGAAAGTAACTCGAACCAAAGATAACATAACATAAAGAAAATATACTAAAGTAAATAAATAAAAATAAGATATGAATTATCACACAAGTCACCAAAAAATCAAATATACATGCTATCTAAAGTCATATATAGGGTAAAAAAAAACTAGTTCAGCCTAAAAACTTCACTAAAATCAATCGATCTACTATTAGTCCGATATTGACCCAACTCAAAATCAACTTACCTAAAAATAATCAATCCAAAAATTAACCGACAGGATATCTAAACTAAAATCACTATAGTCTCAAATTAAAACCAAACCAAACAAATTTAAATTAAATATAATCAAATAAAAAATAACCCGAATGATCTAAACCGAATTGAACAACACCTTGATCGCCTCTATAATCTTTATTAATTATGGGGTATTATTTCATATAAAATGCAAATAAAGTGACATTTAAAAAAATGTAAATATAGTGACAATATCACTAATTTGTAAGTTATTTCAAATAAAATAATTATTTCTGATGAAAATTCTCTTGTTTACAAGATGTGAATTGACAAAAGCTATGCAAGTTGATGGTATCTTATTTTATACTTCAATTTTTTTTTTTGAATATTTTTGATTAAGTTTATGATATTTCAACTTAAGATAAATCGAATTGAATTGTTCGAATTTTTATTTAAATTTAATCGAAAATTTTTGTAATATTAAAGTACTAATTGATTATAATTTAAACGATTATCTACAATTATATAACATATATATATTCCTCTTATATGAGTTAGGATCAATTTATACTGTGTAAAACTCATTTAGTTTTGAGAAATTATATCATGGATCATTCCTGTTACATAATCCATAGGACCAACCAATCAAATGCATCTATTTAATTAATTTTTCTACCTCATTTTTACAAAGTGAAACTTAATTAATATTTATTATAAATTAAATTTAAAAATATTTTTTATTGATTTAAGATTCACTGAGTAAAAAAGATGAGATGGAAAAATTAATTAAATGGATACATTTGATTGGTTGGTCTCATAGATGATGTGACGAAAATGACCCATAAGTTAAAAGACTCAATTTTAACTTATAATTTTTCGATTCACTAATTATTAAAATGATTGAGTTATTTAAAGTTTTATTTTATAATTTAGACTTTATTTTAAAAAATAGAAACCAAATTATAATTTTTTGTGTCGAATCAAATTTTAAAAATTGATCGTTTTAAATCGAGTATAGTTTATTGATCTCTAAGTTGTTGTGTCTAAATTTTAGTTTAAATGAGATATAAATTAGAATAATAATCTACCATTAAATATTAAGTGTATTAAATATTATACTTAAAAAAAATAAGTCCAAATTTTATAAATAATATTATTACAAGAGATAACCTTATACTCTAAACATAAATCGAAGACAAACTTGTATATAATAAAAAAAATAGAATAGTAATTAGATGCAATCAATTGATACCAAATTTTATCAAATCAATCACTTTCTGCACATATTTTATTATTAATTAATTTTAGTCCCCACTTCTTTCTCATATCATATAGAAATTATTTTATCAATTCTTATAATTATATCAATTTGTTTTCATTATTTCGATTAAAGTGAAATATTTAAATAATTACTTTTAAATATTTTGAAGAAAAATTAATGTATATTCACTCATAAAAATATTATATGAAAAAGGAAATATGTCAGTTAATTTTAGTGATTAGTATCATAATCCGAAGATTAAGGAAAGTTCATGAATTAAATTTCATTGTTTTAGTTCTTTATATAAAATGTTTTTCTTAACTTCCAAAGTAATTAAGATGGAGCCTACAGTAGTTAAGATTTCGGACCATTTATATCACGTTTTAAAACGCATAAAACAAAGGAAACGACAACATTTTTTTAGTACAAAGATAGGTTTCAAACCGCCACCCCCGCCCAAAAAAAAAAGTATATATTATTATATTAATAAATTAATATAAAAACGGAACGAGGACATTTCTTATCTTAATAGTTAAGTGAATAATTGTCATTTTTATAGGTTACGGATTTGAGTATCATATTTACAGTATAATGTTTAAAGCGTTAATTTTTTATTCATCGCTCAATTGTTGAACATACGAGATACTGTTATAAAAGTCAAGGACGGAGCTAGGATTTAATATTGGGAGGGACAAGAGTCTATTAAACCTTTAAATTTAAAAATTGGGAGGGGCAAAAACCTTATTTAATTAACATTTAAAATAAAAGGGACTAAAAATACAATTATACCAAAAATTTTGAGAGGGCAACAATCCCTTTCATTCTTTACAAAGCTCTGTTCCTGATAAAAGTCTCGTAAAATAAAATATAAAATTATAATTTTATTATTTGATGACCATTAAAATCATGTTTCAAAATTTTTGAGAATTTTTTCAATCAAGATATTAAGATTTTTAGTTTTTAATATTTAATATATTTTTAAAATTTATGATGTCTGATAATTTTATATATTTTTTTGAATTTCTATATATTTAAATAATTTTTTGATTATTTTTATTTAAAAAAATAAATTCAGTGGATTATAAATCAATTCCTTCATATTTTCCTTCAATTAATGGTTTAACCAACCCTTTCTTTTTATTAAAAAAAACTCTTTGGTCATTGATTTTAATCTATCCTCCTCAATCTCTATCTTAATTTCTTTTTATTAAAAAAGTAATTGTTTTTTTAAGACATAAAAATATTTAAGATAGATCATGTACTGATTTTTTAAGACAATAAAATGAAATAATTTTGTAATATATTTAATTGTTGATTAAGACAAAAAAAAAAACATGTGGAAAAATGAACATGGGACCCTGACCCATTTTGGTCCTATTTTCCAACATAAAATATAAAATATACTGTAATTCATATGTCAAAAGTTTTTATTTTATAATATTTTTTTATTAAAATTTTAATAAATTTTATCTTTATAAATCATTAATTTTTCATAAATACGATTAAAAATTGTTCGATATTTTTAATGATTTTTACTGTTATCAACGATAAATATTTTTAAATAAATATTATTGATTATTTAATCTATCATCGTGTATGATTATCTTGTCGTATTCGATTGATTTTTCTAACATTGAAGAGTGATGTTAGTACATGACACCCACAGTATTGAAAGTACATAGACATATTATATATTCAATTTGTGGTGTGTAGTCCATTGTGACAAGAAGAGAGATACCATATGATTTTTTAGCCAACTTGCTTGTAAATTATGTGAGGTGGGAGTGTGACAGGTACATGCAAGTAATTAATTTCTTGGGTTTATATTTAAAATTTTAGGTTTTTAATATAATAATCAATAAATTATAGAATATGATAAGATTTTGTTTATAGAAATTTTAATTTTTTATATATAACAAGTAAGAATACAAAATATAACAAGTTTTATATCTATAAAAAATTTGAATTTTTGAATATTGGATAATTGGATATCTGATCCGGATACAAAATAACTATCCATATCCAATTCGAAAATTTTGAATATCTAATTTGAATTATCCAAAAAATAAAAAAGATCGAATATTAAAATTTTAAATCATATCAACGAATAAACAAATTAGGTCAATCGAATCCGATTTTTTTACACACCTCTTGACAAGGACGGAGTTGTGGGTGGGTGGGGAGGAACAACCTCCCCCGAAGAAATTTCTTTTTTCACTTTTGTCCTATTTTTTTAATTTGTTTTTTTATGAATTTGCCCCTCTACTTTTAAACATTTATATTTTGTCTCCTTAACCCCAAATCATGGCTCTGTCCCTATCTCTTGATACAATACATCCCAACAGGTGGTGCAATCAGGGACGAAATTATGATTATCGTGTCAGGGGCTCTTGTTTCTCCTAAAATTTTTGGTATAATTATACTTGAGATCCTCTTAATTTAAATATTAATAAAATAAACTTTTATCTCTTTTAAATTTAAAAATTTAATAGACTTTTATCTGATTCTAGCTTCGTGTTCCATCTTTTTGAAGTGTGTTGAAGATAAACTAAAGCCTATAGTCCTACCACCCAATTTCCTGTCTCCAGTTTTGTGTAGGAATGACTGTGTATATCCCATGCATGTTTCAATGCTCAGACAATGATTGATAAATCCAAGTTATTGCATTGTCAAACTTTATGTCCTTTATGTCATAAAACTTGATTGATTAACGACAGGACAGATACGTATAGATACAGTATAAAACCTGTAGCCAGGAACAAAACATCTAATTACTAAGTAGGTATACAATAAGGTAAAGTTTACTTACTTAGAACCAACATAATTAGTAGAATCAAAGTTGTCTCAAACATTTCTAGAAAATTAGAAAAAAAATCTTATAAAAAGGAAATATATCTCATTATTTTAATATTTCATTAACAAAACATTAAGTTAGGGTGGGAAAAGTTTTAAGTTAATTGGTGTTGTGTTTGATTAGGCTCGTTAAGAAATCGAATCAAATATTAATCAATATTTGATCAAGTTGAACTCAAGTAACTCATAATATGTCTCGTCTCATTTATAATAATAATAATAATAATTATTGACAAGGGAATTTATTCAATAACAACATCTAATAACATATATTTTAGTTTACCTTAATTTTAAAAAATTAATAAAAAATTATATGTTATGTTTTTAAGTAGCTCACGAGCTTTTTGAGTTAAGTATCGAGTAATTAGTTCAAATCGATAAGAAATTAAGCTGAATATGAGGTTGACTCAAGTCTAATTAAATTTATTTAAATTAAATTTTACTTAAATCGAACTTAAATAACTTGTGATATATCTCGAGTCATTTACGACTCTACATTTGACTATTTGCTTTAATATGTACACCAAAGCCCGAAGCCCACGAACCAAATACAAGAAACTCCTTTGCAGATAGAAATGTGGTTTTTTGCTTATTTTTTATAAAATTATTATTGGGCTACGATTCAAACTCACTTAAGTAACGGATGGTTTGATTAAATTATGTGACTATTATTATTTCTATGACAATCCACGTGATGATTTTTAGTTCGATAAACAAATTGAACGAACACGAATGAAGGTTTGTTTATGTTTATTCATTTAATTTTAACTGAACAAATAAAAGAATATTAACAATTAAATAAATATAATTTTTATTTGTGTTTGTTTATTAAGGAATGTAAGTTGTTCATATTTATTTATGTTCATTTGTTAAAATAATAAATGAACGTAAATAAATAAACATAAAATGACATTATAAATAAATTTAAACGCACGTAAGCTTAACAACGTATTCTAATATATCTTGTACTTCTTAAACCAAGACCATTACAAATGTTGATTCAAATAACTTACAATTTGTTCGGTAGCCGAACTCACACCATATTTACGCCGGAAAACATATATGATTTAGGGTCCATTTGTTTCACTGAAAACTGTTTTCTGAAAAATAAACTACATTTTTTAGATTTTTTAAAAAACTAATTACATAAACTATTTTCATGTATTTAGATGAAACTATATAAATCATTTTACGTTGTTTAGTAAATTTTCCTAAAAATAGTTTTTAAAACATATTTTTAGTGAAAACAAACAATATTTTACTTTTAAAAAATTATTTATTTTATTAAGTTAATTTTATTAATTTAAAATCATGTTTTACAAAGATTTATACTGATGTATATCTAGTCTAGCAACAAGTAAAAAAAAATTATAAAAATTTATACTGATGTAAATCTTTATAATCTTCTCTTTCATTCAATTGAATCCCTCAAAGGTTAAAGTTAAGGTTAAAAGCTATGAATTCAAACAAATATCATCAAGTAAATCTTTAGTTTGCCAAGAAAATAAAAACTCAATACTTAAAAAGTAAAACCACAAAGATACAATTAATAAAGAAGAGTTTAAATAAAAAAAATAACAATGTTTGAAATATAATATGTTATATATACTAAAAATTTAATTAGATACAATGTATGTCATATTATAAAAAAATCTAACATTTTAGGTTTTTGGACAAGTTTCGAAACTTGTCAATTTTAGTCACACTCCTGACTCACCCCTTCTTAGGGGTGTTAATAGAGTTGAGCAACTCTCAAACAGCTGAAAGCTTGACTTGATTAACACTCAACTTGAATTGATTCGACTTAAGATCTTAACGAGTTGATTCAAATAATATTCAAGTCGATTTGAGTAGTACCTAACTCGATTCAATGACTTTGTAAGCATTTTTTTATTTTTTTATTATAATTTTTAATGATATTACCTTAAAAAAAATTATGTTTCAAGTAATTTAAATATTAGTTATAAACTAAAAAATTCAAAGACTTATTAATAATTTATCCATAAAATATTTGATTTTACATTTTCCAAAACATTTTGTATTTCTTAAAAAATTCAAAAAGTTAATTCTAATAATAAGAAAAATTAAATCATAATAATTAATCTTTTCTTTTTACTAAAATCCTCCTTTTTCTATATAATTATTCTATGTATAAAAATAAAAAGTCTTCAATTTTCGTATAAAAAACAAATTAAAAATTAAAACTCAGAAATTCTCAAGGGTTTTTTCCTTTATTATTTATTAAAAAATATTTAAAATTTAAAAAATTATACATTCTAATGTTTATTTTATTTCTAACTTGATCACTATATATTAGTTTTTTTTTTCATAGTCGTCATACTTTTTTGAATTTGTATGTTTATATTAATATTTAATAAGATTATTAGATTTTATCTATATTTTAAAAAAATAAGATGTAAATTTTATCGAGTTTAATAAATAACAAAATTTTTAATAAA
Source organism: Abelmoschus esculentus (assembly GCA_035048815.1). NCBI lineage: Eukaryota > Viridiplantae > Streptophyta > Magnoliopsida > Malvales > Malvaceae > Abelmoschus > Abelmoschus esculentus. Next base: position 12,261,357 of record JAUCBN010000009.1, read on the forward strand.
CATTAATTGAATAAAATTATATTAAACTTAACGAGTAATAAGTCAAATTAATCATAATTTATTTTAACAAACATGAAAAATAAAAAATATCGAATTTAATAAAAAATAAATTATATTATAAATTTTTTTAGGGATGAGTCTACCACGTGCGACGAACATCGCTGAACACTACTATTGCTGAACACTGTTGAGCACTATTAAATTAATTAATAAAAATTAAAAATTTAAAGGACTCAACATACAATTAATAATTATTTTTAAAAAATCAAATAAATTAAATTTATTTCCATATATGTTAAATTTTAAATTTTTTAAATAAGAATAAATTATATACTTAGTATCTCACTTATTTTTGTATTTCTATTTTGGTATTCAAACTAATTTTTTAATAGAATAATACCTAATGGTACATATTATTTTTATTTTGATACCCTAATTATTAAAATTAAAAAGAAAAATAATATTGCTTGGTCAAATAACAATTTTAGACCTTAAAACTTATACAATGTATCAATTTATTCTACAATGTTATCAATTTAAATATTATTTTTAATTTTTAGATTAAGAATATAAATTCTCTCTTCTTCTATTCAAAGTATAAAAAATTAGATATCGAACATCTTCTTTGTTGTCAATATAGTTTTCTATGAAATTTCATCTATTTTCTAATTTGTCCAAAAATAATATTGACTTTAATAACAATAAAAAAGTAAAATATGAAAAAGTAAAATTCAACTAAAAGCCGTACTACTATAGCCGATTCCACAATGATGTTGGATTTTTTTGAAATTAAAATTAAATTAAATTAATCTTCTTTTTTTAATTAAAAAAATTCTTTGTGTTAAGAGTTTTAAACAAAAATAACTGTTTTCCTAAAAGTTTTTAAACCGATGATATTTCTATATATTTGATCATTGTTTTACTCTAGATTTTTTTAACCAACCCAAATTTATTGTTTAATTTTGTTTTTTAATGGGTTAAACTTATTTTGGTTTGCGATATCTTTAAATTTTTTAATAATTATTTTTTTTTCTTTTATGATTTTACATTATTTTATTTTGTTCCAAAGTTGAAAGCTTTTGGTTACAAGTTCTTCGATAATATGCTGAAAACAAAAAGATGCTCTTTGGTGATTGTAGGTCTTTGTCAAGGCTCAGAAAATCAAGGTTTACTTCAACCAAAAATTAAAAATAATGTTTAAATCGAATAAAGTGATAGATTGTATAAATTTTAGGGACTAAAATTGTTATTTGTTCAAGCAACGTCTTTGTTTTCATTTATTTTTAATAGTTAAGGTACCAAAATAGAAATAATATGTAACGTTAGGTACCATTTTATTAAAAAATTAATTTGAGTACCAAAATAAAAATACAAAAATAGGTGATATACTAAATGTATAGTTTACCCTTATTTAAAAAAAATAAATTTTAATATATATGAAAATAAATTTAATTTAATTAATTTTTTAAAATAATTAATAATTATATGTTTAATCCTTTAAATTTTCATCTTTTATTAATTAATTTAATAATGTTCAACCCGTCTTAGAATTTTCATTTTTTAGTGATTATTTAACTAATGATAGATTCCTCGTGCTAGAATAATACGATTGAGCTCAATGAATGATACGTGTACTTATTTAGTTAAGCCTCGAACATCCAATTCACGGTGCTAATACCACCGCCGCCGCCATTTAACCACCCACGGAGGAAGCTCCGCCCCTCTCACCACACGCCACCCACTCCATTTCAAGGTCTTTTACGTCATTTCCAAAAAGAAAACAATAAAAAAGGGCTAAAATCGAACCAAAAGCAAAACCAAATGCATATTGAATTTGATTAGCTTTCTAGTTTCTATATCTCCAATTGGTAAAGCCTGAGGAGGTGTTCGATAATCGATCTCACCCCTCTTCAGTGTAGCAATTTCCCCTTCTTTCTTCATAATCCATAAATTCCATATAAATTTCGAAGTAAAATCATATATTTTTCGTTCTGAAATTCGAAAAATTTGAAGGAAAAAAGGGGAAAGCATCGATGGCGTCGTCCGATAACATGGCCGATAAGAATGCTGTTTTCAGAAAGCTGAAAGCAAAATCAGAAAACAAGGTTTTGTTTTCCCTTTTAAAAAAATCAAATTTTCATAGCTTTATTTGTAGATCTGATTCAGATCTGAAATTGCCTTAGTTGATCTTCGTTTGTATTCTCATCTTTGTTTCTGTTAGATGTGTTTCGATTGTAATGCGAAGAATCCAACATGGGCATCAGTGACTTACGGGATCTTTCTTTGCATCGATTGCTCCGCCGTTCATCGGAGTCTCGGTGTACACATCAGCTTTGTCAGGTTGTATTCTTATTGTTTTTTAGTATGTTTTTGGATCCAGTTTTCGTGTTTTGCGTTAATTGGTTATGCCTTTTAATTTTGCACTTCCAAGTTCTCAATTATACTATGCATAAACTGATGTATCTGGCGTGGAAATTTGTAAATTAAAATATGGGAAACGTTTAATTGAGCAGAGTACGTTCTGCAGTTTCGGGTTTCCTGAAATTCAGTTGAAGGGAATAAATGTTACGAGAAAAGTTGCTTCTTTGTATTCTTTTTACGTGCTCCTAAATTATGAATTTTCACCTACAGAGATGTTTGCAAACTCCTTGTTTCTTGTGCCGGAGAGAATCCTGAATTGAAATATTATTTTGGGCATTTGTTATGTGGTAGTATGATGTTAAACTCACTCTTTGATTTATACACCCAAACGGGCTTAGCTGTTCCTGCATTAGCTTTTATTCTCCCTTTGATATAGTTTTGAAATTTACTTAGAATGTACCCCCTTTTGGGTTTCTGATAGTAGAATCCCTTTTGTAGAGATTAATCTGTTATTAACATAATCTGCCTATGAGTTTTTTGTGGGTAAGCAAAGCAGTATGCACATTACCTCCCTATTAGTGAGGATTTGACTATTTTGATGTCAATACTGTCATGCCATGTTGCATCTGCTGCCTATGTTCTCAAGTCTTCGCATTTCTCTCTCTTTTTTTTTTCTTTCTGAAAAGCATGAATATTTTATGCAGGTCTACAAATTTAGATTCTTGGTCTCCTGAACAATTGAAAATGATGATCTATGGAGGAAACAACCGTGCTCAGGTTTTCTTTAAGCAGCATGGATGGTCTGATGGAGGCAAAATTGAGGCCAAATATACTTCAAGAGCTGCTGATTTATATAGGCAAATATTATCTAAAGAAGTTGCTAAGAGTATGGCAGAAGAGACAGGTTTGCCTACATCCCATGTTGCTTCTCAGTCGTCACAAGCACCCAATGGACTTCTTCATAGCAAGATTGATGAAACTCCTAAAGGAAGTTCATTAGACGGGCAAGAAAAATCTGAGCTTCCACCTTCACCAAAAGCTTCTCATAAAGTTGTTACCAGCACTGTCAAGAAGCCTCTAGGTGCAAAAAGAACTGGGAAAACCGGAGGACTTGGTGCCAGAAAGCTTACTTCAAAGGTATTCCATCTGGACATTGGGCAATGCACTTACCGAAGGACCATAAGGATATCTTGATTAGAAAGGTCAATTATTTTGGAGTTATTTTAAATGCCCTTCTTCTTGATTACATAATTTTCTTTACTTGCAGCCAAGTGAAAATCTCTACGATCAAAAGCCTGAAGAACGAGTTGTCCCTGTTCCTTCCCCAGCTAATGACACTGCACCCAGTGGTTCAGCTTTTCCATCTCGTTTTGAGTATGTAGAGAGTAATCAATCTACTGAGTTGAATTCTGGTGGCCCACAAATTCTTGGGCATGTTGCTCCACCAAAGTCATCAAGCTTCTTTGCAGAATTTGGAATGGATGGCGGTTTTCAAAAGAAATCAAGCTCAAATAACTCAAAAGTGCAAGTAAGTAAGATGTTCAAGAACTTGAATATTTTGTGTATAAAAGGCTGGTTAGTTTGATGGGATTGTATGAGTCTCCTGGTTTTAGAACATCTTTATGATTATCACTCGAGATCAATTGAAAACTTGAACTGCTAGAGATGTTTTCAACTTCAGAGGAAGTCTGACATGAAGAGATTGAACATGGTATATTATTCTGGTTATGCTTTTAGCTAGGGCAGAGAGTTGAATAGCATTCCCCTGAAAATCAAATTTTGGTACATAGATTTCAGTCTACTTGGATACGTCACTTTTACCTACCAAATCAAATAGACTCTAGTTTCCATATTGTAGATGTCCATGTATTGTAATCTTAGTTTTAAAAAGCATGGCGTAGGCTACCGGAGAAAGTTCACAAGATATCATATTTTGGTTTTGTTTCTGATTGCTTCATTATCTTCTCAGGTTCAGGAAACTGATGAAGCTCGTAGAAAGTTCTCTAATGCAAAATCTATTTCATCAGCCCAATATTTTGGTGATCAAACCAGAGTAGACAATGAAGCTCAAGTTACTTTGCAGAAATTCTCAGTATGTGCAGTAGCTACTTCTTTCTTGAAAGATATCATATTTCTTAAGGCTCAAAATGCTGAATCCATATCTGCCACTAACTTTTAGTACCCATCTTATAAACATCCTTAGTTTTCTTGTTGACAGCTAATTTTTGGAATATGCTTTCTTTAATAATCTTTAACAAATACAGGGATAACTGGAAGTAGTTGGTAGCCCCATTTATCTGTTGAGAGCAGTAATGAGTGGTGTGATTTATCTGTGAAATAAGTTTTTTCTGAGATTTGATAGCTACCTTGCTTTTTGCAGGGTTCAACTGCCATCTCCAGTGCTGATCTATTCGGTCAGTCTGCTGATAGTTCTATTGACCTTGCTGCTAGTGATCTCATCAACCGACTCTCTTTCCAGGTCTGCTTTGTATATTGCATCTGTTATGCATTGCCTGTATTTTATTAGCATATGCAATTTGGGAGTTTATACTTCCTATTTTCTTGTTCTCTTTATCGGGTTAAGTTGATTTATCATCGTCATCAATTTTCACTTCCAGGCACAACAAGACATCTCAAGCCTTAAGAACATGGCCGGAGAGACTGGAAAGAAACTTAGCTCATTGGCATCCACTCTCATGTCGGATCTGCAGGACAGAATCCTTTAATTCAATGTTCTTCCCTTTGAAGATAACTATGAGTTTGTTATGTTACCAGCCTACATGTTTTGTAGTGAATGTAAAGCGGATTTAATCATAAAATTCTTTCACAGAGGAGAAATAATATTTTAAAAGAAAAACCTTCAATGTTATGGCAGGCTGGTTCTGTTTCTTGTTACCACTAGCAGAGGTGGTGGTTTATTTGCCCCTTCTTCGCACAGTAATCGTTTGTGTATGAGATGTAAACCAATCAAGGTTTGATGTTGTGTGTATTAGGAAAGGATTGTTATAATTGTAAACTGCATTGCTTTGCCACTTGAACATGTCATTTTGGAACTATTTCACTTTTGTTTTAAGCTTTTATTTGTTCTTAAGTCCATTATTGGTATGATATGATTGTCATGTAGTATGTTGAATCCTGTCTTCTTTGTTATGTCCCTTTCTGTCTGGATTTAGCTTGATTTTGAGAGTGTTCGACCAAATTTGCCAGAGGTGTCGATCACCTTAATTGTTTATCGAGTGCTTAAACATGTTCGATCCTATTTCGGAAATGGAAAACTTCAACCATAGAGACTTGATTCAACACCAAAGTAAGCACAAATAAATAAATAAAACAAAATTTGCCATGGATTCATACTCACATTGCCAATATAAAAAGCACATAGCTGCAATAACATCTGCAACATCCAATCCATCTACTGTCTCCGCTTCTTCCTGAAATTTTCTGAGGGAAATTTGAGAGGGACAGGAAGTGTTGCATATCGTACGTTGCTCTGGTGCCCCAGTTTGCACCCCAAATTCAGAAAATGACGTCTTAAATCTACTTTACTGATTCTTAGATCCTTCGCTATATCCGATGGGTCGGTTCGGAATCCATTGGCATGTAATGTGAGCACCGAGACATAACTAATAAGAAGATCGATTTTCTCACTGGCCAGTATTTTCGAACCTGGATCAGTAAACATGTTGATGAATGTGTGGCGTATGATGCTCGGAATATTATGGTTCTTTGCAGAAGCCTGCCCCATGGAGAACTGGTCTCTGAACTTCACAAGATGAGTAATATACGAAAACATGCAAGCCAGTTGCCACTTCTGTTTCTCATCCTGCAGTCAAAGGCATTGTTATGATATATCACCAGCCATCAAGAGCAATGAGTTCTTATGCGCGTGTGTGTGTTCAACAAGTACAGATTCCCTTATCGTCTTACCCGAGTGGCATTCAATTTTCGAATTCTGTTGCAAACAAAATGTGGATAAGCATTGCTAGCTACTTTTTCTCCCGCTTCCAAAAGCTTATAAATATCCCCAAGAAAATCCCAATCTCCCTTGAGAATAATCTTGTCTAGTGGGTAAGCTTCTAGGGGTGTAGTAGCAGAAACATTATGCGGAGGGATGTTACGAGTAATAATGGCATTGGTGTCTGCCAAAGCTTCCTTGTCAAAGGCTACTTGCCCGATCTTCTTCTCTAGTTCTTTTTGTGATTCAGGATCAGCTTCCTTCTTCAAATCAATAAAATCTTTCCTCTGCATCATACAAGAATTAAAAGTTATACATAAAGCTGTTGAACCTTTTAATTGTACTAAAATAAACTTTTATACACTTCTGCCCCATGAGTTAACATCACTTCGGTCATACTGGTATTTGTATAATAAAAACCACAATTTGGTACTCCATCGATGACATGACAAAAACAACTAGAAAAATCATCACTAATGAAAAAAAAAAGGCACATAGGAATATAAAAAACTTGATTTTTCCTATTTTTGAAATTAAAGAAATATTGAAGAAAAAGGACACTGAGCATTGGAGAACTTCTGGAATGTATCCCCCATATAGTCGAACCGATAGAAAACATTGGCTTTTGTTTCATAGGGCTTGGTGGAATAGACTCTTGCAATCTTGCTTTGTGCTGCTCCCTCAAGCGACATTTGCCGATTAACCATTAGTCTCAGAAAGCATGTCATACTTAGACTAGGTGCTAGTGAGGAGGCTCAAGGATGTGATGGAATGAAACTTTGGAATACTTAATTACTAATTTTTATTCTACAACTACAAATGGAAAGACAAGTAAGTTCAAATAGTAATGTGTATAACCCTAAAAATAAACCAATAAAAGTTGATTGCATTACAGCTTGAGCAGACAGACAAAATAAAACCCAATCAAACATACACGAATCAGTAGTTACAGGCAACACCACAATTCTGCTTAAAGAAACATAGGACAAGAAAGGGCCTAACCTTCTTTCTATCCCTCTTTGTTCCATAAAGTGCAGTAAGCTCTCCCAACTTGTCCTGCATGTCCTTTTTATCAGTAGTCAGTTCACTCTTTGCCGCAATGGAAGCATCTTCAATTGCAGTCTCTGAGGTTCTAACTCTTGGTTCCATTCTAAATATCTACAATCCAATCATCCAAGCCAACAGATTAACCAAAACCAGAAGAAACGCTCAAGATTAACACGATTTCACTTACTTCTCAACATCCATTTCACCCTATCAATAATTAAAGAATTGATAAAAACACAAGCTACAACTAGCTCACCACAAAGATCACCATTATGTAACTAAAAATCCAACAGTTATACAAGAAAATACAAAAATTTAATGTATAAACCAAGCCAAACAATTCAAGCTTCCATTTTCATTTCATCATCACATTAAAAGAAAACAGAGAAATCAAGAACATGAAGCAGCATGAATGGGAATAATTTACTTCAATTCAAAAACACAGAAAATGTTACCTTATTAGTAGCAATTGGAATACTTTTGAAAGTCCCGGCTTCCTTATCAAGGACACCAAGTGAGTACCTGCAAACTTGTGGAGCAGCAGCCTCTCCTGCATAACTCGATCCCACAAAATCGAGATTCGATCCACCGGGGCTAACCACAATCTGAAGCCTATTGCTCTTTCTCAGAGTCATATTTCTAAAAACCTTAACCTTGGGTTTGTTGGCTCCTCCTTCCTCTCGTTGGGTTTTGCGAGGATTATAGCCAGATGGGAAATAGGCAAGTAAAGGTGGAATCTTGTTTGGTTGTTCTTGGAAAAGTTGGATTTTGACATGCAAATGCTCATTCTTTGTTACCGAGCTTTGTTTTACCTGTTCCATTGGCTCATGGAGATCTTCTTCTCTGCTCTTCTTGTCGGACTTCTTTGTTCTTGATTTTGAGAGTGATTGCTCGGCATCTTCCATGGTGGTAATGGTATGTCCAATGCGAGAGAAGAGTTCCGGCCATGATTGATCTTTGGGTTTATAAAGGTTACATAATTATTTATAATATTATAAAGGTATAATATAAAAATAACCTTTTAATATTTAATTATTTTTGGTTATTTTATTTTTAAAATTAACTTTTAATATTTATTTTTTAATTATTTTTGATAAATAAAAATTATTATTCAATTAATGTTCAACGTCATTCGCTAACATGGCATGTTTGCATTGTATGACTTGTTGAGGTTTGCATAACATGACTTAGTATTAATATTTAATATTTATCACATATATAATATATAATATTTTATTATTTTTTTAGAGTCAGCTTAAGTTTAATGGAGGTTTTTATTAAAATATCATAATCAGATTAGGATCGTATTATAATTTTTATTATATCGGATTGAATTAAGAATAAATATATTAAGATTGAGTCGAAATTAGGGTGACCACAAGCTCGCCCCGTCCAACCTTATTAATATGGGTGAGTATTATTTTGTTTTAAACGAATTAATCAACTGAATTAAATTATTTCGGTTAATTCAGTTAGTTAATTTTAGTTAAGTTTGATTAACAGATATTTTTTAAATAGTTATCGATTAATTCTATTTAATATCGATTAATTAATTGAATTAACCGAAATTATGATATATTATATATATTACATATATTAATTTTTGGTCATTTAAATTTTAAAAATTATAAAATGATTATTTTTTTTGATATATTATAAATTGGTCATTAAACTTTAAATAAATTAAAAAATAAAAATTTAATGACTAAAAAATTATTTTAACGTAATTTAATGGCCTATTATATAATTTAACCAAAATTTATAATAAATTTCGGTTAATCAATATCTATAAGTCTTTGATCAAATATGGGAGAAAAAAAGATGATGTAATAGAACAAATAGTAATATTATTTTTTTTCTTAAAAAATCAAATTACCTCATTACCGCTTCATCTTTCTCCTATCTCCAACACAAGATTAATGCATCATTTAAATATTTGTAACACTATTTAAATATTAAATTAATATAAAATAAAGTTTTAATAAAGTTACACTTAAAAAAATTGCTATCTAGTTAAAATATATGCCACAAAAGGATTTAAATAGAGAAAATTCATTATTTTAGAAATAATGTAATTTAGTTTTGTGAAAATTATAAATACTTAAAGAAATAAGGAGAATAAAAAATTTACCAATTTGATAAAAAAATATCACTATTGATAATGATCTTTTCTATTATTGTGAAAAATCACGTCAAATTAAATAATAAATAGAATTTCAAAAAATATTATACACGATAATATTTTTTTTACGAACCAAACATACTCTTAAAAATTTAAAGGTGTCTTAAATTCCTAAATTTTATTTTAAAAATCTACTGATTCTTAAAAGTTATTCACTCGATTAAATCATTTTAAAACTTTATTAATTTATCCTTTAATCGACTTTAATATTAAATCTAATATTTAATTAAACTGATTGATACACTATATCGCATTATGTTGTCATCATTTAATATTTTTAAAATATTTATTTTGTTTAAATTTTATTTTTAAAAAATAAAAAACTTTTAAAAATATTTAAAAGAAATTAATATTCATGTGACAATTTAAAGGTAAAAAGTTAAGACTTAACGATGACAATTAAAAAATAATTTATTAATTTAATTCATTAATTTGATAATTAAATTAAATTAATTAATTCGAATTCATAAACCTAACTTAAAAAGGAAACTGGAAAAGTAACCCTAGGAAAGGAAAAAAAAAAGGGTTTGACGGAAAATGAGTCGTCAAGCAGTTGATTTTGTTCTCTTTTGAGCCATCTTTATACTTCTACAGTAATCAGTCTCAGTCAATGGGAGAAAAGCCAAATAAAAATGGCGGCTTAGTTATTTTCCCTCCCATTTCAAAATTGTTGTACAGAGGGAAGACCTTCTTCTAGATTTCTTCTTCAGTTTCTATCTTCTCCAAACAAAAAGACTTGGGGATTCAAGTCCCAGATTTGTTATACTTTTCAATCTCTTCGTTAAAACTTTTCTTCTCCCCCTCCTTTGGGAACTCACGGAAAAGATTCCATTATCATGTTTCAATGGAAACCCAAACGTATGCTGCTAAAACCCCAAGTTCAGATGATCCATCCCCTTTGAAACCTTTCCTTTCTCGAGAAGTTCTTGATGGGTTCCCAACGGTTCCGCCTCTAATGGCCGATTCTTTATCTGGGTCTTCGTCTGTTTCTCCAATGGGGGTTGATTCGACTGATCTTGAGACCATGTTGGGAAATTTCATCGAAGAAGAAACAGCAGAGAATCCTCTTTTCCCCCGTTCGTGTTACTCTACTGAACTCGAACCGTCTCAGATTCCAGCTTTGGTCCCTTACGATTCTAAGAAAGCCTTGAACTCTCAAGAAGATGAAGAAGACCCATGGGAATGGCTTAGTAGTAATTCTAATTCTCTTCTGCTCAATATCAGCCTGGAAAACGAACATTCAGCTTGGACGCCATGGCGTCCAACTCCCTGGGTTCCTCCTCAACAACCTTTCAGAACTGAAGATGAACCAACCGGGGTGGTTAGTTTATTTTTGCTTAATATTTGTAGAATTTATTCCAATGGTAATTGCATAAATCAAAATTGGGCATTGGATTTTGTAGGGTGCAGGGCTGGAAAATTTGGGTAACACATGTTTTATGAATGCCGTGTTGCAATGTTTCACTCACACTGTTCCTTTTGTTTTGGGTCTTCAATCTTTGAATCGTCATGAGAAGCCTTGTGATCGTGAGACTCTTTGCTTTAGCCTTTTTATTGATTCTCTCTTTGGGGTTTATAATCATCTGGTTTTGTTGGGGTTTGTCAGGTGATGTTAATAGCTTTTGTTTACTTTGCGCTCTTCATGATCACATTGAGCTTTCATTGAATTCGTCTGGAAGAGTTGTTTCGCCTTCGAAATTTTTTGACAATTTGAATTGTATCCTTTGTTATATATAGCTTGTTAATGAAGGTAAATCGATAATTATTGTTTTCTATGTTGATGGCATTGAATTTCTAGAGCATTCAACGCCATGTTGTTAGGCTTAATTTATTCGTTCGAGAGGTGCACTAGAAGTACATAGAAGTCACTTGAAAGATAAGAAAAAACAGACTTCTTTCTTCATTGTGATTCTTGACATAGTAAATCCAGATATCTCACCTAGTTTCCAGAGATATAGACAGGAAGATGCTATGAGTTCTTTCAGTGCTTGTTAAACAAGCTTGAAATCTGTTGTTCAGATTTAAAGTTGAAGGGTGATTGTTTGTCTTCTCCTGATGTTGGCTTAGTAAAGAAGGTTTTTGGTGGTTGACTTGTTAGCAGAGTAAGGAAAATGCAACCTAATTTTGACTACTCATTTGTAAATGAGCGTTTGCCTTTACATTCCAAATTCAAAATTGTCATATTTTATTGACTATACTTTACGTTGATGGTTTCAGCTACGTTGTTGCAATTGTGGACACATTTCTTGCAGTTATGAAGCTTTGAATGATTTGAGTTTGGAGATCGAAGATGTTGACACCCTTCTGTTTGCCTTAGAGTCTTTCACCAAGGTGGAAAAAATAGATGATCTGGTTGCAAAGTTCAAGTGTGAGAATTGTAAACACAAGGTTTCAGTAGAAAAACAGCTTTTTCTGGATCAGGCTCCTTCAGTTGCAACATTTCACTTGAAGAGATTTAAGATTAAAGGAACCTGTGTTGAGAAGATTGACAAGCATGTTGTTTTTCCATTAGGGTTGGATTTGCAGCCTTATACCATTGTCAATCAGATGAGTAATGTGAGTAGCACTTTTTTTAACATCACTAGTAAGATCTTTTAACAAATGCAATAACGATCCATGTATGTTTAAATATTCTTTGGGTAAGCTTATATGGTTTATTTTGATTAGTGAGCATTATGGAAGAGAAATTGATGTTTGATTAGCTACACTTCTTGCTTTCATTGGCTTATATGGTATAAAACTGCTAAATTAGTATGATTATGCTCCGTTTGTGATAGGAGGAACTGAAGTATCAACTATATGCAGTTGTGAAGCATTCTGGATTCACACCTACTTCTGGACATTATGTTTGCTACATTCGGTCCTCTCCAGATACATGGCATAATTTCAATGATTCAACAGTAAGAGCTCACGATTTTGTTCTGAGTATAACTTACGTTTCTATTTTTTAATGATAAAGGGTATGATTTCATGTGTATTAACTAATTTTTATGTGATTAGAAATTTCCATGCTTATTACGGTTATGCTCAAGCAGCATTCTATCACCCCCCTACGTTTTTAAATTTTGCTTATTCTTCAAGCATTTTGATCGTAATAATGCACTGAAATAATAGAATTTTCCTTTTCAAGGGTCAAATTTAAACACCACTGTTAGGTTATAGTTTTGAAGAATTTCAAATAATTTATGTGACGGCATACCATTGTTTTGAGGGAACTTGAATGAATGTTGTCTAATGATCGATTATCTTCTGCAGGTTACTAGAGTTGAGGAATATGAAGTCCTTTCTGAGGAAGCCTACATTTTGTTCTATGCAAGGGAGGGTATACCTTGGTTTTCAACTGCAATAGAAATACAAAAGACTGGTGCAGACCCCGGCATTTCAGCCAATGTTGTGGTAGAAAACAATACTGATTGCAATGCTGATGAAAGTAAAGATATTGCTGATAAAACTTCAATTCAGTTCTCTTGTGAAACACAGCTGAAGCATGAGCATGATAAACCAAGTGTTACTTTCAAGTTGTTATCTAGACCACTTGTCAGTGAATCAGAGTTTCATGCTGCAAAGTCTGTTGATTCCAGAGATGATAGTCCAATTAATGAAGATTCTTTACCACCAGGATCGAGTAATTGTTCTGATAACGTTGATAAATCTGTTTCTACCGAGTCTATTCTTGGGGAAAACAAGAGCAATCAGGGTAGTACTGGCAAAGCTTGGATGCCACAAAATTTTCAATGTCCAGACAAGTGTCAGAGAGACTCTTCTGGTAAAGAAATCTCATTTTTATTACTTAATATGCTTTTCCTGCGATAACATGACAACGAGATGGTTGACTTTTTCAGTATGCGCTCTGTGTTTTTGCTTGAAAGAGAAGAAGCTGGTCAGTAATCGAAGAGTGATCAACAGGTCTTTGTTGCATCAAAGAAGAACTGAAGCTAGGAGACATGCCAAAAGGATTCAAGGTAGACGAGGTGTGAAATTTATGGCTCTGCTGGCTTCAAAACCTGCAACAGGTAAAATGAAGAAAAGAATATGATCATCTCCCTGCAAAAGGTCATCCGTAATCAATCTTGTGGTGAACAGTTTCCAAGCCTTTTTGCTTGACCGTGTCAAAGGTAAACACATGGAGTATATGAAGTCCATAAATCTCCTATGCACTCTTTCGTATGATGGCGAAAATGGTTTTAGTTTGGGATAAATGATGGCTAAAAGACCAACTGCTTTAACTGTGACTTCTTACAAGGAAATTGTAAAGTTTAGGATTTTGTTCGAGGAAAGTACATATCATAGGGTTTTATACTGTATACAATATCTTGACAATATTGTTTCAATTATTTGAAGGACACATGATGGTTTGAGGGTTTATACCATATTCTTAACGTTCGAATTCGAAGCATGCATTGGGAACTCAGCAGGATAGTTGATTGGTTTGTGTTTTTTTTATATCCATTTCTACATGTTCCAACAGGCAACCTAGTTATCATCGAATATGTTGTTTGTACTCCTCCACCTCGGTTGAATCTCATCTCGTCGATGGTTTTAATCGGGGAAATCAGTATAAATGGACAAGAAGGGCATGTCCCCAAATCTCTTAACCTCTCTGACATTGAAACAAAGAGTATCTATGCGTCTTTTTGTGAGATTTGGAGGTAGACGTAAATATCTTCCATGGTTGCCCAGGTATAGCAGGGGGAGGAGGAATGAATCAAAATTGGGTAATGACCTTAGTTCCCCTGGCTCTGCCAACCTTCCTAAACATGTGGTCATAGTTATGGATGGCCTCCAGGAGTTTACAACCCAGCTGCTGGAGTGGGTGCTTCAGAACATTTGTGCGTCCGGTCACATCGTCACCCTCTTGGGTTTCATGCCATGGTTGAACATACCCCGTGAGCACCTATATTCATCTCTAAATACAAAGTTTCGGTGTAGCGTGTATTGTATGGGTTTGATTTAGCAGTAATCTTTATTCAGTTAAAACTGAAAGGACCGGTTTAATTTCGGTTAATCGGTCAATAATTAGGTATTTGGTTGATTAAAGGTTAAAATATATTTTTTAAAATTTAATTATAGGTTAATCATGTTTGAAATCGGTTAATTCCATGTATCGTTGTACTCGATTATGAAATTTTATAACTGATGATAAATCAACTTAACATGTTTTAACTGCCTACAAAACTATGGCAAATGGTTTGTTCGATTTGGGTTATTTTAGTTTGTGTTTGGTTTGGTTTAGTTTGAGTTTATAATGATTTTGGTTTAGGTATCGAGTCAAGTCGATTGATTTTTGTTTTTATTAATATCATGTTGATTATTTTCGGGTTGAGTTAATATCAAACCAAAAGAAGATCAATCGATTTTAGTCAGATTTTTTGGTCGAGTTAGTTTTTTCCACGTATGACTTCATATACCTTGAATATTTGACTTTTTGATGAGTTGATCGATAATTCACATCTCATTTTTTTTATTTTAATATATATTTTTTATTTTTAGTTACATTCGGTTCGTATTAGTTTTGATTTAAGTTCATTTAATTTAGTTGAAGATCGGTCTAAGTCTATTACAATTCAATCAAATTTCAGTTCTTATTATTTTAAATTTTGGATCAAATTTGAATTATCGAGTTCGAGTATCAGTTCAGGTAAATCATTTCAGATGTTGTATCAAATTTACCCGGTCTATACAAAACCAAGTTAACTACGTAATCAACTTGGCTAGACTGACCTGACTAAAGGATACAAATTAAGTGGATCTGAAGTCTGAACCAACTTTGATCACTCCTAATTAGATATTTTCCGTCATTCAAATATATCATATTTTCACTTATTTCGAGTTTGAAGTATTTTTGAATTCGGATTAAATAATGTTGGAGTTATTAACTTTTTCTGTCAAATCAAATTCATATTTGAGTTTTATAAGACCCGTCAAGACGTCTGGATGGTGGATTTTGATCATTTGTCACTGAGGACTGATGCAAAATATCTAAAGCTCCAAGCAGTGGTGGAGATGTGCAGATTTCATGGTATCAACTCTTTCTGCTCTGCTTGTGTTCTTACAGTTTACACTCATAACTCCATGCAACAGGTTACGCTACAAAAGGAAATTGTGATGGGATATCCTTTACCATCTCTTCTTGCCGAAAGGATCGTTAGCCATCGAGCATCTTGGGTAGTTTTAGACAAGTGAGATTTAAACACAACCCAATGTTCGATTTGTTTGTTGTAAGTTATGTTGATTCTTCTCACCATGATATCGGTTATGCGAAATGCAGTGACCGATATTTGAGAAAGCACCGGGCATACTTTGCTAAGAAAATACCCTGCAACATGATAATAATGGGTGAGGAAGGGTACATGGATATGATCAAATAACGGAGATAACACGCCGACTGAATCCCCTGCCTGGGTGCCGACTCCGTTGGTCATATGTTCTGAACCATTGAAAAGAATCCTGGAGGACCAAGAGTATGTTGAAGATTATGTCATATAAATCCCACTAGTAGACACAGTTTCATCTTGTAATAAGATATAATATATATTCATCATCAAAGCTTCCACCAATAATAATAATTCCATGCAGAGATCCCGCACGTAGAAAGATGATTAAATCGGTAGAAGCCGATGATTCATTTGAAAATCAATTGATACAACTTCATACATTTGGAGTACAGAGTTTCTTCCCATATCTTTTACTACTTTGGTTGCTGTAACCAAAGTAACCTTATTTTTTTAGTACAAGTGGTAACGAGATTCAGACTCTTAATGTTGGGAAGGTACTTCAAGGATAGTAGCCACCCACTTCACCACCTCCAGCTCCACCACCACTTCCATATCCTCCTGCATGTGCACCTCCACCACCATATGCACCACCACCTCCGCCACCTGAGCCACCACCTCCACCACCGCTAGCATAACCATTAGCACCGCCACCAAAACCTCCTCCAGCTCCTTCTCCACTACCATATCCTCCTGCATGTGCTCCACCAGCACCATATGCGCCTGCACCACCACTCCCACCACCTCCTCCATGTCCTCCAGCTCCTCCGTATCCACCGGCACTTCCGGCTCCACCACCTTCACCACCTCCACTTCCATATCCTGAAGCTCCACCACCATATCCGCCTGCACTAGCACCTCCACCACCACTACCACCACCACCTCCATGTCCTCCGGCTCCTCCATAACCACCAGCACCGGCTCCACCACCTTCACCACCTCCGGTCCCATAACCAGAAGCCCCACCTGCACTTGCTCCACCGCCACCAGTTCCACCACCACCTCCTCCTCCATGTCCTCCAGCTCCTCCATACCCACCGGCACTACCAGCTCCACCTCCTTCACCACCACCGCTCCCATATCCAGAAGCTCCACCTCCATAACCACCAGCACTACCTCCTCCTCCACCTTTTCCACCACCACCACCTCCATGTCCACCAGTTTCTCCATAACCACCAGCTCCACCTCCTTCACCACCGCCCCCACCATATCCAGAAGCTCCCCCACCATATCCACCTGCACTAGCACCTCCACCACCACTACCACCACCACCTCCATGTCCGCCGGCTCCTCCATACCCACCAGCACCACCAGCTCCACCTCCTTCACCACCTCCATTACCATATCCAGAAGCTCCTCCTCCATATCCACCTGCACTACCTCCACCTCCATATCCACCTGCTCCTCCATACCCACCAGCACCACCAGCTCCACCTCCTTCACCACCACCAGTTCCATATCCAGAAGCTCCACCTGCACTAGCTCCACCACCACCAGAGCCACCTCCTCCACCCCCTCCGTATCCTGCAACACCGCCACCACCTTCATATCCAGCAACTCCCTCTTCTCCTACATTTGCATAGCCACTACCACCACCAACTCCTAATCCCCCACCTCCTCCATGGTATCCAACACCAAGGGTGCCACCACCATGAGCAAAACCTGAGAGGTGAGCTACTTCATCAAGAGTGAGGAGAGCTCTAGTCGCAGAACAAACACCTACACCCAACAACACAAAGAAAACCGCACCAAATATCTTGTTGATAGCCATGGGAACGTTTCAGTTCACCTTGGTTTCAAGTGCAAGTGAAGGTGGGTATATATAGGGATTGGGTTGGAGTCTAAAAGCGCAATACGCGTGTGTTACATTGAAAGGAGTAGGAGTTAGCTTGCACATGCAAAGGGTTACTTTGTGGGTGCCCCCACCCACAACATGATCAAGTCGGCAGTAATTAAGACACAAGTTTAAACTCACACACTAGTAGACAGTAGTAGACCCACTAGTGTGCTTTTGCTGTCGCCCAAATTTATTTATTTATTCATTCAAAACTTAATCCCACATTTTGTTTCAAATAATAATGCCTACAAAACAACATACTCTTCCTTATCCTTGTGGTTTGATGGATATCTGAGTCAGATCAATGGCATTGCATACAAAACCAGTAGCAACTTGTTTAACATTATCTATCTAATCAACTTGATGATGGTATTGTTCATCTTATTATCTGCTAGGGTTCATAATTTTGTATACACCTCTTATGCTTTCTGGTTTATTATTATTTATTATAGGTACAGTGTCTCTCACTTCTGTTTACAATCTTAAGAAAGTTCATCAGCATATACTATTTCTGAAATGAAAGAAATCCCATGATTCCATCTTCTAGTTCATATCTTTTGAATGGTGATTTAGTTTCTAGAACGAGATGGAATGGGGGTAAGCTGACTATGATCACATTCTATAAAGTGGCCAATGCTGTTTGTTAGTCTAATTTAGAAAAGCATCACAGCCAGACAATTATCTCAAAAATTATTACATGGTTTCAACTCATCTAGTCATTAATGATTCTATCCAACAAAATTTATATGACATGTAAAAAAAAGATTTATCTTGAAAAAAGTTTGAGATAAAAATCTATAATTAGATGATACCATAAATGACGTGATGAGTCAGACCCGTCTAATAATTTTTTTAATTATCTCGATAATTGAAGCAAAATTTGGTGAAAAAATTTAGCAAAAGTGCTCTCCAATCTAAGCACAATATATTTTTGTTTTTTAACTTTGGACCATCGAGCTGGATTTAATACGCGCACACAATCAATATTTTTTATTCATGATTGAGTTCTAGTATCGACCACTCTATCAACATACCTTTATTATTATATGTATTTTTACGTTAGAGTTAATAATTTTTATCTTTTATCATCGATTAATATTATTATTTGTATTTATCTTTTATTTCGAGCTTTTTATGCTTTAAAGTAGTTATTTTCTTGTTTCAAATACATTCCACCCATGTGAAGTTAGGTGCTCTCCAACCCAGCAACTAACAAAAAGGAATGCAACTTTAATTCTTAGGTATGTATACCTTAATTAGCACTGTGGATAGGATCTTAAGAAAATTTTGGATAAGATTTTAACTTAATACCCTAAAGGAAAATAAACAAATTTATGTATCCTCAAAGGCAGAAAAAATACCATAAAATTCTAATATATCACCTTAAATTCAAATCCGAATCAATTTGATTAGTCTATAAAAAATATCGATATAAATTTGTTCGGCTCAAATTTGAAATGAATCGAATATGAAACAATTGAAATATAGTATCATAATGGTCCGGACCGTTCTATATCAGTATATCAACAAGTTTAAGTACCATTCTGGCCAAAATTTGATATGTTTCGACCATTTTTGATCACATATCGATCTATATAGATATATTTATTCGAGTATTGTCGGATATTATGGCAATTTAACATCGAGATAATAATAATTATCCAATATTTACACCTAACTTGATGCCACCCAAAACCAAATTGCCAATTCTACACCATTACCTCAGTGCTAAATCATACGATTCCATACCCTTTGTCAGGCCTCTTCTGTACTCCATGTATACGAATTGTCGATGATGGGTCCAAGTTCAGATTTTATTCCATTTTCCAGACCATATCTGCCGTATCGAAAACTAACAGCATTATTTTCTGTTTTTTTTTCTTGCACTTTCATGTCTGAAATATTTTCTTCATTTCAAAGATTTCTGACTCCAGCAAAACATAAAAAAATGTAACCACAGTAGCGCATGCATGAGAGTAGTGGCCAGTAGGAAATCACATGCAATATTATCCCCTCCAATCCTCTCCTCTCCCTTGGTTAGTGGGTCTACTCCATCTCACTTTGCTTGGGTAGTGGATACTTTTTCTTTCCACGCCATAGTACTCGCACTTCATCAGCTATGACGTAGACAACCATAGAAGACGAATCACTTGGCCTATGAAATGTAGGCAGGTTTAGGTTTCACTTTTGTATGTGCTTTTTGCTTGTAATTGGTCCATTACTCCACGGAATTAGGATTAAATATTGAGAGGGTTAAAAGTTTATTAAGTTTTTAAATTTAAAAATTAAAAGGGATAAAAATCTTATTTTACTACAATTATACCAAAAAAATTTGGGAGGGGTAAGAACCCTCCCAAGGTATATATAGCTCCGTCCCTGCTTTTACCTAACTAAAAATCCTCTGTTTTTTTGAGAAATTATATTATGAATCATTTCCACATCATTCGTGGTTCCAATTAACTAAAATCATTCATCTCATATATTTTAAGGTAAATCATCACATCTTTCTTATACGTAATTAATGAGTGGGTAGTTAGTTATCATATAGTTAATTTAAGATGAACGAACCTGATTATATGGATCACAAATGACGTGGTGAAAAAGATTATCTCTCATTTTTAGTGTCTCTGTTTGAGATAGATTTTTAGAATTTAAATTTAAAATCTAAAATTTAATTCTTTAGTATCAGAACACCGAAAAAAAAGTTTTTTGTCCGATGAGATTACCCTTTGGATTTATTCAAAACCAACCCAAAATCATGTGAGTTGCCCGCTTTTTTATTTCCTCGCCAATTTTTTTATTATTTATTTAATTATAAATATTTAATCTGATTTAGAGTTTCGTTATATAATTTCATTAAACATACATAAGAAAAGAATGCTCAAAATCAGAAAATACAAAAATAAACTATCGTCTTCCACAATAACTAATAACCTAGTACAACCCTACTAAACAAGATATACCACTAAGCTAATTATGACAAAAGATAACAAAATCTAAACCACTCAATCCAGGTATCTCAGCAGGACATAGTGAGCTGCCGACCTACCTCATTATAAAGACTTAAAAGATAAAAATAGGGCCATTATGTCGTTTTTTATTTACTTATCAAATTAGGACATAAAATTCTATATTTTTCAGTGTAATACCATTACAGTGAACTCGTCGCTCAAGTACGTCGAATTTCAAAATAATATAATTTTTTAATTCAAACTCGTCGTAAGCATATAACGAGATTCAAAAAAAAAAAAATTCTCCCAAGATTTCTTTTGTATGGGGTGCTTAGGCAACTTTTTCACCATATTCGAATATTTTTTTTTAGTCTTTTTTCGCAACCATTACGTATATGTATTTATTTATAGGACAATGTTGGTTCGTACATTCAAAAAATGCTACTATTCTTGCATTGTAAAGGTTACATATATTTGTCTAAAACCTCAAATTATGAAATCAACCAAAAAAAAATAATAGATTCAACTCGTTGTATATAAACGACGAGTTTAAATAATTTTTTTAAAGATCATTGAAAATTTTGATGATTTCTATTTTTTAAATATACTAAACTCAAATGTTTGTACAATAACTTCCTATATTTACATTTTGATTAATTTTTTATTATTTTATAATAGTTTTACGATGATTATAAGTTAATATTTATTAATACATATTTTTAATTTTTAAAAATACATACTTTATAAGTAGAATAATTTATACGTAAATTTCTTAAGATGATTGTCTAATTTTTCACTGAATCACATATTGAATTCAAATTCTATATTAAACTCTAATTTAATGTATAAATTAACCATAAAGACCCAAAAATTGAAAAATGAAAAAAAAAAAGAAAAAAAGAAGGGAGTTGTAGCTATGTTTCTACACAAATACCCACCCCACCATCGGTGGTTGAAATGATTACCAATTGAAGCACCAAAAAGAACCAACACCTATAGTTGGATACAATTGCAACTTTTATATATATATATATAACCATCAATCGAGTGAATATAACTTTCCAAGTGATTACCGATATATATATATCGGTAATCACTTGGGAAGTTATATTCACTCGATTGATGGTTATTTGTCGATAAAATCAATTTTAGGTAGTGATACTTTTTGCATGATAATTTGAATCGCGTACAATTTCTTTCTTCATTATGTGTCTCGTTTGGACAGAAACAAGAAGATTCAGGATCTGAATTTTATTGATATACTTATCTCCATAAAAGTTTTTATTTTCTTTGTTTGAGGTTATAAGGATTTTTGGGTTGTTTAGTCCAATTATTTTATTTCTCGGGTGCGTTATAATAATTTTTTATGAATTTAATAAAAATTCATAAGCATTTATCAAAAAAAGTATATATATTATATTCTGTTGTAATTTTTTTTTATAAATTTTTTAAATTATTTGATGAGTGAAATAGATAATTGAGATTAATAATAATTATATAAAGATTATCATTTGAGGACAAAAATTACAAATTAATATCGATTATCAATTTCATCCATTTAACAATCTATATAATATATAAAAGATATGTAATGGACAACAAAAATACAACTAAAAATAATAATTTATTACCAGTAGTCCTAATAGATTACAGAAGTTGGATTGCAAGATCCTACCACTAAAAAAAATCTTATCTCTCTAGATTTTATTTCATTATTTCTTAATTTGCTAAAGTTGAATGAAAAAAAATCTTAACCTTTTAATTATTTTTCGTTTATTTCGATTATCGTTATAATGATTTTTGATCTAAATTTTAAAAAAAAAAATTATCTAAAATTAATATCACTATTTCCATCAACAATCTTATTCAATGCCGACCATTTTTGATATAAACGCTTCTCATTTATATTAAAATAAGATAACGATTATAAAAATACCTATTTTCACAATTTATTTCCTAAATAAATAAAACTCTCATGCGAGATTAATATTGGAACACATACGAGTATGATATCCAGCAACCCACTTCCGTTTATTTTATATTATAGGTTACGGTGGAGGTTTTCAATTTAAATAATTTACTAAAGCTTATTATAAAAAAAAATAATTTACTAAAGCTTGCTCTCTCTCTCTCTCTCTCTCTCTCTCTCTACACACGATAATATTCGTTTACCGTATGAAATTTTAAGTTTTGTACTATTTTTTTTATTGACAGACGAGTGAAATGTATGATTGAGATTAGGGATGATAATGAGTCTGACCAGCTCGCGAACTATTCGGATTCGGCTCGATCAAAGCTCGGTTTGAGTGAGCTCGACTAGGGTTCGAGTTCGACTCGAGACCTTAACGAGCCGAACCGATTCAAGCTCGTCTCGAAAAGCTCGTGAACAGGCCCGAAATAATTATATTATATATATGTTACATATAAACTAAAGTAATCTGTTTAGCAAAAGAAAAGTAATAAAAATAAAATATGAGAAATCTACTAAAAATAAATTAACTAAAATAAATCAAGCACTTTTTTTCATTTTGAGTCGAGCTGAGCTCGACGAGTTTTGAGCCCGAGCCGAGCCCAATAATATTATTTCCGAGCTCGAGCCTAAAATTTTGAGCTCGCCGAGCCTCAGCTCGACTCGTTATCACCCCTAACTGAGATTAACGGTATAATATGTAAAGATTATTACTTAGGAAAATTTAAAGAGTTAATCAGTCATCTACTTTACACATCCAACATCCAAAAATCATGTAAAACTATAAGTTTTATATTGTGTGAAAATGGATCCTAACTCATATATATATGATCTAATTATACAATATAATTTTTTAAAATTTTATACGTTTTTTGGATTGTTAGATGGGTGAAACAGATGAATGAGAATAACAATAGAATATACGAAGATTATCATTTAAAAAAAAGGTAAAGAGTTACCCAGTCATTTCACATATCAAACGATTCAAAAAACGTGTAAAACTTAAAGTTTTTTTTTTTATATTGTTTACGTTGTGTAAATGAATTCTAACCCTATATATATATATATATATATATATATATATATATATATGTTATGATCCATTTACACAATGTAAAACTTATTTGATTTTATATTAATTCATGACTATTGGATGAATAAAATGGATGGATGAGATTAAATACTCTATTTTTTCTCCTTAAAAATCTGCTTACTTTCAACTTTTCATCTTATCCATCCATTTTACTCGTCCATTACTTTTTTAATATTTTTTCAATAACGTTTGAATTAATTTTTTTCTTCAAAACTTTAAAATATCGATTTTTCCATCATTGATTGAAGTTGATTTTTTTAATTAATAAAGAATTAATTTTTTAATACTTATTATTAAAGATATTTTTAAAATTTATTATTAGAGACTCATTTATTTTCAATATTTGTTATTATAGAATACTCTTAAAATTTAATTTTTTTTTAATATTTGTTATTATGAGCCCAATTTTTTAATAAATGTTATATGGATCTACTCTTAAAATTTATTTTTTTATTACTTGAATTTAGAGATATAAATTTAAATAGAGGTATGTAACTACAACAACGCTTGTTATACGATGGTAGCGGTACCATTTAAAATGCGATACTTGGAACTATTATATCTATAATAGTGTATGTTATTAAAAAAATTACAACCACGATATTTATGATGACCGTCATATTGATTAAAATGTTGAACAAAAATCTCTCGTTCCCGTCATGTTTTCTTTCATGTCTTATCTTTAAAAAATTTAATTCTAAATTATAGCATTAATTTTTATATTCCAAACCCTAAATTTTATACCCTAAAAATACATCATAATCTTAATTTTCTAAACCTTAAGCACAATCCATAATCTTAAACTCTAAACTCTAAATTTATTATTTTAACATGAGACATCAACAGAAACGTAATAAAAGAGTAGACAGTTTATATTTTCAAGTAATAAAAAAATTATTTTCGTTCAAACATATCTCGAATTTGAGACAGTTGTATATATAAAAAAATTTCTAGACTGCGGATTTTTTTTATGAGAAACGTTTTCTAGGAAAGTTTGCCAAATTTTGGAAACTTTGTCCCATGCCCAACCCAAAAATACATATGCTAGGCCCAAATTCATTAGTTCCAGATTATCCATTTAACCTAAAAATCAATTCTTGTTAACCCAAAAATACGTTTCCTAATATGAAATCTTAAATCCGTTCCACCTGAAAAATTATATGAATCTTGTTTATCACGTCATCCATGAATGGGTGGGTAATTATTAGGTGGTTATTAAAGATGAACGGTCTTGATTGCTTAGACCATGAATGACGTGATGAACAGGGGTTCACCTAATAATCTCTCGTTCCACCTAGAATTCAATGGGACTATCACATTTGTTTTGAATCAGATCAAATCAAATCGAGTAAGTTAAATTTAAAATCTTCTAAAGTTTAAATTATATCAATTTTCATATTTTAAAATCAAATTATTTAGATATTTGATCAGTTTCAAGGTCATTTGAGTTAAAATTGTTTTCTTTAATAATTTCCATTATTAAATATAATGGGGTGGGGACTGATGGGCATGTCCCTATTTTTATAATTTTATATACTTTTCAAAAGTTTATTTTTTTCGGATTAACACCTTCTTGATGCACCATGTCATCTTTGACCATCCATGTTAATGAGAGAAAAAAAATGTTAATAATTTATATTTTGAAGAAAATCCATATTTATATTTTGAAAAAGGTATTTGTTTGAGTAATATCACGTTCGTATTATAAATTTATAATTTCTTTTTTTTTTAATCAGCTACAGTGTTACAATATTATCTGTTTTAGAGTATAATCTCAATCATTGGACATTGATCGCTCAAACACTGTACTAGTATTACTGGTGCTCAAACCCGTAAGTTCTAAGAACAACAACCGTTCTCTTAATGACTGAGGCTAGATGGTTCATGCTATAAATTTACAGTTCATGTTCAAAATGTGAGGATGTCTTTTTTAACAATGTCGTTTTTAAAGTTTAAACTCGTATTCTCTCCTTAAAAATTCAGTGTATCTTATCATTATACCCAACACTTACTGATTAAATACCCGAATTTAATTTCAAACCTTTTTCAACTTTTTGACTTCTAGAACACCAGCCATCTCCGGTCATAATCAAACCCCCGATACAATGAAAATTCTTCTAGGAAATCAAATTTTCTTCTTTTTATTTTTCCATTTTTTTCTCAGACAATTATTATGAGACTGATTCCCTTGTCCCAGTTCATTCTTTTTTCCTGTAATATTTTAACTTCTCACCATTGTCATCTGTTGTTTATTGTTATTTTTGGAAGAAATGGTCATTGATCAAGACATGGGAGTTCATTACAGGACAAGGGAAGACAGTTTTGTTGTCTAGCATTAAGACCATAACTGAGTTTGGCTGGTAATTATTTTTGGGTCAAATGAATTAATGTAACAATGAACTGATATTTTGTTCACATCTTATATATAATTAGGGTTTGTTTACATAGTAATAAATGTTTTTAGTTGTAACCTTTTTAAACAGAAAATTCTACGACGAGCGTTAAACATCGCTGAACACATTAACGTTAAACACTGTTGAACATTATTAAATTAATTATAAAGATTAAAAATCTCAAAAACTCAACATACAATTAATAAAAGAGTGATAAACTCAACATATAATTATTAATTGCAGGTTAAGTCCTTAAAAATTTTAATCTTTATCAAATAATTTAATAATGTTCAACGATGTTCGGTATTAATGATATTCAGCAGCGTTCGACACACATGATAGACTCATCCTTTTTAAACATTTTCTTGTACGATCCCTTTATCAAGTGATTAGTTTTTTAATGGTTATAAAAAATGTCTTAATGATGATTAGTTTATTTTATGATTGTAAATTTTTATTATAATTTTAGATATTTTTTAAATAAAACTAATGGCTTCTGCTAAAATATTATTAATTTTGTATTTTTTTAAAGATTATTAAATGAGTTTTTTTAAATATCATTGAATGAGATGAATTGTGGAAATTAAAACTAGGAAATAACAAGATTTTATAGAAAGAAGTGAAATATTCCCATCAAAAATATTTTAATCTCAACAATTAAACTAGAACTAATTAAATAGAAAAATATTTTAAAAATATTAATATTTTAAGAAGTGAAACACCTACAATCATCAACATTAATATCTTCGTTATTGAATTTAATAAAAAAATATAAATAATTAAATAGATGGTTAGATTGAATTTCATACCCAGTAAAAATCAGATAATATCATTTGAATTAAACATAAAATTAGAATTTTAAAAATATTTAATACATATAGAGATAACTAAAATTGATAACGAGTTTGACGGACTCCCAAGCTACTCAGGTTTAACTTACTCAAAGTTCGGCGCAAGTGAGCTCTACTAAGATTCGTACTCAACTCGAGATTTTAACAAGCCAAGTTGAACTAACTCAAACTCGACTCTAAAAGTTCGTGAACAAATTCAGAATAATTATATATACTACATATTTATTAAAAGTAATATGCTTAACGAAAATACAATAAAATGAATTAAAGCAAAATCTACTAAAAACAAATTAATTTAAATCAGACATTTTTCTTAATTGATTGTTGTTTAATTTTGTACTTTACACTAAATTCTTTTTTCTCGACATTAAATTTCCTTTCAATGTTGGTTATGAAAGTATAATAAAATCATTTATTTTGTGTCGAGTTGAGTTAGATTTGAGCCTAATAATACTTTTTGAGCCGAGTTTGAATCTAAAATTTCGAGTTCGACCAATTTAAAACCTAAATAAACCCAATAATACTATTTTCGAATCAAATCAAACCTAATTAAACTCTAACTCGGCACGTAACCCTCGATACAATGAAATAAATAAAGTAAAAGAATCCCTTTTCCATTTTTGTATTTTTGAGTTGCATTTGAAAGTGATGATTCATGATTTTGGTAACCTTGAATTAACTCCCAACAATGATTGATGGGATCGATCAGTCATTTTACCTAAAACTTCACATGATTCAAGCACGAGAAACATGTGCATTTTTTAGTAAACTTGTCCTGATTTTATTACCACTTCTAAAACCAAATAAAAAAACACAAACTCATGTCTTAAAGTCTCTCCACACACTCATTAGTGTGAGTAACTAAAATCTAATGAAACTGAACATCAATAATTCAAATTTATTTTTATATAGACAAAAGAATTTTAGTTAAAAATTAGATTATAAATAATATTATAATGAAACAAATCATAATTAGCATCAGGTCTTTGATTTAAAGGTTTGTTTGGTAGGGTAGAAAAAATTGGAAGGACGAAAACTTAAATGGGTAAGAAAGTGAAAGGATGAAAAGTAATATTTTCAAAAAATAAAAAATCGAATTGATTTTCTTTTCAAAAATTTTAATCAAATAAAAAAAATTAATTCAGGTAGATCAATTGAATTAATTAAAATTTGTTATAAAAAAAAATGGGTAAATTATATAAATGGTCACTAAACTATGTTAAAATGATCTTTTTCGACACTTAACTTTCAAAAGTTATCAAACAACCATTGAACTTATCGAATTAGTATAAAATAACCATTGATTCATTGCATGTTATAAATTATTGATAAATATTAAAAATTTTAATAATTATTTTTTAATAATTTAATAAATTTAATGACTATTTTGTGTTAATTTAATAAAGTTTAATGATATTTTATAATATTAAAAAAATTAATAATTATTTTATAGTTTTTAAAAGTATAGGGACTAAAAATAAATATATTTGATATATAATTTTTTTAATTAATTTAGTTAATTAACCAATTTTGAATTAAATTATCCTATAACTAAAATTAAAAAATATAAATTATTAATCTATCAAATTTAAAATTAATTAACCAATTAATAAAAAATTAATTCGAACTATTAATTTAATTACCAAAATTTTTAACACCCTTACCTAAATCTTCAATAAGTTCTTTGAATGCAAGGTTTTGCCGACCAAAACCAACTCCAAGCTACTAGGGCCAACCCTGATATCAACCTGTCTCATCCCTAATCTAAAATCTTACAATCTATGTGCCTAAGCTCCACTAAAGTAGGTTTTCTTCCTAACCATGATGTCTTTATTTCTTATTTATTTTATATAATTCTTAGTTATGTTAATTTTCAAAAAAATATTTGTTATACTATAAAAAATAAAATTAGATTAGAGTAAACAAGTTTTCAAAATAAATTATTTAAAAATATTATAAAATAAATAAAACACATAAAAACAGGTCTCGAACCAACAATTTAAACAAGTAAAAAAAACTATCCTAAACAATAACAAGCATTCGGGAGAAGGTTAAGTAAGGACGGAACTCCTTTGAGGCTTAAGAGGTCTTTGACCCCGATAAATTATTATAAATTTAAATCATACTAAATTTTAATATTTTAGGTTTGTATTATTTTATTTTATTTATTTCATCCATTAATCTCTAATTTGGATAATTTAAATTCAGTGAACTATCAAAATTAAGATTCGAATCAGAATCACAAATTTATATATTATAAAAGATAATATTCCTACATTCATGTTATGATATATATGTTAATTCACCATTAGAAATAGATTCATACCTATCCTCCCAAATAAAGAGAGAGAAAATCTGATAATACAGTGACGGATCTAAAAATATTATTAAAAATATATATAAATAAAATTTTATAATAGACATATATTTTAAATATTATAAAATTTAAAGATTAATTTATAAAAATTAAAAAAATTAAAATAAATATAAAATTTAAAAAAATTAAAATAGACAAAAACCTATTCTATATTTAAATACGTGAACCACTGCCAATATATATAATAAATCAGCATCAAAACCAATGGCCACAATATAAAATTGTTGGCCATCAATAATGGATGTCTATTAACACATAAAATAATAATCACAATACTTTATAATAACACATAATAATGATAATACCAAAGTAAGGATGAAAATGAAAGAAAGGGAAATTAATAGGTTAGGAAGAGATCCGTTCCTTGCACTTCAACGCATCTCTCATTGGCGAAGCTCAGCTTCGGATTTAGGTTCGGTTGTGGACTTTGTGTAGATAAGAACTAACCTCTCCCTCTTTCTCCAGTTTCATCTTTAATCTCTCTCTTCCCCTGTTTTTGCTTCTCTCTCTAAAATCTCAGTTAAAAAAAACAGAGTATAAACTGTTGAATTTCAAGCTGGCGATCGAAAATCAAGAATCAAGTATCCGTGAAATCAAGCCCAAGAACAGAAGAATCATGGTAATATCCAGTGTTGAATTTCAAGCTGCATTCTTTTTTTTTTCTGGTTTTTTCTAAATGGGTATTCATTGGGAATGTGTGTTTTCTTATAGGGAGCTGGTGGACCTGATGAAGAAGACAATAGGTGGCCGCCATGGCTGAAACCTTTGTTAAGAGAGCAATTCTTCGTTCAATGCAAGCTTCATATTGATTCTCACAAGAGTGAATGTAATATGTACTGCTTGGATTGTATGAACGGCTCTCTCTGTTCTTGTTGTCTGGCTTATCACAGGGATCATAGTTGTATTCAGGTAATTGAAGCGTTCTTTTTTTCATTTGAAATTTGTTTAATTTTCCTTTTTTGGGGACGAAGGGAATCCCATTGTTTCATTCCCTTTTCTGGGTTTTTGATTTCCTTTTCTGGGTTTCTGTTTCCTGTAATGGAGTTTGTTCTTCTGTAAGTGTTTCTATTTTTCTTTTCTAAGCATTTTCTCGGCATCCAAGCAGACATTGACTTAATTTTCAAAGCTATTTTCTCTATTCCTAACGACTGAACCCACCCCCCACGAAATTCTCATGGGATTTGTCTGTTGATTTCTGATTTATTTTTTAACAGATCAGGAGATCTTCGTACCATGATGTAATAAGAGTATCCGAGATACAAAAATATCTGGACATATCCGGAGTTCAAACTTATGTAATAAACAGTGCTAAGGTCGTCTTCCTCAATGAAAGGCCTCAACCAAGACCAGGAAAAGGTGTCGTCAACACTTGTGAGGTCTGCGATCGAAGCCTCGTGGATTCCTTCCGCTTTTGCTCCCTTGGTTGCAAGGTAAAAGTCTTTCCTTCAGTCATTTTCTCGGTAACCAAATGGTGTTGTTTGGTAGCCAAGAAACTGTAAGATCAAGGAAAGTTGAAGGGGTCAACTTATGATTCACAGATTAAACCCCAAAATTTGACCTCTTTTTCATCAATTCCGATTGCTGAACAATACAATCAAATTTGGTAAAACTCCAATGCAGATAGTTGGCACATCAAAGGATTTCCACAAGAAGAAGAGGCCATTGGCAATGGCATCCGACTCCGAGGATTCATACAGCAGCAATCGCCTCGTGAAGTCGAAGAACAACGACGACAACGACAACAACAAAGTCCGAAGCTTTAGTCCTTCCACCCCTCCTCCGAGTTCCGTTTGTTACCGAACTGCCAAACGTAGAAAGGGTATTCCCCACCGTGCCCCAATGGCAGGGCTCATCATACAATATTAGCCATATATGTAGCCTTAAACTTTAACCTACGATCATCTCCCCACTTCTATACCAAGTGAAGGTCCCCAATGAGTCGGCATGGTCACATTTCCCTCCCAGTCTTTAGTGTGGTGTAAATAGAATGTGCACAAGCATACACGTGGGGTAACCAGTGGAAAAATAAAGCTCCCACATGTTTACGGTAGAGCTGTTTTATAAGCTATAAAGTAGAGTGGTTTTGGGTGTTTTCTTTGTAGGGAAATGGATGAATGAAATATGTAAATATTACTTTGTTATATAGAATGATATGTTTTATAAATAAAATGGCTGTACTTTGTATGTTGTGTGATTGATTTTTTACAAGAACTTTTTTTTTTTTTTTTTTTACTTTTATTCTAAAAATGGGTTTGTACTTTGTTGTATGAAATAAAATTACGTTATTATCGTGTTCATTGGGTTCGTGGTGATAATAAGTTTGATCAACTCGCAAGCTACTCAGGTTCGATTCGATCAAAGCTCGGCTCGAGTGAGTTCGACTCGGGCTCAGGTTCGACTTGAAACCATAAGGAGCAGAGCCAATTCAAGCTCGGCTCGAAAAGCTCGTAAATAAGCTCGAAATAATTATATTATATATATGCTACATATACACTAAAAGGAATCTCTTTAGCAAAAAAAAAATAATAAAAGAAAAATAATAAAATAAAATATGAGAAATCTACTAAAAATAAATTAACTAAAATAAATTAGACACTTTTTTCATTTTGAGTAGAGCCGAGCATGACGAGCCCAAACCGAGCCCGACGAGCTTCGAGCATGAGCCGAGCCCAATAATATTATTTTCGAGCCAAGCCCGAGCCTAAAATTCCAAGCTCACAACCTCGAACCCAAACCGAACCCAATAACATTGTTTTCGAGCCGAGCCTGGCCAGGCTCGACTCGTCTCGTTATCACCCCTACATTAGGGTATGTTTAGTTAAATATTTGTAAGAAAAATAATAAATTAATTAAAGATCCATTAATTAATCAGTTACTGTGATTATAAATAATATTTATTTTAAAATATATTCTAATCATTAAGTATTGATCCCTTAATTATTATGTTATAAATATTGGTGTTCGAACCCATAACTTCTAAGATCATTCCTTTAAATATCTAGGTAAGATGATTAATGGTAAAGAATATAAGTTAAAGGGTTGAAAATTTTAAATATTTGATAAATTTTAGTTTAATATCGTTTTGGTCTGATAAAATATTAGTATTTAAATAAAAATAAAAATATAATAATTTATCAAATATTTAATTAAGAAGAGGTTGAATCAAAGAAAAATAACACACATTTCAATTATTTTGGTTTAATAATAATTTAAGTTTTTTTTCTAATTCAAATATTAGATAAAATAAAATTTTCCCTTAAATTTTGAGTTTAAACAAATATTTAAATAATAAGTTTAATAGTAAAAAAAATATTAATTTAATTATAATTATTAATTATATAATTATTTAATTTTTGTTGGATCATCGATCAAATAAATCGAATCATTTCTCTTTCTAAAAAACTATTAAAACGAATATAATAAAATAATGTATACATGTTTTGCTTCTATTAAAACGAATTAAACCCCTCTAAAATGATAAAATAATATTATTTATTTTATATATTTTAACTCATTTTAATATTCGATCATAATTTCGTTTCTATAGAGAAAATACACATTAAAATTATTGTTACATTTTGTTCTAGCACGTGTCCAATGTGCAATGGTTTTAGTGTGGGTTTCTTTTTCTTGTCTGTGGGTACTTTCAGACGAAAACCATTTTTTAAAAAAGAATAATTAAGTTAATTTTTAATATAATTATTATACTCGATTGAATAGTTTGAATTTAATTAGACTATATTTAAATTTTATAAATTCAATTTAAATAAAAACTAAATTATAAAAAATAATTATTTAATTTAAATAATTTATTTTTTAACCTGATTCGATCGAATAATTATCCCGACAAGTTGGCTTCTTGGCAGTCTGAATGTGTGAGCCGCCTCTTGGCCACCTCAAAGTCTTTTGTTTTGTTTTTGTTGTGACAAGGCGGTCTATTTGGTGCTCTTTGCTTTCGGTTTCTTAGGCAAGTGGGTGTTTTATTTTCTTTTGAATGGGACCTACCAAACTGGAATACGATGCTGACCCTTGGATCTGGTGACAACGGATGGTTTGGATGATTAATTGATGGGATCTAAAAGAAAGAATTGAAAACAAAAATACGATTCTATTGTTCTTGTAAATTTATCAATTATTTATATTTTTAAGGGTTTTATTTAAATGATCATTTTTAAAAATAACAACTATTTTCGTTTTTATTTTTAATTTAATTTATAATAATGGACTAATTTATTTAAATATAAATCACAAATTTTATTAAACTTATCAAAGATTACGGTAAGGCCCTCAATCTTATTAGTGCCATATAATATGGTACGATAGACATTGGTACCGTGCTTAACATCACGTCAATCTAAAATTCTAACAGATGATTTAGAAGTAATTTAGACAATTCTTTTAAAAATATATTTACAAACTCTCTAATAATTCAAAAACTTTCAAACATTAGACTCTCGATCTTGTATCAACTACTCGAGTCAAGAAAGTCTCACAATCTTATTGGATCCTTATTCGATCATCTTTTAACCCATCAAGATCGATATTATATTAAAAAAGGTAAAGATTTCTCTCACCTTTTACCATTAACTTGGCCTATTCTAAACCATAATGCTTAAGGCTCTTTACTTTACAATGTAATCAAACATTCAATCCATCCATAAGATAGCACCAGACTCCTAAAATAATAATATAACTAGATTAATTAGAAATATCGAATCTTAAACTTTAAACAAACATCTTTAATATATATTATCTATTAGAACAATGTACCCTAATAGATTACTTACACGGACTCAAATCTCAAGATCTTTAACAAAAATACCTCAATATTAAGATATTTCACTATGAATATAAGAACAGATAAACCTCGAGTATAAAACATACTATAACTGTAGATAACATACAAAGATTAAATTATTCGATTGGTAAAAATATCATCCATTAACTTATTAATTAACCTCAAGTTCTAGTTTAAAGATTTTTTACCTTGGTTTTATCAGTTTTTGTATGTGTTATTACCCGATTGGATGATTAATTTTATTTATTAATTTAAAATTAAGATTAAATTAAAAATAATAAATAAATTATAAAGATTAAATGTGTAATTTTATAGATCTTATTTAATAGACACATCATTACCATTAACTTTTTCTGTTAAAATTTTAACGACAATAACTAAAATAAGTCAATTTCATAAATTAAATGACTTGATTAATAAATTATTAGTTGGATGATCGAAATAGATATTTCAGTCAGTTGAAAGGTCCAAAATTAGTTTATATTAGAATTAATTACTGTCACTTTGGTAATGATAATTTTGATAAGACATTGTTTTATTTTGATTAAATCCGACTTCTCAACAATTTCTTTTATTTTTATTAAAATAGAAAAAGTTAAAAGCCAATGTGATTTCCACTTTGCTCAACCTTAGTGGGAAAGTCTGACATAGAACTTTGCTTCCCTGCCTGTTCTTTGTTGTTCAAGTAGTTATAGGGTACGAAAGTTAAATAGTAAGT
Organism: Abelmoschus esculentus; assembly: GCA_035048815.1. Lineage (NCBI taxonomy): Eukaryota > Viridiplantae > Streptophyta > Magnoliopsida > Malvales > Malvaceae > Abelmoschus > Abelmoschus esculentus. Next base: position 12,296,161 of record JAUCBN010000009.1, read on the forward strand.
TAATTTAATGTAGTTTTTGGTTTAAATATTATTCGATTGGTAAAAATTTTATAAAATATAATTTAATTTAAAATAGTATTAAATTAATAAAGATTTCGATTAAACTCTAAAATGATTTGAGTTGTAAAAGATAATATATTTTACCGATACCGATATATATTTATACTAAACCAAAACAAATCATACATATATATATTTGTACCATAAAAATGATATGTTTGTCGATATAATATTAACCGAAATCACATGTATATTAGCGACTTCGATGGTGATGAAGATGGCAATAGTAGTAGTTTTGTAAGATATCACGTTATAACTAGGGTTAAATATGGTTAACCGCAAAATTAAAAATCAAATTAAACCAAATCGAAATATTATGGTTCATAAATTTACGAATCGTGATTAACCGAATTAAATTAGATTTGATTTTTAATTATTTTATAAGATAAAAATATATATTTTATACTTAAAGTACTATAAATGTATTTTTAATTTTTACTTAAAAAATAAATTTTTAATAAATATTTATAAAAAAACATCTTAAAATCTTTACCTTTTAATATTTAAAAGTTATAAAATAAAGCTATTTTGTCTAGATAAAAAATAAATTTTTAAAAACTAACGTTAATATAAAAAAACGAAAACAGATGTTAATCAAACCAAAAATTTGTAATTACTAAAATAACTTATTAAATTAAACCGAAATCGACCCAATACATCTCTAACTATAACTATATAGGATAAAAATAAATAACTCAAATGATTAAAGGGAAGTGGCGAAAGGGTCTATCCCTCCACCATCCTTTTTGAATTGATTTGTCTGAAATCCTTTCCAAATGCCATGATCTTTCATCCTAACAGACTTTCTGATTCATCACTTTCCTTTTATTGAATAAAATACACATGAAAACGGCACCCTCCCTTGTCGTTTTTATTGAATGGAATTAATCCTTATCTGATGATTATAGATTGATAGGACAGGGGGCATAGGGACAATGTCACATTGATGATTGAGTCATTGTCCTTGGTGAGCACTTGGACAAGTTATTTGCCTAATGTTTTTTTTTTATATAATAATGTTATTTGATATATTTAATATTAATGAAATTGCTTTTGTATTTTTATTTTTTTTTCGTTGGCCTCATTTATTTTGAATGTCTGCATTTCTTATGGTTTGGTAGTTCTGAAATAGGGGTGGGAAGTACCGAAAAATTATATCACGAGTCAGTCCCATCATGTGTTCATGGATCAACCACTAAAAATTACCCACCTCATCAACTTTTTTATGTCATATTTTTTTTTCAAGTGAATCTTCACTTGAAAAATTAAAAAATAATGAGGTGAGTAATTTTTAGTGGTTGGTTCCATGAATGACGTAGTGAGACTGACCCATGATATAATTTCTCCTAGTTGAGGGGTCTATGTGTATTTAGTTGGAACACGAATGATTAATGAGATAGTAGTATTTTTCTCGATCGTTTATGTACGGAGTTTAATTCCTTAGTGGGTGTCAGAAGTGTCAATCAATCAAAGATTGAATCAGATAATTGACGAGTTAATTTAAATTCGGGTAGACTTCAGGTCAGATTCATTTCAAGTTAGTTTAATTTTATGTTGGGTAATTTCTAATCGATTTTATTTTAAGTCAGGTCAATTGAGTTTCGAATTTATATTAAGCTTGAGTTTGTATAATTAATCGATAGACTTTGGGTTAAATCATTTTAAGTGAAATATTTAAAGTATTTCATGAACAAAAATCATATTAAAAATAAATATTAGATATTAAAATAAATAAAATATCATCATATCATATGATTCATATCTAAAATATTAGAATAAATTATAGAAATTAATAAAAATCAATTTTAATAAAAATAAATAAATTTTAAGAATTAATATAAACAAAAATCCTATTGTATCCTATTATAATCTATGATTATAATATGGACGTACCACCCTTGAAAGAGGAATAATTTTTCTTTTTGCCACTAAAATATTTATGATGTGTGGATAAGAACGAAGATGGTGGCTAGGCATACCAATCTTATACAACCCTATAGGCATATAGTGCGTATGATTGGACTCGAATTTTTCCTTTGCAACCAACGTCGGGGCGGATATTCATATCCACTTAAAATTTTTTATAATTATCATTTATTATTGTTTATGATAACTATAATTTTTAAATTTATGTTTATTTACTTGAATACATTTTCGAATATATCTTTATACTTATTATTCAACTAGGTACTCATAATTTAATTTATATACTCGCAGGGCAAGTAACCATTAATATCAAATTATGTAAAAACAAATTATAGACTTTTATAAAAAAGAGTAAATCTTCGTACTTTATTAATCGTTCAAGTGCATATATATAATATATTTAGACAGTTATAAATTTAATTACAATTAATTAATTAACTAATTATAGTTAACTTAACTAAATCACAATTACATAATATAAATTCTACTTAATTAAATTTAGCTAATTATGGACAAAAGCATAATTACACCATATAAAATCTACTTAAGTTAACTAAAGCATATTTGGTTGAATTAGAAGGCAAATCCTTCAAAATCTTAAAGTTTACATAATAGTCTGTGAACTTAATCTTAAATTTATAATGGTCCAAAATTTATATGTTGGGTAATTAGTGGACGAGCGGATATAAAACGAACAGGTACGTTGCCAATAAGATTTTAAATCTATCTCTTACCAATTATCTTTAACGAGTATAACTTTATACATCATCATCTGTCCGTCCATTATTTTTTAAATTTATATATATTCTTGCGCCATCCAGAACGGGTGCAAAATCTGTAAAATTATATATCTTTGCTATCCTAAGACCACCTCTCCTACTTTTTTAAATTTTATATCAATTTTTATAATAATCGATATATAACTCATTAATTGATTAATCATGATCAAATACTTCAGAGATCATTATGAAACCGACTTTTTAAATCTCAACTAAATTTATTCATTTCATAACGTTAGAATTAAATTTTTTTGATAATATTTAATTTCATTAAATCAAATAAAATTTTATATGAATTTTAGGAACGGTCCTTTTTGTTTTTATTATTTATATTTGAGTGGCCTTTTGTTTTTGGTTGAAACACTTGTTATTTTATTTTTGTGTAGGAATATCCGACCACCAACAGGCTGCAAGAGCCACCTCATAAGAATTGTGTCGCTTTGATTGTACGCTGAGCTCATGCAAATATTCATATCCATACATTTATGTTTTAATATTCTGTTAATTAAATTTATCAACTCTAATCTGAATTTAAAAATTCGATCAAATTAATATAAATTTAATGATAAAAATACTTGTAGTCCATATTGTATGGTTGATTATTTTAATCTGACTTACGTGGCTTGGAATTAAAATGAATTCATTTTTCTACTAAGTAATGCTTAATTATTTCACTTTGACATCATTCCGCAGGGCTGACTAGGTTATTACTACTTATTCTAACACGGTTCTATATAAAAAAGCTAAAAAATACTTACAATATTTAATTAGTTATTTAAATCTATTTAAAAATTATTAATTTTTTTTAGTGTCGAGAAATATATAGAGATACGAAAAGAGAATGATTATGAATTTTTTTGTCAATTAAGGATGAATTACGATTATCCTACGGTATTGAATGGATAAAAAATACTCCACTGATGGGGATTCTTATTGTTTCCTTGGCAAAGGACAATGATCCAAAAATTAAAACATAATTATTGTTATTATCCATGTAAAAACAGACAATATCTTATCCAACAAAGCTTCCAAAGATTCAGCTCGATTGGAACTCCAACACCACATGCATGGTGTATTCCTGTCTGAATTCCAGCACCATACAGGTTGGTCTGGTTTGGGATCCAAGCAAATGAAAAAATCATACAAGAATTAGAAAATGAAAATGGATCGGTCTAGTTTTGGAGTTAGGGCCTAATCTTTGTTCAACTCTCACTTCTCGAGATTGTTGGGTACCATTCGAGTTTATAAAAATACAATTCGAATCGAAAAAATTATGTTTTGTCACGTCAATACAAATCAAAAATTTAATTTTTTTAATTTGTTATTCATCAGTCACCCCTAATTCGAGTATTAAAATATAATATATTGAATCTCAACCCGAAGTTTAGGAACTACATAAGGAAAAGATAATGAACAAATACTATTTTTTCAGTCCCTATACTACACTCAATTTGGGATTTAGTCCTTATACTGTTTTCTCAGGAATAACCTTGCCTATATTTTCTAAACAAGTCCTCAGTTTTGGCATTTCTAAAGGCACAACACCCTACGACATACACGCATATCAAAGCAATAAGAGTTACAAGCAGTATGACATCAGCTTTTCTCCATTCTTGCTTCAGATTTGCGAGCAAACCTGCTTTGCAAGAATTGCAACTGTAACACAGCTGGTTCTGGTCATTGTCCCACTGCACGCAATCCGGGTCTGCTATGTTGTTTATGGGGCTGATCCAGTTTGTCGGGTTCACAAATGTGTATCCACATGCTGTTGGCGGCTTACAGCATCCAGACTGTAAACAAAACAATGCAATAAGATGTAAGAAAAATGGTTTACATGTGAATATGATCAAGACATGGTTGGAGAATCTATGGGATTTAGTTACCTCTATGGGAGACAAATGAGCATTAAAGAAATCTATAGCTGATGAATAGCTCTGGTTCAATTCAGGACATATCTGTGTTGAGCTGAGACATGTTTTTATCCTTTTCCATTTGTAAGAACTTCGGACTCTTCGTTGAAGCCATACCGAGAAATCTTCCAAACGATATTCCGAGTACGCCCGACTTGGTTCGTCGTGGCCTGAGCCTCTAATGGTAACGGCATAGATGAAAATAACCAAGCATGCAAGCAATACGATGAGGGCTAGCATGGCAACAAGGTATGCCATAAGGAGCGAAGGGATGCGCCAAAACGCTCCTACAAACCCTGCTAGACCAACAACCAAGATTAAGACCCCCAATGTTATAACAGGCCATTGAAAGATCTTCATACATGCATTGTCGGGTTGATTTGCAAGCCAGATTCCGGAACCGATTATCGGAATCGAAAGCAGCATAGCGACGAAGTTGATTGCACCTATCACATTGTTGCTCAATGCCATTGTTTTGTTTGTTTGGAGAATTAGACCTACCAGGGGATGTTGTTTTGAGAGCAAGTATTGAAAAATACTAGCTCTTCATGTATGAAAAGAAAAGGGAATTGCTTGAACCATGAAAACTACTAAAAGCAAAAGCAAAAGGGATTAGTTTGTTCTTATTTTCAAGGGAAAAGAAAAGAATATCACAATTTTATATAGAAAGAAAGACAGTCATAAAGTATTTAATCGGTTTAATCGATTAAATTAATCTGACATAATTAATTTAATATTAATCTTAATTATCGATTTTGATTCGAGTTTCCTTTTTAGATTTAAGGCTGCAAAGATTGTGCTTTGGTGTTGTTTCTTTCTTTCAACTTTGATTACATACCATGCTTTCTCATTCAGCCAAATTCCACGTGCATATATGCCTTAGACCATAATACAACAGAGAAGAAATTTCTTTTTTAATTTCATCTTATTTAATTTTTTTAATATAATATATTTATAAATCTACTCTATGTTTTGCCTTCAATCCAAATTTTAACTCCGTTCCTGATAATACATCATAAAAGATCATATCATGGTGATATTCGTTTTATCGGAGTCGACTTATTAGTTTGATTTTTATATCTTCCTTGTGAGATAAGATATATTTATGGTTTAGGGATTTAAATATAATAATTTTGAATTTAGGGTTAGTGATAGAATTTTAGGTTTAAGGTTAAAATTTAAAATTTATTAGTTAAAACTGAAATCGCTAATCACATTACCTTAAAATCTAAACAGAAATCTTAAATTCTAACTATAAGCCATTACCCTACGATAAAACTTCAAATCTAAATTATAAACCCTAAAATTAAAATACTTAAAAAAAATCCATACAATATGTATCTAAAAATTTTATCCTACATTTAAAATATGAAATAAGATACTTAATTTAAACTATTTATTCGAATGAACTCCCCTAATTCCAAAAACCAAATTATTTAACTAAAATTTAAGCTAAATCATTTTTATAAAAAATCAACTAAAATTTTTTATGATTATCTTTTCTCAACTAGAAGGCTCAGAACTTGCCAAATTTGTAAAATAATTCAGCTAAATATTTTAATTTATATATAAGAATTTTTAAGTAATATTTAATTATTTAGATTATTTTTTACAATATTACATTAAAAAAGTTATATGCATATGATTTTTTTATATATAACGCCATTTGTACATAGTGATTTTTGTGTTAAAGGGAATGACTAAAAATAGTAAAAAAAATATGATATAAAGGTGACGTTGGAAAAAATCATATATATATAATTTTTTTGATGTAATAGTATAAAAATATTTAAATAATTAAATATCACTTGAAAATTTTTATATACTAAATTAAAATATTTGTTGGATTATTCTATAAATTTTGCGATCTCTTACATACTCTGGTAAACAATGAAAATGACCATCTTAACCTGCCAAATAGAATATCTTATCCACTTATCAAAACTTGAAATCTTCTAACAAAATTTCTGTACGAAAGAGAGTTGAAATCCGAGTTGCTGAGTACTGAAAAGCTTGGGAACAATGGCGGCCATTGAAGCTGTAACAGCGCTCTCCTTTCCGCGCTATTCTTCTTCTTCCCCTAAACCCACAAGGCTCTCTTCCTTAACTTCGCATATATCCATCTCTACCCCTCTCTTTTCCCAGAAATTTCTCATCTCTCCGTTGATCAGCACCCACAAAAATCTGGGTTTCACACTCTACTCTACTCTGCAAGAATTAAACGTAGAATCTGAAACAGAGAAAAACCAGAAACCAAATGTGAAAAGGAAGCTTTTTGTGCTGAATTTGCCTCGGGCTTATACGGTTGCTGATATCAAAGACCTCTTTGGACCATATGGGAACGTTAAAGATGTTGAGGTTCCTTCTCTATACTTATAGTCTGCTCTTTTAGTTTCATTTTTTGTATAAAATTGATATGGGTGTTTTTTCTATGTGGATTGTTTTTAGATTATAAAGGAAAAAGATGGGAAAAGTAGGAATTTTTCGTTTGTGACAATGGCTTCTGGTGAAGAAGCTCAGGCTGCTGTAGATAACCTCGACTCTCATGTAAGGGTTTTCTTCCTCTTAAAATGGCTTTTCACTTACCTGGGAAAATATACATCTTTCAACCCATTTTAATTGTTACATTAGACTAGATGAAATCTTGTGGCAATCTTTTTGAACTGAATCACTTAGCTCCTGTTCTTCTTTTAGACGAAAAATGAATGAACATAGAAGACATTATCATCAAGAATAGAATAAGAGAATTGTTTTCCATTGTATGCAATACCATGTGCATATTGAAGTGTGATTTCTGGTGCAGGAAGTGTCTGGGAGAATTATAAGGGTGGAGTTTGCAAGGAGATTCAAGAGACCTTTACCAGCTTCTACTCAGGCAATCGTTCCGTCTCGTGAACCACGCCATAAGCTTTATGTGTCGAACCTTAATTGGAAAGTCAGGTCGAGTCATCTCAGAGAATTTTTCTCCGCATTCAACCCGGTTGCAGCTAGAGTTATTTTCGGTACACCTACAGGACAGTCTGCAGGGTATGGCTTTGTTTCATTTGCTACAAAGGAGGAAGCTGAGGCTGCAATTTCTACTCTCGATGGAAAGGTAATGAAATGTATTATACATCTTTCCATTGTTTTTATTTCCGTGGTTAAGAGAACACTATCCATAGGCCATAATTGTCGATTAATACGGTTACTACTAGACAGACTACATCGATGTTGTGATTGTCGACTACAACTCTTTTGTATTATGAGATTGTCGAGGACATAAATTTGATGTTCCTCTCAATATATGTTTGCAAAAACTTGTCTCTGGATGACTATGCGTTTTACATCATTCCTTCACTTTGTCATGTAGCTTGTGAATACTTGCTTGGCTTTGAATTGTATAATTTTGTGTTTGAATTGCATTTCTGCTTCTTCTTTTTTTATGAAATGCTTTTCGCCGTAGTTTTATTTATCAACCTGACTGATAACATATTGTCATACATTCGATGGTTTTTCGGTTTGCAGGAATTGATGGATCGACCACTACGATTAAAATTCAGTGAAAAAAACAGCTGATGAATCCGGAGAAGAAAACGCGGAACAGAAGGAACTTTCTGGTGAAACCCAAGAGTCGTAGATCTTCGGTTGGACCTCATATTTCTCCATCTTTACTGAGCAGTGTACAAATGAGGAGCTGAGAAAATTTTATCATCTGCCTACTGAGAAGTAATATGTAAATGTTACATTCTCTCTATATTTTTCTTTTGTTTGTGTCCTGATAGATCTTCATATTACCTGTCCATAGGATTAAACGACTTGTTCTCCTCTTCAGTTAATAGGAATTTTATTACTCTAAACTCTCACTCTTTGTGCTACCTTAACTCTTGCTTTTCATTTACAAAAAAACGTTTTTAACGGTTAACTTAAACATCGGACAGCATCCCCGAAAGGGTACCTTGCTCATGTTTGTTCTGCGGGAAGCAGTGTTCAACATCGTCTCCCTTCCTCTACCTCCCATTCCCATGGGAACAAGAATTTGTCGACTTAGACGATGGTACAAGTTTTAACCTGGTAAACAGGTCCTGGTTCATAGAGGCATAGTAGGGCTATAGCTCAAAACACAAAATGCTTTTGAAAATTAAACGTCCAAAGTTAATAGGTTCATTCTCTGTATTACATCACATTGACCCTCTGTAAACCTACCAAAATTTGTACTTAACGCCAGAAAAATCTACGAGCACCATGACAAAACATAAAGTCCAAGAATACCAAACCAGGATCAAAACAGCCGACAAGGATGAGACAAAAATGGTATCTACAGATAAGTTTACCAGCCCCGTCAGTAGATTTGCCTGCATAAATGATAAGGCAATCAGACAATGATTTGAGGACGACAAAGAATTCCTCAAGTCACATGGAGGAATGAATCATAAAAGAGGGATGATCACTTTACCACAAGAAAAGAAGCCAATAAATGCCTGTCGAATGCTCTTTCAAGAGCTAAAACTTTGTTCCCGAAGATGTTATCGGTGAGGAATCGTGTTGCTAATAGCTGAAACAACGGGCAAACGTTCGCTAGCATGTACCATAAATGACAGTAGGAATAGGAACTCTGCCAATGACCAAGTCCTAACCTGTAGATTTTGAGCCACCACCCAAATAACATAAGCCAAGTTGCACTGCAGAAATTCCATAGCATTGTTAATTCCAAGATAGTTTTATAAATTAGTAAGTATACGATGAGTATCATGTCCTACCATTCTACGTGAGATTCTTTCAACATGCCTGTCTATAAGCAATGTCAAAATCCTGCAGCAAACAGATGTAAAAAAAACAGGTCACTTTCCATGCAATCAATTTATCGAATTGACACAACCGGTTTTGGTAACCGGGAGTCCTAAATACCAAAACACAACCGAAAGAAGGCAGATTCTGATCCGTGTTTCGTGCTTGCTTCTCTGCTTGGTAGGACGATTTTCGAAGAAGAGGTAGTAGCTCACCTGGACACCAATAAGATACATACCCCAATATCCTGGGTATGATAACCAGTAATCACTTGACAAAACCTTTATATCAGATGAGAAGAATTACAAATGAAAAGGGAATGCAAAGAATAGAGTTAGTTTCTTACCAAACAAGCTAAAAATTCCCTCCTTGTTTCTGCTTATGATATCCATACCCCTTTCATTAGAAAGAAGATAAACATTTAGCCCATTAGTCAACCAACTTTGGTACCCTGAGAGTTAGAAAGTCGACTTATCGTATACAAAGATTCAAACAGAAAATACCAGAATACAGAAGCAAACTGCATCAATAGGAAGGTATACCAACTAAAATTACAGACCCCAGAATTCCTGAATATTTTGCAGGAACGTTTAAAATGGATGTGGCGATAGACACACCAGCAAGTGTGAAAAAGAAGTTCCAGTTCACTCCGTATTCCCCCACATGTACCTGTAAGGAAGAAATGGAATTCCACTTTAGTGATATCTGGTGTAATTTACACTAAATGTGGTAAGAAATATATTCTACCTGATAGTCTAGACTGAATGTGGTAACAAGTCTAGCAAATCCTAACAGCAATAGTGGAGTTGTCGATCTAAAGGCTGCCTTCCATCGACTCCTTCATAAGCATTAAGAGAAATTAGTGTTAAATAGATCTGAAAACAGTATATACCTATATACTGCATACCATATTTAGATATGCTGCATACACAAAAGAACATTGTGATGCTACAATTTATAACATTCTCTGAAGAAAAAGAATTTACAATGACAAGAACTATGCAAGAGTCATGGCAGGTTAATACCAGCATCCGGAAAATTGTGGCTTACATTGATGGCTTGATGTTTCGTGCTTGACGTGAAGTAACTGCATTCATTAGCACAAAGGAGCCAACCCCAAGGTCCATCTGACAGAATTATTTGAAGGTTCAAAAACATCAATACAATACAATAATTGGGATAACTATTTGTCAGGATAGAAACATAAAATTGTACTGGAAATACAAACAAATTCAGTAAGTTTTGAGATATTGTCAGGACAAATTCAGAAGTTTTCAAAGTGAGTGAATGTAGACATCCACTTTCCATACGCAATGGTCTTTATCAAAGAATGTAGATACCACTTAATCAAAAGAAGAAGAAGAATGTAGATACCACTTAATCAAAAGAAGAAGAAGAAGAATGTAGATACCCCTTTGAACTTATGTAAGTGATTGAATATAGACATCGGTTCTGTAAAGAGTGAACATTGGTTTGCTTAATAGGGTTTATTGGGTCAAATTCAAGCAATATTGATAACTTGGTTCGTGGTATCAATACTCATGGTGGTTTCAAAATGCTAGTCTTCATTTTAGTACCAATAATCACCTTTTTTGAGTATCGATTTCAAGTGCGTTATCGGTATCCAAATAGGAGTATTGATACTCAAAGTAAGTTATTGATATCGAGATAGAATATTGATACCTTTTGTTGGTGTAAACCTATAAATGTCTTATTACTTCGTACATTCCCTCCCATAATAGGAAACCTTAAGATTAGTAAATATTGAAAATTCCATTAGGATTGATAATACTAGAGATAACGAACTTAATAAAGACAGAAGTGGTTTAATAAGTTTTAATTGTATCAATGATCTCTAGTGCAGGTGGTAAAGCTCTCAGTTAATACTATCCTTTCTTTTCGAATCGTGAGTTCAGCATCCGTTAAAGTAATTATATGAGTAATATTCAAATGCCGTTAAAGTAATTATATGAGTAATATTCAAATGCTTGATTATTTATTGTATTATTACGATGGTATGTCCTACTCCATAAACTAGTAGTTAGGTGTGGTAGTTGCAACCTCAACACTATAAGTAAGAACCGAGAGAAGCGAGATATGGGATTAAGCGTTATATGTGTTTTACGTTAACAACAGTAACATTATCTACTTCATGCTAAATTGATATCAAACAAAGAAATTATCGGCATGAATATAATACATAAAGAATCCATAATGAGGTTGATACTATCTTACCAAGCTAGTCCCATAAGTCTCTGTCTTAGCGAATTCTCTAGGATAGATTCTGAAATCAACAGCCAAGATACACAAGCACGCCACAAACATCTGAAAAAAATACCAACAGCCAAGACACACAAGCATGTGAAAAATATATTCCCCATGAGAATTCTATCACAAATTACAACAAGTCTATTACAACTTAAAAAATGGTTAAAATTGATGACTTAAAATATTATCAAAACATATAATATTTTAGGTTGATCCGATAACATTTTAGATTGTAATTTAAAATGTTAAAAATGTGCAACTTAAAATGTTAAAAACAAAAAGGTTATAAATGAAACGAGACAAATCACGAGTTACTTAAGCTCAACTTAGTTAACATTGAATTTGATTGGATTTGACACGAGTTCAAACTCAAGTTTTTAATGAGCTGAGCTACTTGATATCTGACTTAAAAAACTAACGAACTACTAGAAAATATAATATATTAATTTTTAATTTTAAAAATTAAAATAACCAAAATGTAAGTTGAGTGTTTTGGTTGTTTAATTTTTTGTTTATCTTTCTGTATATTTTCATGTTACTCATTTTAGTCGATTAAGATTAGGAGGGTTTTAATGATACACATGAAAATGTTTATTTTGTTTGATTCTATCTATAATGAAATCCTATATTTTGATCAATAATAATAATAATAATAATAATAATAATAATAATTGGGTTGTAGACGAAATGACAATGGTCTTGAGCTACTTGAGCTCGACTAGGTCAAAACTCGATCAACATTCAACTTGATTGGACTTGACTCAAGGTCGAGCTCAACTAAAGTTTTTAAAGATTCGAGTTGAGCTCAACACACTAAAACTCGAACTTGACTCTTATTTTAACGAGTCGAGTCGATCCCAACACTACTCAACTCATTTACTCCCTAACCCACACAACCTAAATATTATACGCTTCAATAATATTTTTAGTTGCTAACCTAAAATGTTATCTACGAACTACCTAAAAGTTTCGTGTTTTGATAATATTTAGGTTAGTTGTTTTTTTAGGTTGACGTTCTTTATACTTTCCCTACAAATTAGACAAGACATTCCATTCAAAAGACATAGAGGTAGAGGTAGGCAAGACGCTGTACCGTAACAACCCTATAGGATGATATGCTTGCCCTTACAGCTTTAGGTCCTTCCGTGTAAGGCCAACAGTAAGATCTGCACTACAAGGTTTTGAGTCAATACACATCAAAAACACTTCTCATTAAAATCATGATTGGTGAAATAACATGCACCAGCAACTATCATACCTTCTGATCACAGTAGAGAAGAGCAGCAGCAAAAGCAACCCAATGGTGCATTCATATAACCACTCTGCTAGAACCTATCATATCCATATCAATAACTAAGATAAAACTACTCGAATTCGATTCCTCGTATGCTAGCTGGGAGTACTTACTGTGAAAATTAAAAGTGTGGGCAGTACAATGATGACATAATCCACAGCTAATGAGGCTACGTACGACTTCAAATTCCTACTAGCATCTGTTCAAACAAATTCAATAACAAACAGTCGTGAATTCTGCATTGCCATACGAATTTTAGAGTGAAATATGTAATACAAAAAGTTGCAAGTCTAAGTAATGCAAGGTGGGTAATTCTACATTGGTTGAGAAAAGGCTTTATATCATTGTGTAATTGGGGTTAAGGTTCATTAACGCTTGTTTATAACACCTAACTTCATATTTTTATGGATGAATTTTTTCCAGTAAAATATAGTTTTTTAGGAGTTCTATACTTGCTCCATAGGATTAAAATATGTTGAAGTATTGAAAATTACTCCTTTCCATATTCGTCACTGAATTTTTTTTTATTCTTTTGTCCACAAAATAGGGAACCTTTCTCTTTATTCTACACTTAAAAAAGGGTAAACTGCGTGAATGATTAATAAATTTTACTCTTAAATTTATATTAATTACTAAAATTTTAAAATGTTTAATTTAATCACTAAAATTTAGACCTTAATTTCTTTTCTGTTAATTATTTGACCACCTCTATTTATTGGCGGACATGGAAATTTCTCCAAGATTCAAATGACAGAAAGCTTCATCAACACGAGGATATAATAGACTGAGAAACGAGCTTTATTTGACAACAAAAGAAAATTACCAAGAGAGAAACCAAAAGGTTTTGCTCAACTCATGGACTTTAGGGTATTCTTTTGATAAAATGGAGGTCAGTGTGGACTTAGGGGCCCTAGACGAAACGAATGAAAAATAAAATTAAAACCAAACGACCACTATGATAAAAAAAATTCAATATCTAAACATCAATTAATAATTTAAATATTTTAAAATTTCAATGATCATAATAAAATTGAGTGATAATTTACTAATTCACCCCACAAAAACTCAAAACCTTCTCCTCCTTTTGGCTGGTTTAGTTGCCGGAAAACATTTTCAGATCAAATTTCTTCCTTTCTATAAGCGTAGTATCAGTTATTTTTCAACTTCTTTATTTCATATGTACGAATTTTGAATCATTTCTGTGTGACGTCCATTTTTATGAACGATTAGGACATCTTCACTTCTAAACTTTACTCGGTTTTTCAGTAGAAGAGAGAACTTTACCGTTCACGGATTGAGAGCAGAATGTGTAGCGCAAGAACATTAGAAGCTGAAAAGGACATTTAGAAAGGGAAAAAAATACATTTCAATTAGAAAGATGAAGAAATTACAAGGACTTGAATTGTTATAAGAAGAAACTCACCGCCACATTGTTCAAAAGGGCGGCGGCTTCTAGCATGGAAGATCCACCCAAATTGCTCACAAATCTGCAGATTATAAGGGTTTTAAACCATGGGATTCGCTATTATAATTGTTAATTGAAAAGAATTGAGAAAATGTAGCATACTCTTCTTTTAGGTGCTTGTTGGGATTGAAAGATCTTGGTAACGAATCCATATCCATTGACGAACAATTCCACAGCTGATAATAAGAAAAAAAAAGAAGGTTGTTGGGTATTTATAATGGCAGATCAGATCAGAGCAAGGGAAGTAGAGAAACAAATGCAGAAACTAAAATCTCAATGAAAATGGCGGAGCGAATGCAGCTTGAAGCTCTATTCTTTTCTCCCGCACTTTTAGCCAACACCATTTTTTCTCCTTGAATGGGTCAAATACGAAAACAAAACTAACACTTAGCGCGTGAACAAGGAATAAAAATCGTTTACGTATGTCATTTTTTTTTATTATTAAAAAGGATAAATTATGTCAGTCATCACCGAATTAATTGAGGATACCTAAATTTTAAAAAATAAATAAATAATTGAGAATACCTATTTTGGCCATCCAATTAAAGAATTCGTCAATCAGATCACCCAATTTTGAAACCCTATCTATTTGAGTTGTCGCCGTTAAAATTCTAACAGAAAAAGTAACGGCAATGACGTAATAGTTAAAAAAATCTATATAATTACACATTTAATCCATGTAATTTATTTATTATTTTAAATTAATAAATAAAATTAATCAACCAATCGATTGATGATACGTGTCATCACCGGATTAAATAATTAATTTTATTTATTAATTTTTTATTTTCTATTTAATATATTTTTTTTTTAATCCACGTATCATCACCTGATTGATAAGAAAAAAATGAAAGAAATAAAATGTTAAAGTATTCTACAGTTTGGCATTCTCACTGCCTCCATTGCTACGGTCCCTGCTACCACTAGTATCAAGTGGGGATGAAAATGAGTCGGCTTTGATTTTTTACGGACTCAAATTCGATTCGACTTTAATATAATAAAATTAAATTCTAGTTAAATTTAAAATATTTTTTAATAGAATTAGAAATTTAATCTTAACTAAACTCAAGCTGATTTAACATGTTTTTACATATTTTATTGTTAAAATAGAAAATTAATGGGATAGATATTAAAGTTATTTAATTTAATGTCATAAAATTGAAGTAAATTTTAATTTAATATCATCATTTTAGTATTTACATATATTTTAACGAGCGAAATTAAATTCGACTTATTTATACTCATAGAATGAACATTTCGTTCGGATTCAGTAGGTTCTAACCCAATCAGGCCAAATCTTTATGAAAAAGATTTGATTTGGATGGGTTAAATTTTTATCAAAGATGAGATCAGGTCGAATTCAATTGAATACGAATTTACTAACGTAAACTAAAAAAATATTTTTCTACATAAACATTAATGGGATATTTTTAATCATGTCCCTAAAAAATAATATTCTTTTAATTTCGCCCTTGCCAGAGCTACAAGCCAACAGTTCAACTAATATTATGACTCTTGGTGACAAAACAAATGCCAACATCCAAATGTGAAATTATTAATCCTCACAGCATTAAACATTTTATTCTTTAGATTCATACTGATGTAAAAGTAGAAGACCTAATAGAATAAAATATTTAATTTTTTTTAAATATATTTTATTTATTGTATAAAAATTATTTTTATTCTAAAATGATCTCATTTAAATAACTTATTTGACAACTTACACTCTTTTTAATTTTTTAATAAAATAAAGTTTAACTTTTAATGATAAATTTTTTATTTTAATTATTTTATAATGAATTTTTATACAATTTTTTGTTTGTAAAATAAACTAAGGTAAGGCATGGTGCGGTCCAATTCACAAAATGAAAAGAATATTGCTTACGTTATATATTAAAAGGTGTATTATTAAATTTGATAAAAATTTAGGAAATGTTTTAGCTTCTGTCCTCCTAAAATTTACAATTATCCTTTTTTTTTTTTTTATTAAATAGTGTTATATTATATTTTTATATCGAGATTTAAATTTATATAACATTGTCAAAATAAACATCTTTAATCATTACATCAATTAATGAGTTTCAAATTTACAATTATTTATTTGAGCGGATGAATTTCAATTATCCCATTATTTTTGGGTGCAAATCGTCTACCTCTTTCTCATATCTCTATTTGTGTCTCCGCTTTACATTAGAGAGTTTAGGGTTTTAGGTTAGGGGTTGTGGTTAGGGTTTAGGGAATTAGGGGTAGAATGTATTTTTAAGGTGTAAGGTTTAGGGTTTATGATATAGAAAATAAAGGTTAGGGCTTAAAATCTAATTTTTTAGAATTTTTAATAAGAGGCATGAATGGAGACTTGATAAAGAGGTAGAGGATTTCTATTCCTTAGTTAATTGCATGAAGAAAAGCTCTCACAAAATATAATTAAAAACCATTAAATTGTCAAACATCGTTGAATACTTGAACATTGTTGAACACCATTAAATTGAATAATAAAAATTAAAAATCTCAAGGACTCAACATATAATTAAAAATTATTTAAAATAAATTTTTAATTAAATTATTTTAGATGGAAAAAATTATATAAATGGTCACCCAACTATCATTTTTTGTATGTTTTGATCATCCAACTAATTTTTTTTTGTTAAAATTGTTACTAACATTTCATTTTATTTTTGTTTTGGTCACTGATCATTAAATATTTAACGAAAATTATAACATGACATTATTTAATAACAATTTGAGTCCCTAAAATTATTACATTATATCTATTTAGTCCT
Organism: Abelmoschus esculentus; assembly: GCA_035048815.1. Taxonomy (NCBI): domain Eukaryota; kingdom Viridiplantae; phylum Streptophyta; class Magnoliopsida; order Malvales; family Malvaceae; genus Abelmoschus; species Abelmoschus esculentus. The sequence continues at coordinate 12,313,407 of JAUCBN010000009.1, forward strand.
AATAAAAATATAACTCATTAAATATTTTAATTAAACCTCAATTTTTTTATTTTTTTTCTTCCAATGCAACAAGTATATTATTCTTTTTTGTTGTACTTTCTTCAATAAATAAACAAAGATTCACAAGAGTTACTGTTTTTTTATAAGATCAACTCATCAAATTCTAGATCAACTCTTATTTTTTATAAGTATTTATAAATCATTTTTTCCTTTTAATTTTCTCAAGAAACAATGTCAATTCAAGTATTGTTCCAATCTATATATACGAAACAAAAGATAAAAAACTAAATATTAAGTCATTTACTGTAATTTTTTAAGATTAGAGAATCGAGATAATTATTTTTATAATATCACTTCACAGTAAAAAATAATCATTAAAAATAAAAAAAAATATATGAACCAATAATATATGTATCGACTTCCTGATCATCGAATTAAAATAAATGGTAACAATAGCACAAAAATTTCTTACAACAAAGCTATGAATCGTTGCAATATAAACAAAAGTCTATAATTTGGGTTTCCTACAACCGTTACAAATCCTCCATAGTGTATGTATTTTCAGTTTTTACAAAGAAAAGTGCAAAGTATAAAAATCAAATCAAACTGTAGCCTACAATTTGGGTTGCTTTGCCTTAAAATATTAAATAATAGCTTCAGATTAAAACACCAAAAATATCAATTTTCAAATGTTTTTTATTTTATATAAATATGTTTGAAGTGACGTTATTTTTTAAAAAAATTGATAAAAAATCATTTTATAAATATTTATAATCAGATAAGAATTGATCCAAAACTTGACGAGTTTATGGTAATTGTTGTACATCTTTTGTTTGGTTCTTAAAAGAAAAAAAGAATATCATATGTTATAGAGAAAAAAATAATAGAGAATTTAAGGTTTAGACTAAATATTTGATAAATTATTTTTTATTAGGATTAAATTGATATAACATAATAATTTTAAAGACAAATTGTTATTAAACCATGTCATGCTATAATCTCCATTAAATTAACGATCCATGAATAAAATGGTAACGAAATAAAATATTAGTATCAATTTTGATGAAAAATTTAATTGTGTGACCGAAATATAAAAAAGATGATAGTTGAGTGATCACCCGTGTATTTTTTCCTATAAAAAATAATTTAATTAAAATTTTATTTTAAATAATAATTAATTATATGTTGAGTCCTTGAAAAATTTTAATCTTTATTAATCAATTTAATGATGTTCAATAATGTTCAGCGTTAGTGGCGTTCAGCGATGTTCAGCGATATTCGACTCCCGTTGTAGAATTTTCCATATATATATATATATATATATATATATATATATATATAGAATCCAATTATACAATATAAGAGCTTTACATTCTATATAAGTGGATCGTATTCGTATATATTATGTATTCAATACATTGTAAAATACTGTATCTTAAATTTATTATTGATTGAATTTAATTAACAAAAATAAAATCTATAATTTAATTAGAGGTAGCTCAATTATAAGCTTCCTAAATGAATAAAGTAAATGAAAGAACCCTAACAAAATAAAATGGCCATTAAGCCGAAAGGTGCTCTACCATGAGATGGGGGATGAAGTTGATGAAGTGAAGCTGAAAAGAAACAGAAAGAAAATAAACAACTTGACTATAATTAATTTAAAAAAAAAAAATTAAAGAAATAAAAATCCAAGAAGAGAAAACCTACTCCAGGATTTGTTTCCAGTAGGATCTATCATCAGCTTCATCTTCCATAAGTAGCTTCTCCCAAGCTTCATAGATAATGGAATCTTGTGCAGTCTCGGCCTTGGTTTCCATCTGGTTGATTGGCAATACCATCTCAGGAGATATTGAAACCAACCCAGGAAGTGGATTTTCGTTTTGTCCAAACGAATTGCTCAAACTCTGAGGATTCTTATTGTTAAGGTCTTCATAGTTTATTAAACCTGCAGTCGATGTTTGAGGGACTGCACCAGCATTAAAAGAGGCTAATCCGGCTTCAAGTAGGTAGGGATTCTGTTGATTCGTGTTCACAATCTGCATTAGGTTCTGCAGCAGTTGGTCTTTGGCTAGTTGAGCAGCATCAGCCTGTAGTTTGAAAGCTGTGTCCAAAGGGTTCATCATGTTTCCCAATTGAGCCACACAAAGCATTTGTGAAAGGTTCAAAAGGTGATCAAGATCAGTCCTTGGCTTGTGGGTGTGAGGATCAATTCCCAGATTCAACAGCTTCCTCCTAATGTGTGTATTCCAAAAGTTCTTAATCTCATTATCTGTTCGTCCCGGAAGATGAGTAGAAATCTTAGACCACCTGCAAAAACAAAAGCACATGTCTACGTTCAGGAACGGACCCAGAAAAACTATCAAGAAAGTATATTAGAAATATATAGGTATAAAATTACTAGAGAAATATTTGTAGCATACTTGCTCCCAAGAACTGAATGAAGGTTAATGATAATACTCTCTTCTTCTTCAGTGAATTTGCCTCTCTTGATATCAGGCCTCAAATAATTAGTCCACCTTAATCTGCAACTTTTCCCACATCTGTTTAACCCTGCCTGCTTTGGAAGAGACCTCCAATTTCCATGGCCATTTCTGTTAATATAATCCATCAGTTTCCGATCCTCCTCCGGAGTCCAAGGCCCCTTTTTCACGTTGGCATCGTCCGCGCAACACGGAGACCTAACCATTGCAGCTCAACTGATCACAAAACTTAATGAATCTCCTCTTGGTGATTAAGGGTTTTGATTTGTATAATCTGTGGGAACCGAGACGCAGGTGGTTTATATAGGTCCATGCATGGCGCCTACGTGATTCAAAGTTCAAACCATTGATGTCATTAACATTCTTTAGTGGATTATAATATTTTTTACAAGTTTCCCACGGCAAAACGAAGACCGGGAAGTAACCTGGCAGCAGCTCATAATTATATTCTATTTGGGAAGAACCCTAAAACTGGGGTTAGGTAAATAATCCAAATTGTAATTTGTTTGAACGATGAAACTGGTTGAATTGGCACGTGCCACTAGGAACCCTAGGTAGGACTTGTTTTTGGCCAACAAGAAAAGCTTAACCTCAATTTACTGTTATAGAATATAGAGTTGACAACTCGGGATGTTGTAGTAGTAGATTATGTTATTGACTTGCAAAATCGAAATACTAGTAATTGGTAATAATCTCGACTAAAAATCATCCGTCTCTTAATCATGTTATTTTTTATATCTCTATTAAAAAAATCTTAAAAATTAATTTTAAACTCTAACCCTAATTTTTTCATACTAAACCATAACCCCTAAAAATACCCCTACCCTAAATTTTTAAAGCCAAAACACAACCCTTAACCTTAAACTCTAAATCCTAAACCCAGTAATTTGAAAGTATGAGCACAGAACATGATATGATTAAGGGACAAACGATTTGTACCGAATAATCTCATGTCAATCTTTCTTCGTAAAAAAAAAAAGTCAATCCTCCCCCATCCCATGTCTTAGTTGATATTCAATTTTGTTGATAGAACTCAACAAAAATATGATATTTATCGTAAAAGATTTAAGTTTAAAATCGTTGTCTCTGCGAGATATACGTGAATCGTAAAAAAAATTAACAACAATTATCTTCTACTCATCTTCCTAAGTTTACTCTTAAAATGTTCCATCACCATATGAGTGAGCAAAATTGTCCATTTCCAGCACCATTTGACATCATTGCAGAGTTCATTTCTGATACGTTCAATGGTCATATAATTTGATTTCCCTCAAGGAAAACAACAACAGAGAAAAGCCACAGCAGTCAGCAGGCTCCAACTGCTCTTTCCATATTTTATTGGTAGATCACCCAATCGTCAAAGCAGCAGCCTTTCCTTCTCTGTAAACCAGTCTAAGGAATAATAGGGTTAAAAAAACTTTAAAAATGGTACAATCGAAATGTTATCCGAAAGCTATAACATTTTCGATTGTACCTGAGATAATTTTTAAGTTAAAACCGAAAATATTATTAAAAAGTATAACATTTCGGTTGCATGAGTAATATTTGTAAGTTATTATTTGTATCAACCGAAAATATTATATTTGTATAATATTTTAATTGTATTATTTTTTTAATGTTAAATTATACTAAAATGAATACGAATCTTAAAGTATTTTTGATTTTTTTTCTTTCTGTTTACACTAAAAAATTTAATTTAAGGTTTAATGATTTTTTTCGCTGATATATTATCAATATATTTTAACATTGAATATTTTTTTTAATTCATTCGGATCGATATTTTTTTCTTTATTATACTTTAATTTTATTTATTTGAAAATTAAGACTATTTATTTGACAACTTTGATACTTGTCAAATTGATGTTGCTGTTAGAAACTTCAATAAAATTATTAATATTGTTTTGTTTTGATCTATGATCAAGTCACTTCCGAAGAACTAATAGATTATGAACTTGAGATCAAAGAACTTGTCCGAAGACTGTAGAAGAGACCCTTAAGCATAGAACATTAAATCGATACTTTCAACCAAATTCAAATCTTGACATTAAGGAATTTTTTTACACATAGGAGTTATTTACTTTTGACGATGAAGAATCAGAACAAATGGTTGAACAAACAATCTCAGAGTTAGCCGCAACGTTCAATGAGTAACAACCACACGCCATTCAAGTTGAAAACAAGTTTGATACATTTATTGTCAACTTTTCATGACTCGTAAAACGAAAATTCACACAAACATTTAAAGGAATTTCATATAATTTGTGTGAGTATAGAAACCTCAAAGAATATCTGGAGATCAACTAAAATTTCATATCTTTTTTTTAATCGATTTTATAAAGATTGATAATTTTATTTATCTTTATTTTTAATAATAAATACATGAGCTGACATCGCTATTATTTCTTGATATATTTTTCCTGCAATGAAAGTCAATAAATTAGGAAGAATCATCTTAAAAATTCGATAGAAAAATAAAAAGTCTTTATACAACTATTGGGAATCATTTAAAAGCTTTGGACCAGTTAACCACAACATGACCTATTCATGAATAGACTCTCCCCCCAATACTTGTACAAATGATTGTTTCTGATGAAAATAAACATGATCGACCCAGCTAGAGGAGAAGCTCTCGTAAATATGACTCTCAGTACAACCAAAAACCTCATCTTGACTATCGCCACCAATGCACCAAAGCTTCGTATAACAGTCTTCGTGATAAGATTTTTAATGAGTCAACATGTGTATATATGTACTCTTTTTTCTTTACTAATTTTTTTCTGAACTTTTTTCCGAGTTAACTGTTAAGTTCGAAAGACCATCCAATTTTTAAAAGTTTAAACAAAAATATTAACTTAGAAAAATAAACTTGGGTAAAAATATTATCCACAGCCAGATAATAATCCAAAAACTAAACCAATTTAAAATATGAACAGACTACTATCTCAATGACATGGAAGTAAGGCACTAGAGACTAGACAAATACATATATCTATTGATATAAAACAAAAAATCACAAATCTCACTACAGTAAAAATCAGGAAGACAAAAGAGAAAATACACAACAAGCAGAAACACACCCTCAACAAACCCAAACACCAACTTCCAGAAAAGATGCACCCCACCCAAATATACCAAAAAAATGTGGTCGTAACCGCAATTTAAATCTCTGCTGCCATATGCTCACCCATATGTCTAGTATAACAACATAATCAAATACATTACCGAAAAGATAACCCTCTTGTTGCCGATATCATCTTTGAATTGTTGGTGACCAAATTGACTTTCGGATCAGGCAACTAGTAATATGATCACAATCAGAATCACAATTCCAAATATCACCAGAAGCAAGCACGTCTGCCCAAAAAAGGGTAAAGAAATAAGTACTTGGAAGTATTTGATTATGGGATCTTTTAAAAGTGATATGCAACTGTCTAACATGGCTTTGCATTGACAGGTCACTAAACAACTTAGGTGTGCAATCAATTCACAGACCCGCCAAAGGAAAGACGCCACACGCTATGTCCAACGTTCCCAATTAAAAGGGTCAAGGGGGATAAAGAAAGTGGATGTCTGTCATGATGGTGCTTTACATCCTTTGGACAATTATAGAATTTAATAAAACGAATGAATCAGAATTGCATGTTACCAGAGAAGAATTTGATCTCTGAGTCTTTGCAGCTTTCACAAGTTGGGATTTAGCCTGTACAGTGGCCGCCTGTGAATTCTCAATATGGGTCCGAATGTCATCTGCAGTGTAGATTGACTTTCAGTACTTTTTAACATGACCTAAAAGGTCAGAAAAATCATCAGGTCTAATGCAAAAGGTGAAATGCTTTACCAATCATAGTTCCTTGCTCGTGTACTAGGACAGCAAGATCTTTGAAGATCTCGTTCACTTCACCAATTTGCTTCTGAATATCTTGAATTCCTAGTTCTCTTTCATCAATTATAGCCTCATTAAATGAAATCTCATTATCCAACAGCAAGACCTCCTGTCTGCAAGAAGAAAATACTCAAAGCCAAAGGGAATGAATATGAGAAGTTGCCCTTCTGTATTGATTATGATGATCTAATATAATATACTCATATGGATGAAAAACAGGTAAGAGTGCATGTACACACACACATCACATACAAGGAAAAATAAATGACATGGACTATAGAGGATTCATACAAGTCCAGAAGATATTTGAAGAACAGATCCAAGGTGCCTAATGAGCATAAAAATAAAATAGGAATAGAAAACAAGAAAATCTATCTCCGTGATTCCAGGAAAAGAGCAAGTATGCACCATATGAAAAGGATGGTTAGGAATAATTCATAAATATTTACCTTCTTGATTCCACAAGAAGAGCTTGCTGTTTATCACTTCTATCTGAACCTACATCTACCTCATCGGCGGTGTAACTGTATTCAACAGGAAGAAGCATCGAGCATGAGAATAACATGAAAAAGCCTAAAACATGATGGAAACATAAGACAAGGATAACCACTGAATAATTTGCATTTGCAACCAGTAAATGAAAATCAATAATCAATGTAGATGTTTTATAAGTGATTTGTCAAAAACATCCTATTAATGACTGTCCATGTATGCCAGGAACATGAAACAGTGAATGCACTCTCCAACTCATCTATTTTACATGCAAACCTTCACGCTATGGATAATACCTAGAAGGATGGATTGCTTGGAGAACAGACAGAGTATATGATGTTTCCCTTTCAGCTGCAAGCCGTTGAGCCTTTTGAAACTCTTTCAAAACAGCTTGAAAATCTTTCGCAAGTTTAGCATCTGTTACCTTCTTGCTGGCCTACAATTAAGGTAGCTAAAAGGTGAGGTATAGAATAGAAAGGAGAAATTAAGTAGTTTTAGCAATAAGTTCAACAATTTATGCATGAATTACCACGAAAACAATAGAATATATATTAATAACAAACACCACAGTTTATCAACCAAGGTCCAAACTTACTCTAACTCCAGCATGGTGATCTGCTTCACTAGCTTGTTTAAGTTTAGCCGAAGTATCCTTCACTAATTGCCCAATATGTAGCCTTGTTTTATGCCTGTCAAGTTGAACATATCAGTTATACTGCCCACGAGCAACTCCTTGGACATGCCCATGCAACACAAGGATGCAGACTGCTAAATGATCAACACAAGACAAGAATAAATATCTAGAAATGTATACGCTATTTCGAGAACTGACACATTTATCAAGAAAGTCGAATTGAACTCGGCTAAGGGCATCACTTTATCATTCATCTTTCAAATAAAAGATCTAAGCTAAACTAGACAAAATTGAACAAAATTTTGTGCTTTGGATCAAAATAAGAATACTGCTAAATTGAAATCATTGTGATCACTAAAATGTTGCAACGGCAATTGAATTGAGCAAAACGCACAGCTTTTCTCGGAGGTCAGGATTATCCTTAGGAGTCCCGAGGGTGTTGACGAGTCGCTGAAAAGTGGAGACGGCGGTGTTGATCTGGAAAATGCCAGAGGCCACTAGTTGCGTAGCGTCTTGCTTGCCGTTGATCAGGTTTTGCCTCGATGCCAATGGCCTTCCAGCTTCCAGATCTTGAAAGCTCATGTTTAGCAAAGTTTTCTCTAGAAAGGGTTGGGAGAATGGAAAGAAAGGCGAAATGGCCGACAGTGGAGAACAAGGAAAGGAAAGTAGGTGGAAAATATGGCGAAATTTGAGGGCAAAATTAAAAATAAAAAATAGTATTTTTTTTACCTTAAAAACGAATAATTTGTTTAAATACAAATGAATACCGAATAGATTAATATTTAATATATTGATCATGAGTGTGTATTATTTGGTTTTAATTAAATTAATCGATCGCTCGAAATTATTTTGGTTAATTCAATATATTAATTTTAGGTAATTTTGATTAGTGGTTTAATTTTTAAAAAATTAGTTATCGATTAATTCGGTTCAAAATCGATTAATTAACTGAATTAACTAAAATTATTATATATTATATATATTTTATATATATTTGGTTATTTAACTTTTAAAAATTATAAAATAATCATTAAATATTTTGATATATTATAAAATGGTTATTTAACTTTTATTAAATTAGTATAAAATGAAAGTTTAGTGATTAAAAAGGTTATTCTAGTATAATTTAGTGACCTATTATACAATTTATAAAAAAAATAATAACAAACTTCGGTTAATCCGAAAACCAACCGAATTAATCAAAATAATTTTGGTTCTGTTAATTCGATTATAGATAATTCGGTTCGATTAGTATTAAAGTTTTAAAATTTTTTGGTCAATTTGATTATGAGTAATTTGATTCGGCCACCAACCGAATTAATCGAATGTACATTTATAATATTAATTATAAAATTATTTTTAAATTTACAAATAAAATTATGTTTAGACATCATTTATTTTATTTATTGTGTTCAAACTATAAAAATAAATAAATCAATGTTTTTAAGTATAAACTAACATTAAGATTGTTTATATTTGTGTTTCTTATTTTAATAATTAAATTTTTATTTGTTATATTATGATCATTTATATTATCAAATTAAAAGTGATTAAATTTAACAAAATATTTATTTCATTTATTTATTGCCTTTTTAAAAAAAAATTAATTCAAAATAAGTGCTTAAACTATATATTTTTTAAAATAAGTGTCTAATATTTTTTTCGACTAAAATAAGTATCTAAATTATACATTTTTTTGAAATAAATGTCTAATATTTTTTTTGCTGAAATGGGTACCTAAAGTTTTATTCCGTTAGTGTTTTAAGGTAATACCGTTAAAAAAATTTATTTAACTTATAAATAAATGCTCAAATTATACATTTTTCTGATATAGATGCCTAATATTTTTTTACTGAAATAAGTGCTCAAACTATATAATTTTTTCATGAATAAGTTATACTTAGATTATTGAAAATTTTATTACTTTTAATATTAATGTGAAGTTACAACTTTTAATTTTCTAAGTTCAATATAAAAAATAAAATCTTTTAAAATAAAATAAAGTTTACATCAAACCATTTTGGACATTGAACAAAATAATACAAAAGAAATATTTAAAATATAACGTAAATTCAAAATTTTATACAAATGTAAAATACAATATTAAAAACATTTTGATATACAAATTTATTAAATTTAAATTCTTTTAAATTTTTTAAAACATAAGTTAAATAAATATATATAACTCGTATATTAAAATAAATTAATAACATACGAAAGTTAGGTGTATTAAATAAAATATGTTTTTAATAGTGTTATCTTAAAACACTAACGAAATAAAATATTAAGTACTTATTTCAACCAAAAAAAATATTAGGCACTTATCTTAGAAAAAATGTATCGTTTGGACACTTATATATAAGTTAAACAATTTTTAACGGTGTTACCTTAAAATACTAACGGAATAAAACTTTAGGCACCTATTTCAGTAAAAAAACACTAGACACCTATTTTTTTTAAAAAAATCACACTTTTTTAGTTGAAAAAAACATTAAACACCTATTTAAGAAAAAATGAATAATTTAGATATTTATTTTTGAGTTAAACCTTAAAAAAATTATAAATTCCCTCATAAATTCCCTCAACCTAGAATTCGATTAAAGTCCCTAATATTATCACTGATAATTAGGGATGGATATAGAATCCAAACTCGACGGATTTTGACCCGATCTGATTCGATCTAACCTGACCCGTACCCATTCTACCGATCATAACCTTCGTTGGACCCATAAATTTTCGTTGCATCCCTTTTTTATTTCTTAAACATAAATATAATGTTTACTTTAATCGAAAATATCTCAAATTTTATAAATATAATCTAGACCTTTCGACTATCGCTTTTAATTTCCATAAAGCTTATGGACTTTTTAATCTCCATAAATAAAAAGTTTCGACTTTTTGAAACGCCAACTCAAATGATAATTAAACTTTGATTTATTATTTAATTTAGGAATAACTTTTTAATTATTTTAATATTATATTTTATCAAACTTAAAGAGAATTTTTTTATTGATTTTTTAATTTTAATTCATAATTATTTTAAATTTATTATTAATAAAAATATAAAAATATATTTTAGAAACTTCTATAAAAAAATAAATATATTCTTATAAAACTTAACTATTTAAAATATTTAATATAATTATAATAAAATTTTAAAAAATTTGACTTTAAAAAATTCTAAACAATTCAATTTAAAATTCTAAAATTCTAAAAATAATTCAATTTTAATTCTAAAAAATAATTTTAAAATTGTTAACTTCACCCCCAAAAAAGTTGAATATTTTTCTTTTCCTCTCTTTCTTTCTCTCTCAAGACTGTACTTTATCGTTTTCTCTAGTTCGCTCATCTTCCTTTGACCGTTTGACCATGGAGTCGGTTAGTTTTTTTTCCTCTCTTTTTGATTGAGTAATAATAACACAGTTCTTCCCTCTTTTATTGATTTCTTCAATTGTAATCTGATTTTGATTCATGTATGATGTTTCCTTCATCCAATCTCTGTGTCTTTCTTCTATTTATCTTTTTGTTGATCCGACCATTGATATAACTTTCTGCATTAGATTGAGCTTCAATGGATTCTTGTGAGCACTTATTAATGGGTCATTGTTCTTGAGCTTGTTTTGTCTACTAAAACTGGTCTTATACTTATATGAGCTGATGCTGAATTGCTGATGTAACATTTGACGGTATAAAGAATGTAGTACACTGGAATTATGGAAAACGATGAAAACCATTCAAGTAGTAACTCAAACTAGTTTTTAATAGCAAATTAACGATTATAGGGTTTAATCCTTTTGGAATTTTGATAGTAAGCACTAAGCAGTTGGTTCATTCCGGATTTGCTACTTAATTTATTTGAACTTGATTATTCAACGTGCATGGGATTGCTCTATTGCTGCTACAAGTAAGCTTGTCAAGGTTTGGTAGTGCTTACTTGATATATCAATGGATTTCATGGGTGAATTCGGAGATAGACCTGTAAATTGGACAGGTTGGGTTGGTTTTCCGATTGTTTAGGTCAATTTCGGATTCGGTTCATTTCCGATTTGGGATCATTCAAATCATTTTTGGGTCCAGGTTGTTTCAGGTTTAAGTAAGTTTGGTTTCGGGTTACTGAATTTCTAATGATCGGTTTGGGTTCGGGTTTGGGTTCAGGTTAGGACTGACTTGTCTACTTAGAGGTACTGAGGTAGTATAAGCTTGGTGACAAATGGTTATTTTAAGTTGATAAATTACTGTTATTTCTCTTATCCTAGTTAGAATCAAGATTCCTGAAGTCTTGTTTTCTGTTGTCATTGCAGATTAAGACCATTGAAGTCAGCAGTGTTTCTTTAGAAGCAACTGAGCAAGACATCAAAGAGTTCTTTTCCTTTTCTGGTGATATCGAATTCATAGAAATGCGGAGGTTTGTTGCTCTTATAGTTCCTAGCATCTTACTTTTCTTAAACTACTGTTCCTCAGGTATAAAGCTTATTATATGCTTATGCAGAAGCAATGAAGGGTCTCAAATTGCATATATTACTTTCAAGGATTTGCAAGGAGCAGAGACTGCTGTTCTTCTTTCAGTAATTCAACTGCAAACTATCAATTGTTCTGATATAATGCATCTTTTTTTTCTTCCATTTGATTGTTTTGAAATGATTGTCTTTGGTTTCTTGTGCAATTATTTAGCAATGTTTGATCTATTTATCGCTTGTGTGTTTTAAATTGAATGTCCTACTTTCCTTTCTGGAGTCTTAGTTTTACCATTCAGTGTCTCTGATCCTACAAAACTTTCTTATGAGAAAAATATCTTTACTCTTAAAAAATGATATGCTCTACCGGAATTTTCACTTCTCAATGACTGTTTGACCGACGTTTATTTACATGTTGATTGGCTTGCCAGCCGTAAAATTTCTTTATATGACATGGATTGAATAAGTGATCAAGTGTTTGTATTTCAGGGAGCAGCAATAGTTGGTCTATCTGTAAGCATTTCTTTAGTTCCAGATTACAAGCTGCCTCCAGCTGCTTTTGCGCCGCCCCCTGTAAGTGTCATGTTGAACTGATAGTTTCAATGCTGGGGCAAAGCTTACAATTTTGTTATCTATTTTCTGCAGGTAACACAAAATAAATCTCCTGGTGGTGGTGATTCTGCTATTAGAAAGGTCGAGGATGTTGTTACCGGCATGCTTGCTAAGGGCTTCATCTTAGGCAAAGATGCTGTCAAGAAGGCAAAGGCCTTTGATGAGAAGCATCGGTTAACATCAACAGCCTCGGCCAAGGTTGCATCTTTCGACAAGAAAATTGGTTTCACCAAGAAGGTACATGTCGGTACTACCATTGTTGGTGACAAAGTAAGAGAAGTGGATCAGAAGTTTCAGGTTTCCAAGAAAACCAAATCAGCATTTGCTACTGCCGAGCAAAAGGTCAGCAGTGCAGGATCCGCCGTAATGAAGAACAGGTATGTGTTCTCTGGGGCTTCATGGGTAACAGGTGCTTTCAATAAGGTTGCAAAAGCAGCTGGAGATGTCGGACAGAGAACTAAAGAAAAAGTTGGAGCAGCTGAAGAGAAACGAAACCGAAAAATGGTTGACGACTTTGCTCAGATTCATCTATCCAAGTCTCCAATCGAACAGCAACCTTCTAAACCATAACCTGCTCAAGGATTGATCCTTTGATTTGCTGCTTCTGTAAATATCGTGTAACTTTCCTGTATTACATTGTTGTTGTTGGTTTCCTTTGTTTTGTATTGGCATTTGGCAACGCAAGCCTCTGGTCATTGGGGAGTGGTTTTGTTTTCTTGCCAACTTCCATTGTTTCACATAATAAAATGTCTGGGTTTTTCTTATTAAGAGTAATTATATTCTCGAGACAAATATCAAAATTTAAATTTATACCGAATATTTTTTTATCATCCAATCAATCAATAGATCTCGATGTTTAGGTTTTTAGTTTTGTTTGGATTAAAATGTTATATCTATTTTAAATATGTTATCTCATTGATTTTCATATAGAACACTTAAACCATATAAAAGGCATCCTCAATATACCTTTCCTAAACCATTTTCTAAACTCTTATATCAACATATACAGTCATTAGCATTGGATTTCATATCAAAATCATGCGTATAAAGACGGTGCAAATTGTCTACCTCTTTCTCATGCTTCTATTTTAAATTAGAGAGTTAAGGTTTAAGACCTAAGGTTAGGGGTTTAGGGAATTAGGGGTAGGGTATAAGGAATTAGAGTTAAGGTTAATTTTTAGGGTGTAGGATTTAGAGTTTAAGATATAAAAAATAAGGGTTATGGTTTAAAATTCAATTTTTAAAAATTTTCAATAAGAGGCACGAAATGAAACATGATAAAAAAGGCAGAAGATTTCCACTTCATAGAAGTAGGTAATAAATCAAATATTTGTACATTAATAAAATAATTTATCAAACATAAATTGAGAGTGAATTTATCAAATATTTTCAAGTTTAGACGAGTTTATTAAACTTAATATAAACTTTAAAATACAAATTTTTAAATTTTTGAAGCTTCAAACCACGTTTACACTCATCGATTTCACAAAGTCTCTTTGCCAATGTGAAAATTATGCTTTCAATGCTTTTTGAAACGTCACCGACCAAAAGATGATCGATCTCCCATTTTTTTTTTTTATAAGTAAAGATATTACAATTTTTTCTATACTGGGATTCAAACCCATACAAGATGAGATAAGATGAGCATCTTTGACCACTACACCAATCAGTGGATCTCAATCGATCTTCCATTTTATTTCTAACATTAAGAAAATTAAATTTCAAATCTTAATTTTAAAGTTTAAATTTAAATTCTATCTTAATTCCTAAAATCTTATCCCTAATATTAATTTTATATGGGGACAAAAAAAAAGCAAAATATTTCTACTTGATTTACCAGAGCGGATTTAGATGTTTTGTATATTTAATTTGTTTTTTTTACAGTAAATATTTAAATTTGTAAGTTTTAATTATAATTTGCAACGTTTTTTAAGTGAATACGAAAATATATCTTTTTAAAATAAGAAAATATAATCGACTATGTTCAAAGTAAAAAAATTATAAAATAATCGTATTACAATGGGAAAAGATTAAATACTACAAATTTTAAAAGATGCGAAAGACGTGAGAAACATAACTTTTCGCTATTTAGAAAAAAAAAATATATAATCTTTAAAATAAATCCAACAACGATAAACTTTGACCAGAAAACTTTATAAATTAAATATATTCTTTATTTCGAGTTCTTCGTATATCGATAAATTATCAAAAATAAATAAAAATAAAATAGATCGTTAATCGTCTTGTGTTTAGAAACGTCTAATAATAATGATTTTCCGAATGTTAAATTGTCATAATAATTTAATAATCATTAAATCGATTTTAAATTAATTAAGCAACTTATTAATTATGATACAAATATGGAGTAAATAATGTGAGCAACGAGTACACTACTAGAGACTAGAGAGTGAGGTAGCAGTTTTTTAATTCTAGAAAAATGTCAGACTAATAAGTTGTTTAACGAACAATAATCGAATCAAATAATAAGATTTTTTAACGAGCACAAGTTGAACACTATTCAATTTACGAGTAATTCGTTTGATAAATATCCTTACACGCGATCTTAATATTTTAAAGGTTATATTTTGATATTATGGTAAAGGTTATAATTATATGTTATTAATAATATTATTAAATTATAATTTTTTTATAAAATAAATAAATAAAATTCCCTATTCTTTAGAGAAGGAATTGATTTTTATCTTAATAAAGCTTCCCTCTCATTAATACTAAAAATTTAGATCTAGAAGGAAAATTCCTGCGACAAAATTCATTTTACTTGTTTTATAAATAATTTTTTAAACGAAAAAAATGATTTATAATTTGTTATTTATAAATTAATGTACATTTTCTTTCATTTTTTTCTATATATTAATTTGTAATAATCATATATTTATATGTATATATTTATAATTTAAAAAAAATAGTGGAGTGACTCGAGATTTTGAGGTAAAAAAGACCGAAATAAAATGATAAATTTAAAGGTATAAAATAAAAAAGATTACATTTACCGGTTTGTTATGAAATTAAATGGTAAAATTATATTTTGGAATATTTTATTATAAATATTTTATTAAGTTATTAGAATATTTTTATAACGATTGAGTTTTATAAATAATTGTGATATTTTGTGGTAATTATAATTATTTGATAATAATTTTATTTTATAAAATATTTAAATTTAGAATATGTTGAGGGATACTTTTATAATTATGACTATAAATTTAATTTTTTACTGAGTCGAAATTAAGAGTTACACGTATATAAAAATTAAAATTATAATATATTATATTTTAAATAGTTCATATATTAAATAATTTTATTTTTTATTAAAAATTCAAATTAAATTTAAGTTTGAATCGAATTTAATCACCCTAATAATTGTGGCGGCTAGACTGGACATATCGTCACTGAAGTACAATGGTAACGGCGGAGCCCATTGGCACCCCACCCTACGCACAACCTTATCCTCAAGGGGTCTATAGTTTATATTTAATTTTGGGTAGTTTATAAATAATTATAAAATTATCTTGATTTTTTTTATTTTGATCATTAATTTTATATATTGTTAAATGGTTATTAAATTTTTGTTTTTATTATGAAATAATCGTTGAGTTATTACATACCAATAAGAGTTGACGTGATTATTAAATAAATTTATATAATAATATATTTAAAATTAAAATTAGGGAGTAAATTTATAAAAAATAATTTTAAAAAAAATTAAAATCTAAAAACAAAAATAAAAAAAATCGAGGAGTGAGGGGGCGATTGCCCCACTCCAACCCTTAATAGTTCCGACAAGTGTACACCTAGTAAGAGTTTTTCTGATGCGTCTTTAGCAATCATTGTCTCAATAGTTAAACCAACTTAAACTAACCTCAATTTCAGACCAAACCTAATCTCTAGTTAGTTATGCATTCAATTGTTTATTTGGAGAGATTATTAGGTGAATCTTGTTTATTACGTCATTCATGGTCCAAACAATTAGGATCATTTATCTTTAAATAATCATCTAACAAGTAATAACTACTCACCCACTAAGTACATGTAAGAAAGAGGTGATGATTCACTTAAAAAAAATTGAGATCAACGATCTTGATTAATTGAGACTATAAATAACGTGATAAACATGGTTCACCTAATAATTTTTCGTTTAATTGGTATATTTCCCGCACCATACCAACACTCCAACATTACATTTGGATTGAATTTTAGGATAAATGGCCCGTTTAGTCTAGTTTATATAATGTCCTTAATCAATATTAGTGGTATAAGAGAATTAATGTCGGAATTTTAAAGATAAATGATTGATTAACTCGTTTATAACAATTTACGTGGAAATTAATTTTTAATAAAATATTTTTTAGGCAGTACAATAAAACCAACGTCTTTAATCAATATATCAATTAATAAACTAAATTAATGAGTTTTGATGGTAACTAGAGATGGACAAGGACATTTTCACCTTTGTCTCCCTTATATATTTTTTAATTAGTTTATTTATAAATTTATCGTCGCCATTTATATAAACTTTTTAAAGTTTATATTTTTAATTAGTTTACGATTTTTAAATTGTCAATAAAATTTTAAATTAGTGATCATAAGAATACGTAGAGGAGTAGAAAGAAACTATTTAAATTATAATTTTAAGAAGGATTAAATTAAATTATAAATAAAAATATAAAAAATATTTAAATTATTATTTTTTTAAAAACATAAGAATACGATTATCGCTCAACACCTCTCGATTCATTCACATCTAGTTTGGTGTAAAAGTTTGGATTCAATCTCCAACACATTTTTAACTCTAAATTATTGATACAAATGTAATAAAATTTTCTTTCTAGTTTTCATCTTTCTTACCCAATATAAAGAAAACAGACAACATTTTCCCATCCATTAGTTTTTCATTTTTCCTAATTTTCTTCCCCATTGATGAAACCAGAAGTTCTTACATCAAACATGCTGATTGCTGAACCCCCATAAATTTAGCCCATTTTCATATCAAACCTGCACTGCATGGCAGACACGGTTAGATAAAAACAAGCAAACACATGAATTCGACGGCTCTATAAATTATAGGGTAAACTATATAAATGGTTCTTTGATTATATTTTGACTATCTTTTATATTCCTTGATTATTAAATATTATAAATTGGTCTATTGATTAATTTTTTTGATACAAAATGATCATGTGTTATTAAAAATTTGACGAAAAACTAATATGGACGTTAACATGCTGACTTGGATAACCATATGACATCCACAATCTCTCTAATTCAAATCAATATGTTAACTTCCATATTAGTTTTTCGTCAAATTTTTAACGATACATAACTACTTTGTATCAAAAAAGTCAATCAATAGACCAACTTATAACATTTGATAGTCAAAAGATATAAAAATAACTAAGATATAATCAATTGACTATTTGTGTAATTTACCCTAAATTATAATAAGAAATTGACTTCCCCGTTCATTTCACACAAACAACAAAGAAAGGGTAAATCTGTGGGACCCCAAAACCAAACAGTAAATTCAGAGAGAAAGAGAAAGGGAATCCAAGGTAATTGAACCAATTAGACTCCGAGGGTAACCACCGACAACTTGTGTGGCTTGTTATTGACGTAACATCGTGTAAAAACATTCGTACTAATCCAAACAGCTTGGATTTCTCCAACGACAGAAACTTAAACTTCATCAAAAACCCACTAATTACGATTTCTTAAGAAACCCTAATTACCCACTTTAATTACTCGCGTAATTGAAAAAAACAAGGAATTAAGTGTCAGGATTATCACCGTTGGAGCAGTTAATAAGGATACTGTGATTAGTTCAAGTTTCTAGCTGGCATCCCCAACCGCATCACGAGGTGCAGTAACGGTCCGAATTTCCAGCTGGATTCCACACTTAGTCACTAACTTACGCCTTCACCCAAAAGGCGTAAGTTGGACTATTTGAATTTAGAAAAGAAAGTATAGGGAGTAATGCTTAAAGTTTCTTCCATTTTATTTTCTTCTATAGCTTTATACAGAGATATATAATTTATGTGAACAAAGATGAGGAAATAACTGACCCAGCGCCAGCGAAGATATTTGCTTCACAAGCAAACAAATTAACATGAAATTTAAATTTACATATGCAACAAAAATAAAGTCTCGCGCGTGCAAATACGACCGACACGTGTGGGATTATAGTCAGATAGAGCATGAACGAACAACGGAAGACAGAGAGAGAGAGATAAACCGGTGGACGGCTCACATTCATGGAGGACGCTTAGAAATCGGCCATTTTCCGGTGCGGACGATACTTCGAAACGTACTTATCAATTTCTTGCAAATTCCTTTGGCTTCGAATCGCTAGAACATCGCTTCTCTGAATCTCCAGAAACCGGCCTGCATCGCCGATCTCTCGTGAATCTGTCAATAACGAAAGCATAAACCGAAATAAGCAGCACAGAAGAAGTCGGTAAACCGAAAATACAAGAACTAAAAAGAGAAAAGGTGAGTTGAAGCTACATTATACCTAAATGCTTTGAGGAATGCTCGAATCCGTTAAAAGCTGCCAAATCTGAAACAAAAGGATAATAACAAACGATGAAGATTACACTTGAATAGCCTACCCTGTTAATGGAGATTACTTTTTGGAGAAAACGGAAAACGTACCAAATTGTGAAGGACTGTGAGAATTAAGGTACAGTATGAGGAAGCAAAGGAGAGTGAGAACAGGAATGAGATGAATGAGCTTCTCAGACTTAGGAGGCGAAGGCAACGAGGGCGATGAAGGCGAAAACGACAATCGTCGAGGCTTACTGTCTTTGCGGTCCTCTCCGTCGATGATAACTCGTCGTTTCTGATCATCGGCACCGGTAATCTCTTCTCCATGGATGTGGATTTTGGAGGTAGGCGAGCCTAAGGATTGTCTCTGCATGTTGGTAGTGAGAAATGATGCTTCGAATAAGATATTGGTTTGGCCTTTGCTTATTTCAGTATTTGTTGACTCTCGGAGAGTTGGTTTTGTTTTAGGTTTTCCTTAAGCCGCCGTTGTTTAGCACAGTAGCTTAGCTTAAGTAAGCATTAATTGTTCGCCGGTTTTTTTTAGAAAACGGAAAAATAACTTTTAAAAATAGTTGAAATCAAAATAAAGATACTAATTAATATTAGGGTAAACTAATAAGTCTTATCTATTTTGATTATCTTACTATAAAAATTGAAAATTTAATAATTAAATTATTTAATTAGTTTTATATTAAATATTGATAATTAAAATATAAAGAAAATAAAATGGTAAAAATTATATAATTATATATTTGATTCAAGTTAGTTTTTTATTATATTAATTTTAATATTAGTTTTAATTTAATTAAATAAAAATATTTAATCAATCATTAATGACATATATTATGAATGAATTTATTTTAATTTATAATTTAATTTATTTACTAATATTTAATATATCTGTTTTCCTTCGACCGCCTAATTAAAAAGAAAGTAACGTGGGAAAAGCAACATTTACCGTTACTCTTTAGTGATATTAACCTGATCATTTTATGTATAGGTGCATTTGGTTCGGTTTTGATTTAATTTGGTAAGTTGTTTTAGTAATTATCAATTTTTGGATTGGTTAATCGCGGTTTTTGTTTTTTTTATATTAACGTTAAGTTATAAAAAATTATATTTTATCTTGACAAAATAACTTTATTTTATTATTTTTAAACATTAAATGATAAATATTTTAAGATATTTTTCATAAATATTTATTTAAACATATTTTTAAATAAAAAATAAAAATATATTTATAGTATTTTAAGTATAAAATATATATTTTTACCTTATAAAAATAATTAAAAAATAATTAAAAATCAAATTCGATTTAATTCGATTAACCGCAGTTAATCACGGTTCGTAAATTTATGAACCACAATACCTCGATTCGGTTCGGTTTTCGATTTTGCAATTAACCATGCCCAACCCTATTCTATATATATCTTAAAATAAAATAAATATTATAAAAAATAAAAATATTTGAGAGGGAACTTCAATATGAGTCTCACGAAATGTGTAAACTAAAGAAAATGAGAATTAACTATCATTTTATTATTTATTGTATCGTTAAAAATAATAATAGTAAAAATAAATTATTTGTTATTTTGACTCGAACTAATCAAGTTAATATCAGGTTAATGATCAATTTATATCGAATTTAGATAAATTAATCTGTTTTTTATGTTTAAGTTGATTTTAATTTGAATGAAAAATGAATTTAAGTTCATATCAATCCATCTAAAATTTATGTTGATTCCGCTTTAGTTCAATTTATTTTTAAGTTTCAAATTAAGTTTAGGCCATTATCTTAACCAACAGGAGTTGGTTTAAGTGGTAAGCAGTTTGGTTCCACTTAAATAAGTCTTAGATTTGAGACTGCAAAAAATCCTTATTAAAAGATTCACCCACCAAAACTATGTGTGCGACCTGAATTGGTCCGGATTAGTCAAACCAAAGCTTTGAAGACCGAAAGAACAATCATAAAAGAAAGTTTAGGTCATTATCTTGGGGTTCATTTCAAGTCTCGAGACGGATAACCAAATTCAGATCAAGTTTGTCAGGTTTAACGGTTTATTTTAAGTTTAATATTGTTTTTTAAACATTTGAGAGTCAGGTGACCCAAATGAACTTTTTAGATAGTTCAGTCACCATTTTTGAATTTTATCCAAAGAAAAATCCAATGACAATGATTTATAAAGAGAAACAATGAATGGAGCTGGCCAGAAAGACTAAAAAACATGGTGCTGTGGGAGATCACCCTGGGAGTAAACGAACTTACAGGCTTGCTTCGAAGATTCAGCGACGGATTAATAGCCGCAACCATCCTAGGTTTCAACAATTTGTTCAAAGGTAACGAGATTTCTCTTTTCTTGGTTCTTTCCCCTCTTTTCTTTCACTATTGCATAATATCTTTCAGGCTTTGATTGGTTTTGCATTGTATTAAGAATTGATATTGAACCCTAAAATACTGGTAGTATTATGTATGATGTATCAGTGGGCGCTTGAGTTACTGAAATGAATATATGAATTTGAATTGAATTGGTATTTGTCAGTGAGAGCTTGATTAGGCAATCGTGAAAAAATTACTTGCATTTCTTCTGAAAGAAATTTGGAGAATTGAGGTCTACAGAATGTGAGAAATGGTCATATTTAATCAAATTAAGGCATGTTTCCATGTTTTTTAATCGTTGATAGACTTGTTTTCCTCATAAACTTTGTTGGACAAATGGACAACTTGAAACTGTCACAGGACTTGGGGAATGGTTTGCATTTCTCCCATTATTTTCTGTACTTGATTCCTTATCAGGGTACTTTATGAGCTTAGTTTTCGACATTTCTTACGAGTTAAACCTTAGATGCATTCCTGTTGAAGGCTATTCTTCAGCACATTAGTTCTGAGAAATGGTTTCGGTTTGAGATAATCATGTGAATAATGTTTAGTCTTAGTTCTGACTAAAATAGCCGGATACATATGTCAAAAAGGGTCAAGTTTTTCTTTCAAGTTGAAAGAATGTGAGGTAGAAATCTATCATATCTGTACATCAATCAAGCTCTTTTTTCTTTTGCCTTAACAATTAGGTCCTTGTATGTTCATTGAAAATGTCTAGAAAATATTTCATGTTTACTTGGATGTTTTCATTGATATGTAGACATGGAAAGCAGCAAGTTATATATTCTCTGGCAGCAGTAAAATCATTTAGTGAATTGGATGTTTAGCGAATGAGGTGCAGGATGAGAGTGTACACCTCCTTGAGTTTCCTTACTATGCTATTTCTGCCTGTTTTATACAGGGTCATTAGCCTTGCTTGCTAATTGAAGCTACTAAGGTAGAAGCTTTCTTACTATGTAAACCATTAGTAGTTGCTTCACCAATTCTAGTGAGCTTCATTTCCAGGGAGAGCATAATCTCCTGAATATAGAATGTTTTGGAACTATTAACATTGGAAGGATTAGGACATGGAAAGACATTCTTTGACTTGTGTTTTCTTTTGGAATTTGTTGTCTTTTTCTGCCAACAGACGAACAAGCACTGTCTTTGATGTAGCACTCAAGTTTAACAGGAGCATACAGCGCAGAGACATAGAAGTAGGTCGGAATCTTGGTAACTGGATCCTCTGCTGGTTCAATAAAAACGAAACCCTCGGTGCAGATCCGAGCTCCAACTCACCAGAAACTCCACCATGATGCTGGCAGAGCATTCATGAACATTCAAAAGCAAAGCTCAAATATGTGGTAATGATGATGAGGCCACCAAGTGCTGCTGGAAACTTGACTCAATGCTGGCATTTAAGCAGTAATGGACCTGACACATCGAGGCTGAACTATGTGAGAGGCGAGGGCGTTATTAGGAAGGATATATTGCAATGGATGTTGAAGATTAACACCAAAATATTGAAGATTGTCCCTTATTAACTACATAAGTAACAAGTCTAGAAATAGCTAGAAAGGAAACAAAGCCAACATAACAAACTAAGCCCTGTGTGTGCAATCAAACCCAGGAATTATCAAAAGCAGCGGTAGTAATCGCCTGTGTGAACTCCTCAAAGCTAATCATCCCATCCCCATTGGTATCAGCCTCCTTCATCATCCCCGTCAACTCCTCTGCCGACAGTGCATGCCCGAGCTTTGCCATCGAATGCGCCAACTCAGCAGAGGTGATGTATCCATTACCATCCCTATCGAACATATTGAACAGCTGCCTCAACTGCTGCTGGCTGTAGGTTGACTTCTCAGACAGAAGTTCCGGTGCCACCAGGGATACGAACTCGGAGAACTCAATCGTTCCGTTGTTGTTTGTGTCAGCCTTCTGAATCAAGGCTTTGACTTGGTCGGAACTCGGATTTAGACCCAAGAACAGCAAAAGAGAACCGAGTTCCAGCTGTGTTAGGCTACCATCGTTGTTTCGATCGAAAGATCGAAATATCTGTCGCAGTTGGGTGATTTGATCATCCTTTAGCTTGACTGCTTCCTTGGTGCTCATTTTCATATACCAGAAACCTCAAATCTTAAGAACAATCTCTTCCCTTGTATACCCTAAGAAATTCAACACAGAAACAAAATGCAAAAGAGTGTTGTTGTAAGAGATCCGAGATTATGTTGAAATCGTTCTTAATCTTGTTCCTCCATTTCTGATGGATCCTTGAATCCTGCTAATGTCTTGTTTTCGTATCTACTATTATAGGAGGAAATTCATAGGAAGAAAAAAATACATGAAAAGTGGTTCAATTCCGTGATTGGTGCAGGTATTCCCCGCTGGCTAGTCTAAGATACAGGTTTACAACATTATTTGAGCACATAAGACAGAGCAACACGAGTATTATTATCATTCAATCCATTAATAAATTTCTCCTTATCGAATCTTTCTTTTAATATGTATAATTCCGTCATTTTGATTTTGTCTTCACAAATATTTCTGTTTACAAAAAGGAAGTAATAATCTATTTCTGTCCTGAAATTGGAGAAATTATATTATGGGTAAGTACTACCATGTGTCTATAGGACCAACCACTAAGATTCTTTTACATCGTTATTTTTTTCATATCATATATTTTTTAAAGTGAATCTTCACTTAAAAAAAATATTTTTAAAATGAATTTACAAAAAAATATGAATGAAGATTCACTTTGAAAAATATATGACATGGAAAAAATGATGATGTGGATGATTTTTAGTGGTTGGTCTCACGGATAACGTGGTGAAATTTACCCATAATATAATTTCTCCTTAAAATTGGTAAAATTTTAAAAATAATCTAATCTAAAATTAAATTTTCTTGACTATATTTTAAATTTTAGATCAATTTTACGATACAAGTACGAAAATGTCATATGCACGTAACCGGACCGAAAAATGGTTGTGGGTGAGAAAAACAGTTACAGGCTTACAGCCCATCAAAAAGCAACAGTTGTGGGTCCTATCTGCCAGTTGGACCATCTATATTCCTACTGTCTTGCTATCATTGTTAATGAGATTAAAAGGGGGAGAATAAGCATTGTATTAGTAAATATTAGAGTTGAAATTATGCACATAAATGATAAATTAACTGCAAAATCAAAGCATCTAACAACAATAGCAGATTTAAAAATAAAGATTAATTTTTAATAATAAATTTAATCATTTATTAAATACTTTTATATGCTAAACTTAAACTATAACTATACGAAACTAAAAATTTATTTTTTTATACCCATTAATCTAAAGCGGTTTGCTGCTGCTTTGCTTGTCCTCTACGTTTGTCCTGTTTAATTATAATGCTAATTCTACTTCAACCTAAAATATTATCTATGCATAAGAATTTATTAATTAATTTAATTAAATTATCTATCTCCTTGTCTCATTAGAATATATTTTGCATAATCAAAATCCAAAATTCAATAATATAGATATCGATTCAAAATGAGTAATTTGGATAGAACAGAACTTCCGATTGATTTAAAATATAAAAAATAATATTAATGATCGACGATCAATATTAAAACCGATGTTATTGTCAACTAATAAGAATTAAAAAAATAAGAGATAAAGTGTTTATAAAAATATACAATTGTATCGGTTGAACCAAATTTATTAAAAATATTTTTTATGAAAGTCTATTAAAAAAATTATAGAATAAGGTTAATAATTATTTTATCATTTATACACATTCTTTTTTTCCCAATTGAATCACTCTTTTAATTCCATTAAAATTATAATGAGTGAAATTAATTTGGGGTCGATAGAAAAATATAATATTTATTTTAGTTGATTTAAGTTCAAATAATTTTGTTTATAAGGTGTATATTAATTATTAAAAGATTAAAAAATATGAACACATATTATCTTATAATTACCTTAAAAAATTTTAAAAAATTATGACAAGTGATCAAAATATTCATTTTCTTATTTGAAACTATTTTATTAATATCTTTGAATACATAAAAGAAAATATATATTAAATTATTTAGATAATTTAATTATGTTAATTATAATGTCTGATAGTTTAAGTCGTTGTTGTCCTTGAAAATTAAATAAATAGTTTAAACTCCATAAAGATTATAACTGATTCCAGTCTAATTTTAATATATTTTATCACTGACTAGATTCAACATAATAAAAGTTATAATTCAATTATGATATTTTAATAAATAAAAATTTGATTAAATCCGATTTTATCTAGTTTGGGCCAAGAAATTTTCACTATAAACTAGATTCAACTTTATTTTTTTTAATAATTTAACTCAAATTCAATTTTTTAATAAAAAAAATTCACCTCTATCAAATTTGATCGAAATCCGTCAAGTTTGAATCATATTATCATCTTTAAATTTGAGGTTATAGGTTCTATTGATTAGATTTTTTTTTCTTATAAAAATAGTTAAATTATAATTTAAAGACATATAATACAATTAATTTAGCGCGTTAATAACCCCTTATTTATCTAATTCAAAATGTTTACCCTTGTAGGTTCAATCACCATTTAATGGTAGTATGACATTACTAAAAAGAAATAATTATAAATTTTGAATATAAATTATAAAATAAAAATAAACCATAAAAATCTCAATATTAGTCTATATAATAGGGAAAAAACTAAAGTTACAAAATTTTCAGTTATGGATTATAAAAGCAATCATTAATTTTCTCAACTTTTAAACAATCTTAATTAATTAAAATGTCTAGAGATAGAGATGTGGTCCCGGTGATAAAGACAACTTTGTATTTTAGTCTTCTAGGTCAAAACCTCATTTATGTCTTGCAGTTAACCCAATGTCCCAAAAATTATCAGGGAACCTATATATCACGTCATTCGTAATTCGAAATAATCACAATTATTTATTTTAATTTTTTTAAGTGAATCATCACATCTTTGTAATTAGTAGGTGGATAGTTATTTAAAGATGAACAATTCTAATTACTTCAATCATAAATAACGTGATAAACAAGGTTTACTTAATAATCTCTCCCTTCTCGACTCTAAATTTAAAAATGTGTGCATCTTGTCTTGTATATATTTCTAAACATTTATTTTCTTACTATATTTATTATATTTGTGTCACACTAGAGATGTTTATGGTATATATTTATTGCATATGATATTATGTTTGCTACATTATATGGATTCTTTGAATGCTTTCATATTTTTAAGATGTTGATGTATTATCAAAGTTATTTTATTTTTTTATTATTCTTTCGGTTTTCAAGATTTTATCGTAATTAATTTGGATCGATTTATGTCGTACATCTAGTTTATATGGGTGAATCTCTTAATAAATTTTTTTATATATATACAACACTTTAAACTCGATACATGTTTAAGCGGAATTAAACTGTTTACCCCTTAAACTAACTCGTCTTAATAAAATATAGTATTAAATATTGTTATATTTATTTAAAAAAAGTTAATGACATAGGTTATTGATAATAAAGGATAAAATTATTATTGATCAATCAATTATTATTCGTAACACTAGCATCAATATCATGTAATAAGGTTAAAATCTTATAAGGAGAAAAAAAAATCATACCATCTTCAGAAAATAGTTTAGATATCCTATCAACAATCATATTTATTTTATGAGGTATATGAATAAATTTAATCTTCCATGAAAATTGGAAAAAGGCGACTATGTGTTGAAGGAGCGTAGAGCATAAACTTGTTGATACCAAATTATTTAATAGCCGAATCGCCTATAAACTACTAAACTTTAGTATGATGGAATCATTTTTAGATTATTATTTTTGAATTAATATTGATATTGATCGTTCAGCATCGTTGTTCAAAGATTGTTATCAATACTATTTAAATTTATGAAAATATCGAATATTATTTTAATATTCTTGATATTTATAGATGAGTACAAGTACACATAAAAGAGTATAAAAACAATGTATCAAAATAATATGTTTATAATAAAATTTTAATATATTTATATATGATCCAATTTATAACCATTAGATGATGATAATAAATAATAAAAAATATTTTTTATTTTATTTTTCTTTTGAGTGATAATTTTTATATTTTTTATTATTAATCTCATATATCTATTTTACTCATCCAATGATCATAGATTATTATAAAAATCTTTAAATTTTAGAGAATATAACTTGATCTCAATTTTTTTTAATTGCGTTATTAATTATATTACAATATGTGTCGCTTTGTAACGAAACAAAAAGAATGGTCCCACATTCTTTATTGATGGAGAAATTATATCATGAATCATATTTATCACGTTATCTATGATATCAATCCATTATATTCATCTATCTTATATTTATTTTAAAGTAAATCATCACTTATTTTTTTATAGTTATTTAAAAATAAACGAACCTGATTATATAAGATCACAGATAATATAATAAAAAAAATTATGATATAATCTCTCGTATCGATCACGTTGATCGTTTGACAATTGTTGACATTTCCATTCTTCATTTTTCTTTTTGACTTTTAAACCCAAAGTAAAACTTGTACACAAACAAATATAACGCTCTCGAAAAGGGAGCGTGAAAGTAAATAAGGAATCAAATCAACTTACTTTAACCTCACGCTATCGTTATGCGCGTGAATTAAGGAAGAAATTAATGAAAAATGTTTTTAAAGACTCGCCTTTTTCAAAATTTTCGTAATTCACAATTTAATCCCTAATTTAAATAACATTTTTCAATTTGACACTTCAACATTTTTGTCCCATTTCGGAACATAAACTAGGTCACTGTCAGGTTAAAACTGAATTAATCGAGCACGAGTTTTCTAACTTAAATGGTTAACGAAACGGTTGTTGTTCTTAAAGGTTATGGGTTCGAGCATTAGTAATGCCAGTAGAGTGATTGAACGATCAATGTCTAATAATTGAGATTATATTCTAAAACAAAAACTACTGTAAAAAAATATTTTTTAACCATTGATCAAACTTAATTTTTTTCAAAAAAAAAAAATCAAACTAATCGTATTTCAACTAATTCAATCGATTTTTAAATTAACCGAGTTTTTAAAGAAATTTCTCAAACTATTTCCCTTTGACCCAACGGTCAAATTGTAAAATGCTTCTTCTTTTTCATTTTGAGAAACGTATGATGGACAGATCAAGGCAATCCCTTTATTACCAAAACGGACGCGTTGTAAAACGGAAAAGAAACACACAATAAACGGAGTAAGTGGCGTTTGCTTGGTTTCTATGAAACTGCTGTTACAATTTTGGGTAAAATAACCTAATTAGCCCCTTTAATTTGATAAAGCTTAAGATCTATTCCATAAATCTCCAAAAAAAATAAAAGCTAAATCTCCATGATAACATATATAATGAGTTGCTTCTTAAGTTGATGCGATGGAATAGGAGTAAATGAATCAACAATCGGACTAAAATAGCTAAATAGAAAGGTGATAGGATTTAATTTTGAACTCTATTAAAATTAAGGACTGAAATCGGAATTTCCCCTAAAGTGTTATTACAAGAAGAAATAAGAGAGGGGACATAGATATGCGTGTCTATTTTAGGTGTAGAAATCAAAGTCAAAGCAATTGTCTTCTTCTTCGCCTTCTTCTTCCTCTGCAAAGGAAACACAGACAACACTGGTTGTGGTATTTTCTCTTCCATTGTTTTTGGTTCATGGTGGGGTTTTATTTTGGTTTGGTGAAGATGGTTTGAACTTACACTGTTTAATTGTTGCAGAATCAAAGAAAAACAGTGTGTCTGAACTAAAACAATGTATGGAGATTGTCAAGTCATGTCTTCAATGGGAGGGGACGTGGTTTCTTCAGAAACCTTATTTTCATCCACATATCAAAACCCTAATTTCAGCAGCTTCTTGTCGTTCGAGCCATTACCTCCTATGATCCCTGTAAGTCATTCAAATTCCATCTTCTCTTGTAACTGTACTCTTTGTTCATGTTATTTTTCTTGGGATTTAACAGAAAGAAGAAAATGGGTTGTTTCTGAGAGGGAAAGAGGACATGGAAAGCGGGTCTGGTAGTGAACTTCAAGCTGCAGACAAGGACAAGCCTGGGAATGAAGAGAATAACAGTCAGCAGCCGATCAAGAAAAAACGTTACCACCGGCACACTGCTCGACAGATCCAAGAGATGGAAGCGTATTTACTATTTCCACTAATCTCTAACAGTTCGTAATTATAAACGTTGCATCAATTTATATGGAGTAATGTTTGGTGTTTTTGCAGTGTTTTTAAGGAATGTCCACATCCAGATGACAAGCAAAGGAAGAGACTGAGCCAAGAACTTGGCCTTAAGCCTCGCCAAGTCAAGTTTTGGTTCCAAAATCGTCGTACTCAGATGAAGGTGAAAGCTAAACCACTTATTTTCATCTCTTTCTTGTCTTTCTCTACACATACTGAAAACCAAACCCTTCACGAAACGAGGAAAAATCTGAATCCAAGGAAACGCGTTGATGGGTTTGCATGGAAAACCAGTTCAAACCCTAAACTGATGAAAAAGAAGGATCTTCTTTAATTCGGGGACACTGCAAGTCTGCAACTACAGTCTGTATTCATAAATGTGCACTGGGTTCAGCATTAAACTCGTCTACCTGCTCATGTGCTTAGCCAAGCTGTTCTCACAGTCAATGGAAATTATATACCGACAATTATATACTCTCTGCTCATGTACACTATATTCATTATGTCTCTTAAGGATATAATTAGTTCTCTTAATGAATTTTTGCTTTAAATTAATGGTCAGGCTCAACAAGATCGATCTGAGAATGCCATACTCAGAGTCGAGAACGAGTCTCTGAAGAATGAGTTTTACCGGCTTCAGGCGGAACTCAGCAAACTTGTTTGTCCTAATTGTGGCGGTCCGCCTGTGCCTGGAAGCGTTTCCTTCGAAGAACTTCGTATAGAGAATGCACGACTTGCAGAAGAGGTTATTCATCTCGATTAAACCTCTAATGTTATGAAAGTACAAGGATTTGCATCATATTTTCACCTTTTTGATGTTGATATGTTTTAACAGTTGGAAAGGGTCTGCGCCATTGCTTCACGATATATAGGACGGCCAATACAAACAATGGGTGCAACTGTAGCACCTTCATTACATTTGGACATTAACATGTATCCAAGGCAGTTCCCGGACTCTGTGGCTCCTATACTGTCCGAAGCAGCCTCCTTTCCCGAGAATGATGACCTAATGTTATTGGACGAAGAGAAAACGATTGCGTTGGAGCTTGCTATGTCTGCCGTGGATGAACTGGTGAAGATGTGCCGAGTCAATGAGCCTCTTTGGGTTCGAAACAACAAAAATGGAAAGGAAATACTTAACCTCGAAGAGCATGCCAAATTGTTCCATTGGCCATTGAATCTAAAGCAGCGCTCAAGTGAGTTGAGGACTGAAGCTAGCCGTGACAGTGCAGTCGTTATAATGAATAGCATCACTTTGGTAGATGCATTCCTAGATGCCGTATGCTTCCTTTCCTTGAAGTTCCTTTAAAAATTCTTACCATATCTATAGTAAAAAGTATAAATTACTCGATTTTTAACATGTTTTCTTCCCTATTGTAGAACAAATGGAACGAACTTTTTCCCTCCATTGTTGCTAGAGCCAAATGTGTTCAAGTTATATCACCAGGTGTTTCGGGAACAAATGGTTGCCTTCAGCTGGTATGCACTCTCATATATTCTGAGTGTGTTTAGCTTATGAGTTGCATTTGCTAATTTCATTCGTCTGTTTGAGCAGATGTATGCAGAATTGCAGGTTCTATCTCCATTGGTGCCCACTCGGGAGGCATATTTCCTGCGTTATTGCCAACAACAAACTCTGGAGGACGAAACGTATTGGGCAATTGTTGATTTCCCACTCGATGGCTTTCATAACAACTTACAGTCTTCATTTCCCTTGTACAAGAGAAGGCCTTCCGGTTGTTTGATTCAAGACATGCCTAACGGGTATTCAAGGGTTACCTGGGTTGAACATGCAGAGATAGAGGAGAAACCAATCCATCAGATATTTAGGCACTTTGTTGACAGTGGAATGGCTTTTGGAGCAAATCGTTGGTTAGCTGTTTTAGAGAGACAATGCGAAAGGATTGCTAGCCTCATGGCTAGAAACATCAGTGACATTGGAGGTTCAAAAAATTCCAATTTTTATGATTAGGATTCCATTATAATGAGATTCACACTCTTTTAATTCTTTCACTCTCAGTGATATCTTCTCCGGAAGCAAGGAGGAATGTAATGAGACTATCTCAAAGGATGATAAGAACATTCTGTGTCAACATGAGCAGCTCCAGTGGTCAGTTATGGACAGCTATTCCAGATTCCTCCGACGATACTGTTCGAATCACGACGAGGAAAGTCAGTGCAGCAGGCCAACCCAATGGTCTCATTCTTTGTGCTGTTTCCACCACTTGGTTGCCATATCCTCACCAACAAGTCTTTGACCTTTTGAGGGATGAACGCCGCAGAGCTCAGGTTCCATTTTCTTTCATCTGTCTATATATATTAGTTTCCTCTCAGAATGTGCAGCCTTTTGATGTAAATATTACGCAGCTGAAGGTACTTTCAAATGGGAATGCTTTACAAGAGGTGGCTCACATTGCTAATGGCGCCCACCCTGGAAACTGCATTTCACTTCTTAGAATCAATGTAATAATTTTCCTTCTGTTATTAAAAGTTACATTTCTAGATCATTTCCCTTCTTGTACATGTGATTAACCCTATAGCTTTTATTCACGTTAAATGCACAGGTTGCCAGCAACTCCTCACAGCACGTAGAGTTGATGCTGCAAGAGAGCTGCACGGACCGATCCGGCAGCCTCGTTGTTTACTCAACTATCGATGTCGATTCCGTTCAGCTTGTGATGAGCGGGGAGGACCCATCTTACATCCCATTGCTTCCCTTAGGCTTTTTTATAACCCCAATGGAACTCATCAAAGATGAAGCTGGTAGTACCGAAAAGGGAACTGCGCATATGTCTACAGGCAGTTTACTCACCGTTGGACTCCAAGTTCTAGCCAGCACCATTCCATCAGCAAAGATCAACCTCTCGAGCATTGCCACCATCAACAACCATTTATGCACAACCGTTCACCAAATCAATGCTGCTCTGAGTGGTAATACCAGTAGCACCCTTAGCTTCCCCGATAAAGGAAATGGTGCAGGCTCGGGTTCTTGCAGCGAGGCTGCTAATGCACCAGAAAAATAGGGTCTGAAATTCAAGTAGTGGAACTGTGTAGCTAGTTTAGTAGCAGGTTTAGTGATATAAATTGGTAAATAAGAATGTAGTATTAGTTCTGAAAATATTATGAGGGAAATATGTGGAGGAAGTCAAGAACGCACCAGTTATGATCCTTGCTCTTTGGTAAGCTCTATAACTGTACTCACCGTCTCCGATTAGCAACGTTGTTGGTACTGGTTCGGGTATTGACTTCAGCGTTATTACCCCTCTTGTTTAATTTGAATGTTGTTTTCAGACAATTAATTTAATTATGTTTGCCTATAGTTTATTATTGTTATTAAAATTAATGCTGAATCTCCCTTCTTTGGTGTTCTGAATCCTTATATCTTAAATTTTTCTTTAATTAGTTGTCTTCATTAAATCCAGTTATTGTCGTTAAGTACTAAAAACTTTAATCTTTACTTAAAGTATCTGCCCACATTTAGCAAATTAATTAAATAATTATTTCTTAAAAAAAGTAATTTTTTTAAATCAATCTATTAACGATACGATTTATGACATACTAATACAAGTTTTCTGGATTGAAAATTAATTTATACTTAATGGTATATATACATATAATCCTTAATCTATTAAGATAAATATTATTATTTTTTATTAAAATCATTTATCGAGTTTTTAAATAGTTAAATTTAAAGTTGTAAACGATCTGAATGAACATGAACAAGGGTATATTCATGTTCGCTCGTTTAACTTTAACCGAATAATTGAAATAACACGAACATAAACGAACACAATTTTTTGTTCGTGTTCGTTCATTAAAGAATGTAGCTTGTTCATGTTCATTCATGTTTGTTCATTGACATGATAAACGAACACAAACAAATATATTTTTTAATTAATCGATTTTAAATTAAATTAACTGATAATTAAAATTTAAAAAAACTCTTAATCATTAGCCAAAACCTAAGATTATCCAATAGATTAACCAATTTTGTTTTAGTTCAGTCGGTTAGTTTGGTTTAACCGAACAATGAATACCCTAGAAATAAGTGAATAAATTTAAATAAACGTAAATGAACGAATATAAATAAACAAACATAAAAGAACGAATTACAGAACACTCACGAACATAAATGAAAGAACAATCATTTACTCATATTCGTTTATTTAGTTAAACGAACAAATAAACTTATTCATATTTATTCGTTTAATAAATAAACGAACTTTCCGTCGAACAATTCATAAATTACGAACAATTCACTAAACGTTCGATTCGTTTACGACGTATGATAAATTCTACGCGTTATGCTAGAAGAAAAGTAGTGAGATGTCCCCTAATAGACTTTTGGTGAGATTACTGTCGAATAAAAATGTGATATCATTTTCTAAACATTTTTTTATAGTTTAATTGACCTTAATACAATAGTATATATTATCAGTGAATCGAAAAATAATAATTATTAAAAAAATATGTAATTTTTAAATATTTTAAAAACTGTTTATTAATTTAATAATAATATTTTTTATATAATTCTATAACTGATATAAATAGACAAACTTATTTTTGGGGGCTTGTTATACCCTTTGACATTTTTTCTATGGTTTATTATATAAATTAGTATTTAGTGTTGACAATTTTTTCATATTAGTATTTAGATTTTTTGTCTATGAAAAATCATAAACTGAAACATAAATCTTTTTTTAACAGATTTTTTTACTTTAAAAATATCTTAAATTGATGCATGGGATGACATGTCAGATCAAAATTTAATTAGTTTATTAATATGATTAAAATATTTATATTTTTTTACTGTGTATTGGGGTGTTAAAATCCGGGTACCTGGGTATTCGGGTACTCGAAGTACAGGGTATCCGGACCTTCGGGTAATTAAAAATTCTGCCCGTGTCTCGATCCGGATTTTACGGATACCTGATACTTCGGGTAATCGGGTACTTGGATTTTTAATTTTTTTTATAATTCTTAAATTTAATCTTAAAAATATATATAAATTTAAAAGTTTGAATTACATAATACAACATCGAAATATAAAATTTTAAAACCTTGGTTACATAATCTAAATATAAATTTTAAGACATAAATTATATAATCTAATTCGAAACAAAACATAAAGTATAAAGGAAGTTTTTTTAAAATATTTTTAAAAATATTTTTAATTAGTTTAATTTATTATAATATATAAAAATTAATGATTTAAATAGTAAAGAATTTTGAATTGATTTTCGTATTGGTTAATGCACATATAAAAATAGTGTATATCTAAACGAATAAAGTTCGAAATTTGCCAACTCGAAAAAATAAATTTATAATTTTACAATAAATCTTAATTTTCTTTTTTACAATGAGTCTCTAATTCTTTTTTAAAAATAAAGTTTGAGGGATTGAGATTTAGAAATTAGATTGTTTGATTTGAGAATATAGTGAATATAGGTGTATTTTGTTTAAATAATAATTATATTAAAAATAAAAAAAATTAAGAATCGGGTACCCGAAAATTTATAATCTTTTGACCCGAGCCCGACCCAAAAAATGACGGGCCGGATACCTGACCCGAATATTAAAAGATCAAAAAATATCATATTTTTTATGTTTGGATAATCCAGTCGAATCATTCGGATCAGGTATTTTTTAACATTCTTGTGTATGTGTGTCCGTCCTAATGCTCATATATTGGATTTTTTTAATAATGTCCAGTAATGTTTGAACCCACTTTTTATTTTTGAGGGTGCAATTACTAATACATCTAATACTTGTTGATAAAACATCGACATTAATAATTATTACATGTCATAATTTAATTAAATATTTTATGTGTTATGTTTGATAGCTTTTTCAAGAAAAAATTAAATATCAAATTTAAAATGGTTTAAGTAAAAAATCATCTCATAAATTATATCTTTTGCTTGCTTTTTGTTATGAATATATTTATTTATGGTGAATATCTATATATTAAGTTAAATTTTAATAGGCTTTGCTATTAGGGTTTAATACCCATTGGAATTAGGGTTACCATCTTATGCCTATAAATATAGACTTTTGGCATAGCATTGTACACAAAAAACCTTATTTTGAGAATATAATAAAATCTCTCCTCCTTTTGTCTCTCATCTTTATTCTCTTACTTTATTCTTGTTCTTTACTTTATTCACAACACGTTATCAGCACGAGACTCCAACCAACGGAGGTGTTTGTCGTTCAAATCTTGAAGGAGTTATTGAAAAGAATTTGTTACTGGCATAAATCAAAGATAAGTTCTTCTCCTTCAATTATATTTTTATTTTTCTCTCTTGATCTTTGATTTGATTTTTAATTTATTAAAAATCTTTGGTTATTTGGTGTTTGTGTAGCGATAAAGTGAATCAATTCTCGTGGTGCTTGTCGACAATTCCCAAAAAGGATTTTAACAAAATATTGGTGATTAAACTTTCCACATATTCAAATTAGTGGAAAGTCCGGTATGTTTTATTTATTTAATTTGAGATTTTTTTATATTTATTTATAACCAATATCTGTTTATTTTATTATTATGACGAAAGTTTATGTTTTAATCATGTTTTAAGTATTACATGA
The DNA here is from genome assembly GCA_035048815.1 of Abelmoschus esculentus. NCBI lineage: Eukaryota > Viridiplantae > Streptophyta > Magnoliopsida > Malvales > Malvaceae > Abelmoschus > Abelmoschus esculentus. The sequence goes on from JAUCBN010000009.1 coordinate 12,349,716, forward strand.
TATTAGAACAAATATTAAACCTTTAATCAATTAATATGTTCTTTGTTATGTTGGTTTAATCCGAGTATATTGGCTGGACATCCCGTTCTGCGAAGCTACTGGTCTCAAAGGAGGTTCTTTTTTTAAAGGACCTTGTGGACTGGTTTAACAACGTCGCGTATGAGGATTAAAATTTTTTTTCTTTGTATATATTGTATATATATTGGTTGATCAATTACTATTTAATAGTATGAATTATAAAGTCTATATTTGCTTGGAAGCAATATTTTTTGTGTCGAAAAACTCGACTATAGACTTCTCCCAAGTTCAAGTTACGAAAATTGTCTTGATCAAAGAATTTTTATGGGAGGCATTCCCTGAAGTGAATGCATGCATGATGATTATTCCATGCGATTATTGGATTTATGACATTCCTTAAAGTGAATGCAAGCATGATGATTATTCCATGCGATTATTGGATTTATGACATTCCATTAAGTGAATGCAAGCATGATGATTATTCCATGCGATTATTTGATTTATGTCATTCCCTGAAGTGAATGCAAGCATGATGTTTATTCCATGCGATTATTGAATTTGTTTCATTCCTTGAAGTGAATGCAAATGTGATAATTCACTATATGGTTAGTGAATAAAACTCAATTATGTGCCAAAGTATCATTGATGAGGATATGTTAGAAGAAAAAAAAACATACTCCACTTTTCATACCAACAATGTTATCCTTCAAACACAATATCGTGAAAAAAAGCTTTAAGAAATATTCTGAGTTAATTTCTTGCCTTTTTGTGGCTAAGCAAAATAACGAGTTGCTCATGAAAAATCATGAATATCGCCCAACAGGCTCCGCTCCATTCACTAAAGCGAATGTGACATTATATAACGGAATGAATAAAAGCCACATTAGTAATTGTAATTGCGATTGAAGTCATAAAATAAATATGGATAAGATGATTCTTTTGAGAATACTTATATCCACCAAAAGTGGAATTATAAAGATGACAAGAATGATAGAGATCATATCAAAATCTTTATGTTATCAATGTGATGGTATAAATCATTGATCTCGTACTTGTCAAACGCCGAGGTATTATGGACTTTATTCATAATCATGAATGATAAATTAAAGAAAATATAATCAGATTTTCTTTGTGGCGAAAATAATGACGTTATTGATCCAACTCAATTGGATATTGATAATTTTTCTTATAGTCCTTCAAGAGAATAATTCGCCATTTATTTTATTTTCCTTATAACATCTAAAAGAAATAATTGATCTTTTATTTATTTTGTTAATTTATTTTAATTTATTATATATTTATGATAATTTATTTTACATATTATTTATTTACGCTCTATGTTAATTTATCGTTAATTTATTTTATATATTATTTATTTACATTCTATGTTAATTTATCCTTTGAAGAATATTATCACTTCTGGAATGAAATCTACAATGAATTGTGGCTATTTATGCCAAGCAGACAATGCAAGTACTCATACTATACTTAAGCATAAGAAATATTTTCTCATTTAAATACAGAGTATTATATCTCAAAGTACTGAAATATCAATGCTTCGGAAGAGCTTTTGAGAGTTTATCTTTGATAGATAACCGATTTGATATAATGTGCTATATTTAATATTTTCCATTCCCCGAAGTGAATGGCACAGAGCACATATTTTTCATTCCCCGAAGTGAATGAAATAAGCACATATTAAAATGTGCATAATTATGCATATTTTTCCATTTTAAATGCAAGGGAATGTGAGTACTATATCCGGAAGTATTATTATAACAGAAGGCTCCAACTGAGCAAATATGTTATTGCCAAATGAGACTTTATCTCATATTTACAGTGCATTATGCTCGTAAAAGTCGCAAAGAGACTTATTGAATTTTAAAGATATTTGCATAAATATATTGAGAATATTAGTCAAGGGGTGCTGACTATCTCAATATTACGAGTATAACTCAAGGCAATAAGGAAATTTTGGCAAAATTACATACACTGTCATCCATATTGTACTACATAGGAATTAGTACAAATTGAAGCTCATGCTATTGTAAACTAGATGTTTACGGATAATTTTATTTGGCATGACCGGTTAGACCATCTCGGTTCAATTATGATGCGAAAATTTGCTAACACTTTCATGTGGTCATTTATTGAAGAATTAAGATTTTCTTCATGGTAATATTTCACGTGATACTTGCTATGAAAGCAATTTGATTATTCAATCATCAACATCGAAGATAGAGTGCTATTAATTTTCTAGAACGGATACAAGGTGATATATATGGGCCCATACACCTTTCTTAAAGTCCATCTAGATATTTTACAATTTTTATCGATGCATCGACTAGATGGTTATGTGTATCCTTGTTATTAACCCGCAACTTGGTGTTTGCGAGGCTACTTGCTCAGTTGATAAAATTACGAGCACATTTTTCCAGATTATTTTCTAAAGACAACCAGTCTTGATAATGTTGATGACATTTAATTTTACATGTAGTATCACAAATTCGCATCAAGCCTAACAAATGATCATAAGTTCTCCCCATTACAAAAGGTTTTTGGTCAGGAACCAAATATTTCTCATCTTAGATTTTTTTGTGTGCGATATATGTTCAAATTGCTTCACCACAATGCACAAAGATGAGTTTTGTTAGGAATATATATAAGAGCTTCTGATAGGGGATTTATTTACAACCCGATTTACTGACTATCATTTTAATGAGTCAGTTTACCCAACATTAGGGGGAGAAAATAAATAGCTGGGGAAAGAAATAAGTTAGAATGAATTATCATTTTTCTCATTTTGATCCACGTACTACACAATGTGAACTATAAGTTCAAAGGATAATTCATTTAGCAAATCAATTGTCAGATATTTTGCTGGCCCTAAAAGAGTGACTAAGTCACGTATACCAGCAATGAATGCTCCGATTGAATTTGATGTCATGGAAGGATAAACTCTAGTTGCTAATGAGTCTAACTTACGCTTAAAGCGTAGTAGACAAGTAAGTTCCAAAGATAAAAGATCCTCGAAAAAGAAAAGGAGCTATATTTTATGATGGTCTGATCGAGGAATCAATGATCATGAAAATCTCTATAAGAGATTAAATGGTCTCCAACAGAAACATTGACATGACTCAGGTACCTGATAATAAAGAGATCTCAATAGATTATGTCATGTCTGGTAATAAGTGGAACTGAAATTAAATCGACGTTGTTAATATATTTGCATGCAATATAGCACTAGAGATTTTATTTGATGATGTGGATCATGAATCATTGTCAATTGGGCAATATAAACAAAGAAATGATTGGCCAACATGAAAGAGGCAATTGAGGCGAAACTAAAATCTCTTTTGAAAATAGAAGTATTTGGGCCTATAGCCCGTACATTGAAATGTGTAAAGCTCGTGGATATAAACGAGCCTTTGTGAGAAAGAGAAATCAAAAGGGGAAATCATGAGATATAAGCTCATTTGGTTGCACAAGGATACTCACAAAGACATGAAATTGATTATGAGGAAAATATATTTCTCGGTGGTGGATGCAACTACTTTTAGATTTTGATCAGTCTGGCAATAAATAAAATTACTCGGTTTCTGCCTAATAGATGTTGTTACATCATATTTGAATGGGCCTCTTGACAGTAATATTTACATGAAACTTCCGGAAAGATTTAGATTGCCATAAGCAGTTCATTCAAGTTCTCGAGAACATTATTCAATCATATTGAATATATTTTTTTTATGGCTTGAAACAATTTAGGCGTATTTGGTATGATCGCCTCACTAAATACTTATTAGAATGATTCTATATGAATTATTTCCCCGAACATTTTTATTAAGAGGTTTAGCTTTGAATTTTTATTGATTGTGTATGTCGATGATTTGAATATCGTTGAGAATCGTGAAGACACCTCCTCAAATCCTTGTGCATCTATCGACATACAGAAAAATATTGAAATAGACTTTACATGCATAACGCATATCTATTGATCACCCTTATGGTTGTTGCTAAGTCTCTTACTGTAAACAAATATTTTTTCGCCTCACGAAAAGGGTAATGATATTCTTGGTCTAAAGCACAATATACACATTATTTGATCTGGAAGCCTCGTATCTTAGCTGGTCCAGAAATATTATTTAAGTGCTACGAGATCATTACCTTTAAATAATTGTTATGCATGAGGCAAAACCAAAATATGTGTTTGGCTAAACATATCCTGAAGATATGTGAATGTTTTTCATAAGATAAGATGCAAGTTATCTTGTATAGAGATAATACAAAATTTATATCTCAAGGTGGATATATCAAATATGATAAAACGAAACATATTTCTTCAAGTTTCGTCCCTCATGATTTTCAGATGAATAGTATTCAATGAATCATTTCAAGTAATGACTTGGAAGATTTATCCACTAGTACATGATCTACTTCAACATTTGAAGATTGTATTCAATATTGAATTATGAAGATTCAAAGATCTTATGTGATATTTTCATGAGGGGGAGTAAATACGCGTTGCACTCTTTTTCCCTTAACTAATGTTTTGTCTCAATGGGTTTTCTTGGTAAGGTTTTTAATGAGGCAACATGTTATGCGTATCAAATATGTGTGTACTCTTTTTCCTTCACTGAGAATTTTTTTTCTTCCCACAGGGTTTTTATCTTAGTAAGGTTTTAACGAGGCACATTATCTTCATGGATATCCAAGGGGGAGTGTTATGAATATATTTATTTATGGTGGATATCCATATATTAAGTTAAACTTTAATGGGCTTTGGTATTAGGGTTTAATACCCATTGGAATTAGGGTTACCATCTTATGCCTATAAATATAGACTTTTGGCATAGCATTGTACACAAAAAACCCTACTTTGAGAATATAATAAAATCTCTCTTCCTTTTGTCTTTTATCTTTATTCTCCTACTTTATTCTTGTTCTTTACTTTATTCACTAACACTTTTAGCTTTTTAAACTATTATTGGTTAAAATAAGCTTTTAAATTATTATTTTTGGTATTTTAAGTTTTTAACTTATTTTTTATTCAAATAAGTATCTAAAACATATTATTTCAGTTCTTCTATTTCCTAAATTATCTATTAATAAAAAATCTTTATAATGTATTAACACCTTATTAGTTAAAATATTTTTTTAATTTAGATAACTATCAGCCTTAAAATATTAAAAATAATAATTTTAAAACTAAAAATAAACAAAAAAATTATAATTTAAGGATTGATTTTTCATTGCAAGGGACCAACTCCCTATACCAATTTATATAGTAAGGCATCTTCTACCCCAAATTAATGGACCCCATAAATCCCTAATGGACGGCTTTGATCGTTTGACTTATCCTTCTTAACTTTTTTGACTTCTTTTGAAACCGAATGACTAAAAGATTCACGAAACCAACGTAACGCACGCGAGAAAGGAGCGTGAAAGTAAATAAGGAATCAAAATCACAACAACTTTAACTTCACGATTTCCTCCCTGCGCGTGGAATAAGGAAGAAACGAAACAGAAAATATGGTTTGACTTTGTCTTAATTTTTTATTTGGAAAACGTATGGAAACGTGGATCACAGTCACTTTATTACCAAAACAGGCACGTGGCTGAGAAAAAGGACAGGGGCGTTGCTTGATTCTTATGAAACCACACTGACAAATACAATCCATGTAATAAAATTTTAAAATATTTAGGGTTTATATGTAAATAAATATATTTACAAGGGAGTAGTAGCAGTGACTGTGGGTGTCTGAGAGAAGAAAAGGAGGTGATTTTGAAGGTGAAGCTGTGGATTCTTCTGTTTGGAAAGGTTTGGCATCATTTATTTCTGATTTTATTGTAATTTTCACTTTCCTTATAGGTTTACAGCCTGCTGATTCTCAGTTTTTTAAGTTTTGTTTTGCCCAGAATGGTGTTTTCTTTTTATTGTGAAACTATTTGATTGTTGCAGGTTCACCAAGAGAAGTACTGTTTCAGTGTGGTTGAAAAAATGTATGAAGATTTTCAAGCTGTTTCATCAATGGGAGGGGACGTGGTTTCTTCAGAAGCCTTGTTTTCATCAACATTTCAAAACCCTAATTTCAGCTTCTTGCCGTTCGAACCTTTACCTCATATGATCCCTGTAAGTGTAAGTCATTCAAACTTCATCTTCTCTTGTAACTGTACTCTTTGTTCATGTTATTTTTCTTGGAATTTAACAGAAAGAAGAAAATGGGTTGTTTCTGAGAGGGAAAGAGGACATGGAAAGCGGGTCTGGTAGTGAACATCAAGCTGCAGACAAGGACAAGCCTGGGAATGAAGAGAATAGCAGTCAGCAGCTGATCAAGAAAAAACGTTACCATCGGCACACTGCTCGACAGATCCAAGAATTGGAAGCGTATTTCCACTAATCTCTAACTCTTCGTGATTATAAACATTACTTCTGTTTATATGGAGTAACGTTTGGTGTTTTTGCAGTGTTTTTAAGGAATGTCCACATCCAGATGACAAGCAAAGGAAGAGACTGAGCCAAGAACTTGGCCTTAAGCCTCGCCAAGTCAAGTTTTGGTTCCAAAATCGTCGTACTCAGATGAAGGTGAAATCAAAATTCATAAACAACTTATTTTCATCTCTCTCTTGTCTTCTCTACACATTGAAAAACAAAAGAAAAACCCGAGTCCCGAGGAAACGCGTTGATGGGTTTGCATGGAAAACCAGCTCAAACCCTAAGGTCTAAATTGCTTCAAAAGAAGGACCTGTTTTAATTTGGGGCCACTGCAACTACTATCAGTATTCATAAATGTGGACTGGGTTCTGCATTAAACTCGTTTACCTGCTCATGTGCTTCCCAAGGGGTTCTCACAGTTAATGCAAATTATAATATATGTGTGCACTATACTCATTATGGCTCTTAAGGATATAATTGATGTTTGATTTTGAATCTTTAATTTCAGGCTCAACAAGATCGATCTGAGAATGTCTTACTTAGAGCTGAAAATGAGTCTCTCAAGAATGAGTTTTACCGGCTTCAGGCGGAACTCTGCAAACTTGTTTGTCCGAATTGTGGCGGTCCGCCTGTGCCTGGAGGAGCTTCCTTTGAAGAACTTCGTATAGAGAATGCACGTCTTGGAGAAGAGGTTCTTACTTTTCTCTATTTAATATACATATTATCAGTAATAGTAATGCAAAGGTCTGCTCAATTTTAATAACATTCTTGTTGATTGGATCACATTAATCAGGAAATCTAATTAATATTTTGTGTTTGATAATTTTGATATGTTTTTTTCCAGTTGCAACGGGTCTACGCCATTTCTTCACGATATATGGGGCAGCCTATCCAAACAGTGGGCGCAATGATGCCACCTTCATTAGATTTGGATATGAACACTTATCCAAGGCAATTCCTAGAGCCTATAGCTCCTACATTGGCTGTCACAGCCTCCTTTCCCGAGAATGATAGCCTAATTTTATTGGATAAGGAGAAAAGTATTGCAATGGAGCTTGCTATGTCTGCTGTGGATGAACTGGTGAAGATGTGCCGAGCCAACCAGCCTCTTTGGATTCGAAACAACGAGTTACTTAACCTGGAAGAGCATGCCAAGATGTTCCAGTGGCCATTAAATCTCAAGCAGCGATCAAGTGAGTTGAGGACTGAAGCTAGCCGTGACAGTGCAGTCGTTATAATGAATAGCATCACTTTGGTAGATGCATTCCTAGATGCCGTATGCTTCCTTTCCTTGAAGTTCCTTTAAAAATTCTTACCATATCTATAGTAAAAAGTATAAATTACTCGATTTTTAACATGTTTTCTTCCCTATTGTAGAACAAATGGAACGAACTCTTTCCCTCCATTGTTGCTAGAGCCAAATGTGTTCAAGTTATATCACCAGGTGTTTCGGGAACAAATGGTTGCCTTCAGCTGGTATGCACTCTCATATATTCTGAGTGTGTATACCTTATGAGTTGCATTTGCTAATTTCATTCGTCTGTTTGAGCAGATGTATGCAGAATTGCAGGTTCTATCTCCACTGGTGCCCACTCGAGAGGCATATTTCCTGCGTTATTGCCAGCAACAAACTCTGGAGGACGAAACATATTGGGCAATTGTTGATTTCCCTCTCGATGGCTTTCAGAATAACTTACAGTCTTCATTTCCCTTGTACAAGAGAAGGCCTTCCGGTTGTTTGATTCAAGACATGCCTAACGGGTATTCAAGGGTTACCTGGGTTGAGCAGGCAGAGATAGAGGAGAAACCCATACATGAGATATTTGGCTACTTCGTTCGCAGTGGAATGGCCTTTGGAGCCAGTCGTTGGTTAACTGTTTTAGAGAGACAATGTGAAAGGATTGCTAACCTCATGGCAAGAAATATCAGTGACAATGGAGGTTCCCAAATTTCTCATTTTTCTCAAACCCTACTTTATTAAAAAAAAATTGAGATTTACACCCATTTTTTTTCTTTCACTTTCAGTGATACCTTCTCTGGAAGCAAGGAGGAATGTAATGAGACTATCTCAAAGGATGATAAGAACATTCTGTGTCAACATGAGCAGCTCCAGTGGTCAGTTATGGACGGCTATTCCAGATTCCTCCGATGATACTGTTCGAATCACGACGAGGAAAGTCAGTGCAGCAGGCCAACCCAATGGACTCATTCTTTGTGCTGTTTCCACCACATGGCTGCCATATCCTCACCACCAAGTCTTTGACCTTTTGAGGGACGAACGCCGCAGAGCCCAGGTTCCATTTTCTTTCATCGATATTTACATAATATAGTTTCCTCTCAACATGCAGCATTTTGATGTAAATATTATGCAGCTGGAGGTACTTTCCAATGGGAATACTTTACAAGAGGTGGCTCACATTGCTAATGGCTCCCATCCCGGGAACTGCATTTCGCTTCTTAGAATCAATGTAGTAAGCTTGTGTTAATTCTGTAATGTTTTCCCTTCGACATGAAATGAGTATGACCAAGATTCAAATGTTTAAATGCAGGTTGCGAGCAACTCCTCACAGCAAATAGAGCTGATGCTACAAGAGAGCTGCACGGACCGATCCGGCAGCCTTGTTGTTTACTCAACTGTCGATGTAGATTCCGTTCAGCTTGCAATGAGCGGGGAGGACCCATCTTACATCCCATTGCTTCCCTTAGGCTTTTTTATAACCCCAATGGAACTCATCAAAGCTGAAGCTGGCAGTACGGAAGAGGGAACTGGGCATATGTCTGCAGGAAGTTTACTCACCGTTGGCCTCCAAGTTCTAGCCAGCACCATTCCATCAGCAAAGATCAACCTCTCGAGCATTGCCGCCATCAACAACCACTTATGCACAATCGTTCATCAAATCAGTGCTGCTCTGAGTAATAGTAGCAGTGGCACCCTTAGCTGCCCCGATAAAGGAAATGGTGCAGGCTCGGGTTCTTGCAGCGAGGCTGCTAATGCACAAGAAAATTAGGTTCTTGGTTCTTCGTGAATTACCCCTAACATCCTCAGCTTTTTCTTCTTTTCATGAATTTGAAGACGGGATGAAAAATTGGGGACGTTATTGGTAATTTAATGAAAACCAAGTAGTGGAATTTTCAAGTTACAGTCGTTTTATGTGGTAAATAAGAAGGAAAAATCTAGGATGAATGTGGCATAGTCATATGCACCACTAATTTTTATTTTAAATATTTACTATTAATTTGCTTCATATCCATAGTTTTTATCAATTAAAAAAATATTTGATCAAACGCCGATGACCCATTGGTCCGAGTTGTTTACCTGCTCTTATTTCTTTCGTTTCGAGTTTAAAAATTAATAGAAGTATCTCTTTGACTCTATCCCTAAAATCCCCCCTGCCCATATTGAAAAGAAACGATTTTTGTTTCATAAAAGGTAAAATTTAAAATTTTGATAAATTAAATTCAAGCAAAAGTTAATATTATTTTTTATATTTTTATCAATAAATCGATCGGTCCAGTAAATTATGTTGAAAAAAACATCAATATCTATTTTCCTATAGATCTTGTTTGGCGTTTAAACAAATACTTTAAATACCTATTTTGATAAAAATATATTTTAAATATTTATTTAAAAAATATTTTAAATATATATTTTAATAAAAAATATTTTAAATACTTACTTAATTAAAAGTATAATTTAAATATTTATTTTAACTAAAAATATTTGTATACCTAAATGAAAAAAAGAAAAACTTATGTTATCGGTCCAATACTAGAGCTATTGGAAGTGTAGGGGCCATTTGTTAATTGATGGACTGAACCCATTTCTTTAACCCAACTTCAGCTTGTTAGATTGTGAAGGGTTTAAGAAAAAGAGAAAACCTTTGCATCACGTTGTTCAGCACAGACTTCCTTTCTCAAGTGTCTGCTCCAATGGAACCGCTGCTAGGGTTCGAAGAAGAAGCCATTGAAGCTTATAACCAGGAGTTTTCTTCATCCATACATTCTGGTGACTACAAATTGGTGCCCTGGTTGAACTGGCTCGAATGGGATTCCGTTAGAAAATCCCTCTTCTCTTCTTCTCCGAGCAAGATTTCCTTTGCTCTCTCAAGAGTACACAAAACTCCCTCTTTTGTTCCATTCGTTTTTTTCTGTCTTCCTTTTATTTGTTGGTTTCTCTTAAAGTTTCCAGTTTTAGATAAGCACATGGCGGAGCAGAGGTTGTTTACCGGTTGTGATTGATGTCACAGCTTCAATCGTTGAAATTCAACAGTCCGATCCTTTCTTCCGGTAACCATTTACTCATTAAGATTTTCCCTGGTTTTGCCAATAGAGTTATGTATAGTTTCCTTCTATCTGTAGAGGTGATGAATTGAAAGATGGTTCACATTCGGAACAAATGCTAGCTATGTTGTATTCCATGGCAATCTTGAGGTGATTTTCTTTCGTTTTCTTAGTACTTGGGAAACACTTGGGGGGGGGGGTTCTAAAGTTTGTGCCTTTATAGTTTTATGATTTGATAATTTTTTTATGTTAATCTTTGAAGGCTTGTTAACTGTGTCATTGAGAAGACACGTAAGAGAACTGGGATTTCGATTGCGGATGCAGCTGATGCCATTGGTATGCCTCGAAGACTGATTGATGTCCGTCATGGTAAGCACAGCTTTAATAATTAGTATGGTGGTATTGCAAAAGTTATATTAATTGATTCACTCAGCTACAAGAAAAAAATAAATGATTTGATTTCTTTGCTTCTTGATTTTGACAGAGGGTTCTCACCGTGATCTACCATCACTCACAATTGCTCGGGATTCATCAGTCGTGGTAGGTGATTCATCAATCGGGATTCATTGGCCTTTTCTTCCTTTGTATTTTTCAAATTTCTGATGTCTTGTGCTTTTCTAACTAATTTCAGGCTCTGAATTGGCTGAAATCCTATTACTGGGAACCTCAGAAGAAGCAAATTTCATTTCATAGAGATGGAATTGTTAATACTCGAAGAGAAATCAAATCTAAACTCCGTGAATTGGCTTTGTGCATAAAAATCCAGCATAATCCTGAACTTAGATCTTTGCTTGTCAAAGGAAAAGGTTCTTTTTTCCTCGTGTTTAAGTTTCAGCTATACCAATACTTTGATGCTAATGTTTATGTCCTTTCTTACGTCCTGTAACTAATATAAATGTAACTTCCATGGATTATTTATCAGACTTTTTTTCTGCCCTGCATCAAACATAACATGGTTCCCATTATCCAGTGCCTTTTTGTAATATTTGCCTCCTAATCTTTAGTGTTGTTCATCTGAAAACACCATGGTTTATGTTATCTACTTTTTACAGGTGGCAGACAGTTCAAACATCTTTGTGGCCGTAGTAAATTCTTTTCACTTATGGCAGGGAAGGTCCATTCATCCCAATCTGGAGGTAAGTTATCCTCCCTTATCAGTTACTTTTGGTATCAGAAACCAAATAATTTAATTTCACTATTCTTCCCCATGAAAGTTACTTCTAGTTCTATACGATTATTAATTATTCGAAACCATTTGGTGATACCTGAAAAGTCTGACACTTCTTTAGAGCTATAGGTCAAAGAGTAGTTTTATATATTTTAAACCCAAAGTTGAGTCTAGGAAGATCTTAATTAACGTGTGCTTTCCTAAATTCTCTTTGTCCATCTTCATTTTCTCTCCTTGCCTCTCTCTCCTTGTTTAGCTCAAAATATAGGAGATGAAGAGCATTGTTTTTTTTTTCTTGAAAACGATATTGTATCTTGTATTATTTATGGGTTTGCCTCACCATTAAACATATTGGAACGTTTAGTTTGTAATTTTAATGAAATTTCCACTGAAAAGTGGAAAATGAGTGGCGTATAATCTATGCTGAGTTTGTTGATTTTTCTTTGTGCGTGCTCTGACATGGAATGTGTCAAGATATTGCTGTCTATTATACTGTGCGTCTCATGTCTTGAATAAAATTACTCATTTTCTGATGGGCGTCTGTATTTTCAGGTGTTAAGAAACAGATTAGCAAAACCTTAAAAGGCCTTGTAAGCTTATATTCTACTTCATCCTCCGAATTAGTGTCTGTATTATTGGAATTCTTGCTGAAGGCTTTAGGTACGTCAAACTCCATGGACATTTCAAAAGACTCTGAAGATGGCGTAGATAAACATGCTGCATGGGATGATTGGCAGCTTGTCATAACAAAATTTTCTAAGAAGGAACCAGAATTGCTTCTTGCCCTTCTTCAGAGGATTCTTGATATGATTGGGACAAAGGAGGCATCAAAACATGAAACAGGTAAACACATAATTATATTAACTAGGTTGTGCATCCCTTTTGAATGCCACTTTTCGTCTTTGCCTGCTGTTTGCTAGCTTTGTGGAAGACTTCTACCTAAATTGACTTTTGTCTACTTCTATCTCACTGTTCTTGTTCTGATTCTTATTTAGAATGTCATCCGACATCATCAGAGAGTAGACAAGAGGCTTATGAAATAGAGCATCTCTCATCTTTGTTTGCATGGCTGGTTAGACATTTGGAACTAAAAGCTAATCACGTTAAAGGCTCTGTTGGAAGAAGCATGTCAAATTCAATTCTACTGGAGCTACTGCGTAAATGTCTTTTGGTGTCGTCTTTCTGTAATGATCTTCTCTTGGATTCAGCCCTTCATATTGCACAGCTAGTCGGAAACAGTGTTTTGATGAAGAAACTCAACAGACTTCGTTCCTTAGGTTTGTCAAGTACAGAGTTTATTGAAGAAGATACTTCAAACGGGATATCAAGAATTGTTAGCCAAAATGAGAAATATATCGATCAAGCTGCTAAGAAGCTAGAACTTGTGAAACTTCGTCGATCGAAGAGCAATGTTGTGAAAACAGCGGATGATGTTATAAACTCAAACAGATGGGTTGTGGCAAAATCATGGAACCCATGTCCGCTCGGTATGTTGCCACGTACTCTTGGTTCTTCTGGTCGTATTCCGGTTCTCGACCGTGATAGTGATTGCCAAAAGGATACAGAAGCAACGGAAGGGAAGAACAAGTCTGAACTTAATGGACAAAGTGGCAAGAGAGAAGCCATTGATGATATCCAGCTAATGAATACCTCAAGCCCTAAGAAACTAAAGCAAACTGTGGTGAACAACCATGAATCGGGTAGTGAAGATGTTCCTTCACCAAGCACTTGTGGTCACCTTATGATGGATGGAGTGTGGAAGAAAGTTGGTGAAACAGAGCTGCAGGCTCTAGTGTCGTCTGTAAGGATTCTGGTATAGAAACTGCATTTTTGGAGTGTTGCTGTGATTTATTCAAAACCTATGGCTGAAGCACCATGCCATCAATTCTAGAAAACATTGTACACTACTTTATGTAAGGTGATTTACATTAGATTTTGCCATTAGCAGGTTGTTGGTTAAGGGATATTTTATATAAAATTACATTTTAAAAAATAAAATTTACATTCAAATAAAAATGATCTTAAATCTCATCTAATTACTAATTTTATTTAAGTTGTATTGAAGGAGAAAATACCTTTTTTTTTTGTTATTTTTTAAAGTTTATTTAAGAATTAATATATATAACATGAAATAAATTAATTTAATTTAATTTTTTATAAAATATTTTTACACATTTAAAATAATACTGTTTTAATCTCATTCATTTACGAACAAGTTTAGCAGTGGGAGTGTAGATCCGAACCAGGGTAATTGAATTAGGGCAAAATCATGGGGAGAGCATCGAACAAGGAAGACGCCGGAGCCCTCTTCCATTCTCTTCGATCTGCTTACGCTGCAACCCCTATCAATCTCAAGGTTTATCTCCTTCTTTCCCCCTTTTAACTCTCAAATTTTGATCCAAATCTTGAGTTTTTAATCCCCCAGGCCCCCCTTCTTTCTGGGGTTTTTCTATTGACAGATCATTGATCTATATGTGGGTTTCGCAATCTTCACCACCCTGATCCAGGTTCTTCCATTCATCTCCAGAAATGCGTTTCCTAACTCTTTGCTTTCTCACTATATTTCATCCGCTCAAGCTTCACATTTTTAAATTTAATAACGAATTAGAAAAGGCAAGTATATGTTGAATTGTATTTTGAAACTCCATGAGAACCTAATTAGAGTATAATGATCCCCTCCCTGGAACCGTTTAAATTGTTGGATTAAGGTAAATGTATCATTTGAATTTTGCTCGGATACACTTTATAGTTCTTCCTAAACCCATTGTTGCAATGCAAACCCATTTTTGTTTGATTATTTCTGTGCTGTTGTTCCAATACATTTAATTTAGTTTCATATATGTTCAAAACTTGCACACTCCAATTTTGAGGACCGCAGGTAGTTTACATGGCTGTTGTGGGATCATTTCCTTTCAACTCATTTCTTTCTGGGGTGCTTTCTTGTGTTGGAACAGCAGTCCTTGCTGGTAAGTCGGATTTTTTACGTAACTCATTGCGAGGTAAACGATCGCATCTGACACTGATTTGGTTTCTTTCGATTCAGTTTGTCTTCGTATTCAAGTGAACAAAGAAAACAAGGAATTCAAGGTAAGGTTGTTCATGTCGTGTCTTTGGCTTTACTACATGAATTACAAGGCAGACGACGAATACATACAAAGTGGAATGTTCTTATTATCTTTCTGAAAGTTGTTGACTTTAAACCTTAATGTGTTAAATACTTAACTAGAGAATGCTCTTATGAATTGCAGGATCTACCACCTGAGCGAGCTTTTACAGATTTTGTTCTTTGCAATTTGGTGCTCCATTTAGTGATAATGAATTTCCTTGGATAAATCACACCTCCAGGTTTGCTGGATTATTGGTCTCTCAGTTTCTGCCTGTGATTCATATTTATAGTATGAAGTGAGACTCTTTGGCCACTATTATGAGTTCATGCATATAGCATATATAACCGGGAACTGTAGTAAGAATTTGATGTTTCCTTTAGGTAAAGAGTTTGGAAGTTAGAGAAGATGTTCGAGTGTGTCATTTTTCTTGTTCTGATTAGTGATTACTTTCTGTGTTTTTCTTCCATGCCAAGGCATTTTATAGACTTTAGATCTCTCATGTGCTTAGTTTTCAAGATTTATCTGGAATTTCTGAAAGGATAATCATATGAGGTTCACCTTTACCAAATGCATGTATTGGCATACGGTTGGTGATATTAATCTTCTTTTATCATCATCCAACGATCTAAAAATGTGTAAAATTAATTGAGTTTTAAACATATCAGTGAATCATAACCCGTATGTATATATATATATATGTGAGTTAGGATTTATTTATACCGTATAAAATTTTTAGATAGATTAATTGAATTTAGTGGATGAGATTAAAATTTTTAAATTGAGGATAATTATCATTTATTTTTTCATGTAATAATTTTCTCATTATCTATCATTAATCTACTGTCAATTCTCTAATTCATCGATTTTAAAAATATATTATCACATCAGTCATGGTTCTAATTAAAGGTGATAACTAATAATAACTAGTCGAGTTGAGCCTAAATCTAGGTAGGTTTGATTCAGTTTGGAAATATTGTTATTGGATTTAACTCACGCCTGAGGTTTGTCGAGCTCGGAATAGATTATTTGAGCTGAGCTTGGCTTGAAGTTGATAAATTTTTTATAGTTTTTTTTATATATATAAAAGATGTGGTAACATTGTAACGAAATTTAATGTCGAAAAGAGAAAAAGAGTGCTTAAAAAATTAGATTAATTCAAATAACAAAAAAAATATTCTTACAATACAAACACATAAATATATTCTAAGTCAATTCATAAATTTTTTGAGTCAAGTTTAGATCAATTCAATTTGACTTGTTAAGTTCTCGATCGAACTCAAGTTCAAGTTAATCTTTGACTGAACCGAACCCGAATATCTTACAAAGCGTTGAAACTCATTATCACCCATAATAACAACGATATAAACCACCCATTTCATGATCATTGTCTTAATCTTGTATATATCGAACTTCAAACTTGAGATGTCTTAATCTTGTAAATAAGAAAAGTTTGATTCGTTTAACAAATGCTTCCTCTTATAATTTTCTTATAATTTTTATTCGTTTATGAGCCTTTGCTTGAATTGAGTTACGAAGGATTTAAAAAGGCCATGTTTTTTTTAATATAACTTTTTACTTATTTTTTTTTATTTTTTTAAAATTAATTAATTTTTTATAGCTTATATATTTTACACTCAACTAAACGCTAAACATCAAACAAAATAATTATATTTTAACATAGATGGCTTGTGTCATCATTATAGGGTCCACTAGGCACTAACCACATCAACATAAAAAAAGGGACTTGATTGATTAAAATTTTAGCTTCAAGGGCTCAACTGAGCGTAAAATTTTCAGTTTTCATTAAAAAAAATTGTAAAATTTTCATTAGGGTCTAATTGAATTTTTATTATTTTTTCCCAGGGACTTGTTTTACCATTAAACCATTTTTATATACTTTATCAATTATCCTTGGAACATCATAGTATTAGGCAAACGAAAGAAATAAGCCCAACCCCTATAATCATAATTGAAGTAACAATCATCAACCCTAGTTATGATGATTATGTGTTGTTTTCATGTTTGGATGATGTGATGGGCCCATTGATGCAGAAGCATAGGTTATTTTTTACCTTTTCCGGTATGTTTAAAAATATCTAATTCGATTGATCTGATACAAAATTTTTTTGATCTAATTTGATTTTTATTTTTAGATCAGATATTCGATCTAATTTTAAATTTTTCGGATCGAATACGAATCGTAATGTTTTAAGTTTCGGATTATCCGAAAAATTAAATTTTTAATATTATTTTTTATTTTTAATAATTTAATGTTTGTTATATCTAAAAATTAAAACAATTAAATTCTTTTAGATGTGAATCATATTATATTTAATAATTTGTTTTTGTTATATTCAAAATCTCATATTTTTCATAAATATAACCTAAATTAAAATATACTTTTGGATAATCAAATATCGGAAAATTCAATCCGATTATTCGAATATCTAAAAAACCGAATATATAAAGAAAAAAGATTGAATACGGATCACTATATTACCAATCCAAAATTTTAAAATCTAAAAAATATCGAATTAAATCCGATCTGATATTCAACAATAAACACCTCTAATTTTTATAGATATTTATCATATTTACTTATTCTCCTCAAGAATTTGGTATTTGTATTATCATAATCCCTGCCCCATAGATAAACTTTACTGCCTCATTTTATCTTTACAACCAGTGGTCATTGCTGTGCTTATCATAATTAGACCCTGAGAAGGATATGAACCTTTTGGTTGTATCGGGTAAAAATCGTCTATTTTTTATTGTATTCATTTCGATGTTTTTATTGTATTGGATAGATCTCCAACCCTAGTTGGTGTTTGAAATCCTAAACTTATTATTTTTATGTTCATTGCTTGTTGTGCCAAAAGGAAGATCACATGCCCTCTCCCCACTGCTGACTGCACCCTCCCATTTATTAAAACCAGTCAAACTAAAACACCATGTTTTCCTTTCCTTTGTTTAATGTTGTTTGTATGCATGGTTTCCGACACCCAGAGGAAGACAAATGAATATACTAAGCCTGTAAGAAAGAAACATCGATATTGTAATACAAAAACAGGTGCATGCAGTGGCAGGGCTTTCTCTATGTAGTATTGAGAATATTAATTGGTTGCAGGCACGAGGTTTTCGAATCATCTCACATTTATTAGATTAGATGTTCATTTTTTCTATTGTAATGAAGAGCATCAGACCAATGTTTTAAGTTGTGCCAGGTTCTGGGAAATTTATAAATGTTACGGTAGGTGGACTCTTCCCAACACTTTAATATTGATTGTTGCACGAATCATCTAGTCTCGGAATAGTTATTGTTTCTAAAGGTTACGGGTTTGAGCACCAGTAATGCAATACAGTGATTGAGCGATCAATGTCCGGTGATTAAGAGTATACACTCTAGAACAGATACTAATGTAATCACTGTTGCTTAATAAAAAAAAACAAAAAAAAAATAATATTCATTGTTTATTAATAGATCATATTAGTTGAATAAGTACATCTACTTGGTTGATTAAGTTGTATATTTTTTGTTTTATTGTATTTTTTTAGATCATAAGTTCTACATTCATTAGGAACACCCTCATTCCTTCCCCTGGGGTAGATACGAAAGATCATCGATAGTGAAAAAATGTGTGAACACTTTCAAAATTATATTATGTAATACTTTCTCTGTCCCACTTAAGATGTTTAAATTAACTTTTTAAAAGTTAAAATTTTAAAATTTTGACCATAATTATTTTAAATATTTTAATTTATTAAATTTTATAAAATATATATTTTTGAACTACTTGATTAAAAGTTTCTAAAACATATTTTTTATATATTTTTATCAATAATATATTTAAAATTATAACGAGTCAAAGTTAAAATTTGTTTAACTAAAAAAATTAATACCGAATAATAAAGTAGGACGGGTGTGTATTATTTTTTTGAATTTTCCTTTTGCTTAAAATAAACAATTATTTTTAATAAAAATAATAAACAAAACATATATATTTATGACATCACGATCTCTTATTTTCTATTTATTATAATATTAAACTAAAACAGATTTTTTTTCATCTATATGATGCACGAGATTATTATATATAAGAATTAAAATATATTAAAATTTTATTAAACGTTTCGTATAATTAAAATATAATATTTAGTTATTTAAACGTATTTTAATAAAATAATTAAAAATGTTAAAAATTATATTCAATATCTTAAATAAATGGATTTTTTTTTTAAAAATAATATCATGCATCAATTTTTATTTTACCCAAGAAATTCACGTCAAATTTTGTCACAAAAATTATCAAATTTGTTAACGATGAGAATTCATGTATTAATTCAGAATAAAAAAATGTATGACATTAAAAAAGTAGGTATAATTCATTTATCAAAATGATATTTAATTTTTTTATTTGACGTAATTACTTAAAAATAGATTTTTTAAAAATATTTTTCTAATTATAATATTTATATATATGATACATCAATTAATAATAAATTTAATGCATTAAAATAATAATGTACTTAATAATATAAAATATTTTACAAATTCCATAAAAGATAGTAAGTGGATATCTATCTCACGAGATCTGATAAATGCATTTTTTTGACTTAATTGATAACGGACTTCACTCTTTAATGATTATGTCTGAAATCTAAATGAAATTATTAAAGATCAAGGACTAAGATTGTGCTCAAATACATAATAAGAGGATGGAGGTAAAATATATATATTTAAAAATAAAAATAAATTTATAAATAAATTAAATTTCTATATAATTAATAGAAAGATAAAAGTAAAAAAATCGGAGAAATTAAGACATTCGCAAAATCAATAAAGTTACGGATGTTTTATAGGGTGAGCAAAACTCGACTTGACTCGAAAAAAACAAATAATTTGATTTGACTCGAGGCGAAAATACTTAATTCGTTTTGACTCGACTTGAAATTTTATAAATTTGACTTGACTCGAAAAAATTTCAAATAAAGTTTGAGATATAAAATATAAATTCGAATAACTCAAAAATTTTAATAATTAAAGAATTTATTTTTAAATTTGAGATGAATCTCTCAATTTTTTAAGATATATATATTAATATATAAAAATATGAAAAATTATTGTCACGTATAAAGAAATATATACTTACATATTTTGTATGATTAGGGAAAGTCATTTAAATTGGAATTAAATTGTATTATTACATGATAAATAGTTAAAATTAAATTTTTATAATAACTCGAAAACACGACTCAAATTTCTTAAATTAGACTTGAATCGGAAAAAATTTAAATAAAGTTTGAATCCTAAAATATGACTCGTAAACTCGAATAACTCAAAAAATTTTGACTCGACTCGATTTGATCGAATACTCACCCCTAGCTCTAACAAAGAAGAGAGTAAAATGAGAATTTATATTTATGGATCAAATTAATTTAATAGATAAATAACAGAAATTAAATATATAATTTTATAAATTTTAATTAATTGTCACGTCATCTTCATGTCCTCTTTTTATCTAAATTTTAACAATAGTGATCGATATAGATTGATTTAACAAATTTGATTGACGAGTTTAATATTTTGATGACCAAAATAAATATGCTGAATTAATTAAGTGACCATTAAAGTAGTTTACCCTCAATAGTACAAACCGATAGTTCATTTTCATGTATTCACCACCAAGTGGACTGATTTCTCTGCTTTCATAGAATACGAACTTCTAACAAATTAAAGTAGAGAGTCTAAAGTTTCAGTTTTCATAGAGTTGAGGGACAAACTTCAAAATTAGACCAACATAAAAAAAATAAAAATAGAGGAAAAGCGAGTACCAGAGGTTTATACCTGCAAGAGAGTGTGCAAAAAGAGGAATAACAAGACAAAACAGAAAATTGTCTTATTCTTGTAGCAGAACTGGTACAGTTAGCAAGCATTGCAAAGACCGAAGAGAGTAAGTACCTCTGCTGTTCAAACTGACACACATAAGCAATGAAGTTATGCACATTGCACAACAACATTTTTTCAGATTTTCAGATTCAGACCTGGTTCTCAGTTTCTTTCTTTTTGCGCTAAGAACATCATTTTGAAAGATAACAACTTTAAGTAAAGACCTTGTCTTTCAGTATTTGGTGTCATTTTTCAATGAGTTGATTGAGGGGTGAATGGGGTGTATGTGTTCTCAGTTGGCTGCAAAGTTTGCTTTCTTTCCACCATCTCCGCCCACATATCAGATCAAGGAGTGTGACAATGGGAAGCTCACGGTGGTTTCATCTTCCTCCTCCTCCTCCTCTTCAACGCTTGTTAGTGTTTCCGATGATCCTTCTTTGGATGTGCTTTTGATTGACACCAAACTTGGAAACAAGATTGTTGGTTTTTATTTGAGAAACCCATGTGCACGCCTGACTGTGCTTTACTCTCATGGCAACGCCGCTGACCTTGGCCAGCTTCATGACCTCTTTGTCCAGCTCAAGGCTAACCTCAGAGTCAATCTTATGGGGTATGGTCTTCTTTTTTCTTTTTCTTGAAATTTTCATTTTAGTTTTTAGTTCAAAATCTAGCCACTTGAACTCATCTGTGCTTTGCCTGTGTAAGCTGGTTGTTTTCTGGGCTGTCTTTTTATCATGTTTTGTCCTTGTTTTGTGTCTGAATGGTCTTATTTGGCTTAGATCTATAATCTGTCTCTTCTTTGTAGCTAATTACTCTATTTCTAAGCTTATGCACTATTCAGTGGGTAAAGTGTCTGCAAGTAAAAATGGGGTTCCTCTTCTGCATTCACCTTTTAGAGATTCAAATAGTGGTTCGCTATTGTAATAGTGTCTGTTATATAGCAGTAGCAGCACCATCCGAAGTTCCGAACAGTCTGCAATAACTATAATACATCTGTTATTGTTTGCAATCGCGATAAAACATCGCACCCGAAAATACCGTCGCAACTACAATTTATATCCCGGGGAGAGATCTATTGTTTGTAGCTTGAGCCTGCATATTTTTATACAATGAGATCTTTGAGCAAATGCATGATATGTACAATCTAATTAGGTTCCTTGCTGAATGCTAAACGGCAGGTATGACTATTCTGGCTATGGAGCATCTACTGGTAAGGTATGTCAATTATCTTTTCTTATTGTCTCGTTTCGTTGCGGTAAAATTAGCATCATAGACTGATGTTTACACTGAAAGGATCCAAATTCACAATTCTTTTGAGCAACCAATAGCAAGCAAAACAGCTTGTTGTGTGTGTTTTTGCTGATGTTTTGAGTGTATGTTTTGCAGCCAAGTGAATCCAACACTTACGCTGATATAGAGGCTGTGTATCAGTGTCTTCAGACCGAGTATGGAATTAGCCAGGAAGACTTAATTCTATACGGCCAATCGGTCGGAAGTGGACCGACCTTACATTTGGCAGCTAAACTTCCTAGGCTGAGAGGTGTAGTTCTGCATAGCGGCATTCTTTCTGGCCTTCGTGTGCTTTGCCATGTTAAATTCACATTCTGCTACGACATTTTCGAGGTAATAATTCGTAATTGACTGCCTTGTGAGAATGATATCTAACAGTATCGATTTCAAGACCAGTCTGATAATTAGTATATCCGGCAACGGTAATCGCTGCTTGAGCTAATTACTGTTCTTAAATCTGCAGAATATCAATAAAGTTAAAAAGGTGAAGTGCCCTGTGCTTGTAATACATGTAAGTACCTTTCAAATTTGTTAAATACTATTATAGATATCATATCAGGTATTTAAGCATGTCCATAATTCTTCTTAGTGTCATTTACTTAAATCATACATTTGTGCTAATCTGAAATGTTATCGTTAATCAGGGCACCGACGATGATGTTGTCAACTGGCTGCACGGAAACGGGCTGTGGAAAAAGGCAAGGGAACCATATGAGCCTTTGTGGGTGAAAGGGGGTGGTCACTGCAACTTAGAGCAGTTCCCCGATTACATCCGTCATCTTTACAAGTTCGTTCGCGAAATGGAGAACATGACAACGGAAATTCGGCTTAAAAGGATCCGGCAGAGTCTGCGGATACCAACAAGATCTAATACTAGTTCCTCAGTTACAAGTGACAGATGCTGTAAGCTTAAATTATGCCAACCCAAATGCCTCAGATGTCCAAAGCCAAGATTCAGTAGATCATGTTGCTGGTGGCCTAAGTGCTCTAATTGTTGGCGACCGAGCTGTGTGAACTGTTGTGGGAAATCAAAATGCCTGTCGAGGTGTTGCTGCTGCATCAAATGTCCATGGTGGAGATGTTGTGTTGGTACACATGGTAATAATAATACTGAGTTAAATGGTAAGAAAGAGGGCTAATGTGCTTTGTACTGCCCTCTAATCATCGGCAGTAGTAGTGTACAAAACAAGAGAAAGTACTTTAATTTTTTTCTGATGACTTTTGTTGGAAAATTGGTTGTGTTTTTCAATTTTTAAATAAATGCAGCTTTCCATGCTATACAAAAGCATCTGAAATAGATAAATTTAAGTCTGCTAAAGACATGAATTTACATTGAACGACAACCATCTTGCTTGTTCAGATAGAATATATATATATATATAAATATTTTTTCAAATGATGGATGATGTATATGTCATTGATTTTGACTGAGCTGTAGAATGTTTATATATTTCCATTTGAAAGACATGTTATTTTTATTACTAATAATAGTAGTAGGGTTAAAATATCAACAATGCTAACAAATTGGTTCTATGGTGTAGTGGTTAGCACTCTGGACTTTGAATCCAGCGACCTGGGTTCAACTCCCGGTAGGACCTTAATTTTTTTCCCCTGTGAAAACTGCGAATTTAGCTGCCACAGGAATCGTTCATTAGACAACAATTGCAAAGATGCTGGTTAGCTCTTAAGAAACTGATAGTTTGATTCAACGTAGCTCTCTGCAGTCTGCATCCCATAGGAATGAACCAAATGCCACCGCTTCCAAGACTAGCCTTGTCAACCCAGAGAAAGTGATGGAAACTACATCATTTGAAGTATCAAGTGAACCATCATCATCATATGATTTTCCTTCAGCATCTGTGTATCCTCCTTCATCATCATCGTCGTCTTTAGGATGTATCCTGATCAAAGAATCTGGATCCCCAAAGCTCTGCTTCTACGGATTTGGAGAGCTTGGTCCTTGGTGATATCCTCAGGAAGGGTTGTCATACTTCTATAAAGTTGAAACCGATGATCAACTCTTCTAGAAATATCCATTCATTACGAAGAAGCAGAGAGCTTTCCAAGTTCGAGGATTAATCAAAAATAGTAAGGATTCCTAAAGATGGTATGAGGACGAAATAATCTCTAAAATATTTAATAAGAATTCTCAAAACTGTACTTACAATACAAGTGTTGAAGACGGGGTAATAAATAAAAAATTATCTTCGCTTTGTTCTATTGCCACCCATAAGATTTTTTAATGGAGCTCATGTCAATGTCACGCTTTATACGATATATTCTTATTAATTTTATTCCTTATTTTTCAAAAAAAAAAATCTTAAAGTAATCTTTAAATTTCTAAAATCCCAAAATCATAAATCTAACATTAATGTTACTATAGCACCCAATAATCTTGTGAGATTTTTACCTCACCCTCGTCGTCAGAGACTACCGTTTATTTTATCAACCATCTATCGTCGTTAATCGATATGAGGAGTGTCAATCAGACATCAAACAATAAACACAAAAGACTTTAATTATTCAACGTTCGATTGATATATCTCTCATCCATTACCGATAATGGGTGATTAAAAAAAATAGACAATAATATCTAAAAAAATAAGTAAGATAAAAACTTATATATATTTTATTAATTATATCTTAATTTAAAATAAATCATTATATATTTAATCCAAACCCTAAATATCTCATCTCTTTCCTCATATCCAACTTTTTCTTTTTACTTTTTGTTCTTTCAAAGCTTAAAGAAAACTATTAAAAAATATCTTTATATAAAATTACAATTTTATTAAAACACTATCTCTTCATAAAGCACAAGTGATGAATGATCGATCCCTAACCCTAAAATTCAAGAAATTTTCTTATTATGTATTTTCAAGGTATCTTGCAGCATCTGAAATGTCTTTGACAAACAATATTTGAAGACAAGAAGCGTGAGGTTCTTGCTACTGCAGTCTGACCGACAGCTAAACCCTATAAACCACACGTACACCAGTTCTACAGTGCACATATGTAGTTGGACCATGAGATGCATTTCCTCCAGGAAAAACAATGAAAAATGTTTCAGACAGAGAAAATTAAGAACAAAAGCATAGGGAAACATCCGAAACATGTTGTAGTTTTTGTGAGAAAAAGGCCATTTTCATGTAAGTTGGACCAACACAAGCAAAACCCTCTAACAACACTTGCTATGAATGAAATCAATTGCTTGACATATTGATGTCATAGATAATGCAAAGCTGTAGTCTCTTGTAAGGATCACCAAATGGTTAATCCCATGATTCAATAACAAAAGTATAGAAAGGAAATTAACAACTAGCAAAGGATCCAAAATAGCTGATATTGAACACTAATTTGTAGACCAACAGCTAATTGGTCTAGCGGGGTGAGTCACTAAGTGCTTTAAACAAGGTTATAGATTTGAATTCCGACATTATGATATGAAAAAAAAACTGGGTCGGGATTGCCCACATATTGGGTACATGCGAAATTCGATCTGAATTAGTTGCTTAATGAGTCGGATATCAATGTTAAACAAAAAATACTGATTTATAGCTCGTATTTCTATAAAATCTCAGTTTTATACAGATATCTCTCATTTTTGTTGTTCTGATTAATCTAGATCGATCTATGTCGTACATTTGACCCTTTTTTTTATTAGATCACACTCTTGACTTTAATGTGTGAGTCTCTCAACTGAAATTTCTTGCATATTCAAAAGTTCGAACTTGAAACCTACTTGAGCAATACTAAACTGCATATAAGGATGAGATATTAGGGTTTGGTCCAAATGTTTACGATTTATTTTAAAATAAATTTAATAGATAGAATTTATAAGTTTTGAGGAATAAAATTATTATTATACATGAACATGTCTATTATTTATATGAATTGTTTAATGGGTGGTGACCAAATAGAAATAAAATCATAACAATAGTGATAATTTTGCTAAAAAATTGTAGTTGGGTGACCAAATAGAACGTTTACCCAAATTAAAAATGAGTTTAAAAAACCCGGCCCAACCGAAACATGAAAAAACGAAGAAAATTGATTTCATCCCTACGCTCAGCTGATATAAACTGCTTCTCTGTTTCTTCCATTCTCATATACAAAATATCGAAGAAATTCAGTTGTGTACTTGTGATTGATCTTCATTCGCCATGGATTCGTAAGTTTTTTTCTCACCTTTACCTTGAATTTGGGGATTAACTGTTTGATGGAAGGCTTTTATCAAAAAAAAATTAGGGTTTGTAAATGGTGATTGTTTGTTTTTGGTTCTTTATAGTTATCGCGACGAAGAAGGAGAGCCGATTATGGACTACGACGACATTCAGTCGGATCCTGGTTCACCGGAGCCACGGCAAGATCTTCTCGATGACTTTGAAGATGACATGGAAGATTGGGGTCAACGAGAACGATCACAGACGCCGGTTTACGATACCGATAAGGTTGGGAAGCCTAGGAAAAGACTGGTCAAGAAAGGAGGCTCCATGGGAAAAGAGAGTATGGATGCTCACGAGTTGTTAGATGAAGGTGAAGAGGCCAATTTTGGGAGGGAGTCGGATGGGAAGATGAGGAAGAAAAAGGAGAAGAGGCACAAGGATAAACATTTTGGCGGTGTTGTTGAGAAAGGGACTGTTAAAAAATTGGGGAAGTCTGAGGAAGTTAATGAGATGTGGAACTGGGTTAATCCTGAGGTATTTTTTTCGTCTCTTTAGAATTACCGAGTATTGTTTGGTTGATTTTGTGGTTTAGGGAAATGGGTTTTCATCTTATGGATTTGCAATAGGTTCAGTTGCATAAAAAGTGATAAACTATGTTTCGTTGTTTACTGATGGAAGTTAAATTCCTAAGTTGTTTACTGGATTATGAAAAAAAGGAAAAATATTTATTGGTTTGTATTGATTTTAAGTCCAAAGCTTGTTTATAAGGTAAAGTGGAGAAGGAGAAGGTGACATGATTTCGGCTGATACTATTCTTTCTTTCTTCATTCCTTTCTTTTGAACTTTATCTTATTAGAGAACTTTGTGATATGTGGTAGTTTTTTCGTGAAAATACCCAAGATTTGTTTGTAGCATTTTATTAATTATAAACTAGTATCGAACCTTTTCTTTGTTAGTGCTAGCAAAAACATTTGTGAGCATGCTAAAATGTTTTTTAATCGTTTCAGTTCACGGATTAAAGGACATTATGGTTTAGGTGTTTATGATTTTTTTTTAATATTGGCTTCAGTACCATTGTCATTTTTATCAAATTATAAACCAATTTTATCCTGTACTTGATCTGCTTAACTAATCGATGGTTCTGCATATCTCCTCTATATTTCTATTTGATTATGCATGAATTGGCCTACTAAGATAAGTTTGTTGATTTATCAAATTTCTTCTTTAAAATTAATGAAACCAGGTCAAGGCTAACCAAGATTTCTTTTTTTGATCATCTGTCTTTGCATGGAATAGAATGATGAAGAAGGTCCTAGGACTATGGATGATGATGACTTCATAGATGACAGTGGTGTTGACCCTGCAGATAGGTATGGAAGTGACAATGAAGCAAGGTCACCTGGTGCTGCCCCTCAGGTTGTCAACCATCCTTATATGGCTTTCATGCAAGTTTGTCTTCCTATAGATAAAGAGATTTAGGAAACTGGTTGTGCTATGATATTTGTAGGTTTACGTATTTTTAAATTCAAATTTATTGCAGCTCAAAATGTTATATGAAGTTTTTATTGTTTTTTTGGTTCACTTTAATAATCTTTTAGGCAGAGGAAGATGATGAGGATCCAGAGATTAAGGATTTATTTAAGATGGGTAAAAAACGGAAGAAGAACGAGAAAAGTCCTGCAGAAATTGCGCTGCTAGTTGAGAGTGTCATGGCTGAGCTTGAGGTAACTGCTGAAGAAGATGCAGAGCTTAATAGACAAGGGAAGCCAGCAATTAATAAACTCAAGAAGTTACCACTTCTCACTGATGTTCTCTCAAAGTAAGCTGCTTCCCAAGTTAATATGCTTTGCTTGTTTTTATCTTGAAATGGCAACTCTCATCTTTTTAAATTACTCTTTATGCAGGAAGCAGCTTCAACCTGAATTTTTAGATCATGGAGTTTTAACCTTGTTGAGAAATTGGCTTGAACCCCTTCCGGATGGAAGCTTACCAAATATAAATATCCGTGCGGCTATTTTGCAGATTTTAACTGATGTATAAATTGGCATCTTTCTGTTTTTCCTGTGTAATAATGGTCACTGCCCTGATGTTTTGTTGCATGAAATCTGAATGTTGTCTTTCATGCAGTTTCCAATTGATCTAGAACAGCATGATAGAAGGGAGCAGCTAAAGAGAAGTGGTCTTGGAAAAGTAAGAACCTTCCTTACAACAACAATCACAGTCATCGTTGTATTTTGAAACATCTTTTTGTTTTGATTCTTTCCTCCCCCCAATCTTTATGTCCAGGTCATCATGTTCTTGTCAAAATCTGATGAGGAAACCACTTCCAACAGGAAACTTGCTAAGGAATTGGTTGATAAATGGGTAATGTTCTGGTTTAACACCTATTGTTTATATTCTAAAGCTCTCCCTGCTTCCTTCTTACTATCTTTCGATCTATATCAGCAATGGTCATGCCCTTGTGACCTTTTTTTTTAATCTTTTGTACTCTTTAGTATGTTGCCTTTGGTGTATAGTTATGATTGCTGAATCTTTAGTGCTTGTGATTTCAGTGAAAACTTAATGCTGCGTTTGGAAACTTGGATTTAAGAAGTTGGATTCTACTGACTATGTAAATGATTATAAAAATATGCATTTATTATGGATATAAAGTTAAGATTCAATTGAAATATAGTTGAAAAGCATCAAAACATAGATTTATCAAATGCAATTTTTTTGGAAATTTTAAAATCACTACTAAATAGGCATCTAAAATCCATGGATGTGAGAAATATTCATGAATGCTACATTCTCAAGTATTTTATTACTCAATTTGCACTATGTTTGAACTCCAATTCCTGAAATCCAAGTTCCCAAATGCTACCTAAGATTATTTTAATCCAATTTTGTATGTTAACATTTCTCAAGATGTCTTAAAAGTCTTTTTTCCGGGTATCAATGGAATTATTTTCTGTATAGTTCTATTAAGTGCCTTTTATTAATAATTTTGAACAAAATGCAGAGTAGGCCAATCTTTAATAAGAGCACTAGGTTTGAAGACATGAGAAATGGTGACGATGATAGGGTTCCAATGCGAAGGCCACCCGTGAAGAGGTAACCTTTTAATCTGTTTCATGCAACATATGATATCATGTTTCTTACTGGTTTTTCTAAAACTCCTTTTTAGGCCTGCAAATAGAGCTGCATCAATGAATTCTAGAGATGGTGATTTTGATTTGGATATTTCCCGGTAAGATGTGTCCTAACATTTGGTTTAACAATGTTATTCTGGTCATATATGCTATTGACTATCGTTTGGTTATAAAATACAGGGACCACAAGTCTGGTCGATTATCGTCGGGTCAAAATTCTTCCAGGTCTGAATCTTCTTCAAGGTTACATGCTTCAAGGCCAGATGCAACCCCAATGGATTTTGTTGTGCGTCCCCAGTCTAAGATTGATCCAGATGAAATTAGGGCCCGTGCAAAACAAGTTGTACAAGATCAGCGACGTTTAAAGGTTCCTTCGTCTCTTGCTAGTATTAAATTTACTTGGTTTTATTATTTTCCTTTAGCAATCCGAACAGCTAACATACCCTCTTAAGTCTTAATGCCCCCTCCTTAACATGAGTTCGTAGTGGTAAATAATGGATGAGATGCAACAAGCATCTCTAAACCATATCGCCCTTCATTCTGATCTTTACAGTTTCTGAAATTCAAATGTCTTTTAAATGGCAGATGAATAAGAAATTACAGCAGTTGAAAGCCCCAAAAAAGAAGCAGCTGCAGGCGACTAAGCTTAGTGTCGAGGGTCGCGGTATGCTTAAATACCTGTAAATGATACCCCGACAGTCCACATACCCAAACCCTTATCTCTATTATCTTTGATGCAAATGTTTCTGAGTTTACATATCCAATTGATTCTGATCATGGAGAGGGATTCACTGTGGGGCCATCATGGCTTTTCATTAATTCTGTCTTTGGAAAAACACCTTAAGTTCAGTTCTATTTAGTTTAAATAAACATGGTAATGTAATGTTTAAAGTGCCTGTCTGCCTGCGTAAATGGTATCTGATTTGATCTTTTTCACAGGTCACCACCTTCGTATAACTATAAATGTATATAAACAGAAAATAGCCAGTCGATCATGCCTCTCAAGTCGGTTTTAAAAACTCGTTAGAAGAGTCACCTCAATAATTGACTATTATAATACTTGATTTGGATTTATTAATCAATAGATTAAATACTGATAATTAAAAAATTTGTTATCTTTAGTTACCTCTGACAAAAACGAGTTTCACTTTTGCTACTCAATTTTAGCCTGTATATGCAACTGTGGCATCTATTTTTTTAAAACTTTTCTTAATTATGCAATTAAGTATTTAACTATTAACTATTTTTGGGTGTAATTTGGTATCCAACTTTTATTTTTGGTGCAATTAGATATTTAACATTATTTTTAAATTACACATGTTCATATAAAAAATGTTCTAGTTTTTGAATTGTAATACACTAATTTTTAATTAAACAATCTTAAAATTATAAGTATGAATTAGTCAGAACTAAATAGTATGTAATTAAAATTTGTTAGGCACCTACCAAAGAAAAATTAGTTATCTAAATGCACTTTCTAAAATAAATAGATGCCATATTGCACATAAATATTACAATTAGGTACTAAAAAGTTATTTACAAATGCTACAGCTTACCTAATTATGAATTTGTTTTCATATATTTCACTTGAATTAGTCAATTTGATTTACCAAGTTTTTGTGAAATTTTTATTATTTTAGGCATTAAAGAGGTACTAATTGCTAGAAATAACCCCTTCCACTTTCTGCTATTAGTTGATTTTTACCGAAAGAAAACTAAATATTTAATTCAAATTAACAAACTACACAATTCTTATTGTACATCTTAAGAACAAGGAAAACAGAGAAGATAACATGGCTCCAGTCTAGGACCAAGGCCAAGTTGAGTAATATTCCTACAGGCTTGGTTTTCAACATATATCAGTTACCACCAGGCTGCTGGGTTCCTGACTAATGTTCTGATGATCAATAGGCAATAGATTGCCTTACCTCCGAACGCCAATCAGATGAAACATTATACAGAGAATTTTATGCCTTCATCATCAGTTGAAGTCCCCTTAAAAATTGCAAGCTTCCCCTTCTGTTCCAGTAATTTCAAAGCTCGCATTAGAATCGTCCGCTCTATCCCATGAAGCTCTGTGGGAAAAATGAAATTCTCCAAGTCAAGTTTGTGTACGATTAAATGTTTGAATGGATGCATATGGATTATGATATATATACTCTTATTTACTTTTCCGGATGGAGATGTTCTACTGTGGAGAGAATGATTTGCAAACCAAAGAAATTAAAAAAAGTTTTGCTGAATATGAATCACATATGTTCTTTAAATTCACTCACTGTCATTGCATGAGAACCACAATTCATATATCAACAGGTTGATACTTAATTCGAGTAGCATAGATTCTTTCAAAAAGAAATGCTTGCAAGAAATTAAGGGACCTTGCCTCAGACTTCCAGGAACTTGTGAGAAATTGAAAGTGTACATATACATAACTGCAGTCCAATACATGGTTCCCCAAAGAAATCCTATTACCGCCTATCATGATAGGTGTAACTTTTATACAGTCACGGATTGCATTTTCGTTCGTTTCCATGGGGATATGCAGTTGATGAAAATTATATGTATCACTCCACACCAGCACAACCCACAAGCCAGACCCTCCAGTAAAATTTATGAAAAGGCAAGGAAAAAGAAGAAAAAAAGAACCATCTCCAATAACGATTAAGCAGCAGGATTCAATAAACTTCTTAATCTAAAGAAGTGTATATGTACCTGTCCCTCGTGATTCAATGCCTGATCGTATTTCCTCAACAGTCATAACACTGTCCTCAAAGCCGTTATCTTTCACCTTATAACATACAAAAATATATATAGGAAAATAATATTGGGCAGACACCATGTAAAACTAAGAATTTACGACCAGAATAGTGAAAGAACCAAGGTTCACTCACAAAATTCACAATAATGTCAGCCCAATCTTGAATTCGGTGCCAAAGGATAAGGCAACTCCTATGTCCTTTATCCATCCATTCTGCGCGTCCTGTTGCATCAAAACAAAAACTTAAGAGCTTCTAATGAACTAAGGATGGTGAAGTATACTCTTGTATTAGTTAAATGGCTGAAACAGAAAAGACCTTCTGCAACCAAGGCCGAGAGGAATGCTTCCCTGGCTTCGTGACTGAGAGTGCCTGCAGCAAGCCCAGAAAAAAGTATCTTCATATGTATATACTACTCAAGAAAACAAAGTAGAATAGTTTTATAAGCACAATGACCACAAACAAATACATCATTACAGTTTGATAGCTCTAATCAGATGGCTTAACCAGAATTTATGCGAAACAGTTCTTACGTTCAATCACAGAATTTGAGAATAGAGGGAATTCTTCCTCAAGCTTAATTACAAATATCTTCTGGGTCCTGCAGTAATCCAGAATCAATTCCTTCCAAAGCTGTACCTGTTTCTCACGAGTCTCCCTCACTGGCTGCAAACTGCATAAAAATCAACCCCAATTCTTAAAATGCTCATTAACAATCAGGGTGAAACACAATGACAAAGATGATGGTGATGGTGAAACTTTTCTAGAGACAACTTTTCAGCTCCACTTCCGGATCATCTTCTTGGACATGTTAAAGAGGAAGAAATAAAGGCTCCATTCAGTAGGTACTTTTGTTATTTATTTATTTATTTATTTATTGCTATTTGTATATTGGTTTTAGTTCATTTCCTATTTTTTGTTGTTCATTTTCTGTTGGAAAAGGCATGAACTAAAGGAGCCTAATACATTGAGATGCATTTTATTATAAGGCAGCTAACTTATCTTCATAGGTAAGGGGAAAAAATTCCATGGCATTTCATAGAGAAGATTGAAATAGGTGTAGACAATGGAAGAAATATTATATATACAAATACAACTTAATACAAATTTGAAGTGCCAACATTCATCTGATTTGGTAGAGTTCTCATTTTTACTTCCAGATAACAAACTTCAATCATATACAGATACAACTTGACACAAAAATGTCAACATTCTGATCTCATAGAGTGCCTTAGTTCCTATTACCAAGGTTTCATCTCTAGTAACCTCAAATGCCATAAATAGCATACATATATCACAATATTTGAACTAAAGTATCCAACATACTTAACAGGTGTAGATCAACCTTCTTCATGGATACTTGAATTACTATTCTCATTTCTTAAAAAGAGAAGCTATAAGGAATAATAAATCATTAAAAGTGCTGCTAACAAGTGAATAGAGCAAACACAGAAAGGAAAAAGAGAGGTAAATACGTGAAGTATGGAGGGTAATTGAAGAAGTGTGGAAGCTTGAAATCACCCAATTTCTGCATCTCTCGGGCTTCCTTCACAGTAGATGCTGCATAAAAAACATATCAGTAATCGATGGAAAGGGAAAGAAGTAAAAGGGGGAGGGAGGGAGATAAGAGAAGTTTAGCAGAACATCAACAAAGAAAGCTTCCCAGTAAATCATCAAAAACACCCTTAGAAGAAATAGCTAGAATCAACAAACAAGGATAAAAGAAACAAGAAAACCAGATAAGACCCATAGTGACATCCGCTAGAGGAATCGAAGAATCGAGCAATAATTATGAAAGCGAGATTAATTAGATAAAAAGAAATATTAAGATGGAGTTATCTTAGCTTAGAGCAATTCATTGATCATTTGTTAAGCAATCATACCGAACATCTTGGAAGAATCTCATCTTATAACTTTGGAAAACCATAAGCAAAGACCCAATTAATATACTAAAGATTAAATGCTTGTTAGTTAACTAAGAATGGAATGAACTTCTAATACTAATACAAAAACAAAGAAGAAGATGCAGCTCAGGTTTGCGTTTGTATTCAAATAAGCAATCAAAATTTGTAATAAACTGGGCTTCTCAAACATCAAATATTCAACCAAGAAAGAAAAAGATAGAAAATTATCACCTGATCGGAGAGAAATTTAAAGCTTTCAAGTCGGAATCTCAAACTTGCGATTAAGAATATTCACCTGATCGGGGAGAAGATTTCAGGTTTCAAGTCGGAATCTCAAACTGACGATTAATAATATTCACCTGATCAGGGAGAAGGTTTTCAGCGTTCTTGTGTTCTCTAAGATACCTGAAATGGATTTGCTTAAAAACATATTATTCCTTGTCTAATTTGAATGAATATTTCCTTTTAATTTTTTTATTAGAAAAACATATGTTTTAAATAAAATTTATAAAAATATTTTTTAATTTACCTAAAATATACAAAAATAATTTTTTTAATTTACCTAATTTAAATTCGTCATTGATCAAACACGAATTTAATATAATAAAAATTTAATAAATTATTTTTTTTTACTTCCAAAATTTACTTATAATCATACGCAGATTTAACATACATAGACTATAAATAGATATCTTTTAAATTATATTTAAAATAATATATATTTTCAATTAAAAAATTTAAAAAAAAATCATCCAAATTAATTTCTCTCCTATATATTTTCAACTTTCTTTCGTTTTTTATCTTATTTTTTATTTTTGTTTTGTTTTATTTATGTGTGATTTTTTTAATTAGATTTAATGTCACTTTAACAACTAAAATAATTATGTTATTATTTTTTGTTTTGGATCATCGAATTAGATTTTAAATACGTGTTTGTGTATAGTTTTTTCATTAGCTTATGGGTAGTTTTTTCAATAGTTTGATTATTTTTATAGTTTATTTGTTAATATAATCAGATATGTTCTCATCTATTTTTTATTTGAATTTTTTAATTAATTTTTTATTACGTGATCTTTGTATGATTCGATTAGGTTTTTGTTATAAAAATATATTTAAATTATATGATTACGATCATAAATCTTTATTCTGATTTTATAAAAAAAATTAAGTTAATTTAGAGATTTGATGTGTAGATATAAAATTTAAAATTTAGGGTTAAAATTTAGAATTTATGTTTTAGGATATTAAAATTAGAATTTAGATTTTAAATTTTATAAAATAATTATATAATTTTTTTTCCGACAGCGGCAAAAGTATTAATCAGCCCGGGATAAAAAGGCAAAACGGGTCGGGTTACGTAAGAATTTGGTTCATACTGGATGAATGGTAATGGACCATGGCGAGATGAGTTTAAAAATATTTTATCTGGACAGTTTTAGAACTTAACATTTAATTAGATATTTAAATCAGGTTTGATTTAATATACTTTTTAATTATATATATTTGTCAAAATAAAAAAAATCAAATCAAATATTAATTTATTGAATTTAATATCATATCATAATATAAAATTAAATTTTAATTTAAGAAATTAAGTCTAATACTTTACATTCAAAATTTTCACCTATATTGTTTTGTCTAAACATAACTAATAGTTTTATAGTCGATTAATTTAGATTAGGTTTTATTTAAAAAAAGCGACCTTTTTAACTCAGTTTTCGCCATTTCATTGATGATCTTTTGAACTCATCGCTCTTGTGAATGCGTCATTTCCTTGATAGTGTAGGTTGTAGCCAGCCCTCGGAACGAAAATAAAACATCGAGCTAAGCCGATGGTCGAAATCTTCTGCTGAGTTGTACCGTCTAAATTCAGATGTTACTGTTTCTTTCATCGCAACAAGTTCGACAACATCACTTTCGAATACGAGCAAACAATAGTATTTGAAGCGAAAACATAAAGATGGATCGGAACTCGGATGTGATTTATTCGATATACAAGTGAGGTCAGGGTGACATTTCCATCAACCAAATAGGAGGAAAAAAAACTAAAATACAGTTTGGAGTTTATAGATGATCATGATAGGCAAATTATTGGAATGAAGGTGATGTATGTTCCAATCATAGCAGGGTTTAGATCCCAGATGCAGCACATTCTTCCAGTAGTTTCAATAAATTATGTTCTGGAGCACTTACAGAAGGTAATATCATGCGATTCAAGGCTGGCCGGGGTTTCGTTCCGGTAGTAGTTTCAGTCTCAGATTGAAGGGTGCCTCCGTCCTTCATTACCGGCAAATCAGTTGTCCGCCTTACACTAGCTGTAGCTGATACTCGCTCCTTCCACAATCTTCCATCCTGATTTCACAACACAAGTAATGCAAAAGCATAGATACACAATCAATGGCAAGCTCATGAGAAATGGTTTACACAATTTCGACCATCATGGCTCTGAGAACGAATTCGGTCACTTTACCGCATAACCGTGGCAAGCCATGCTAATAGGTACTCAAGCCATGTTTGATTGGATTGGGAATGAAGACTTGGTTAGCTCATAACTCTTTTTTCTTGAACTAGTGCCACACAAAATAAAGAACATGATCATGAACAGAAAAACAAAAGATGAGTTTCCAAAGCTTACATTTAGAATCGAAGGCTCCGGCAGAGGGCAATCGATCGGTTGGTCATTGTCCAAAGGTTCTATCGGATGTTCTACTGGTTTAAACTCGACGGCTACTTCAATTCCATGGGGAGTAGCAGTAGCTGCAGCAGCAGCAGCAGCAACAACATCCGGATTCGGAAGCACGACTTCCCTTTCCGCCTAACCACAATTCGTGACTCATTAGCAACATAAATCCCTATTGCAAGACCAGACATTAGTCTAAACAGGCATCGAATTCAATACCAAATGAGCCAATCACCCAAAAGCAGATACCAGACATCAATAATTTCATATAGTATCAAACAGAACAGATTATTAATCAGGAAAATCTGGGTTTAGCTTAGTAATTTCTGGGTTTGAATCATCATACTCCTGCTTTCATCAGACCACGAATTAACAAGGAAAATATCAATCCAATTAATAATTCACTGATCTAACAAAAGAACATATAAAAATGATGTTTATATTTCTTACCAGAGCACTCTGTGCTCGTCGATGGCCAGCCTTCCCAACAGAAAATCTAGGGAAAATTCCAACCATGTTGAGACCGTATTTCAGACAAATGGATCCTTCGATCTTAGATTTTTCAAGACTAAAAGGGAAAAGTCAACTGAGAACCAGAGTTTATATGCTGCAGGCACAACTTGTGATGTTACAAGCTCTACCAAGCATAAAAAGACGGAAAAGGAGAGAAAATAAGAATGGGGTTGGGTTTACTTTTAAGTTTGTAATCGTAATGGATTTTGGTCTGTATAGATTAGATTCACTGTCCTTAGGAAGCAACGGCGATACAGAAAATATTTAAATATACACAAAAAAAATTAAAATTTTAAGACGGATATAATTTATAAAAATTAAAAAAAATATATAAAATTATAAAAAACTAAAAAGTAAATGTGTCAACTTTAAAAGTTTAGGTTATGAGAGATTATTAGGTCACGACATCCATGGTCTAAGGTTTCAAGCAATCAAGATCGTTCATCTTTAAATAATTATCTAATAACTACCTAGCAATTAATTACATATAAGAAGAGATGATGATTCACCTTAAATTTTTATGAAAGATTATTATTAGGTAACGTCATCCATAAGTATTATGGTAAACAGAATTCATCTAATAATTTTTCTCACTTTAAGGATTAAAATTAAAAGTTTTAGTTTAATAGTATAAAATTGATAGAGTATAACTAAAATTTAATAAAATTATGATAGAGTTTAAGAGTATAAAATTGACGGAATATAACTAAAATTTAACATTTAAATTTTAGGATTTAAGGTTTATGTGTTAAAGCATAATTATTTTTGATAAATGTTACTTAATTTTTATTAAATCCATAAAAATTATAATTACATCGCATTCAATAAGTAAAAAATTAGATTAAATAATCTAAACATTTTACAACCCAAAAAACAAAGAAAATAATATTCTTATAGAATTAAGCATACCAATAAAATTCAGAAGCTTCCTAAATCTCCTTTATCTTTGTCCAAACGAGACGAATAAAGAAGGAAGAAGGAGTTGTAGACGATCCAAATTGTAAACAACAATCAACCGAGTGGGGATATAACTTTTCAAAAGACCACCGATAAAAAACATAAATCAGAAACTAGCATCGATTGAATCAAACTACAAGAGCAGATAAATCAAACCACCGACAAACAACAATCGATCACTAAGGTATGTTGAACGTGCCACAAGAGCAGATGAGTCAAACCACAAAACGAAATATAAATTCTTAATCCTAGAATTGATTATCAACCACCGATCAAAAGGATAAATCAAAGTGAAAAACGATTAAAAATGAAAGAATTTTGGAATAGATAAATCTTAATCATGTTACTCTCAATATTAACTTTTAAATCTTGAATTTTAATCTCAAATTCTAAACTCTTAAATATAAATTCTTAATCTCTAAACTCTAAATTCTAATAATAAACTTTAAAACAATACACTTGCGAAAACATTTTATTTCTGTGACTGCCCTTCAGTTATGAGTTTGTAAATATACATGTACTTTTAAAAGGTTTATATAATAAATCTTTGATGTATATTATTTTTTATTTGAATATTAAAAGGTTTTCTTTTCAAAGTAAATATTTAAAATATATTTTAAATAAATAATTGTATTATTTTTTCAAAAATATATATCTAATATATTTTTAACTACTATATCAATTTTATCACGTATCAACTTTTAGAATTAGTTTCAAATACCAATTTTTAGGTATTTATTTAAAACAATTTAGATATATGTTTTCACCTAAAAATATATTTTAAGTACTTAAATAAAAAAATAATATATATACTTATTTATGATATATATCTTTTTTAGAAGTTACAAATATATCACTGAATTAAAAATTTATTATAAACAAGTTTCTCAATAATAAACATATCACTTTTCTTATAGTATAACATAGTATTATAATATTTATAGTTTCAAAACTTATATAATCTATTAATTTCATTCTAATTTAAAATAATTTATTAAATTAAACTCTTAATATTCAAAATTTTATATTTTATTTTCTTCTTCTCCTAAATTGTATAATTCTATAACTAAACTATTAATTCAATTTGATGAGCTCCTTTATTTTGATAATATAAAAATAAAATAATAAAATTTTTAAATATAAAAAATATATTTATTAAAATATTTTAAATTAGAATAAAAATTAAATTATTTTATATTAATATAACTTTTTTGTTAGTGTTATAATATTTTACTATTACAGAGAGATCAGTAGAGAAAAAAAAAGTTACATTAGAATCCATGAATAACAAATGGACAATCGTGTTTTAAAAATTTAAAATTTATACAAGAATTTAATTTTTTAATTTTTATTAAAAAATAATTTTATCTTTTCTAAATTTTTATAAGTCTTCTTAGAATTTTATAGATTTATATTACTTTTTAAATTAATTTATAATTTTTAAAGATTTCGATTTCACCTTCAAATTATTGTTTATCACATCATAATATTGTATGATACACAACATTGTTGAAATGTTAATTAGTAATTTTATAACGTTTTTATTAATATGAAACATGATTAGTATATATAGATAATTTAGAGATAAAATTATAATGCTTAAAAGTTGGTTTTAATTTAGAATAAGAGTCATAATTTAGGACGATATTAGAATGATCAAAAGTTTGTGGGCCAATTTAGAACAAAGGTCATAGTTTGGAGAAAACTAAAATATTTAAAAATTTGGAGGCCAATTTAGAATAAGAATCATAATTTAAGGATATGTGGTACAAATAATTTTTATTTTAATAAATAGTTTAGAAAACATACTTTTTAAAAATAAAATTTTAATTAAAAATATAATAATTCGTACATATAATTTTTATGTTATTTTTAATATTTAAATAAGAATAATTAATTTTATATTGTAAAATTATTAAATAAGAATTGATTAATTTAAATAATTTTAAATTTATGAATAATAAAATTTCCAGATATTACTATTTAAATCCTTTTTAATTATTTGATTTTTCATTGCAACCTCTAGTGAGAATCCAAAAACTTTAGCCAAATGGAGGTCGGTGGCTTTCGAAGGCATCCGCATTGCTGTAATGCGTCCAATGTCTACCGATCTTAAGCTGTACCACATCAGACATATCAAGCTGGAGATTTAGACCCATTTGGGATGGTAATTTGACCAACCTAACAAAAGCGATCTGATCTGATCTGATATATTTATTTATTATTATTATTATTATATATATATATATAATATAAATATTTTTTATTTTTTCCGGATTGAGTCAAATTTACTTAACTTTTTATTAATATACCGAGATCAGATTATATATTTTATTATTTTGAGTCCGGTCGATTTGCGAAACATATATATTAAGATCAAAGCGGGACAAGACATATATTTTAGTTTTCATGTCGGACGGCAAAAAAACTGCCTTGATACGACCCATTATCATCTCTATGACCCATCGAATACTATTTTTGAAAAAAAATGATTATAAGTTTGTGTAAATTTTAATTTATATAAACTTTTTAAATTCAGAGTTCATAAGTTTAGTGTGTAAGTATATAATTTAATATTTATGATTAAAATTTAGAGTTTAAGATTTAAAGTTTAGATTTTAGGGTGTTAAGGTTTGAGATTTAGATTTTAAATTTTATAAAAGGGTTGGATATGTTTTACACAGTTTGTGTATTAAAACATAACTCAAACTTATTTAAAACATTATTGAATTCTCTAATCATATAATATATATATATTTTTTATATATAACATAAATTTTTTCTTATTTTTATATCAATATATTAGAAAAACAAAAAATTTAACTCATACTTAAAAATAATCTATTAATTATTAAAAATTTTAAATTATTTAAATTTTATTTATGTAAATTTATAAAATTTTAAATCAAATTGAAGAGGGAAATGGAAAGTGAACCTACAAATCCTTGCATAGACACGTGATTATCACGCCTCTTTACTCCTTACGTGGCAATCAGTGATTTACCGATTTTAAGCTGCGATTACAGTGGTATTGCCACGTACAACCACTAGAGAGAATCAGTTACCCCCGGTCTACTATCTACCAATAGCAACTCCAAACTCGTAATTATTTCAAAATAAAAGGGCAAATATAGAATTTCATAAAATATCCCGCGTCACTCGCAAGCCAATTTACAAAAAAAGAAAGTAGTGGTTCGATTCTCAACAAAAACTGTCCTAGCTTTGGAGAGAATTTTGGATCTGAAACGCACAGAGAAGAGACTATGAATCGCAACCACGATCCAAACCCTTTCGATGAAGAAGAAGTCAATCCATTCTCGGTATTGTGTTTCCTTTTTAATAATATACTTTCCTTTTTTGCACATTTCAGATCTGGATCTTTTGTTCTGTTTTATATGCGCGGTACTCGGTTTCTCGACTTCTCAAGGGTACTTTGGGAATTAGGTTTCGAGAATATTGGATCAGAAAATCTGCTTGCTAATATTTAGGTGGTGAAATGGCTTCTAATTGTTGATTTTTTTTTGATTTTGTTGTAATTAATAAAAAAACTATATGATTTAGCGGCTGAAACTTTCAGTGTATAGATTTTAGGTGGATTTTATTTTCGAATCTCAAAATGTAATATAAATTAAACTGTTTTTTTCTTAATCATATATATGGACCATATAAGTTTAATTTATGCTGAATGCGGGCATATTTCTTCATTGTTTACCGTGAGACCATCTATGTAAATCGTAATTAGGGACGGTAGCAGAATCTTATATAAGGGGTGCTGACTTTTATACTTAGTAAAATTATATGGGAATTTGAAAATTCTAGGGGTGCGAGATTAGATCACACAAAGAATTTTTTTGAAATATATGGAAATTTGAAATTTTCAGGGGTTTGACTGCCCGTAGCAGGTCCATCCCTGTATGTAATAACGGTGATGCACACTAAGTCACGTTTATAGTTTAACACCATGTTAAGTGCTGTTATTTGGAGAATTAATGCTTATTTGGCATGATTCATATCTCATTATCTCTTGCTAGTTGCTAGTTGCTAGTTGCTAGTTGCTACTGATGTTTCCCTTGTCTTACTTTGTGTCTTTTTTTTTGGATAAATCAAACTTTATTTCATCCAAGCTAACCTTCACAAACCAACTTTTGTAAGTAACTATCAAATACCCCCTAACTCCACTATACAAAAGAATCTATCCAATACTCCAGTTTAAAGCTATAGAATTAGCAAAATTTTTTAAATATTTACAATCGTTTATCCTAATTCGAACATCATTTCTTATTTGGGCAAAGACTTCCAAGGCTAATTGTGGTCTTTTGGTGTGCATTAAATTTAAATATATTAGACTGTGCTGTTTAGTGTTTTTATTTGAGTGTCATTGCAGAATGGTGGTGCTGTCGCACCTGCACGATCACTGGCATCTGAACCTCTGGGTTTTGGGAAAAAACATGATGCTACTGTAGATATACCACTGGATACAATGAATGTAATAAAGATTCTGTTTCCTTTACATTTATATAGCATGAATACTTAAGGGATGACCGTTACATTTGTATTATTGATTTTTGTTAATTGCAGGATTCCAAGAAAAGAGAAAAGGAACTTGCAGCTTGGGAAGCTGATCTTAAACGAAGGGAAAAGGTCGTTTTTAACTCGGGGATTATAAGTCTCTTGGTTTCTTCCTCCTTCAAATAAATTCTTATTCACTAGATTAGATCCTGTGATGCCTCCTATCTTGGGCACAACACTAATTGCTCTTATGGTATTACTGCAACTTGACTTTTGAGTTCTCTTTTTAACTTCTGTTGTATCCCCCCCATTTTTCAGGATATAAAACGAAGGGAAGATGCTGTGTCACAAGGTAAGAATCAGAGAACTGGAGCACAAGCAACTGTTTAACTCTACTTTTTTTAAGTGGTCCGATAAAGTACTAAATATCCCTCTTTTTTTGTTTTTGGTACATCAGCTGGTGTTTCCACAGATGATAAAAACTGGCCACCTATTTTCCCAATTATACATCATGATATAGCTAATGAGATACCGGTTCATGCTCAGAGGCTGCAATATCTTGCATTTGCAAGTTGGCTTGGTATGGAGGTTTATCATTTGATTTTTATGGATTTTTCTCCACTACTCCCCATTCTTCCCTTTTTACTGTAAATTGTTCAAGTGTTTATGCAAAATACTATCTTGTAAACTTTGAGTTTAATTTTTTGCACTGGATTTTATTGTTGTATTAGTCTTTGTCTATTTTTTACTCAAATGTATCTAAAAGCATCATATTTTCTTGAAGTTTCTTTTCCAGTTTAATCTTCAAATACACGATAACAATATTAGTGCATGCAAACGTGGTGACCAATTTTGTGCAGTTTGTGGAGATGCCATTATCATCTAGTGAATTCTGGGTATATTGTCTCTTTCTCTCTCTTCTTTTAGGGGTGTCTTTAATCTTCTTCTAACAGTTACTATATGGTATTACTTTTGGCAAAGTTTACTCCTTGGTACCTCTTCCTTTGCATTAATGACATGCTTTGATATTTGATATTTCATATTTCAGGCATTGTTCTTTGCCTTGTTTTTAATGTTATTGCAGTGATTGTTTGTTGGATTCAAGGTGGTGGTAAGTATTTTTCTGATTCTCTGATATTTTTCATTTATTCTGAAATGTGGTCTAGGCATGCCATAGTATTTAT
Source organism: Abelmoschus esculentus (assembly GCA_035048815.1). Taxonomy (NCBI): domain Eukaryota; kingdom Viridiplantae; phylum Streptophyta; class Magnoliopsida; order Malvales; family Malvaceae; genus Abelmoschus; species Abelmoschus esculentus. The sequence goes on from JAUCBN010000009.1 coordinate 12,393,700, forward strand.
ATTCTAACTTGGTTCATATGTTTTAGGTGTTAAAATTTTTTTCCTTGCTGTAATCTACATGTTGCTTGGATGCCCTCTTTCATATGTGTTGTGGTACAGACCACTTTACCGAGGAATGAGGTAAAGATTTAGTGATTGGTGTAAGTGTTGTGTTTTTAGCTTGAAAAGAGAATTTTGGTGTGCTGATGGTTATTCTACCGGGTTTCCCCTTACAGGACAGATAGTGCCTTGAATTTTGGTTGGTTTTTCATGTTTTACTTGGTGAGTTTAGTAGTGATTGGGAGACATTATTATCATTACTATTGTTTATTGCTTTTTTGTTTAACCTGTCTCTATCTGCTTTGTGTAGCTCCACCTTGGGTTTTGCATTTTTGCTGCAATTGCTCCTCCTATTGTCTTTCATGGGAAATCATTAACGTAAGTTCTTCACTCTCTAATTTTTTCTTGAAGTCAGAGAGACATTGAGTTGGCATATTTTGTGTATGTATTAGTTGCGATTTAATGTATAGATGATTTGAGCCTGTTTAACTGGTTACTGGGACGTTCTAACCTCTTTTCGTTCTGTTTTCCTTGCCAAAATGTTGCTTATTAGATGTTGAAATTTTCTGATGCATGTAGTGAATCACCCTTTTGTATTTACTATATTTTTCTGTTGCCTCTAATTGCAGTGGTATCCTGGCGGCAATTGATGTTATCTCTGATGATATGTTAGCAGGGGTAAGATGTATTGCTTTTGCATGTTGGAATTATGTCTCTTATTAGCAGCTAGTTGTAGGAACTTAAGGGATGTGCGTTCTTTTGTCCACAACTTGGTACTCAGGAGAGTAATGAGAGGCATATGATCATTACATGGATGCTTTTGCTTCTGATAGAGTCTAACCTTCATTTTCCCAACATTATTTTATTAAATGTTTGGGCTTAACTAATTTATCTCTGTTGTACAGATTTTCTACTTTGTTGGTTTTGGGCTGTTTTGCTTGGAGTCACTGCTGAGTTTGTGGGTTATTCAGGTTTAGACAAATCTCTCGATTCATAATTGTTAGTTATTTAATTAATGTATTTTTACTAAAAAAAGGATACGTGGCCATGTCATCTGTTTCTTCCCTTTTTACTGAACTCTATTTATCATTGTTGGTGAGAATGTTCCTTGTACTCTTTCGCTCTTCGGACCTTTACATTTAACTAGTAATGTTGCACATGAATCTGCGTAGTTGTTTTGTTAAGTTTTCAATATGATAATGATATATATACGCCAGAGTTCACAGGATTAGTGTCCTAATAGATTAAAATTATTTATACATTTTATTATGTAGCTGCTAGCACTTGAGATTTCTCTTGCACGAAGCTGTATACTGCTTTTCCTTGATATGTAGTTGCTTCTGACTGAGTTTTACTTGGTATGTGCAGAAAATTTACTTGTACTTTAGGGGGCAAAAGTAAGAGATATAAAAGCAAGGCTGTGCTGTAGTCGTATTCGGACGATTACTGTAGTGGGGCACAAGTAAGCGAGATAAAAGTGCAGCTATGCTGTGGGTGGTCATATTTGGATGATTGTTGTTTGTGCCATGCTCGATCGATGGGTATCATGTATATCATACGTATAGAGTATAGCTTGTTATTGTGTTCATCATTTTATGATAGTCGAGTGGATTGAGACAATGGGTTTGTGTGCATTACAACCTAGTGGGTTGTAAGAAATTATAGTTGGATTTTTGAGAGATGGAGAGGGAAGTGTTCAAGTAAATTTCAAATTCTTTGTCATTGCAATTTATTTCCAATTCTTGGTGTCCACTTTTGCATCTAATGAAATGTGACAATTTTATTAACCAACTCAGACAGGGGAAGATATTGAGTTGGGGTTAGAAAAGTGCTCTTTCGGCCTAACTTCTGTATTAACAAGGACAAGATCATTTGCTTGGTTTTGAAAAGGTAGGCCGAGCAGCTTTGTGCAGTCTGCATGGAAATAAAACAAGCAGCTGCTTGAAAGCTTTTGGAAACGGTAGGTTGTCGTTCTTAGCCCTAGTTTTTTGCCCATTTGTCTCTATGGATATGAAAATGAAATGACCTCTTATGTAAACTTAACCTAACTTTCCATATCATTTATGGTACAGTTAACTCTCCCATTCTTCTGAAAGGAACGGTCCAAAGATTGCATGGAACAGGCGGCTGCATATCACCTCACCTCATCACTACACACCCCAAACCCCTCATCTTTAACCATCCACTCCCTCCATGCCACGTGGCATACAAAAATATCCAAAACTATAACAAATAGTCACCCCATGCTCTGTTGCAAATGTGTTTTTCTTATCCTTGCCAATTGAATCAAGTCCATTCATGCACCATCCTGTCCCTCCAAAACTAGGGGCAGTCAAAGGAACTCACAAATACAATCGAAAGACACCTCAGCTTTCCATTACAATAGCAATACCATTTTTCCTTCAACCCTTCCCTCTTGTTTTTTGTGTTCCAAAATTTCCATGGGAGGACAAGAATCCAAACTCGTTTTTATGTGGTCGCCGAGGACCATATAAAACAATTTGCCGGGACACCCATTTTAGTAATCCCTTCCTGTCTTAAAAGCTCTACAAAATTCTGTTTCCTAACAGACATAACAAGAGCTAGCTAGCTAGCTAAGCAATGGCAGTTTGCACAGTGTACACCACCCGATCTCTCAATTCAACATGTTCAATCTCCACACCATTAAAGACCCACTTAAGTTCTCACCAAAAGCAGCTGGTTTTCTCCAGCATCGACAAGAGAACCAGCAGGAGAGGCAGCAGCGCATGGGTGATAAGCTGCTCAGCTGGTGACTCGCAGACAGTTGTGATTGGTCTGGCTGCAGACTCAGGATGTGGGAAGAGTACCTTCATGAGGAGATTAACGAGTGTGTTTGGCGGTGCAGCAGAGCCACCAAAGGGAGGAAACCCCGACTCAAACACACTCATCAGCGACATGACCACTGTGATATGCTTAGATGACTATCATTCACTAGACAGAACAGGAAGGAAAGAGAAGGGGGTGACGGCACTTGATCCAAGAGCCAATGACTTTGACCTCATGTACGAGCAAGTTAAAGCTCTCAAGAGTGGAATTGCCGTCGAGAAACCTATCTACAACCATGTTACCGGTCTCTTGGATCCTGCCGAGCTAATTAAGCCTCCAAAGATCCTTGTCATCGAAGGGCTGCACCCCATGTAAGTCAAAAACTACATTCTACAAGTACAACCATTCATTTATTCTCAATGCATTTTAGATTTCTGATACGTTTTGAGTTGATCAAAGTATTGTTCCTCCAGGTAGTTGGGCCTGAATGCAAGTCTAAACTATTAAACTAATATTTTCCATCGTCTGGCATTAAACCTGGGTGCTTCGATATAGGTTTGATGAGCGTGTGAGGGATCTGTTGGACTTCAGTATCTATTTGGACATCAGCAATGAAGTCAAATTTGCATGGAAAATTCAGGTGACGTACATTGCATTGTAATGTGAAGAAAATGTTGTTTTAAGCCTGGATTTTACCCCTTAGCGTCATCTTACTTTGTTAGAAAAATTGCAGAGGGACATGGCTGAGAGAGGACACAGCCTTGAGAGCATTAAAGCCAGTATCGAAGCCAGGAAGCCCGATTTCGATGCCTATATCGGTATAAATACTATTTATCTATTTCTATTTACAACGAACCGTACACATCCCAATTGCATAAATGAATCCAACAAAACCCGACCAACAATGCTAGTTACAAGTATAAAAACTTACAACGGTCTTGTGTTTCGTGGGTGCACTGCAGATCCTCAAAAGCAATACGCCGATGCAGTGATTGAAGTGCTGCCAACTCAGCTGATTCCAGACGACAATGAGGGGAAGGTTTTGAGAGTTAGGTTGATAATGAAAGAAGGGGTGGAGCATTTCAGTCCAGTTTACCTGTTTGATGAAGGCTCAACCATCTCATGGATACCATGTGGAAGGAAGCTCACTTGCTCTTATCCTGGCATCAAATTCTCTTACGGACCCGATTTGTACTTCGGCAAGGAGGTATTCTTCTCTGTCAACATCATAAATGGACTCTGGTGTTGTGAGCTTCTTGTTAACTCTTTGATGCCAACTTCTGTTTCCTCTCTTTAGGTATCTATTCTGGAGATGGATGGGCAATTCGACAGATTAGATGAACTCATTTACGTTGAAAGCCATTTGAGCAACCTCTCTACCAAGTTCTATGGAGAAGTCACTCAGCAAATGTTGAAGCATGCTGACTTCCCCGGAAGTAACAATGGAACCGGCTTCTTCCAGACCATTGTCGGGTTGAAGATAAGAGACCTGTACGAGCAAATCACCTCTACCAAAACTGCAGCTCCACTAGAAGCAACAAAAGCCTAAGAGTTTCCTCATACATTGATCAAAGCTTTGTCTTTGGCTTCACTCTTTTTAGCATTCCTCAAATTCCACTTCCTATTTCATGTTTCATTTTCAGTGTCAGGCTTTTGCTCTCCTAAGAACGAGTATGTTCATATGTATTTATTTTCTTCTGTTGTAATTTAGAAAAATGATTCTGAGATCAAATTCAAGTTAAGAAATTCATACAAGGCAGATATCTTCATGATGTATGTAGTCTTATATGATGCTTATGACATTTTTTTTTGAACAAGAGGATTTATATAGTTCACCTCCACACATGAAGCAAGTACCGCAGAATGATATCTTCTACCACTTTATCATGTCTCTATTCATGTCTCCTATTAAAAATTTTAAAAAATTGAATTTTAAACTTTAACCTTTATTTTCTATATCCTAAACCTTACACCCTAAAAAATACACTTTACCTTTAATTCCCTAAACCCTAACCACAACCCCTAACCTAGAACCCTACACCCTACACCTAATTTAAAACGAAGACACGAATAAAGACATGAGAAAGAGATAACGATTTTCACCCTACAAAACTTTTAATGTATTTTTCCCAAACCTCCGTCCATTAGCATCTTGATAGAATTGAAATAGTCAGGTTTGGTTCTAATCCAGCAAGATTTACCAACAAGGGAAGTTGAATACAAAGAAAACAGACTTGACAGAATGATTGACATGAAGATCTCAGCTGCATGTCTCTTAACAAGCGATAATTGGGGATTATGTTACTCGTACTTGAGGGTGAGGGTTAAATAACCAGACATGGGTTTGCTTTTTTTCTTCTTCTTTCAATTAACTATATATTGGGAGGAACATGCTGTCATTCCCATGTCTGAGTACGTGCGGGACACAAGTGTTGGGCATCGTACTTTAAATTTTTTGAATCAATTACAGTTGTTATAACAATATCTGTTTTAGAATATATTCTCAATCATTATGTAATAATACTGGTGCTCGAACACGTAACCTTCAAAAACAATTATTCCTTTAATCACCGAGACAAAATGATTCGTGCGAACATCATGCTTCAAGGAATAAAAGGAGTAGGATAGAATAGAATTTATTGTTGATTTATTGGTCCTTGATAATGTGAAAGATTATGGAATTGTCTCATTTGCAGAATGTGAAGTGCAGTTACCTTTCTCTGATTGAACATTGAGAAAGCAAAAGAAACGATAACAAAGCCCATATTAACAGAAAACATAAGCTAAACATGAGCATATAAATTAATTGTTATAAATTTAACTGTTACAAAAATAATTATATTAATTTATACTTTTAGGGTTTGAAGTTTAAATAGAATTTAGGGTTTAATATTAAATAAATATTATAAAATTTAACTTTTAGATTGATTATTTACTAATAAAAAACTAATTAAATTAATATAAAGTGCAAAAAAAAATTACATTATGAATATAAAGTGAAAAAAATTAATCAACTATTTTTTTAAAAATGATCCATCTTACCCTCTTCATATATTCTATATGAACATACTTCTATTTTTCATTAACAAATAACCACCAAGAAATTGAATTAATAAAATTTTCACCTTCCTTTAACTACATTTTTAGAAATTCCTGTTTGTAAAAAACTGAAGATTTCTTCTGTAAACATTAAATGACAAAATGTGAATGCAAATATGAATATCAGAATAAATAATTCGTATAGAATCAGATGTGGTCTGTCGAAACAATCACGATGGATCGGTGTCGAGCTTCGGAACTATGGCAGACGATAGCTCTATATGAGAAACACGGACGGCACCGATTAGCCGCTCCGGCAGCTCATCTGTTGTATTTGCCTAAAGTGGAGAAAAGAAGAGGAATTTTAAAAGATGCAACCATTTTAAGCCCACATAGAATGTAATACAAGTAAATCACAGATGCGACCTAAATGCACCCACACAGCACTGTATGGTGAAAGATAATGTGAAAACTATTATGAACCTAACATGTCATTTATGTCGTTTCCTACCAAATTTGATTGCTTGCAAGTCGGTGTATTGAATCCTAGAGCCGATCAATAGAAAGCAAGTATTTTTTTCCCGAAAAGAGTTGAGGGACGCGACTTATGTTATAGAAGCGTACCTGTACAAGAAATGCCATGTCAACCACCAGTGACGTAATTACACCAATGACAAGCCCCAGAACTCCATTAGCGACCGTAGAAGAACCTATGTCAACATCAACCTACATAGAGAAATGAACAGAAAGGCCCATACCAATCACAAAGATCCTTACATGGTGTTATATTAGGTATTAGAGCAACCATAAGGATCCTTACTTCTAAGTACTTGGGACCACGGATATAGTTGCAATCAACGGCTTTTCCCAACAAACATGGTGTGCTCCCAACACTTTGTCGCACAATCCATGATCCCTGCAAGATTCAATGTGAATGATTCAAGAACAAGTTTTATAGGAGCCAAGCAAATAATATAGACAAAAAGAACACTGGAGGGACGATTAGAATGAAGACTGCTTCCAACTGTCTCAAACATCCTGATTTGAACTTAAATTCAAAAACAAGAAAGAAAGAAAGATACCTTTGGCACCGAAGGAATAAGCTTCAGCCTACTATTGCGGAATTCATCGTCACCATCTACAAATCGCTGCAAAAGGGAACCAGGTACTAGTTCCCTAGTCACAAAATAAAATACCATACTATAGTGTGTTGAGCCAGGAACCTGGAGCAAAAACAACATAATACACTCAGCGTCCAGATCCGTCGGTATTAATATAAAACACTTCCTGCATCATGATGACTTACTTGAACATTAAAGACCAAAGAGAAAAGCCCCTTTTGTGAAGCAATCTACAAACAGAAGCAATTAGGATCTTAGAACCATAAATATACTCCATGAAGAAATTAATTGATTTTCCACATCCACATAAAGAAAACCTTAACCATAGAAACTTAGTCAAGGCAGAACATGGTTCTTATAAGATTAATCTGATTCCCAACTTGATCCATTTAACGACATAAAATTAGTATGATCACAGCAGTAACATAAACGTGTTACCCTGATTAGAAGTTCCATCTGCTAAACCCATTGGTTCAAGTTAATCCTACTTCATTTCCATCCAAAACAAAGCTTCCTGTTTAGCCTTGTACATAATCTATCATAAATAATTATTTTCAATAGATAATGTGGATAGGTTTGAAGGTTGTGGGTTCTATTCCCAAAATATTATCAGACAAAAGTTTGAGGTCCTAGCTTCAAGTCTTAGCACGCAGATAGGGTGGACAAAGGAATCAAGACTCTGATACCTCCATTTAGCAGCCTAACCAATGGAGTTAACAAAAGGTTTTGACCTGCTACATGCATGGCCAGAATCCAATCTGAATGAAAACTATTTCAGGTTGTGGAGTTAACAAACAAGAAATGTAACTCAAAAGAAAATATATATAAGTGAACCAACTAGTTTCAATGCAACCATATATTTGCTTGCCATGCGTATCACAATGTCCACCGTGATTCCAAATAAAAGGCTTAAATGGAAGCATAACAAAGAGCAAGATAGCAAATGAAGAAGAAATATCTTAATATACCAATGATACAGTAACAATAAGCTTTCTGTATACAGCTTACTGAAGTGAAGCAGAACAGTACAGAGGCAAACAACATAAAAGGTAAGTTCTCAGACTCACTTGTGCAGCACAGCCTTGACGCCTAACAACATGATCCATTCTTTTCGTGTCTTTAAACCAATCAACAGCAACAAGATCCATTAAATGCTTCCCTGCAGGAATCTTCATTGTATATTGGGGGAAGTCAAAACAAAACAAAAACATAAGATACTGGTTTGGATGTGCAAAATGTTAAATGTATTAGAATAACCTAGCATAAGAATGGGAACCTTTGATTTGTTGTAACAAAAATGCTGGCTCCGGACTCTGAAATTGTTACCATTGGATATTGTCCAACAATTGCGTGAATTACCACGATCATCACATTGTAGATTACCCGAAAAGCATGACAAATCAATTTTCTGATTTGGTTCTTCTTCCAGGGCTTTAATTCATAAAAGTATTGTATATTTGAGAAGAGAAGTCAGTCCCACAAATTTATCTAATCCAATTACATAAAAGAATCCAATATAACATTTTTAGGACCCCACCTGTTCTCTTGACATCATTGTCACTTTTAGTTGGATATGCCTGAAAATTTTAGTGAAATAAGAAACCTATAGTTAGGAATAATCAAACAAAAACATATAAAGATTTTGATAATATAAAACCTCTTGTTCTGCCTCAGGCATTTGTTCTTCATCGTCATCTGAGTATTCATCCATCAACACAGAGTTCCGGTTTGCAGCATTTGTTTGATCAAGTGAAGGAGCAGGGAGAACAGATAACTCATTTATCTTTCGACTCTTCTTTGAGGAAACTGAAGATGAGGCCATATTGACCATAACTGGGATTCTGGGAGGAGCACCTCTCTCATCTGTTTGAGCAAACCATTCACGCAATCCTGTAATAAGGTAAAACAATGTTTAAAAAAGGTGGATGAATAGAGCCGGAATAAAACATGAAAGGAATGACATTTTCTTAACATCCCCTCGGCCCTCACACAATTCGTTTTTGCTTCTGCAACCTATTTATTTGATATCAAGATGCAAATCAGACAGGTCTTGCAACAAAAAAGAGGGAAAAAAACTTTTGTCTTCTTGTTGATGGAAGTAATGATAATAAAAGTAAACCAAGGAAACATGAAATATTATCCCATCTTTCAATGTGATTTAAGCATTTAACATGCAAAATAGAGACAAAACTCACCGGCAACACTATTTAACATCTGAAGAAGACAATGTTGCTGAAATGATGAAAAGTAACCAACGCCCCATCCTTTTAAATCAATCTGCATGAGATGCTGCACCTGTGTTCTAGGCTTCCCATTTCGAGATTTCATAGGGGAAATGTTGAACCCTCCACCTGAGAAAATTAGACTTAGTGTGCAATATAATACAAATTAAATACTCGTCTTTCAAGTCTCAACACAACCAAGGGGTTCACATAAACTTACTCTCAACATGAGCCCGAACATATCCTGGTTGTGGGCCGCAACTCTCATGCTCCCTAGAACGAAATAATACAACTGCACCATAAGCAGAATAAGATAATTAAGGAAATCTCTGAAGCTAGAAAATAAATATATAGTTAATACATAAGTAAATCTGCAAGGACTTACCATAGCTTCCATCATCATTTCGACGCCAGTAACGCACATAGCATAGGTCACGAGGCCATACAAACCTGCAAAAACATGGAACCATACACTTTAAAATTGTCCATGCTTAATGAACGGAGGAGAAACAAGCTTTCTTTTGAAAACCGAAGCATAATTTTAGAAATGTTCTACAAGATCGCAAAAATTTGCACAATGAAGTGAACAAAGTGTTTTAATTAAAAATTAACAATAAGTAGGCCTGTACAAGTAAGTTCATACTTATATGAAGAAGAAATTTTAGCGGGCAATGCCACAAATTTCTCACCAATTTTATTGGAAGCCATTCTAAATCACAAGCCAATACTTCAGTAAAATATCAAAGATAGAAAAACAACAACCATAATGCAGAAAAGATTTAATTCCCCAATCCTAGTAAATGCACCTATAAATAATCATTTCTCTCCATCTCTAGACCATTTCTATCATTTCCATTCCAATTGCTCAGTGTCCCCCTACCTCTTATTCATACATCGAAGTTTTATCTTTTCTCATTCCTTCGTTTCGTGCTTACCGGCATGCATCCAACATGCTAAGCTTAACCTGTCCTTTTTTGGGTTTTTTAAGTGCATCGGTTAGATAAAATATTGTGTCAACAACCAAAGCTTGCTTCACATAAAAAATAAATGTGCTAAAAAGGGGTTCACAAGTTCTGATTTGTCTTTTCGTAAGAGTTTTGGCTCCCAAACAGAACTATGTTGGTATTGCTTCAAAAGATAAATATTCGCTAAGTGAAAAAGAAATAATTTAAATTGGAGAGAATATATTACACAGGGAACCAGTCCAACTGAAGCCTGTGATAAAGTATAGCTGTATGCCCATCTACCTCTTCAACTAAACTGCCATACTGAAAGCTACAATCCCACCTGCAGAAGGTAAATAATATAAATAAGCAATATGGAAAGTGCCCAAAGTATCAAAAGCAGATAACTTTTGGACAGTCTCACAAATTCAGTGGATAAACAAGGGTCCACATCTGTCTCATGTATATAGAAAATTAAATGGTATATATTTTAGGAAGATTATTCAATATGCATGTTGCATAGACTACACAACCCTCTCTGTTTTAGGGCTTAGGAATTTAGTTTAGGGTTTTAGCTTGTAGGGTTAGAATTTAGGGTTTATGATTTAGATTTTATTTTTTAAAGAGTAAATGTGAAAGCTTGTGTAATTTTTTTTACACGTGTATTGAAAAATTACTCTATATTTTAACGGGTAAAATATAAAACCTACTCAAATCGAGTCCCATCCATGCTCATTACAAGACCAAATATTTCCTCACAAGTAGCTTCCACAATACCTACAGCCTTCATTGCCCTACTACAACTCCTTGGCTACATAAAGAAAATATAAGTCATAATTATCACCAAAATGATATTGAGGCACTGAGAAAATAAATAAATAAATAAATAAATAGAGGAAGAAATGAAACAGTTCCATACAAGATAATCAACTTCAAGAAGCTCTTCAAAAATGCGAAGTCCTGTCATATCACGTAAAAAGTTCAAGTTCATAACGAACCATCGATGTCACTGCAACATTGTGATAACTGAAAACCTACTTGAACTTGGATTGGATTTTAAAGTCAATAAAATAGATGTTAAATTAAAAACCAACCATTTTGACATTGAAGGAGGCGCCAATGTTTCCTAGAAAATGCTTGGTTGTTGGCATTTTGATTTGATAATTCTGAGTCAAATTCCTGTGTCCAGTCGAATATTGAATCTGGGGGACCTGGCATTTTTATATAAATGTTGAGTTTCTGACCATTACACTAAATAAATTAGAAAAGATGCGAAAAGGAAATCAAATGAGAACCATTTCCAATTGTCGTTCTCCTGAGAAAATCTGGATGAGCATCATCTTCATCCTCTTGAGCACTAAACCTGAAGTAAATGTCAAGAAATGAAGTTTGGTTAAAGATCACTAATCACTTGTCTTATCATTTCCTTAATAAACTAGGGAATATGCTAACAACCGATAAGAAACACGATAATTCAATTCATTTTAATTGAACAAACAGCCTTGTATAGAGCTAGAGGAAACAAACTAGGCTTTATTCAGCATAACAGTAAACTCAAGAGGCAGTTCAATCATGCATTAAACCAGCATTAATGCAAGGATAATGAACTATTTGATATTCATCTATAACCAGTAAAGTATCACACATGGCCTGGGCTGATACTGAAATCAGCAAAACATATTTAATTGTTCCAACAATGAAATATTTATACAATCCATCCATGTTGTATTTTAAAAGTTGCAATGCCAGGGAAGATATCAGACATATGAAATCATACAAAACATAAGACAATTAATTGTTCTTCCTTCTCCCACTCATTTATGACAATAACCTTCTACCCATGAGGATTTGATGATCCAAAGAGTTCAAGGCACCCAAGTAGCTTGAAAGCCCAAAGCCCCACACCCACCAGACCCACCATAAAAACAACATTCAGTTTTATTAACACACATAGCCAACAGCAAATAGAAAATTGATGGTAAATTGACACTTACTGACTTTCATGATCTGATGAAGAAGCAGTCCTCCCATTATCCATCCCAGATTTATATTCAAAAGAAACATATTTGTTGCCATTTGCAACTTGTGACTCTTGATGCTGCAAATGAAAATAATATAACTAGACAATTGAAACAATCTGGGTAACAGATTAAAATATAAAAACAACATATTCAGTTCACGGAGAAAATATGACCCTAGACCATTACACAAAAATTATAAGGGATAACCAACTTCAAAATGCAAATCTAAAACAGGGAAAGAAAGCAAGAATTAAGTTACAAACTCGGGGATGCACCTGATCAATTACAGACTCTATTTTTTCCTTCCACATCAGGGCTTCCTGGATGTTGAATGCTGCCATCTAGAAAGAAACATATAGACATAATTTATTTTAGGTTCCTAAAATTAAAAAGCATAAGATTTTGAAACTGGATGTAAAAGGAAACATAGGGGTCAATGAGGCCACGTAAAAAATCTGAAACAAGTGTCACTTATGCTTTCATGATGACAAAGAAACACGATGCATTGAAACATCTATCACTGTGACAATAGATATCACTCTAGCCTCATCATATAAAGTTTTCAGTTCCATTTAAAAATAAATTTAACCATAAAAAGAGGCTAACTCAATTCAGGATGTATCAAACCATCAAGAGCAAACAAAGTAGAACCCCGAGTAGATGTCAATATGGTAAAACCAAGTGCATCACCAATCTATGCTAATGTGACCAAAGTCCTTCAGCATAGGACCACAAAAACCACAGTTCATTTGTCAAAGTACATGATATAAGTAGTTGGTGATGGCAAAATAGCAATGAGGGTACATTCCTGGGAACTCCCCTCCCAATGGCATGTAGAAGAGGAAAGAGGCCAAAATCATTTTTCATTCTCCAGATTGAATAACCAACCAAGCAATATGAGGTTATTAAGAAACAAAGAATACACATTCATTTTCTATTTTTATATAAATTAAAATAAGAACAAACCGTAATTCTGTGGGACTTCTCTTTCTTATTGTAAACAGATAAAACATAAACCATCTGCAAAAACAAAAACCATGAGAAGGTCAAAAAAGAATAAATGAGTGTTCTATCTGAAGGAATACATCTCATCATGTAACGAAATATAACTCCTAATGGAACATGATAGCGAGCAATAGCCAAGCAGAAAATGAGACAATAAGCAAGAGCAAGCATGAGTCTCTTGAACAAAGAGAGTGAGGGGGGGGGGGGAGAGAGAGAGAGAAAAATATATAGTAAGAAAATAAACATTACAGTTGGTCAATAAGGAGACTACCAATCACTAGAAGAAAACAAAATAAATTATAGTAATCATTGGCACACGAATGCTGGTTGTTTTCGGCCACGAAAAAATGCAGGTTATTTCTGATTTGATTATATGCTTATGTTTACACACATGTACACATACATCTATTGCAGATATGAGATTGGACATTCTCAGCTCATGGGCTACTGACAGCAACATTTTGCACGATCATTACCATTATAACAACGCTGGGTTAAAATAGAATACAAACAAACACACGCATATAAATGACAAGACAACTCACGTGTCCATGGTGAGTTTTCAAGCCTCGATCCTCCGCTCTACAATTCCCGTCTATCAACATGGTCTTTATTGGAACCTGGTTTTGAAAACACAGGAATTCTTAATCGTTAACAACAGTGCTCGAATCTAGTTATAAAATGAACACATTACACAAAAGCGAATAGCCGAAAGAAAGGCAAAGATTCTTCCAAAAAATGAAAATAAAAATTAATCGGTTCACTTTTCATTAACAGTAAGAATTCAGATATAACAGATACCTTTTTTTCAACAAGATGCTCCTGCTTTTGCTAAAAGCACAGCAGCATAAAAAATAAAGTTCAATTACTGAAAATTAAATTAAATTAAACCAAACCGAATTGCTCTTAATTCAAGATTTTAAAAGCAACTTTTCTCTCGTCTGAATCCAAAAGTAAATATATAAAACACTTCAATATTCTAAGAAGCCAAAAATGGCTAAGAAAGATTAAGAAATCAAAAACAAAATAGTAAAATACCTGATTATCTTGTGGTTTTCTCTTGTAGTAGGCCAGAAGTCGATTTTCGAGTACGAAATACCGCATGTGTATGAAGGAACGGCCGATCTTCCTTCGTCCATATCTCACCATCCATCCTTCATACACCACCTTTGACATTCTTGAACCTTCGAAAACAACCGAAATTCCAACCTACTATGCAGAATCGGAAGCTTAGATCGTAATCTTTGCTTCCGCGATATCAGATCCGCCTAAGTCATTTGATCTATAACCGCCAGTCACTTTATCTTCGAAATTGCGACGAATCAGAGATGCTAAATTCTCGTTTCAAATAATTTTTTCCACTTAATTCAACATTGCGGAAGAACACGAGAATCACAGAAGCGAATTTTGATTTTAAATACTGCGATGGAGAGATAATAAAGAAACAAAGCGGCAATAAGAAAACAAGTAAACTTCAGAGGGGGAGAAAGAAGGGAAAGAGACGAGTGCAAGCGGGATCAAATGAAGCTTATAGTAGACAACTAAATTAGATTTTTAGGGAAAATAAAAAGGGAAGAAAATCTTGTATAGACAGGCAGCGTATTTTGAAAGAGAGAACGGGGACGGTAAGCAATCATGTTATATTAATGGATTTTTAATAGTATTATTTAAGGTATAATTATATTTCTGGCCCCTCAACTTTATTAATTTGGTTATTTTAGCTCTTAATTTTTTGTTGCATTTGTTTTTACCCCGAACCCTTTTTCGTCAAATTGCACCGAATGTAATAAAATAATAATATTATTTCATCCTTATTGAAATGCTGACTTCAACTTGTTTGTTATGTTCTATTATATCAATAAAAAAATACATGATAGCAACGTTTCAATAGGAAAAAAATAGCTATTTTTTTGAATTTTTTATGATTTTGTAGAAAAATAAAAAAATAGTTGACATCATCTTAATGGCATCGTTATTGTTCCAAAACATTTGGGTATATTTTATAAGAAGTAAAAATTTGAGGCCCCAAAAAGTAATAAAATGTTAAGGGTAAAACGAGTAAATCAGTAAAGCTGAGGTGACAAAAAGGCCATTCTACCATATTTTTATATATTTTTAAAATTTTTCACACCGATTACAGTAGAATCTGTTTTAGAGTGTATTCTCGACCATTGGACATTTATGACTCAATCACATTGTTAACAGTATTGATACTCGAACATATAATTTTTATTTCTTTAACCACTGAGATTATATAACTCATGTTGAAAAAAACATTTTATGTTTGAAAAATCATAGTTAAAATTTATTAATTAATCTAGTAATTAAGGATATTTATATTATCATATTTTATAAAAATATAATATTTTTATTTAATAAAAAATCATCAAATATTACGAGTTGAGTGGTTATAATGTTGATATTAGATGTTTGTTTTGCGGGGTAGACTAGAGATAATAGATCTTGGATTTACTGATTGTAAATACGTGCGATGACTTCTTGTTTTGATTATGAGAGTATGTGATATTTAACATACATATGATTGTTGGGTTGAGCTTCAGGACTGATTATAAGAAAGGGAAAAACGTTGATTGTTGTGATTATACAATCGCTTGGAATTGCTGTAATTATTTAATTTGTAAAAAAAAAAAAAAAGTTTTGGTTGCATGAGAAATCTCTGTAACCTGTTGAAATATTATTTTTTTGAATTAAAAAAATAATAAATATAAATTAAATGGTTGTCTCAAAATTAATTCTTCTTTTTTCTTGATTGTTAGTTGAAATTTGTTATGTAATTAGACATATTTGTATAAAACTGCTATAGTTATAATCGTTGGTTGTATTAATTGATTCTCGGATGAATAACATAACAATTTATTAAAAAAAACTCATTAAAAGTTTAAAAATTAAAATGGTAAATTGACAAAGCGGGAGGGTAAAGTTATTATTTTGCCTTTCCTAATTGAGTTGTTGCATTTGATATATCTTATATCATATTTTTTTACCCAGGGAAAAAAGGGTTAAAAAAAGTATTCTAATGAATTTAGAATCTTATGATTTAAGGGAAAGAGGATAAATTATATTATAGATAAGTTTCATTACGTGTCCATGAGACCAACCATTAAAAGTTAATTATCTCATCATTTTTTACATGTCATATAATTTTCTAAGTAAATCTTCACTTGAAAAAAACTGTTTTTAAAATGAATTAATAGTAAATATGAGTGAAGATTCACTTGGAAAAACATATGACATGAATAAATGATGAGATGAATGATTTTTAGTGGTTGGTCTCATAGATAATGTAATAGGACTTACCCATAATATAATTTCTCGAGGAAGAGAGAGACAATGAGAAGCTTTGGTCACTGATCGTATTTATTTTCTCATATTTTCTAATTGAGCTAGGAAGTAATTAATTTAGTTAATATTTAATGTTTCAGTTAAGAGCTTAGTTAATATTTTTTAATAAAAACATTTGATAGATTGATTAAATTATTTATCTTTATTTTTATTTTTTATATTTTTTTAGGTACAGATTTTAAACACCCATTAAAAGCACTTTTCCCCCTAAAGTCTCTAGTTAAAATTAGATTTATGATTTATTAAAAATATTTTTTTAACACGAACTTGATTTAATAAAAAAATAATAAAACACAAACTGAAACATAAATTAAAACTTAAACTTGGAGACTATATATCCACTAAAAACTTAAAAAAAAAACATAAAAACTCAAAAGATGTGAAGAAAAATAAGGTTTTCCTTCTGATTTTCTTAGAAATACATTAACCATCGTCATAATCTTATTATCTCTATCTAACTAGATGATTATATAATAGTATAAGAGAGGTGATCGACATAAACAATCTTACAAGTCTGTTTTATTAAAAATTATTCCCTCCGTTCTACTTAAGATGTCTATTATTGACTTTTTAAAAATCAATATTTTAAAATTTGACTCTATTTATATTAAATATTTTAATTATTTAATTTTTATAAGATATATATTTAAAAATTTCTTGATAAAATTTTTTTAAAATATATTTTTTATATTTTTACTAATAATAAATTTTAAATAAATGTGAGTCAAAGTTAAACAAATTAACAAAAAAAATAATAATAATGAACATTAAACATGAAACATGAAACAGAGGAACAAAAATCCTCTGACTCTTTTGTGTATCTCCTTTCATGCCTCTTTTGATATTTTTAAAAAAATTTAATTTTAAACACTAAACCCTTATTTTTTATATCTTAAATCCTAAACTCTACACCCTAAAAAATACACCGTATCCCTAATTCCCTAAACCCTAACCAAAACCCCTAACCTAGAACCCTAAACCCTAAACCTTAAACTCTCTAATTTGAAGTGAGGACATAAATGAAAGCATAGAAAGGGAACAGACGATTTATACCGAAACAGAGGGAGTATGATCTAATCCTACAAGATAGTATTGTGCCACAAGGCAATGAAAATTGTGTTTGTACATAGAAATTAGGTCACAAAGGTTGGCACCACTCAATCACTAACCATACTAAGAGACTATGAATACCCATACTCTCAAAGAGATAATGGGATTCGAGAACAAGCACAATGCACTTGGGCGAGGTTAAGCTAAAAGGATTGTAGCCTTGTCTTACTTTTTGTTTCTGTATTTTTCACATTGATCATCGTATTAATTATGATATTTTATTTTAAACTTATTGAAAATAACCATCTGAAATTGTCATCAACCGTCATAATCTCTTCCCTTTTTTTTAGGTATCTACTTATTTCGACATTAATAATTAGTGTAGTGAGCATGAAGATCCTCATGATCAAGATAACCATTCATGGTGGCCTCTTGATGACACTTTCAGAACATCAAATCTCTGCAACCAACGATACTAATGGTTAAATCGATAGTGATAAATAATAGACCGATACAATCGCCATAAAAAGCTTAATTATTTTATGAATTGTAACCAAAAGAAAATAAAGAAGGTGGTTACATATGGAGAAGGGTTAACATCTCCATCGCACTCAAAAATCGATACCAAAATATATGTTGCTTTCGATAGATGAAAATAATTGAAATTGAAGTTAAATGTAATTAAATGTTCTTAATATCAGTATATATATCAGGAAAAAATGAGTAACTTGATTCTAACTTTAAAATCAGCTCACTAATTATTTAAAACTTTGAGTTATTTGAGTTTTAATTTTATAACTCGAATTTTATTTGAATTTTTTCCGAATCGAGGCAATTTATAAAATTTCAAGTTGAATTAAGACAAATCAAGTTTTTTATACTTCGAGTTAAGTCAAAAAATTATTTTTTAAAATCAAATCAAATTTTGCTCGCCCTTAAATTAAATCGGAAGTCAAACAAAACAAAAATATTTGAATAGTTTATAAAATATAAATCGAAAAATATGATAATTGAACTGAATTTAATTTTTTTATTTAATTAATAATTAAATTTTATATCAGACAAATAAGTGTTTTATTTTCAAATAATTTACAAATATTATATAAGAATCATTAACTTTTTATTCATTTTTAAAATAAATTTTTAGAAATATTAATGTAAAAGACTGAAAAATTATCAAATAAATGTAAAAAACAAATTATCGGTGAAACTGAAAGTAGGATGAAATTAACAAGTTTCTAAACAATAATCATAGAATTTGAGGGTTGTGGCTTAATTTTATACCCTAAAAAGTAATTAAACCAAAAAAAATACAAGATTTAATATTCTAAGTTTAAAACCGATATTCTTAAAAATAATTAAATTATTATTTTTTTTAAAAAAATATTATGATCAATTTTAATATTTTTTAAAACTCAAAATATAATTAAATTATAAAAAATTATAGTGAATGGTTAGTTAAAATTCAGGCACTAAATGTGATATTATGCCTTTAATTTATTCTGGAGCACCTTATTTATATTCCGGTTCCTCTTAAAAGCCATTAAGGGGGAAAAATCTCTAAAAGGCAGCCATCGCAAATGCAGCGTGCTCTCCTTTATTCTCTGCTCTAACTCTACAAAAGTCTCCGATCACCGGATAAATGGTCCCGGTGACCGGCATCTAGCTTCTATTGATTTCTGATTTCGAGTGTATGGATTCTCAAGAAGTTCCCGATAATGGAAACAAGGGTTTTCGCTTCATGTTACTTCGAATCGTTTTTGCCCTTCTCTTCCCCATCTTCGCTTTCTTTTCCTTATCATTTCTCATAGGATTCTTTAACATTTTCATGGGGGAATTATCAATTCCCAATCCTATTTCTGTTCCCACACAGTGCAAGATAGTCTCCAGCGGTATACTCCTCTCTACTTCTCTTTCTATAATATTTTGATTATCTTTCTCATGATTAATCTCTCATTTTTAGCTTAATTGTTAGCTGTAACTAACAATTTCACATGTTATCCTTATTTCTTGTCAATTTTTATGATTTCAAATCAGGTGTAGATATTAGGTCAACTAAGGTTTGCGAGCTTGGATTATTGAATTATAAAGCAAAGCATGTGTTTTATCCTTTAGAGAAAAGCAAATTTAGATGCAGATATGATTATTACTGGACCTCGGTGTTCAAGGTAAATATTATCTTATCTAAGTCACTTGGTTCATGTTCGGGATTCGGATTTTTAAAAAAAATGCAGTTTCATCTTGATTA
Organism: Abelmoschus esculentus; assembly: GCA_035048815.1. Taxonomy (NCBI): domain Eukaryota; kingdom Viridiplantae; phylum Streptophyta; class Magnoliopsida; order Malvales; family Malvaceae; genus Abelmoschus; species Abelmoschus esculentus. The sequence continues at coordinate 12,413,539 of JAUCBN010000009.1, forward strand.
TTTTCCATTGTTACATATTATTTGCATTTCTTCTTGATTATTTTCCTAGGATATATTGATTGGGTTCTGGGAATTTGCCAAATCTTGTAATAAAGTTGTATTACTGAAACTTATAAGATCTGTGAAAATAGGAAGACAATGATACTAAGTACTCTAAAATGTCACTATTTCTATATTATTGTCTGCAAAACAATTGCAGGTGGAGTACAGAGACCATTCTTTGGGTCAGATGCAATTTGCCTTAACAGAGGCGCCCAATGAAGCCCTTCCTCTTAGTTGCAGGCCTAACTTTGGTGCTGCATGGTTAACCAAAGATAAGTTTAAGGTAATTTTTTTGAGTTCCTATTGTTCCTTATGATGATGTGGAGACTAAAGAGTTTTCTTTAATTGCAACTATATACATCTAACCAGTCCTTTTCAGGTTAATGAAACCTATGACTGCTGGTATAGTATAGGTATTGCCACAGTAAAGCTGTATGATGATGGTTTTTTCAATTGCCAAGCAAAAGATCCATCCTCAATTGAAATGACAAAGCGATATCTAATAATGTGAGTTTATTACTTGAGTTCATTTTCCCCTGTCCTTTACATTTTATTTTATATAGTTGCAGGAAGTTATTTTTGGTTGTGGATGAGCTAGATTTGCATTCTGGTCCATTGCCATTTTGAACTTGGGTTTTTCTTTCTTTTTTTTACCCTCGGGATAACAATTGAGACTCATTTTGTTTCAAGCCTAATAAGGGTTACAACTTACAGCAGCAAGAGAAAGAGGGCTTTCCTCTGTAAATTTTGGGGATATGGTTGTGGGAAATTTGTTTTCTGGCAGTATAGCTATAAAGGAAGTGTATGGTTTATATTTTATTATGTGTTCAAAGCTGAAGCTGTTATGCTGTTTTGGATGTCGTGAACAGTATTTTATGAATATGGAAATATAGGTTTCCAATGAGTTTGGAATTGAAATTTCTAAGAAGGTAATGGACTCTGGTAAAAGGCAAAGAAGGGAGAGATAGAGGGTAGGGGTTATAGTGAAGTGGATTTGTGAGAACTGAATGAAGATGTGATGATTTCTCTAGCTTTAGAGTGCAGTTGATATTTTGCGGAGAATGATGCAAACAAATTTATGCCATATTTTTCATCATTAAGTTAATTTGAAGCAATCTCATTGGCTAATTACTTTTGCTTGTCATAGTTGCAGAATAGTTGAGTAGGACTCATTGCAAACTTGTCTATTTTGATGTCTTGGTGAGTTATTGCTGCTTTCCTCTGTTTTTAATTGTTCATTGTTTGACGACATCAGATCCACCAAGATTTTCCGTTCTTGGTTTTCAAGTAAGGGAAGAAGTATATACTTGAGGTGGGAAACACTAGCAGGCGTCGTCGCTGGTTTTTCAACATCTATAATCACTATAAGCTTCATTATAATCCTACAACATATTAAGTCTTCGTTGCCTGAAGCCATTAACACAGCCCGTATCAAGCGTGTTTGTTTTCTAATAGTGTACTTTTCCGTTGTATGTTGGTTGGCATCACAATACTGGAGGAGGCTGAATATCCCATTGGTTAGAGTTTACAACTACTACCACTAGGCAGTAATTTTTGTTTTGCAAGTGCAAGTTCCCCCTGGGTACCGGGTATGTATTGAATGATGTATGCTTGAGTTTATCCCCTTTTTTTGGCCAGAACTGCTTCAGAGAGAAATACGGTGTACAGATACTGTTGTGTATAAAAAAAGATGTATTATGATGTATACCATGTGTAAGTGTACCTGAGAGATTGAACTCAGGAGTTCAGAGTGCATGTTCTAGTCTCTGCATTCTGTACCTTGGAATGGGATTGTCATGGTTTATAAACAAAATCACTTTTCCTTTAGTGTTTGCTTGCAGTGGGCGGCATTATTCTTGAATGACCTTTCATTAATAGGATAAATTATTATGTGATCTCGGTTTACTATATTATTTATAGTTTTATTCAATAAGATTTATCCATTTATTGACATATAGGAAAGAAGTGAAATTATTTATAGTTTTATCCAATAAGATTTATCCATTTATTGACATATAGGAAAGAAGTGAAAATTTACCTTGTAAAAAAGAAACGAGGTAAAAATTCACCTTAGAAAAGAAAATGAGATATAAATTTATTATTTTATGAGACCATGGATGATGTAGTGATTGGTGAGGTAGATTTATCTAATAATTTTTTATTAGTCGAAAACTAAAATAAATATTTAAATTCTGTTTTGTAAAATCATCAGTATATCACATAATTATCCCATTGTTGGAGTTAGGCCTTGGCAATGTTTCTTAAATGCACTTTTGGCTGAAAAGTCAATTTTGGATGCAAAAGTATTTCTAAACGGATAATAATTAATACTAGTAAAATTGTTTTTTTAACTCGGTTTGAAAAATATTTTCAATAGTTAAAATTTCTGTTGTTTGTAATTTTTTTAAAATACTTTAACTAAAATAAGTCAAAACTAGTTTAGGGGCAAATTGAGAAAGAAATATAATTTAGGGAGAAAATATATTAAGGCAAAATTTTATTATAAAAAATTAAAATGCTTCATATATATAAAAAGTCAGTTTAACAAAAAAAAAAAATTTAACCGGATTTTGTAACTATTATATCACAAATTATATTAGATTTAATGACATTTTTGCTACTTAATTTGTTAAAAAAAAGACTTTTAATCTTTTTGCCTCTTTTGACCATGGATTTTCTTTTTCAAATTGAACCAATTGACAATTTTCTTTAATATTTTATACATTTTCATAAAAAATTGTATTTTCTTCTTCTGATTTTATAGTTTTTATAATTTTAATAATTTTTAAATAATCTAAAAATAATTATAAAATAATATTTATTTATAGATATTTTTAATCATTTAACTATACTCATATATTTTATAAATAAAACGATTTACACTTATATCTTATAAAATAAATATTATCTAATTCTTTTTACAAAACACACTACGTAAACTTTATATTAAAAGGTCAAATTAATATCCTAATCATAAAAAATTATATCACAAATCATTATCTTTAATAATAATATATTTAATCAATTGATTTTATAATACGTAACAAAAATAAGTCATGATATAATTTTTTTCGATAACAATATTGCTTTCCTAATCTTTTCCTAACAAAAAGGAAAGATTATTGGGCGAACCTTGTTCATCACGTTATTCATGATCTAAGAAATCAAGACTATTCATCTTTAAATAACTATCTAATAACTCCTCACCCACTAATTACATGTAGAAAAGAGATGATGATTTACCTTGGAAAAAATTGAGATGAACGGTCCTAATTAATCGGGACCATGGATGACGTGGTAAACTTGGTTCATCTAATAATTTTTTAACGAAAAGACATTTATATAATAGAAAGATTATTAGGTGAACGCTGTTCATCAAGTCATCCATGGTCCAATAATCAGGATTGTTCATCTTTAAATAATCACCTAATAATTATTCACCCACTAATTATATGTAGGAAAGAGGTGATGATTTACTTAAAAAAATTAAAATAAACGATCTTAATTAATTAAAACCACGAATGACATGGTGAACAAATCTCACCTAATAATTTTTTCTTATATAATATTATAATAAATTTTGAAGATTTTGCCTATTAAGCAAAGAAAATATTAAATACCCCTCTACTTTGAGTATCTAGATTGGGCTTTGGTACGACGCCGTTTAAACCACGCGGCAATTTCCCTCTACAAATACCTGAAAATTTTCCCAGTACGCAAATGAAGTGCAGTTGCAGCAGAAGCAAGCAAGTTTAGAATTTGAATATTTCAGAGAACAGAACTTTTCGAACAACCGATCAGATTCAAGATTTATCTTCTTTTGTTTCTTTGTTTAAGAAGAGAAAGAGGAATCGCCTCAGTTTTCCTTTTTTTTTCTTTGTTTCGTAGCGGTTAGGAGGAGGAAATGGCGAGCGATTCTTCGTCGAATTCCAAAAACGCAGGGAACTCATATATAGGAAGTTTCCTTAGTCTCATCTCTAAGTACGAGGTGCGCTACGAAGGTGTTCTTTACCATCTCAACGTCCAAGATTCCACCATTGGCCTCAGAAACGGTACACCTATCTATTTTCCTCACTGCGCATGCATTGCATGTCACTTTGCCTCTTATGTATCTGCAGTTCTTTTTCTTTTTAATCTTTACTTACTATTTTGTGAATGGATGATTCGACATTCTTCAGATGATTACGAGTTAGGTTAGGAGAGGTTAATATCTGTTCCGTAATGTAATTTGTATTTATAAGTTGTGAATTTTGTTCGTACTTTTTTCTCTATTTTAGGTTGAATTTTTGCTGAAAAATTGGCAGGGAGTTTGTTTCAGGATGATTTATTTGTTAAATCTGATAATGCTTGTAGTTACTTATGTTGTTTTCCGAATTTGCCGATGTATATTGTCTTCCTTTTGATGTTGCAGCAAGATCTTATGGAACAGAGGGTAGGAAGAAGGATGGTCCACAAGTGCCACCAAGCAATGAAGTGTATGATTATATTCTCTTTAGTAGAAGTGACATTAAAGTGAGTGAGCATCTTAACCCAATGATTGTGCATCCCTGTAGGTTGTATTATTTGTAAAGATGCATTTTCTTCTCACTCCTATGAAGCAATTCTTGTTTCTTTACTTTTTATGACGTTTACTTGTTAGGATTTGACTGTATATAATGACCAATGCATGTTGCTTTTGTTATTCCAATACAATCTTAATGTGTAAAAGAACAGAAAACTCATATTGATGTTTAAAAGTATTTACCAAGGATTGTTGGGTCGAGTGGTGAGGAGTTCAATGCTTTTTAAGCAAAGTTTCAGGCTTGAGACCTGTGGATGAAGAAAACAACGATGGCAGAGCTTAGGTCTGATACAACTCAACTTTGAATTTAGTTGGGGACTACACGGGAGGGGGACTCAGACCCAAGAAAAAAAGTTCAAAATATTAGATCTTAAAGGTGAAGGATATGCTCTGGTAGACTGGTATTTTAAAAACCGTTATAGAAAAGGTTATTACTTGTAGTGAAAGCATATAAGATATACCATTTAAAAATGGGGTTTGGGTTGACTCATGTACTAAGGTAACGTATATCTTATGACTGGCCAGTGAGAGCTCTTCAATGTTTTGTTTATTGAATCTGATTGTGTTTTATCTAATCATGTGGGTATGGACACGTGTGTGCATGCACTCAACCATTCGTATTAAAAATTTTGGAATGTTACAGAACATATTAGTTTTATGATGTATGCTGATTTCTGTTGAGAAATTCAATTCCAGGATTTGCAGGTTAAGTCCTTCCCTCCTGTCCATATAGATGAGCAACTTCACAACAACCCTTTCATTATTCAGGTATAGCATTTAAAATTTCTCTTGGGTAAAATCTGTGTAATTGATTTTTTTTTGTGTGTGTGTTACTTCCCTTTGCAGTCACAGTTTTCAGGTGTGCCACTTGGATCATCTCCATCAACTTCAATTGGTGGTAGAGCTTCAACAGAATCAACTCAGTGGAAGGATGCCACTGCATTAGCTTGTAGAGCTTATCCGAGCGCTTTACCAACACATCAATTTGCCAATCAGGTGAATCCATCAAATCATTCCCGGGCTGCTGAAAACACTGGTTCTCCATTATTTTTCACTCCGTTGTCTTGCCATGGATGCAGTAGAGCACTAATCAATGTTTCTCAAACACAAGAGAACTCTATTTCTTTCCAATCTCCTTCAATTTTGTCAACTCCTATGACTGTGCAGAGTCATGTAAACGGTTCTGATCTTCACTCTTCTCCTATAATGGGATTGATAAATGTACCAGAACCTGTTAGCCCAATTCTTTCCACCCCCATGCCTTTTCTAGTTTGTTCTTCATGTTCCTCACAAACAGCATCCCCATCTTCATTAACTCCTGGCCAGCTAGCACAGACCGGATCTTTGTAGAAAAAGATTTTTTAACACGTGCCATGATTCTTTCTTCATTTATACTGGCTGTGCTTAATATTCATTCGTGTAGATAGTATTGGATAGGTTGAAATTTTAGTAATAACTATATTATTGAATTTTTGCAGTCTCTGTACTCCACACAGTTTACTGAAGAATTTGACTTTGAAGCCATGAACGAGAAGTTTAAAAAGGATGAAGTGTGGGGCTATCTTGGGAAGGCAAAACAAAAGGATGATGTGTCAGATCAGAGCTCGGTAGACAAACAGGCTCTTGGAATACTGTCAAAATGTGATCCCAAGGTTTTCCTCTCTATATACCACGTTGGTTTTGCTATTTTCATCAGCTTAACATAATTCGAAGCTGCAGCTTGTATGACTAACTACAGTGATAGTCCATGGAAATTTGCATGAATTCTGTTTTTTTTTCTCTGCAGCCTGCTTACATGAAGGATGAGTTCTATGACATAATTTCCTGTAATTCTCAATCCTCTGGTTCAAGAAATGTTCAGAATCATTTTTCTGATTTTATAATTCATTTTTTACTTTCCAGACTTCTGACAACTTCCAACAGAGATCCCATGTCAATCATGGACCTTTTAGTGGCTATGGTGCCGAGCAGAGTCAGGGACATGTCTGCGGTGAGAGGGACGATGAAAACATGTCTATATGAGTTCTCGGTACTCTATTGAATCCGACGGTTTCGACGGACATCATCAACTATCATCTTGAGGAGAATGTGCGGTTGTTTGGGATTTCTTGCTACTAAATAGATATAGTGGGACAGGTTCATGTTTTGTTTTGTTTTGTCTTTTTCGCTATGAAGCTGGTCGTTTTGCATACAGAAAAGAATCGTAATAGCTTGTCGATGCATATATGTGATGATGATGATGTAGTGCCTACCATCCCACTTGTTTTTTTTATGCTGGATGTAGGTAATTTGCATCTATAACACCTTTTAAGCATGTATTATATCTGTAGTTTCTGAATAATACATTACATCCTCCCAACACATACATATCAGTACGTACATAACAGACCCGCAGGAACAGCCCCTTGTTTCTAACATCCATGTATATACAGAAGAGAGAACTTGAAGTCTCATGTCGACCCGTTGAGCTTCGATAGCAAAAACAGGCAACCGGAGGATAGTAGGACAGAAGCCGAGAAACAAAGCAAATCCAGTGTAGAGTGTATGGCAGTCTTCTTGCACTTGTCGAAAAATCCTATCAGAAGAAGCATCACGATTACGTGACCGAGTTTGGTTTTCAGTTCACTCACTGATTTGATTTCCAGCCATCTTGGTCGTTCCTGTGCGCCAATGCAGCCATATCAGAAATCAAGTTATGTTTGACAAGCTAATACATGCATTCGTTAATCCCGCAACCGCGTAAAAGATCCTCCAGAGTGCAACTATAGAAGACTGGAAAGAAACATAGCCAGAAAAAATTGACTGACCTTTAAAGCAAACATGCCAAAGAGATTCGATGTCGATGTACCTTTTTCCTCCGATTGTGCTTTTGCGATATCGAGATTGGAAACAAAGAGCTCGTAGAGACCCATCCCAAAGACCAGCATTACTGTTCCCAGTAGATAGACATCTGGAAGAACAATTCTGTGGCTAACTGATTAAACAGACCCATAACCATAAGTGCAAAAATATTGAGCTTTCTGTGAGGAACAAACCCTCACCTATGGCCTCAACCAGCAACAAAATCACTTTGCTCCGATCCACAAAATATTCCATGAAAGATGACACGATAGAAGTGCAGCCCTGCATATTATAAGTGCATTCAAGTTAACAACATTATAAGTCACCTCGTCTAACCAGTGGTGCACAGAATAAAGGGTTTTTATCCGACAGTGAAAAGCCAACTAAATTCATCGGTTAAGGTTTAGAAACTTCAATTTTAAGAGCAGAAGATGAGCAAGTAAACATCAGATTCAGAATCGAAACTCTATATCAGCAAAACAAGAAGTCTATACCTTGATGAAACAAAGCAATGATCCTGTTAAAGACCCAAAAACAGCCAGAAGAGTCATAAACCGGCATCTATAAATGACCTGTAAAAATACAACCAACAGTCGGAGATACAATATCTTATGAAAAGAATCATATATAGTTCAGACCTTCTCTATACGCTCTTCTGTAGCTTCCAAGTTGTTACTGGATGAGGTCTGGGTGTCCAAATGGGGATTGGCTGCAGCAAAGGCCACCGATGAGATTCGAGTACGATGAAGGTGTGTTCCGGTGAGTGGGAATTTAGCAGCGGCACAAGGAGGCTGAAGTACAGAAACCCTTTTGAATTTGTGTCCCAAACTGTGATAATTGAGGTCGAATTGCATCGACGGCGCGGTGGTTCTGAGGGTGGAATGTATAGGAGTTCGTGGTTTCATCTTCATGGCTTAGGAAGCATCAAGCGTGAGCAAAGAAGAAGAAGAGTGTTGATATATAGATATAGCAATAGGAAATGGATGAGCAGTGGAGGTGACAATTTGCATCCAACAAAGCTGGAAGTCTTTGAGCCACACATCACCAGCAGCCATGTACAGTACAGATGCACTGAACACTTTTAACCTTCCGTCGTGTTAAGTGGTGACTGCTGATTGAAAGAGAGTACAGATTAAATAATGATTCATTTTTTTAATAAGTACCTGAGGAATCATTTTAATATGCCACCTCTACTTAGCACGTGGCATGAGGCGTGCAGTATAGAATAAGGTTAACAAATGTCGCAATACGAGTCACGAAAAATAGCAAACACAAAATATCACAGATTCCTATTCCTATTCCTATTCCTATTCCCGTGACTGATAGAAGACATTGGCATAACAATTAATCTTTATTTCATTTTGGTAGATTAGTTTACGCTCTACCCACTCGTATTTTGGACGGTACTTAAGTTTTTAAAGTTTTTTTATAAAAATATTTTTAGATTTTTAGATAAATTATTTTTAATAAAATAAATAATTATTTTAGACATGATATTATAAGTTATATATAAATGATACATAATTTTTGAATGTTATAATATATAAAATATATCAATTTAAATTATCATAATAATATAAAAAAATTATTAATAAATATATATTTTGATAATAAAATATGTATTCTACGAAAATATAATAAATTTAAAATATTTTAATTAATATATATAATTTTTTAATTAAAAATATTTTATTAATTATATATTTATAAAAACTATAAATTTATAAATTATAAATAAAACAATAATAAATGAAGGTTAAAATTATAATTTGACTTTCAAAAGCACTTCTCCAACTATAAAAACTAGAAATTCTAGTTTTTGCGTTTGAGTTGAAAAGCATTTTTAAACGTAGTTTATTTTCAAAAACTACCCGTTTATTATTGCTTTTGATCTCATACTAGTTTTTAGAGCCAAAAGCTAATTTAAAAAACAATACTAAATACACCCTAAGTAATCAAGGTTTACGATGTATTTATTGATGATTTATGTTTGAGTTATTGATGATTTTTTATCAGTTGATTCATCGATTGATTAAAATGAATTAAGTAGTTAGAATTTTTTAAACTTTTGTCATACCTTGTTAGATTTAATTTTACTCAAGAACAAGTAAAAATACAATTTTAGGTGTGTGATAAATGTCTCAAGAGTAATTTTTTTTAATTTATAAATTATTTTATTATCACATTAGTGTTTATATGAAAGTGTTTAACGTCATCATTGGCATTAAGAGATATAGTGACAATTTAGATTTATAAGCTATTATAATAAGAGTTGATCTATTTATTCGAGGATTTATAATTTTGATTTATCTACATATTTGAGTCATCAATTGAGAGTCGAATCAAGTCGACCTTTAATTTTTATTCAAAATTAATTACAAATATTTATAATGTTATAATACTGATTAATTCTAATTTAAATAATTTTCTAAATTCATATACGATATATATATATATTTCTTCATATGCTATATATATATATATAATACTTTGATAAATAAGCTTGTGTAAGCTTTAGTTTACATAAGCCTTCCAATTTTAACATGGGATTTAGGCTATGGTTTAGAGGTTTAGGATTTAGAATTTATTATTTAAGATTAGGGTTTAGTGGGTATGAGATAGGAATTTAGGTTTTAGATTTTATATTTTAAACATCAAGGGTTATGTAATTTTTTACGCAACTTATATATATTATGCAGAATTGAGAGACTTAACTCAAACTTAAAAATTAATCCACTAATTATTAAAAATTTTAAATTATTCATATTTCTATTTTAAACTTAAATTTTATTCAAAATTTTATGAGTCAAATTTATAAAATTAAGAGTTAAAACGAATTAAATATTTTATACCAAATTAAATAATTTATTTTTTAATTTAATCGAGTTTTATTTCTCCTATATTTATATATATGATTATAGGTCTAAAGGGATAGAATAGCTATGAGTATATAAAAAGTTTAATTTTATTAATGGTAGATTTAATATAATTTTCCGAAAGACAATGAATATGAAAGGTACATGGCAACGTAGGAAAAGTTTTAAATTGATCACTAAACTTTTTAAATATTTGATTTTTTACCTCTAAATTTGACTTTTATTCTAAATCAGTCTCCAAATTTTTTGAATATTATAAAATAAAATGAATGATTTTTTATTATTATTTGAGTCGGAAAAGAATTTGTTGTACAGCTGAAAGGGGCAAGAGCACACAAGTTGTGTTGCCATTGAAGTTCACAATTCTGCATCTCTTTGAAATTAGTATACAAGTTCTTAGGCTTGTTGAATGACTGGAGAAGATTACAGAATCGCCTCTGCAACACTGTAGTGGTGGAGTTCATAGCTCCGACATCAGAAGTGCTTCATCCCCGATGAAAATGTCGAACGGTGTTATTACCTTAGACATCAGAAGCATTGTCCTAAATCGTATCAGAATCCACAGAGCATGAACTTGCAGACCGGAAAAACCAAACCAGAGAAGCAAACAAGAGCAATGGTGATCAGGTACTGAGAGCACCATGTTAGAGGCTTCCATTTAATCTCAACGCTCGAGCTCTTCATCCTCTTCCCGATGTGTGGTTCCTTCGACAAATCAAAGCTTCCCCCTTTCATCCTCAGTTCCTGGATGCATCTCGTGAGCGCTCGGTTATCGCTCCGCTCCCTCTGCCACTGCTTCCACACTTTCCAGTACCTGCAGAGCTTAACCTGGACCAAAAACACAAACACGAGTGAAGTCGACAGTGAAACAACCGATGGCACCCACCATTTCCCACAAGCGCTGTGCTCTTCGGCACCGACGGAAGACGTGAACAGGATGTTGAAGAAAAGTCCATGGAAGATGATAAAGAAACAACACAATTGGAAGATCTCTCTCTTGATGGAGTCAAGCCTGGATTCTTTGAGAGCGATCCTACGGCCGAAAAGGTCTTCCTCTCTTTGCCATAGCTTGAGAAGCAAGAGATGACCAGGGCTGTGAGAGATCTCCATTAATGGATGGTTTTGGATTGCAGTGATGGTGGCCAAAGCAGATGAGAGCTTCTGTTCATGCTCTTCATCTACTGGGATTTCTACAATGTGGGTGTTTGCCATTTCAGCCATAACTGAAGAATAAATTACAAAAAAATAAAAAAATAAATAACAAATTAGAATTATGTATGCTAAAAGAATAGAAATTGAGGATTGTTGCAGAAGAAATGAGATTAGAGAGAGAGAGATTGTGCCTTGTTGTGGCAAAATGAGTGGAGGTTGTGATATTTAAACTGGTCTCTGGAAAAATAAAATAAACGCATGAGATTGGTAACGGTAATATTTGGGATATCCCAACGGTCGGATTTTCTTCCCAATAGTTTACATACTTGGACCCCCAACTTATAAGAGAGAATAAGGCCCAAGACCAACATTATAAATTATATTCTTTTATTTAAATATAAAGTATGTTAAATTTTTATTTAGATACATAAAATATTTTTTTATCAAAATAATTCTTTTTTCTTTCATACCCTTTCCTTGTTAGGGTTTCCTCTTATCCATCACTCATCTTGCTTTAGACAAAGAATATTTTTTTATTATTATTTTGTTTTAATTGTCTGTATTTAATTTATTAACAGATTAATACATATAATTTGAACCCTAAACTTGTTTAAGAAACTCAATTTTTACCCTGTTAGACTAATTTATTGGTAATTTTTCTGTTTATTTACTATCAACCTACGACCTGAGAATAATTTGGGATATTTCGCTTTTAGATTTTAAATCTCAAACCATATTATCTAAAACTTAAACCCTAAATTTAAACTTTAAATTCTAACCCTAAAATCTAAATCTTAAACTTTTATATTGAAACCTCTAACTTTAAATGTTAAACATTATGAACGAATATTTGATAAATTTAAATTCTATTATCATAATACCAAAAGACTAGCTATAGTTCTTGAAATAAAAGAGTGATAACAATGAGATTTTATCCTAATTTTGCAGTAATAAGTCCCTGGATGGATCCTATCAATCCCACAATTGTGACAAGCAAGCAGAAGAAGCTGAAAATCCTTAGGACAACCCATTTTCTGGTCCAGGCCTGGATTTTCTTCTGCACCAAGTACATCTCGACCGGAAAATATATGGCCAAGGGCCAAAAGTTCAATGCCCCAAGCACTCCCAGAACCTGGTTGAAGTACGGGAAGATCATTGCAACAATAGTTGTCGATGCAACATAGGCTGTTCGAAAACATAGCTTCAGAGCATTCACTTGAAACGAAGGGAGAGACGGGAGCGTGACGGTATACGAATTGTTCACGAATCCAGTGTTGGGGTACTTCTTGGTAAACCATCCTTCCACAAATGCAAACACAGGCTGAGAAAATATCTGTCATCAAAAAGAAACAAAAGATTTCGATGTTGGATACAATGTTCGAGTACAAGTATTATGTTCGGGAATTCGATGAATTCGTGTGACATGCCTGATATCCTCCCACCAGGTGAAGAACAATGCAGGCATTAGCAAAGTCAATGAGCCAGTAGGGCTCGTAAAACCCGAATCCGGTGAGGAGATTACCAGGTGTGTTGTTACCAAAGGCAGCATATCCGGAGCAACCACAACAGATGTAGAAGAAAGTTGTTACTAAGATTGCTATCACTGACGCCTTCTTCATGGTCTTGTTCTCAGCTGGAGGTGACTTCAAGGTGTCCTAAATTCGAACATTTTCATGGTCAAATTCCGGTTTTGGTCCCTCTACTTTGTATTAAAATGAAATGAAATCATACCTGTATTTCAAGGAGAATGATTGAATATGGATAGGCAAATGCAATGTCTCCAAGTGACTGAAATACCAACCATAGCTTATCAGCCACACTAGCAGCAGGCACGCCGGTTATGCTCCCCTTGATCGTCCCGTTTTCTGGGATCAAAAACTCAAGTCTATAACCTTGTTTTGAGGTAAAAAAACATTAAGTTTAAATAATCACAGATGAGGAAAATTAAAGACCAGTTTTCCCAGGTATACCTCTGACTTGTGCAAACCCAAGTCCAAGCCCTATGAAAGAGTAAGTAAAGGACATGACGGCGGCGCACACCGAAAGCCATGTCATGTTATGGAAATTTGGTATCTGAGACATCACAATTTGAACAGCTCCAAATCCAAGCATAAACGTTGTATATCCATATGAGCATGGAGCATTGTGTCCCTCTTTGTGGTAACAGTTTGATTTCTGAATTGCTCTGTATTGAACCAAAAAAATGAACATTAAGATATATAGGGAAAAGGGTTAGCAATTAATTAAAGAAAAGAAAACATTAACTTAAAGACAGTCGTAAAGATATGTTGTTTAGCATGTTTGGGCAGACATCGCTTCAGATATCGGTGTCGGGGATCGAAGAGTAAGCAACAAGTTATAGCTAAAGGATTCATCAAGTACCTCATACAGGTTGAAGTAGTAATTACATAAGCAACATCAAACCCATATAGACTCAGGTTCTGAAGGAAAACACACATCCATGTCCGGTTTCTACCTGGAAGTATTCGAACAAATTAGGTTTCGTAGGAGGCAAGGTACATAAGGGACAATGGAAACAAGACACTGATTTTAGAGATGACAGAGTGAAAATTTAGTTCGAAATTACCGAGATAAAGCCGAACAGCATCACTGTAAGATTTGTTTCGTGTTCCATTGTCGGACTGGTAAAAGTCAGAAAGAAGGGAGGACGAAATATAGGTGATAATAGCAAAGATAATCAATGCACCAGGCCCTGCTATCCTCCTAGCTGTGAAGTACTCCATGCCAAAGACAAGACTCCTGAGCCTATCACAGCAGTGATTATATGTGCCACACAACTCCACATGGTCCCTGATTGAGTCCCCATGAATACACATCGTAACCTTAAAGCATCGTCGAACCGAAGCCAAAAAAAACTAATACTAATCAAAAAGGCTTTAGTCCGCAAAACGGCCTTACCAGTTTTCGCAGGTTGTCTGCCATTGTCACAGGCGCCATTACCTAGTTCAAGGGAGCCTAGGACCATTGTAGACAAGTACTCCGACGAAAGTGACAGATTTCAATAAGAAAACTTATAGGCTGTGCATTAAAAAAAAGGGGTCTAAGATATCATTCGAGCGCTAATTTTCGGCGACAACGAAGACAGAAACAATAGCGACAGAAAAGAGGATGGCAGCGAGGCTACTTCATATAGAATTGAAATGGCAGAGTAAAGAAAAATGAATCTTACTGGATGCTAGTAGCAGATGTGATTATGTAAGCAACTGTAGTACCATACAAACTCTCCTGTGCCAGTACTACACACACTTTGTGCTTCGTCTCCCCTGCAATGCATCCCAGAGAATCAAAACGACAAATACTGAAGAACAGAAATTAGACTGAAGACTGCCGTTCAAAACAAACATAATATGTATATATATGATTAGTCATAGGTAGTTGATTCCCTATTTAAATCATCTTTCTTAATCCATATTCTTTGAATCCTTTTATCACCTTTTAGATATTGATTCGAATTCTAATGGATAATAGTTCAGTTTCAATGAAGATTAGGATGAGTTTAAATAAATATTTATTTATATTAAGATAAATATTAGAAAATAAAGATTTCTTGACGAATAAGTAACTGATTCTATAAATATCATTGGGAGTTTTGGTGAAATTAGTAAGAGTTAAAGATTGAATTATAGTATTCTATTTCTATAGTTTCATTTAAATAATATTTGTATTTAGAGACGAAATTAAGTAGGATGAGGCAATCGTCCCCCACTCCCGAAAAATTTTTCTTCTATTTTTGTCCCTCTATTTAAATTTTAAAAATTGTTTTTTTATAAATTTACTCCCCTACTTCTAAACATTTATGTTTTGCCTCCCCTTAACCCCAAATTCTGATTTCTTTCTATTCTACCATCTCTTAAAGTTGTATTTGTTTTAGAAACGTTAAATATTAACTCAATTCTAATTGTTAATTAAGTTAAATTTTATTGTAATTATAGGGTGAGTACTTGATAAGTTGAGTTAAAAAAATTAATTATTTGAGTTGATGAGTACTATTTTATGATTTAATATTTATTTAATTTTTTTTAGATTTGAATCGAGTTTATAAAATTTTGTCGAGTTTTTTCTATGAAAAATTTAACTGTAATTATTTATAATATTATAATATATATATATATATATTCTTTTACACATAAACAAAATTTATAATGTTATTTAATAAAAAATTATAGCTAAAATTCTAAAATATACTTATGATGTTTTTTAAGGAAAAAAACTTTTTACTAGGAGTACGAAGGAGTTAAAGAATTGATGGGAAGAAAAAATTTATCAAAACAATTATAATTGATCATACTAAATAAAATATAAAATTAAAAGTCAAAATTATAAGAGAATTTTTAAAAATAAATTAAAGTTATAAATATATTATATAGCGGTAGTGAAACTTACAATTTAATATTGATAAATTTTTCAAGTCGGGTTAAATTTTATTCATTTCTAAATATAATAATTGAAAAATACTTAATAATTAAGTTTATTTAATATTTATACTAAGTATGAAATCGCATATAATAAGTTTTGACTAATATTTGAGTCTATAAAATAAATTTAACGAATTATTTTGGGATACATTAAATTTTAAAATATATATATATAACAATATTGAACCATATTAAATTTATTTTTTATATATTTTTTGTTAACCTTGTTTTATTTATTTTTTTCACATTCAAATTTTGAGCCTATAAGAGTAATAAAAAAAATTCTAAGGCTTACCCAAATACACAAGGACTGCGTCCGTGTAGGATTTGGCTCTGTTGGGTCCGACTTCAGGGTCAGGGAACATGTAGCAGTCACATAGAAGGTAACTAGAAACAGTGGTGACAAGCGCAAAGCCAAGCATGCAGATTGGACCTGCAATCCATCCCAGATGAGCCATGCTCCACGCAAGGGACAAGACTCCGGCACCTATCACCCCGGTTATTATGTGTGCTGCTGCCGTCCATACACTCCCTTCACATCAAGTTCAAAATACATTCAAAAATTTAGAAATTTTAAATCGACTCGAAACCGAAATCAATCTAAAACCGACGTTAGACTGGTTTACAGAAGATAATCATGCACATGTACAACGATACGAAATATACATATCTCTTTCAAACTGCAACTACCAGTCAAAGCATATCTGCAGGTGCAATTCATCATGCTTAAGCAATGAACTAGACATATATGTATGTGTATACAGTCTTAACACAGAAAAGGGTCAGCAAATAAAGAATGAATATATATATATATATATGTTACCAGTTCTTTTGACAGATTCTGCTGATCCTTGAGCTGAGGAAGAACTTGTCAGTAACGGAGATCGGTTGTCGCCTCCAACTTCATGATCCATGCCTGATGTCTTTTTTATATGATTCAAGTTTGATACAAGGAAGAAAAGTTGAGATATGGCGGATGTTTCATAAGTTTTTTTCTGAGATCATACTTTTATTGATATCCATAAGCATGTTGAAGGTTTGGTAAGAATTTCAGCTAACCAGACTTATCAGCTACAGTGCCACATTCACATTAAAATGACACTTTGAATATTCTTATTAAAACGTTTTAAAGTTCAAAGATCGATACAAATTCGACCCGAGGGCATCGAATACGTATTAGTTTATGTGTTCTTCATGGTTCAAGTACTTGGGGGGTTTAGTTCAAATATTAGTGTTATTCTATCATTTTATATCTTTTAAACAAAAGCAAGCCTATTTTTCATATCCACAGAAAATAATGCATGAAATCTACAAAAGCTTGAATCTAGAATTATAGTTATAAAAAAAATTAAATTTTAGTTCAAATATTAGTGTTATTCTATTTTTCATATCTGTCTGTCAACAAAACTATTTACACCATCATGGCATGCTTTCTGGGACAAACTTGTTTGAAATCTCTATGGCCTCTGCCTCTCTACCTCTGCAACTTTAAAGGTTTCCAAATTCAATCCCCATGATTCATCTCTTTCACTCGTCATGTTTTCGGTATCTTGCTTTGACATGTAATATCGAAATGGTTAGATATAGCACAGCAATACTGAAACAATGGAAACCACCAAGGAGGAATCGAAATCAAAAGAAAGAAAGAATTGGAGTACAAAAGGAGGAAGAACTGACCAACTGCGGAAGGATCTTCATGTACGAAGAAACTTGCAGAGACTATCAGATAGCAAAGTATAAGCATTAGTCCTTTGAAGTAGTTAGATGTTCCCTCCTACACACGAGATGAAAGGGGGGAAAAAGTTAACTTCATCCATTACTCGAACTCGAGTATAAAGTTTTTGCAATGCCAACCTGCAGAAAAAAGGCTACAACAATAACGGTAATGAACAGAGTTGCTGTCTCGAAAATCTGGAAGTTTAAGTCCATTTCCTTTCCCATCACCAAACCAATAACGACACAAAAAGGTATCTGCAGATTCAAAAATAATACGAGTTTAGAGGACCAAGGAAAAAGAAATAACATATTAGCAACACTAGCATATAGAGGTTTCAGCTTCACTCCAAAGTCGAGTGTAAATTCTCTAGGACTTGTACACAGTTCATGCTTTAATATCATTACAATTAATGTAAAAACACTGAATCATGTCTTGGTGTAACGGCAACTGAAGAATAAAACCAAGTGTAAAACTAGTAAATCCCAAGATTCGGATGTATGACATAACGGAGTAGTGTCAATAGAAAACCGGGTGGATCCAATGTACAATACATACCCCAAACATAGAAATCTGAGTTGATGACCCAATCGCCACTCCCAGGGATATGTCCTGAAGATGGTTTTGTTAATTAGCAAAAATGTAAATGAATTTAAAAATGGAAGTTAAGAGAATCACTTACAAGCTTGTCTTTCATGGCAAACATGATAGCGCTTGCGTGCTCAGCAGCATTCCCAATTATAGGGAGCAAGATAACACTAATAAATGCAATTGGCATATCCCATGCCTCAGAAGCCCCCTAAGAAACAACCACCAGACGAGAAAGATCATAGAAAACCGATCAGCAAATACTCTCGAGAAGTATTTAAAAACATAAGGCAAATCAATTTTAAAAGCCTACTAAGTGCTGATTATACCCCCTCAAGTGGAAAAAAAGAGTAAACGCGGACCTCTAACCAACATTCAAATGATTTCATCACTGAGACTGGCTTGAATAGACATGACACTAGAGGATGCATATCATAAAATCAGTATTTTATGATTCTTTGAGTGACCTATGACCTTAAATGTTTTAACAAATCCGTCTCATTAACAAAGAAAGAGAAAAGATTAAAGAACAAATGTTACCTCGATGGTATCCACCAAATAGTCCGACAGGATAGATATCCAAGCAGTCATGATAGCAAGCCAAATTATTGATTCCCACTTGGAAATTTCTGGAGCTTCATCTTCACCATCATCATCATTCTCCCCATTGTGACTTCCTTCCTGATATTACACCATTTTCCACAACACTAAGCATTCTACACAAAATTCTTGGAGACAAACTAACAAGACAAAATAACCAACCTCGCCAACAGGGACATAGTTATCATTTTGACTTTTTAACTGGAAAACAAGATAGGCAGCATAAGCTAGAAGCATAACACAACTGCTAAATCTCGAAAGAGACAACTCCGACTTCCCAACTTGCCGTTCAGTGTGAGTGTAGTGGAGGACTGCTGGAAAGAGTTGGCCCATGACTGCCATGAGCAGCAGTCCTGAATCGACAACAGCTGTGGCCTGAAGGTAAGTTTACTTCAGTTTAAAGCGCTCGAATAAGGGGAAATAAAAGAAATAAGATCAGACAACATACTAATACTTTTACCTTGCTGAAGACTTGTTCTTTTCCATAATGTACAAGTCCACCGCAAAAGAATGCACATCCAAGAACAAGCAGCATATTTGACAAAATTGAGCCCAACAACGACAACTGAACGACCCGTGTCATTCCACTTTTCAGTGCATAAATTGAAATAATCAATTCGGTTGCATTCCCAAATGTAGCATTTAGAAGACCACCAACTATAATTCATTTCAACAGATGAAAGACCATTACTGACATGAAATTTAAAAATAGAGGTATTTTAAAAGGAACCTTGACAAGCAATTTAAAACCAACAAACTAGTTGCTTAATCAAGAGAAAAGAAAATTCAAAAGAATAAAGAACAGAAAAAACCTGTAGGTCCGGTGTAAAAAGACAGCTGCCTAAATTCGATCAAATGAAAAAGCATTGTTAGGCGGCAATATAACAGGTAATGGCACCAAAATACCAAGTTCAAATAAGAGCAAGAATCCTTACTCAGTAGCATAACCCAAACGCTCCGCCAAAGGTGTTATACCTAGTAAGCTTAGAAAGAAGACCCAGCTCTGCAATCCACCTCGCCATTTAAATAACTTATATCATAAGGAAAACCAAGCAAAAAAAAGAACATAAAAACTAAAACTCACATTACTAGTACTTAATTTATGAACCATGATTGCTAGAGGTCCGAAAGGCATGAGCAAGTTGAGTTTATTCGAGAAAACCACGGTCTTTATGCTCTTATAAACACCATTCTTTGTCATTTTATAACCACCAACAGGCAAACCAGAGAGCAGAACACGTTGATTTGAAAGAATAGGCCGTCTCTTTTGGGCATCCATTTCAGAGGAATAAAGGCATTCATCAACAAGATCATGCATTGCTCCATCTAGTGGTCCCATCTGCAACAATATGCACTAAAACATTAAAAATGAAGGCTCTAAATACAATAAAAAAGAATTAGCAACGTAAATCCATATTCATCAACCAAAGGAGCGGTTGAAGAACAAAGAGTGGAGTACGACAAAGCATTAAAAAATGAATAATAACGTACTTCAACGAGAGGTGTAACTCCAATTTTCCCCATGTAATTCATCTTATCCATCTTCATCCATCAAAAGAGCTATAAGTTCTCCACAAAAAGCATCACAAAACCATGCCCTTGGTTTTTAAATCCTCAAGGTCTAAACAACACAAGCACAAAACCAACATTAGAAAGCACGCTAAACACACAAAGAGGTTGCAACAAAGCAATAGACTCCCAAATCAAGATCCCATCTTTAAAGTTTATCACGTACTATAAATTTCATATTCAAAAAAATCAAACTTGATATTTTCATTTCCAAGCCTTATATGCATCTAACTGGAGCCTACATCATCAAGTCAATCCCAGGATTCGATTCCAAACAATCAAAAACATAGAAGAATAAAAGAGAGAAGACATAAATTGCATGAAATATAACGTTAATGTTAAAGAAACAATCACCCCAATAGAGAAAAATGCATGAAACGTAAATGGATCTAAGAAAAGATGGGACCTTTATGGCAAATTTTTGAAAAACCTGAAATGGGTATGAATAAAAATTCCTAGAAAATTAAGTAAAAGAAAGTTAATACTTTTCGACTTTTCGTTACCGAAGAAAAAAAAAAAGAGAATATCAGAGAATATCAGAGAAATAAAAGCGGATTGTTCTTTTGACAAGCGTTGGTGGGGATGATATATGTAGAAATTAGAATTACTGAATTAAGCTAATTGCTAGGTTCTCTGTCTCTTCGTTTTCTTCGTATAGTTTGAAATGCTCGTCTTTAGACTGTGTCTCGTCTTTCTTTGTTATTCTTCCATTGCTACCATAAATTTGAGGCTTCAAATTTAGGTCTAATTCTGGTTTTAGTCCTTATGCTATGCTGAAATTTAAGATTTTATTCGTTTACTTCATTTTATTACAGTTTAATCTTCTACTTTTCTATTATGGTAAATTATGTAAATCATCACTGAAATTTGTTTTCAAACTTATTTTGGTCACTGAAAATTCGAAACGTTCAATTTACTCACTGAAGTTTAAACATTGAACGTCTTTTGTTACTCATCCATTAACTTTTTAATGAAGCTCATTTATCGACGAATAAAGAATTTTTTCAAGATCAACAAGGTGGAAAGTTTCATCGACATGAGAGAAATAATATATCGAGAAACGAACTCTATTCGACAATAGAGAAAAGGGATCGACAAGTAAAAAAATTATAAGGTTTTTGATCGATTCATAATTTTTTTATTATTTTCGAACAAAAATGGAGGATAAAATCATGCTTAAGGGGTCAAGACAAAGTGAACCGTAAAATTAAAATCGAGCGACCATCATCTATGATTATTTGGGGTTTAAGAGTGACTAAAAATATTCAATATTTAAAGTTAAAGTTAAATCAGATTTTGATCTAACAAAAATTTTAAAATTTAAAAACGAAAATAGAATAGGATGAAAAAGATAGAAAATCAATAAAAGAAGGTGGGTAGAAAAATTTATTAGACATTGGGATCGACGGTATCTAATAAGTTCTATATACTATTGGATTTGAACCAACAACTCCCGCCGTATGAAAGCAATACTCTAACCACTAAGTTAAGTAGGTCATTTATTATCTTAAGGAACCATAAAGAGAAAGAAAAAAATTATCTTGACAAAAAATTATCTACATAATATTCATCTTTTTATTTATTAATCGATTAATTCAAATTAAATTTTATAAAAATATATTATGAGATGATATTTAATCAGTTTTTTCTATTTAAAATATTAAAATTTAAATTTATAATTTTATTTAAAAGTTATAGTGCTTTATTCTATTTTTAAGTTTAATTTTGGTCAATAATAATAATAATAATAATAATAGAAAAAGAAATTAAACTATAGATTTGGCCACTGTGATTGGCTTGACTTATAATACTATGGATAACGTGTATCAAGTTTATAGACTCGAATTTGACTTGAAAATATATATTTTAAACTCGAATTTAATCTGATTTGATATGATCTTATATTTAAAAAAATTGATTTAATTTAATTATAAAATTATATATTAAAATTTAAATTTAACTCAATTCAAAAACACCCTTAATAAAAACTCGACTCAATCACGAATTATATATATATATATATATATATATAATCTGACATTATTTTTTTTTGGATAAATGAAATCATTAATTTTTAAGCTTCCTTAAGATTAAAGGTAAACTACATAAATGTTATTTTGACTATGTTTCAATTATCTTTTGCATCCTTTAATTATCATAAGTTATAAATTGGTCCCACAATTTTAAAATTATAACAAATCAGTCTAATATCATTAAAAATTAATAGTTGATGACATGATAGTTAATATAAATTGATATATTTACATAATTAACCCTCAAGTTCTATACTTATTTTAATTTAACCTTAATTTTAAAAAATAGCTCATATAATTTTAATAATCTATCAATTTAATCATATTTTAGCTTAATTACAATAAGCACAAACAAAGTCGACGAAGCTGTCCATCGTGAATACTATATTTATAATGGCGATTAATCTAAACTTTGGACTTCATTTTGATCTGAATTACAATAAACTATAATTGTATTGTAAGAATATTTTTTGGTTATTTGGATTAATCTATTTTTTGGACATCATTTTTCCTTTTTTGATATTGAATTTTATTTCGATGTTAGTTATGAAAAGATTTTTTTAACAAGTTCTTATCTTTTATAAAAATGTATAATAAAATTATTCATTTCAAGTTAAGCTTTAAGCCGAGTTTGACGGGCTTCAATCCTAAGTCAAATCCTATAGTATTATTTTCGAGATGAGCCTTATAATATTATTTTTGAACGAAGCTTAAGCCTAAAATTTTGAGCTCATCTAACCCAATATAATTATTTCCAAGCTGAGTTAATCCTCACCACACTCTGACTCATCTCGACTCATTATCACCCTTATTTCCTCCACTGATTTCATAAATAAATAAATAAATGTTTACAAATAATAAAATCGTTTACCATTTATATTCTCACGTCCATTTTTGATAATTAGTCGATCGATTTTTGAGTCTAAGTTAAGTTTCTTAATTTCTGTTTGCTATATATATCACATACAAAAAATATGTATGTTTATTATAAATGATTATAAAAATCTATTTAAATTAGAATTAATTAATATCATAATAATACAAATAAATATACTTGTATTTCAATAATACTCAAACAATTAGACTCAACTCAAATTTTTTTAGTTCAACTCGACTAAAAATTTTTTTAGATAAAATTTAAAATATAAAATAAAATTTATTAACTCAATTAACAAGTTTTTTTTTTACTTAATCGAATAGTCACCCGTAAACATTCTTATTATTCGAACTTAAAAATAGGCCCAAGGCCCACTACAAAAAGGAAAACTTTATGAAAAAGCCCTAATCCCACAACACAAAGGTACCTAATCCAAAATCCCCAAAAGTATGAACTCCTTTGTGCAAGCAAAGTTGGTACACTTTCCGATTGTTCTTATGAATGGATTAGGTCAAATTGGTGAAGTAATTTGAATCTGTTTTCCGTGTGTTGTTGGACGGGGAATTTGTAGTTTAGTTAAACAGGTAAAGCAAAGAGGAAAACGGGAATCTGCCCCTTTCATTGCTTACCTTTTAAGCCATTCAAAAATTCCAATCTCCCAAACGTCAAAGTATTTTCAATCTCACGATTTTCTTTTTCTCTTCCAGATCCAAAACCCACCCTTTAAATCCCTTTCTTCGTCTTTATACATCACTAAAAATTCCCCAGAATTTTAAAAAAAAAAAACACCCAGAAAGTGTGTGTTCTTTTCTCTTGTTTAGATAGATTCAAGATGTGTTGCGGGAGAATATGCATGCTCTGCACTTGCTTGATTCTAGTGGTGATAGCGATCGGGTTGCTGTTTGGTTTCGGGGTTTTCAAGAACGGATTCGACAAGATCAAAGATACGGTTCATGAGGATTACTGTGACCCCAAAGTCTCTTCTTGTGGAAGGCCTTTTCTGGGTTATGCAGCTCCTCCTCCGTTCTAAATCCCCACCACCACCGCCACCCAGTTCTTTCTTTTGTTTTTTGTTTTTGTTTTTGTTGTGATTAGAAATAATTTGGATTTCTTTGTTGGTATTTTATCAAATTCAATTCTGATGTTATTCGTTTGTTTGTTCATATTGTTGATTAATGGGTTAGCAGGTGATGTTTGTTTAGAGGTCAAATTCTGATTTTGGTGTCTCTGATGTGATCTATTTTTGGATTTAGTCCTCTCCTTCGATTTGAATTGTTGAATTGGGTATAATTTGAAATTTTACATGCTCCAAATAGTTTAATCATTAGGGTAAACTATGGTCACCTTACGGAGTTAGTATTGATCTAACCACAATGTTTTAAAAAAATTAAATACACCGGTAAATTATTAATTTGGTATTAAAATAGCCATTGACCGTTAAAAATAAACGGATTGGTGACGTGGCCGTTAAAATTAAAATAGAATAATTACACATTTAGTCTCTGTTGTTCATACATTTTTTTAATTTAATCATAATTTTATTATAATAAAATAAAATAATTATTTATTTAGGTGATAACACGTGTTGCCATAGTTAATATTTTATTTTATTATAATAAAATTAAGATTAAATTATAAAAATGTATGAATAACAAGGATTAAATATGTAATTATTCCATTTTATATTTAACTGCCACGTTATCAGTCCGTTACATCTTTAACGACAGATGACTATTTTAATACCAAATCAATAGTTTACCGGTGTATTTGATTCTTTTTAAAGCATTGTGGTCAGATCGATACTAAACTCATAGTATGATGACTATATGTGTAATTTACCCTAATCATTAATAATAATTCAGATAATTAATACTATTAATTATTTCTTTTAAGTTTTAAATGTAAAAATTAAGTTATGTCACATTTAAATCAAATAGTCTAAATATTTTTAAACCAATCTCGACCATATTATCAACTATCAAGGTTGTTGGACATTTTTAAACCTAATGATTAATATTTTCTACCGGCCATGCATGGCTCGGACAATTACTGTCTATCGTAAAGTGTCGACGGAACCTCTTCGCGTTGGCCATTACTCGATCACGATTAAGGGTGATAATGAGCCTGTTTGGTTCGCAAGCTACTCAGGTTCGGCTCGATAAAAAATTGGTAAAAGTTCGATTCGAATAAACTTAACTCTATTGCGTCTGTCCAAAACCTCACTAGTTTTACTGAAGCAACAATAATAGTAATAATCAATAAGATTCTATAATCAATTGTTAAGAAATAATTATAACGTTTTAACAATTATAACTTATCTTTTTTAATAGCGTTTTTAAATTTTTCAATAAATTTCGAGATTAACATCATATAACGTAGTTTATCAAAATTTAGGACCCTTCTGAAATTCAGAGGCCCTGTACAATCGCTCCTATTAACAATCGCTCCTATTCATAGGTTAGGACCCTTCTGAATTTCAGAAGGCCCTGTACAAAGTTTATTGAATTTTGAGAGCTGACTGTGGTGCTGAGTTTATATGCTGATAGGTTAGAACTTGTTTGGTTTATGGCAGACAAATGTGCCATTACAGCAGCAGCAACTTCTTTATCATGGGAGAGAAATGCAGAACTCTGAGAAATTGAGTGCTTCGGGTGTTAAGGATGATGATTTAATTATGATGGTCTCCGGTGTTGGTTCTAGGTAATTTATGCATTGGTTACTCATTTGCTTTTGTTTGAATCTTTTGAAATGTCACAACTGGATTTTAAAGGGTTCTTGATATCTATACAGAATTGATCTCGATGTCTATTCTGAGATTTTAGCGCTGTTTTTCTATAGTTTTTTGTTGATTGATAAGAACATAATCATTTGCAGAGCATCTACTAATGTTTTGAGCTTCAACCCCGATGGATCTGCTGTGAACCCTGGAGCTTTGCAGCAAAATATTCGAAGCAATTCCAATCTAATTGGACAAATATTTCAGGTTGACCCTGAACTTGCACAAGCTATTCTTGGGAATGATCTCAACAAACTGCAGGACATCCTACGAATACGTCATCAGCAACGATCAGAATTACGACAAAAAGAGGAGGAGGAACTTGTGAGTAGTTTGTCCTAGTTGTCTGTTCCTGTAGGTGGTTTTGTCTGAATGGCCAAATTTACACCTACTTTTTTCATGTATTGCTTTATTATATCACGATTTGATTATTAAGAATCTATTAGTTCTAAAAGAGCTTACTTAATCATATTTATAATAATATTACATTTACCGATCATCTCTGTGATTGATGCTTATGTATTTGATTTTGTGCCATAGGCTCGGCTGATCCTTTTGATGTTGAAGCACAAAGGAAAATTGAAGTTGCCATCAGGCAGGTTAGTTTTCTCAAGCATTTTACTGATCTAACTTAGTTGGAACCTATTTGCATTTGAAATGTGTCGAACATTAATTTATGGTTTGACCAAGGTTGTTTTATCTTCATGTGTGTCCCTTATTTTTCTGGTCAATATGATCTTCGGGCGTTTACAATATTGTGTTACAGAAAGGGATTGATGAGAACTGGGATGCTGCCTTGAAACATAATCCTGAAGGTTTTGCAAGGGTGGTATGTAGGCTTGTCATACTAAATTTATCATTTTATATTTTATCTTCAGGCATTTGTTGATAGTGGTGCACAGTCGACTATAATGTCAAAAAGCTGTGCTGAGCGTTGTGGGTATGTGCTGTAATCTTCTTCCTTTTTTGTCTTCTATGTAACTCAGACTTGGGTGTTTGCTGGATATGGTGTAACGACCCGGGTTCTCGGTTTAGTGTGTCGGGTTACCCCGAGAGTGTGGGCCCTTGTTGATGGGCTTTTGGGGGCCTTGTTGGGCCTAAGGGTTGTTGTTGGGCTTGAGTTTAAATTAAGGTTTGGGGTAGAATGGTAAAAAGCTAAATGAGATGTTGGAAAGAGAGGAGAGGGGTTTAATTTTCTGCATCTTTTGCAGAAACATGATCTCACCTCTTCACTCCTTTCTTTATCTTTTCTCTACCCATTTTCTTCCCCAAACACCATCATCAAAGGTTGGTTTTTGATAGTCAAGCTTGCAGAATCCCGTTTTAAGGTAAGAGAAGTTTTTGTTCAGCTTCATGTGATCTTTCTAACAAGGTAAGTTTGGTTTGAAGTGGTGGAGGTAAGGTTTTAGAGGGGTTTTTTGAGGATGAACGGGATTGGTTTTGTAGGAGAGTTTTAGGATGTTTTTAAGGTTGTTTTAGCTTCCTTAAATCATCTAGATAGAGTGGTAATGGTTTGGTTATCTTCTTTGTAGTTGGAGAGCAAGGAGAGCCTTCAAGAAGCTTAGGAAAGAAGAAAGCTTAAATGGGAAGAAAAAGTTCGTTTTTGTTGTTTGCCTGCAAGAGGTTGGTACTCCCAACTTGTTCTTACATTATACATGTCATGGTAGATTGCATAGCATATAGATTCATGTATGTATGCTTGATTTTGTTTGGGTTGAGCTTGGTATGCTTCAATGGTAAAAATGGTATTAGTGAGTTAAATGGCTGAAAATTTGTGTTAAGACGTCCTAAACATCTCTAAGAACTGATAGGAACACTTTAGAATCACATAGATTAATGCTGGGGAAGAACCCTTAGAAATTTCTAAGTGCAGACCTGTTTTTCGTGCAGGGGTATTGATACTCGGGCTATCGGTATCGATACCCATAAATGGATTTTGGCTTTGTGGACATGGGTATCGAACCATGGTTCGATACCGGGACCTCCAGTGGCATAATGACATCGATGCCAGTATCGATGCTGGAGGGTTCCCTTTTGTTGACTTTGAAAATGGTCAAGGGGTATCGATACTGGTATCGATACCCATGGTTCGATGCCTTCTTTGGGTAGGTATCGAGGCAGGTGGTTCGATACCCTACATAAGGGTATCGATACCCCTGCAAGAACTTAACAAGATAAGCTTCGTTTGAGGTTCGAAAAGAGAATTAAATGTTGTAATGAATCTTATAATCAATGCAATGAATTATAAACATGAATTTGATGATATTAACCTCGAAAGTCTAAGTTATGTTAAGCCTTGATATATCTTGTTGTGCTAAGATCCTAGGTGGATCGTTTGTGTGGTTTGAGTCCTTGTGTGATGGAAATCCGGATATCTATAAGTGTTGCAACACGTCGAAGGCCATCCGATGTAACATGCCGGATGATGTTTGAAGACTTTTATTCCGAGTGTTAGGCGGCCTTACTCGAAGATGTTCGATGTAACATTCCGAGCATGGGGTTGGTTGGGCGGCCTCCACCCCTTTCCGAACGTTGGGCGGCCTCGTTCGAAGATGTTCGATGTAACATTCCGGGCATAGGATTTGAGGGCGGCCTCAATCCTGAGTGTAGGATCTCGATGTTGTGTGGACGCGGGCCTCACTCTTGTGTGTTATTTTGCGATATGATATGCATAATGTTAGCCGAGTTCGGTGTATCCACTGAGCTTTCGTAGCTCAGCGTTCAAAATATGTTTTCGTGCGTAGGTTAGGTGAAGCCGGTTCGTGGAGCACCATCAAGGTTCGGATTTCAGCATCGACCGTGTTGTCAGAGTACATGTATTAGATTTAGTGGGCTTGTACTATGTCGAACCCTATGTAATGTAACTCTGTTTATTTTAATTTGGGTCGAATGTTTTTAATGGTTTGTAATATTTTGGAGCTCCGTTTACTTTATACTATTTGGGCTTGTGTTTTTAATTTAAATGGATTTTATGAAATCGTCTTTGGACTTGTAATTGATTTTATTTGATGGGCTTTGAAAAGAAATTTTGGAATACAGGTTTGGGTCGGAGGCCCAATGTGACATCCGGGTCGGGTGTTACATATGGTTAGATTTCTAAATTTTTACATGTATTTGGAGACCCTTAGAGGTCATATCCCCATAGCCACGCTTTGGACGTAAGTGTCGAACACAGGTGCTTCCAGAAAAACAAAGAGTTCGAGTGACATAGTTGACATCATTGTCTATATTGAAAATGGTTAACGTTCACTTAATGTTTCCCTCTCTGTTCTTTAATCTATACGTGTCTTTTCATACGACTTTAAAAAACATGGTGTTCATCTTGCTCAGCTGGTGTTGACCACTCCAGATTGCTGAGGCTTTTAGATCAAAGATATAAAGGGGTTGCTCATGGGGTTGGCCAGTCAGAAATTCTGGGACGCATACATGTTGCTCCCATCAAGGTAGGATGCGCTAACACTGTTAAATATTCTTTCATTCTTTTTGGTTGCTTTTATGAAATTCATCTGTTAAGTGGTATTTATCCAATGTGTTTCAAAACAGACGTAACATACTTATAATTGATGATATGAATGCATCCAACTTCTTTGTTTCTTCATGTTTATCATAGATTGGAAATATATTTTATCCGTGCTCCTTCGTGGTTTTGGACTCACCAAATATGGAGTTTCTCTTTGGATTGGATATGCTACGCAAACACCAGGTACCTTAAGCTCTACTTAATATCCTTACATATTCATCCATTTTAGTTCTTAAATTTCTTAAGTTCGGATGATTCTGACTCGTGCAATTTGAACAGTGTATTATTGATTTGAAGGAGAATGTTCTTAGAGTTGGAGGAGGAGAAGCTTCTGTACCATTTTTGCCAGGTTGGTGACTTTAACCGGTTACCATGTGGTCATTGATGTCCATCTTTTTTCAGGACTTTGTTCTACTAAATTTCTTTTCTTGTAATGGAAGTTAACAAAATATTTACTCTTCTCAGAAAAGGACATTCTGTCGCATTACCTCGACAAAGAAAGGAATTTGAAGCAAGCGTCCAATTCAGGAGCTGCTGTAAGTCCTTCCTCTATGCGCTTTCTAGATCTCTGCTACCTTGAAATTATGTCTCATGAAAGATTTACTTGGCTCTCACAAATTCTCATGAAAGATTTTGTGGCTTCAATAGCCGCTATGGTGATTCATTTGAGCTTTTATGGACTGATCTTTTGTGATTCTTCAGACGACAACCGGAACCACAAAGAAGAATGCTAATGTGCAATCTAGAGGTCAAACTTCTGGTTAGTAATTGGCATATGACTCATGTTTTCCGTGCATGCTTGTTGTTTTTATTCCAGAAATTCATCCTAGTTGATTGGTTAACTGGTGTACACACACACTCGATATACATATACGAATACACGAGGAGCCACGGAAACCCTCTGCAACTGATTCTTCTTCCCATTCCGACATTGTTTCTTTCTTTGTTCCCAGGGGGCGCATATGCTGATGTAACACGGGTATGTCTTACCTTGTTGGCTGAATATTTTTCTCTACGTGTTCCAAGTCAACCCGCTGTAGTAAAATTTAGAATTATTTCATTTTCTTCAGAGACCTGATTTTGAAGGTAAAGTATCAAAGCTTGTTGAGCTGGATTTTGCAAGAGAAATGGTGGTAGAAGCTCTACAATTATGTGATGGCAATGAAGAGCAGGCTGCTGGGATTCTCTTTGGAGGTTAAACATGATCTTCCACTTCTCATTCTTTGAAATAACATTGATTTTCAGTTAAATAAACACATTCTAAATTCTCTAGTTGCTATGCATTTTTATTGGAGTTGTTAATACATAATATTGCAAGTCTAAAAAATGAAATTACTCTGTAAAGAATACATGTTGATCTATCATATTCTTCATTCAAGGGTTCATTGTAGAGAAGTCTTAAAAATCCATTACTCAAAGAACAAAATCTCAAACATATTCGAAATAAATAACCAAGATCAAAACCTTTCTGCCAATCTAGCAGTAACCTGTCGAAGTTTTGAATAAACTTTACCAGCAGGGGAACCTAAAATGAGGCTGCAAAGAGAATCCCTAGCAATCTTGATGTTGGCAAAAGATCCAAGGATATGAATCTTGGTATCAGCAATGACAATCCTTGTCTTCGTAGCATTCTCGATCGCAAACTTCGTTTTACCACCTTTACCGGACAATCTTCCTATGGCACGAGACAAGTGTTCTCCTCTAAGTGTTTTGACATCCTTGATTTCAAAGGATTCAACATACAGCTCATCCAATCTCAAAAGAGCAATGGCATCAGGAACATCAAAACCCAACATGAAAGCCTGGACAAAGTCAGCACACTTCTGTAGGTTACTAATGTCGGGCGTCTCGGGTCTGGTTTTCAGTTCAACTTTACGAGCTTTGAGATTCATACAGATGTCGACCTTCATCTGTTCGTAAATAGGAGTATAGATATCCATCCAGTATTTCTTGAGAGGTGAATACCTATGAGGCGGAACCGAAACCTTTCGGAATTGGACTCGACCATCGGACATCTCATGCGCCTTAAGAGGCTCGAATTGCGGCTTCGGGGGCAATGCTTTCGATTCAGAAGGAACTGTTTCAATCTCCATGGTGGCAGTTGCTTCGGTAGACATGTTTATGTTATTACGACAGAATCTCGTCGGAATCTGTATAAGAAAAAAATACAAACATTCCCCTAAGAAGTATTATAGTAATGAAAACATTATTAAATCTAAAAGAACAAAGCTAATGTCATAAATCATACTATTACTTTTATCAAATTCTTCATCTCTAAACAATATATTCATACAAACAAAAACTTCAATACCCAGAAGCAGGGTTTCAAAAAACTGCCCGCGACCGCTATAGCGGACGCTATTGTATCGCCGCCGGCCGAAACTGTTATCGGCGAAAACAACGGTGGGACGCGGAATCACACTAGTAGCGGTGGATTCCTGTCGCAATTTAACGGGTAGCGGTAAATAACGGTAGTAACAGGACTATCCCTGTTTTCTCCCGTTACTGTAAAATCTAAAAAAAAAATCCATTGGCGGGCGATAAGGGTGAGCGTGAGAGTGTAAAGGGAGGTAATTTGGTTATACTTACAGGGAGAGGATTGGTCTACGTTGAGGTGATTGACGGCGCGCCGACGAGAAGAGGTGAAATCGCGCAGCTCTAGATGCTGGTCTGATGACGACGGCGTGAAACCAACCTTTTAGGGTTTGCAAGCCAAAGAGAAAACGAAGAATAAAGAAGGATTTATGTTCTGTTATTAATGAGTAATTTATATTTCAAATCACTAAACTTAACATCCACTTTCATTTACATCACAAACCTTCAATTTAATTAAATTATATCATTTAATTTTTATTATTAATAAACTAAATTATTTATACTAACACAATTAAATAATTTAAAAAAACATAAATTAATACTATTATTTAATATATTTTTCATATATCACTATTAAATAATGTTTAATTGACAATTTTAATAATTTTATGTAAAAAATTTTTATTTCGTTTAAATAAATTTAAAAGAAAAATAATAAAATTTCTTATAATTTTTAAAAAAAATTAAATTACTAATTAAATATCATTTATCAATGATATATAAAAAATATATTAAATAAAAATATCAATTTCAATTTTTTTCATTATAAATATTTAATGATACTAATATAAGTGACTTATTTATAAATAATGAAAGTTGAATGATATAATTTGATTACATTAAAGGTTTATGATGTAAATAAAAATGAATGCTAAGTTTAGTGATGTAAAATGTAAATTACTCGTTATTAATATTGTAATATTATTTTATTATCATTAAAAAATCTTTAGGTTATGAGAATCCAATTAGAAAAAATATTAACATGTCAGTGGTTATAATAATACCTGTTTTAAAGTATATTTTTAATAATTAAATATTAAAAATATTTATTATGTGCTTGAATCATAATCTTCAGAAATAATAATTATTCTTTAACCACTAAACTAAGATAGTTCGTACAAAAATTTAAAGATTTTCAAATAGATTAATTTTTATTTTAGCTATGCCACTTTTTTATCTTTATCATTTTAATCTTTGGATATTTTTTAGTTTAAAATATGAACTTTATTTTTCTAATACAGTCTTTTAATTTTAATAATTTAAGTTCATGTGTCGAAAAACACTTTAAAAATTATTTAAAATATTTTTTTATGATTATAATTATAATTATTATGTTTACAGTAAGTGTTGAAAAATACTAACTAAAAAATACTAACTAAAAATATTCAAACTTTTATAGTTGTAATAGTTTTTATTATGTCCGCAATTACGATAACCATGATAAAATTACAACCAAAATTTTAAATCTCTCATCCTCACAAATCTTAATCTTGTGAAGTTTATGAAACTAAATTGGCAATAAATCTTTAGCTTAAAAATAACATAAAGACACTTTCTCTTTCTAAGAGCTAAAGTACAACCCATCTATTTATCTATATAAAATCTTTGTTTGACATTAAAATTACAGATTAATTAACAAATCAAGATTTTAAATAAATGTTCGCAACTGTGATCATGATCGGTATATAACTGTATCGTCGTCATCTGAAATCGATATCGTCAAAAATTATCTTAAAAATTAGATTCACACCACAAATAATTAATTATAATTGTAATTTAATAAATATCATTCGATTATAACAATAACAAATCATTATTCTTGTTATTGTTTTGTTCACAATCAACAAAGAAAAAAATACCTACATTTTTCTTTCCGGTTCGGTCATTTTCTTACTCCTACGACTGATCATTACCCTTTTGATTCTTCACTTATTGGACAAATGATCCGGTTCGATTATAACGATAACTACAATTTATTTCTTCACTCATGTTATCGATTTTTTTAAAATGGAGGGATGGTAAATTATTTTCGAAGAACAAATATTCGCTTAAAAATGATTATTGAATCATCTAAATCTACTTCTAATTTTCAGTGTAATATTGTATTTGTAAATATAAGAATGATCTTTCGAATTTTATTTTTTGTTCCCATATCATTTTTAATATTATTTTTAAACCCTTTAAGATGATTTATACAATTATACGTATATTATTTTATAGAGATGTTTTCTTACTAGAACGTGAAAATTAAAAAACAAATGAAAAATTATCCTTTAACATCTCATAAAATTTACTCAAACATACCTATCAACCCTTATTTTTTTCTTATTTTTTTTATACAAAAAGCATGGATAGACATTTTTTAACGCTATTTTTATATCTTGGGTTAATTATCGCGGAAGTCACGTTTGTTTGTCCTCAGTATAAATTTAGTTACCGATTTTGAAAATCGACCAATATAGTCACATACGTTTTCGGACTGTAAACTTATGGTGACTGAGACGTTTGTTGCCGTTAAACTTTAACGGGAAGCTGACTTGTCATAATAAAAAAATGATAAACTACTTAAATAGTCCCTAAATTATTTTTTCATTTTTGTTTCATCTTTAATTTAACCCCCAAAATTTTAAAACTTTACATTTTCACCATCTTCTCAAACAAACCCACTTTCTCTAAATATCGTCATTCTCAACAAAAATTTCTACACTTTCTCATTTTAGATAACTCTCATTGAACAATTTATTTTATCAAAATTACTAACTTTTTTAGACATTTCTTTTGTTCTCGGTTAGTGCTCAGTTGCCTGGATTGGGATCCTCATACTATGTAACACAATAATTTCTACGGTGACACTTGATCTGAATTCAATAAAACAAAAACCGCTCCATTCCAATCCTTCACTGATGTTAGTCTTCTCTTCCTCCATGGATTTGGTTCCATCAAGAGTGCAAGAGTTGCCATGATCTTGGAAGTGGAGGAGCCAATCCTGAGATCTCTCGCCAGGTTGGAGGCTTTGCATCCAAATCTAGCACAAAAAAATCATTAAGCAAGCCCTGCTTTTCACAGCACATGCACTAAAGTTACACTTTGAAGGTTCAACAACTCCTTCAATAGTAAGCTCTCTTCATACAGCTGCTTTAAGAGTGGTCAATTCTTTTATCAGCCTACTCCACTAAGTCTTTGTGCATCAGAGATTGTCTCAAAAACTCGCATAGTTTCACAACCCCATATATTTTGACAGACCATCCGCCAAAGATCTTCAGTTTTTGTCAAGTTATTTAACCGTTTACAGACAGAACCAACAAATGCAATGTCTCTTGGAGTTAGTCGTGAAAGTATCTTGAAAGATAATACAATTTCTCACAAAACCCATGACAGATTTATCGGTCCCAACCTCTATAGGCTGAAAAGATGAATAACTAGAATTAGAACGATTGAATGACTTCATAGATTGCTTTATTAAAGATTCAGACACTGGACCTAAATTAATGTTCACTTTCTAAACCATATATAGGAGTAAGACGCAGTTTGTTCATCAAAGGAGTCTATCCTTTTAAAGTTCAACAACTTTTCTTGAAATTAATGCCCTCTTCAAGGCATCTCCGCATCTCTAGAACTACAGAATAATCTACTAAAGAATATCGTCTTTTTGCAAATGACCCTCTATACCGTAAGAAATGGCTGAAAAAAAATCACACAAATATTGTGGAATAAAAAGAAAGTAGTAGAACTTTTTTTGGGAAGGATAATAGTTAGAGAAAAGGGGTTTGTTTAAGAAGATGGTGAAAATATAAAGTTTTAAAATTTTGGGGGTTAAATTAAAGATGAAACAAAAGTGAAAGAATAATTTAGGGACTATTTAAGTAGTTTATCACTTTTTTATAACAACAGATCAGCTTCCCGTTAAAGTTTAACGACAATAAACGTCTCAATGACCATAAGTTTACAGCCCGAAAACGAAATTGATGACTAAATTTGTACTGAGAGGAAACAAACGTGACCTCCACGGTAATTAACCGTTATATCTTTTAGGATATCTTATATGTACCAATTTTTACATCATTTCAAAGAGACGTTTTCTTGTTATGACATGAAAGTTAAAAAAAATATCCCCGGCATTCAACAAAATCCACTCAAACATATAGATTATTAATATGAAGTATTAGTTATGGATGATTGAATTTATTATTATTATTATTTTTTCAAAATAAAATTTTTTGTCTTTCTGACACATATTTTTATGTTCTTGTTACGTGTTTTTTGTTTTTTGATTTGTTTCATTTGTCCTTGTCGTATGATTCAACATACCCTAGTCATGGGTAGCGAAGTATTCTGTCTTATAGTTTGGATCGCTCACCACTCCTTATTTACACGTTATGCGTCTCGATTGGATAAGAAGATTCATGAAGCTTCTGAATTTTAATAGTATGCTTATCTCTATAGAAAATATTTTATTTTTCTTTATTTTTGGGTTTGAAAATATTTTTGATTAATTTAATCTCATTATTTTTCTTCCTAGATCAATTATAATTATAATATTTTTATGAATTTAAGAAAAGTTCAGTAACTATTATAAATCCAATTTCTGCTTCCAGGAGTAGGAAGTCTTTTTTACTGTTATTAAAATGATGCTAGAGCGAAAATTCTGAAAAATAAAAATATAAGAATATCATTATATAACATTTTATTTTTCTGTACAGGACTTTTAGGTATACAGAGTCATAATTCTTTTTATGTTTTTGGATAAAATGAAATTTTCACTTATATAAAAAAATTTGAAATACTTTCGATTTGAAAAAAATCTTGTTAAAAAAATTATAAGCCCAAAAATAAATTAAAGCCCAATAAAAAGTTTCCCGTTACACCATGACCACTGACCAGGTCAAATGCTAAAATAGGATTTGACTAAAATATCCTTATATTAACTCGAAACTTAAATTTGCCGCGTAAAATCCTCAACAGCAATAAATAAGAGAGATTATACCGATATCTTCTTCCTCACTGTTTTTGAAAAAGTCATTCGCTAAGAAATATCATCTCTTTTTTTCTTTCGATTCCTATGCCAAGATTTTCAAGAAAATCCCCAAGAACCATTAAGGAGACCTTTCAATTCGTCTTGGCCGAATCTAAAGGTTTGTTATTTCTATATTCTGGAATTTGTTTTTAACTTTGAAGAAAATCATCCGGTCTTACGTTTTTTTTATGGATTGATTTCTTGTTCTTATGGGAATATGTTTTTAACTTTCAAGAAAATCATCCAGTCTTATGTTTCTTTGATGGATCGATTCCTATGCCAAGATGTTCAAGAAAATACCCAAGAACCATTAGATATTTGGAGACCTTTCAATTCGTCCCGGCCGAATCTAAAGTTTTGTTATTTCTCTATTCTGGAATTTGTTTTTAACTTACAAGAAAATCATCCGGTATTATGTTTCTTTGATTGATTGATTTCTTGTTCTTAATCCTCATATGTTATTTTTTTCGTTGTTTGCATATAATTTTGATATTCAATTTGTATTATTCTAGGTTTACAGAATCTAAAAAAGGACGTGATCTATCTTTGGATCGTCTTCAATTCAAATATATGTTTCTTCACCCACAGTTGGTATTCACCCAAAGAATTAGGGAGAGTTGGAGACTTTTGACTTTTGGCCGAATCTAAAAAGGTTTTATTTCTTCTATACTCTGTTTATAATTTTAAAGTAAATCATCCTGTCTTATGTTCCTTTGATCGATTTGTTTTGTTTTAAGTTATTATATGTTATTTTTTTGGTGTTTGCATATAAATTTGATATTTAAGTTATGTAAGAGCTGACAAGTTTGTACAGATGTGCATAAGCTCATTTTCGTTCCTAATATTTGATAGTTAATGACATACTTGAAAGTGTCAGGTAGTGTTGTTCTTGGCTCTTAATAACTGGATCATACTGGATGCTCGCCCAGCTTTGCTTCTTTTTTCTCTCTCTCTCGATTTGACGTTGATAATTCTTTTGCAAAAGAACTCACAAATTATTTCCCTAGCTTTTAAAAAATAATTACTGACTTAATAAAGTTGGATAAGTTTTGATGGGTGTGTAGACAAAGCCACAATGGTGGTTATAGCTTACGAAGTATTTTTTATTCAAAAAAAGAATATCCTACTTAAAATTTTTCTTTTTTTAAGATATAAGCATAGTGGGATTCTCTTGAATAGAGATGAAAGTGATGAAGTAAATGAGGTATTTATGATTGTTCTCAGCCTCAATGTGTTCCTGGTGCAGTATATTTGCTATGCCGAACATTGATTGAATTTTGATAGAATGAATATAACACTTTATACTTTCTGATTCATTCTCTATTCTTACAAGTCCAGTTCATAATCGAGGAATATGAAATATGTTTTCCTAGAACCAAAATAACATTGTTTCAATAGAATGAAGTTTTTGGGCCCATGTATCAAAGGTTATTTAGTTATAAATCACCACTTGAAGCGTTCTGCTTGGTGTATTAGAATTGTCTGATAGGTGACAACTTATTTGTTGTGCCTTTTTTACAATATCTTGAGAATGATGTTCGAGTAATTTTAGGGTTGGATTATTTTTCAGTATCTAAGGTACTTATGAACGTTTTCAGCCTCAATGCTTTTCTAGTATTGCGTATTAGTTTGTGTTGTGTTGAGCATTATAAGGGTCGTTTGACTGATTGAATATATCGTTTCTTATTTTCTAATTCATCCTCTCTAGTCTGCTCTTATAACTCCAATTTGACATCTCTAATTTTATCGTTATATCGTCATCAATTCAAGATATTTATCCTGGAAGTCTACTTTTCTTATTCACCATTTGTCTTTGTTGAACGAACTTGGGAGTCTATTCAATTTATATCAGCCGAATCTAAATGGTTTTTTTCTTGGGTTAATTATTGCGGAAATTACTTATGTTTGAACGCAGTATAAAGTTAGTCATCCATTTTAAAAATCAATCAGTAAAGTTACATACGTTTTCGAGGTGTAAACAATTGGTCACTTTGATGTTAAAGACCGTTAATGAGTAACGGAAAAATGACCTGGTGAATTCAAAAATAATTTTTTTTCACGTTTGATCCACGTGGTCTGGTTACGTGGCTCCCCTAATTATATACGCATAACGAAAAGATGACCTGGTGAATTAAAAAAACAAATGTTGGTTATGTGTATATAATTAG
This sequence comes from Abelmoschus esculentus, assembly GCA_035048815.1. NCBI lineage: Eukaryota > Viridiplantae > Streptophyta > Magnoliopsida > Malvales > Malvaceae > Abelmoschus > Abelmoschus esculentus. Next base: position 12,452,682 of record JAUCBN010000009.1, read on the forward strand.
GGGAGCCATGTAATTAGCCTACATGGATCAAACATAGAAAAAAATTATTTTTGAATTCATCAGGTCGTTTTTCCTTACCTATTAACGGTCTCTAACGTCGGAGAGACCAAATGTTTACACCCCGAAAATGTATGTGACTTTAATGATTGATTTTTAAAATAGGTGACTAACTTTGTACTGCGCTCAAACATAAGTGACTTCCGCAGTAATTAACCCTTTTTTATTTTCTAAACCTTGTTTATAACTTTGAAGAAAAGCATTTTATCTGATGTTACTTTGATCGATTTCTTACGTTTTTAGTCATTATGTATTATTTTTGTGGTGTTTGCGTACATTTGTATTGTTCTAGGTTGGCCAAATCTAAAATAGAGAACGAGGTATACTGTTGCAATGCTTACAACTTTGAGGGTGAAATTCTGAGTCGTCTTCATCTGAAAATTATTTTTCAGCTTTTAGTAGTCTTTTTCAGGCTGAGAAAGAGACATTGCAGCAAGATAATATATGATTCACGCATACACTCAATTAAAATACAATGTTTTTCTTCTGTTTCTATGACTTACCATTTTTAGACTTAAAATAGACATAGCAGAAAGATATACTTCCAAATGACAAAGGTATTAAATTTTACTTCTTGTTGTATATGTAAGTGGTTCATAATATTGAGTTTTGCATTGATATAATTCATTTAGCTGTTAGATTGACTTGAACACATAATTTTATTATTCATTTTGGTTGCAGGAACATTTCCAAGTGTTGCATTACGAACAAACGTATTATAATTAATTTCAAGTTCATGCTATTGTTTTTTCTGTTTATTTTGATTAATTTGTTGTATAGTTTTCATATCAATTATTGTTTAATCATTTCTTAAAGGACTTTTCAGTTTGTCGATTATTGTTTTTTCTGTTTCTTAAAGGACCTTTTTATTTATTGTATTCATAGTTTCATTAGAAGTTCTATAGATAGAAGAATACTTTGAACTCATTAGGTTCCACCTTGGGTCTCCAGCCTTCATAGTTAGATCGTGTTTTTTCTTGAAAATTTCATATTCTTATTCATTGTCCGTATTTTCGAAGAAATTTGGGAGACCCTTCAACTTGTCCTAGCGGAATCTAAAAGTTTTTTTCTTCTAGATTGTGTTTATAACTTTGAAGAGAAAATATCTGATCCTATGTTGCTTTGATCGATTTCTTGTGTTTTTAGTTATCGTATGTTATTTTTTTGGTGTTTGCATACAACTTTTGATGTTCAATTTGTATTATTTCAAGTTTGTCGATCTTAAATGTGAACATGTTATCTCTTTAGATCGTTTTCAATTCAAGATATGTCTCTCCTCATTAACCTTTGGTGTTTGCCGAAAGAACTAGGGAGACCCTACGACTCGTTCTTGCTGAACCTAAAATGGAGTTCTTGTGTGTGTTATATTTCATGTGTTTGCATACAAATTTAATATTCAATTTTGTAATAGGTTGGCCTAACTTAAAAGAGAACATGGTCTCTTTTTGGATCTTCTTCAATTCATGATATCTTTCTTCTCAATCACCATTTGAATTCATTGAAATAACTTGGGAGATCCTTCAACTTATCCTGGCTGAATCAAAAAGGTTTTTTCTTCTAAACTTTGTTTATAACTTTAAAGAAAATCATCGTGTCTTATGTTGCTTTGATCAATTTTTATGTTTTAGTGATTATGTGTTCTTTTTTGTGTGTTTGCATATAATTTTTTTAGTATTTTTAATCATAATTTTAGATTGACCGACTTTAAAAATATCTCTCTCCCTCTCTCTTTTTTAGTAATTTGTTATTCATTATGAGTTGCTTGTTATAAAATCCTCGAAAATCATTTTTTTTGTTTCTTTGAGGTTTGAGCCTTCTTGAGAAAAAAAAAAGTAGATTTCAGACTTAGAAAGTGAGAGATTATAGTAAGATAATGAGAAAAGAGTAAGTGCAATGTAGTCTTTGACTTTAGAAATATTTAAACCATAAATTTATTATGAGTTAATTTGTCCAAATTGTCATCGTCTTTGACTTTCAAATGAAAAAGGTATTGAGATTTACTTCATGCCAATATGTAATAGTTTCACAATATTGAATTTTGAATTAATTAAAATCCATGTAGTTTTTAGATTGACTTGAACACTGAATTTTATTATTCGTTTTGTTTGCAGGAATCGTTTTAAAGTGTTACATTACGAACAAATTTACTATTAGCAAATCAGGTCCACACTATTCTTTTTCCTTGTTTATTTTGATTAATTTATTATATAATTTTCGTGTCAATTATTATTTTTGATGTTTCTTAAAAGACTTTTTAATTTTTTAAGTGAATAATACTTAAATCTCCCCACAAATGATTATCAAACAACAAAAATTAAAATGGTTCTCTAATTTGCAGCTTTTTGACAGAGAATATCATATCTAGAACTTTTTTTGTTAGCAATAAATATAGATAGATTCTCTTGAATAGAGATAAATGTGATAAAGTTCAACAGTTACTTATGAGCAAGCTCAGTCTCTCTGTTTCTTTGGTGTGCAGCCTCTGTGTTCCGTTGAACATCTAAGTGGTTGTATGACTGAATGCCTATGCAACTTCTTATTCTCTACTCTTATAAGTCCAATTGATTATCGAGAGACAAAAAATCTATCTTCTTAGCACTAAATTAATATGTTTTTTTTGGAATGGAGTTTTCTCGTATCAGTCTGAAAGGTTATTTAGTTATAAATCACCTTTTGAAGTGTTTCATTTTGGTGGATTAGAACTGCTTGGTGACAACCTATTTGTTGAGTTCTTAGTACTATTTGTTTGTGCCTTTTATAATATCTTGAGAAGGGTGTTCGGGTAATTTTAGAATTTGATTGTTTTTTAGTACATTAGGTACATATGAACGTTTTAAGCCTTGATGTTTTCCTGGTGTAGCCTATTTGTGTTGTGCTGAGCATCATAGTGTCTGTTCTTTGTTCTTATAACACCAATTAGAAATCTCCCCATAAATGCTTGTTGCCATATGATTATCAAGGGACAAGAAATAAAATGATTCTTTGAAATGGAGCTTTTGAGCATATGTATTAAAGGTTATTTAGTTAGAACTCACTTTTGTAAGTGTCGTTCTTGGTGAGTTAGAAGAATTTCATTATCGCTTCTAATGTTTGAAAGTTGCAAGTGGTGCTATTCTTGACCCTTAATAACTGTATCATCTTTGAAGCTCGAATTTCTAAAATTTTTAGTTCCAATTTGTTTGTTTGAATGTTTGATTTAGAATAATTCCTCGCTTTGCTTTGTTTCGACTCGACTTTTCTTTTTGTAAACTAGAAGTATATTACAATTATGTTGAATATAGATGAAAGTGATCAAGTTTTCTCTCTTCTGCAGGAGCTGTGACTAAGAAACTGTCCCAAGCTGACCAAATGTCTACCCAAACACCTTCCTTCTTTAAAGAAACTGAAGATTGAAGATTGCGAGTTAGAGAAATGTGATGCATTGCAGTTGGAGCCATTTCCCTGTGGGATTCGAGAGTTGGTGATCGGAGATTCGAATATCAAAGACTCCATATTGGAACAGATATTGCAGCAATGCACTCATCTTGAAAAGTTGACCATGTGAGATTGTTCTGGTTTCGGACATTGTATTTCTGAAATTATGTTAACAAAGGAAAGGACAGCTTCTTCATGCCAAGCAGAAACCAATATGTACATGGACACATGATGAATTACATCTTAACCAAAATGAATCTTCATACAGATCATGGTTTGTTCTTCAACAACGGTGGAATCTTAGAACCCTTTCCAAGTATTTAAAACTTCGTTAAAGATATCAGCTATCAGCTCCCTATCTGCACATTGCAGGAAAGTATTCAAATCATCTCGAATATCGTATATTTTACCAAACTTAACCAGATACCGCATGCAGCTCGACTTCAGTTTATGCAATTGGTACAAGTTTGCATTTTGGAGCCTCTCGAGTACGTTCTTAGTGTCAATGTCTTCCATTAGGCTCTCGTGGCAAACCTCTTTCAAGTCAAGGATGTCGTACTTATCGGCTGCTCGGAGAAGTGCCAACCGGTGAGTCCGGAACTCTTCGTGTTTGATGTTCCCGTATATGTACCTTAGGAAAGCCTGGCAAACTTCGATCGACATGTCGGATATGTTGATGGTGGAGAGCTCTTTCTCTTGCAGGTTATGTGAAAACATGCTGTGGAAGACGGATGATCTAGAAGCTAGAACGGCTCGGTGAGCCCTGATGCTTCCATCGGAAACATTTATCATGATGTCGGTGTTGATCCCTTCGGTTAACATTCGACCAAGGCATGCTAAGGCTGTTTCGTTTGATTGTTTCGTCGTGAACCCTAGAGCCCAAATGGAGCAAGGTTCACCACCCTGCAAATCAACAAAACATAATTGTAGTACATATATGTTTAGAGACATAGGTATGTTCTCATGTAAAGACTTACGGTTGGAGATGCAGTCTTTAGATCAAGAAATTCGACATCGATAATGAATTTCCCGGTGAAAGGAACCTCGATCGGCCACACGAAATCGTCGTTGTTCTTCAGCTGTTTGTCTGTTATTTCTGTAGACAGATGCAACATGAGTTTAAATCAGCATCACAAATCAAAATCAATAACAAAAATAATAGACCATAATAAATGATGATTGTTTTAGTTCGAGGTTCGAGTACCGGGATGAGTCAAAGTCTTCCGATCATCGGCCGAGCAAACAACTCGGATGATGAAGGAAGCAATCGGAGGATCATCTCTGGTCAGATTTGAAATCTCTGGATATAATCTAAGATACAACCCCCTGTTTTTCTCCACAGATAAATGCCTTCATTTCAAAGGAGAAAAACGTAAGACATAAGAACAATCTTAAAGATTAAACAAAACAGGAACAAGTTCGTCTTCATAACTGAACATAATTCAGACATAAGAACATGTTTGAAATAACTTAATCAAGGTCATAAAACAAGATTAAACTTTAACGTCAAATAATCAACAAGGAGTTAAGATCTTCTGCATGCTTAATTAAAATTCGGATTGTTTAATCTAGTCGCCTAAAGGGTTGTCCGAATGCATGGTCTAAAATACAAAGACCAAACTAACACACGATCAGAACATCATGGTATCATGTTTTTTTGATTTTTCATAATGAAAATCTTAAATGAAATCATCAAAAAAAAATAAAAATAAAAAAAAATCAGACCAATTCCATTTTCCCATCTTGAATGGATCGGATTTCCGGTAAGTGCACGAGGCAAGGTTGTCGATCCGCCATTGAGCCAGCCTGGCAGTGGTGTCGACTCTATAAGCCGATTCGCTCATCCTATAAAAATCCAGAGCCGCCGTGATTTCATGGATACAATCAAATATCCCCTCGAACAAATACTCCCCTGTTTTTCCCAGGTTTACTGTTATTATCTCTCCACATAAATTCTTGAATCTAACCCTCCACCAAAAGAAAAAGAATAAAAAAGACAACCCACTTCTCCTTTCAGTCTAGAACACAGTTCTGTTGCCTGTTTTTTTCTGAATTAAACACACTGTTGTTGTTTGAGGTAGGTGACGTCCTAGGATGTTGGTGTTTGTTTACGATCGTATTGGCTGAAAAACAGAGTAGATGGGTGAGTTATAAAGATGAAGACTTTGTGCAACGTTGGTCGGTTTTTGAAGAGAAAAGCAGGGGAAGCCTTTGGATCTTTTCTGATTATGGAGGTTACTATTTAGCAGACTAGAAGGCCATTACGAGCTGCGGTTGTTGGTTGGGAACTTTGAAGCAAAGTATATATATAATTCTTACGGGTAAGCGTTCCATTTTTTTTTTTTAAGTTTTGATAATGTTATAATACACATTAAATGATTTTTTATATTTATATTTATATATATAAATTAATTTTAATTGAGTTACTCAATTCGAATTGAAAAACCAATCAATTAATTATTAAAAAAATGAGTTATTTAATTTTTTTATTTTGTAACTTTAATTTTATTTAAAATTCTTTTTAAGTCGAGTTTATGAAATTTCAAGTTAAGTTTTTTTTATGTCGAGTAAATTTTTTTAATATTTTAGAGTCTAGTTAAGTTTTACTCGCCTATATTTCTATTTTTAGGTTAATTTTTTTTGGTTTCGTTGGATAAATAAGTGAATTTTTGTTTAAGAAAATAAGGTGTTATTTATTTTAAAATCTAGATTAAAAAATTACAATGCACGAGGAAGAGGACGTTGCCTTCAAATGAAGATTTGGAAGGATAACGTCTTGCATATTTATTTTTTCAGAATTTTTTCTCCTACATACACTGTTATCAATAAAAACTTTAAAAATTCATATATTAATATTTATTTGGTTTTTAATAAAATGTAATTAATTATATCCTTAAAAAATAATATTTTATTAATTACATTCTCAAACCTTAAATCATAAACCTTAAACCCTATTACCAAACCATCAAACCCTAAACTATAAACCTTAAACTATTAAACCCTAAACTTAAACACTAACCCTAACCCCTAAACCTTAACTACTAAATCTTAAACTTAACTTTAAACACTAACCCTAAATCTTAACTACTAACCCCTAAACCTTAACTATTAAACTCTAAACCTTAAACCTACATTCTAACTATTATATCTTAAACCTAAATATAAACCCTAAACTCTAAATTTAAACTCTAAATCATTTTATGTTATTATTAATTATATTAAACAACTTAAATTAATTAAACATGATTTTTAAGGATATAATTAATTATATTTTATTAAAAAATTAAAATAAATATTAATTATAACTCATTTATGAAGTTCTTATTAATCCCCCTTAAGATTGTCAATAGCAAAAATCCTAAAATAATATATATAAGATAAATTTTATTTTTTAAAATTTAAGATTAAAATATAAAAATTACATCGAAAAACAAATGATTTTTTGTTCATTACTCCATAATTACGACCATTCCTTCTGCTCAAATTTGATTGAATTTAAATTTAAATTCTCATGATAGGAAATTTATCCTATTTTGTTTTTTTTTTAAAACAATATTTTATAAATAACAAAGTATTTAATACTTGCCATAAATGAATTAATTAAATTAATTCACGTATTTATTAAGTCTAAACTGAAAAAGTCAGGGGCAAAACTGCAAATATGGTTTAGGAAGTCAAAACTGAAATTTAAATATTTTAGAGGTCATAATATATGTATATAATGTTACAAACTCGATTTAAATTTTTTAATAAAATTTATTAATTTAATTAATTAAAAGTTATTTTACTCGACTCGATAAAATATTAATCCCTAACTCCGATACCACTCCTACTTGAATATTGTCTTTTAAGATCATATTTTTTTTTTAAAGAAAGTATGTGTTTCAACAAAAGCAAAAGAAAAGAAAAGGTATCCAATACTTGGTGTAAATGGCAATGCTTTGGTTGAAAGTTCCATGCCCTATTTAACACTCATTTTATAATTATTTGGGAAAACTACAAGGATAGTTACCCAACTATTATTCTTTTCTTATTTTGGTCACTCAATTAATTTTTTTATATCAAAATTATCCTTTCCATTAGATTAACTTTTCTGTTTTGGTCACCTCCGTTAAAAACTAATAAAATCATGGACTTGGCATTTTTTATTTACTTTTATTTTTATCACCCTCCTGTCAAACCTTGATATATTATAATATTTTTATTCGATCAATCAAGAGGGGACTAAAACAGGGAAAAGGTGATAGGTGACCAAAATATAAAAGAGTGATAATTAGGTGACAAAAAATAAAAATGTCAAGTTGGTGATTCCGTTAGTTTTTAATGGTAAGGACCAAAATAGAAAAAAAATATCTAACAGGAGGGATAATTTAAAAAAATTAATTAGATGACTGAAATACGAAAAAATTGATAGTTTGGCAATCACCCTGTATTTTCCCCTTATTTAAAGGCCGCTCATTGATTTCCGTGCACCCAACATCCAATCATGGATTTCCGTGCTTTATTCTTCCATTATTTAAAAATTGTAAGAGTTATAATTTTTTATATAAATTTGATATATATCAAAATTTTTATATCTTTTTAAAATTTTTTAATATATATATATAAATTTATATTTTTTATAATAAATTCGGTATTTATTAAAAAAATTACATTTTTTAAGAAAATTGATATATACCGAAAATTTTATATCAAAATTTTTATAATTTTTATCACTGATTTTTTTTAAATAGTAACATTAATTTTTTTAATATAAACATTGAATCTTTAGATTTGAATAAATCGAATTTATTTCCGTCTTTTAAAATTTTTTAAGTTCGTCCCTTGTAAATTTTTCTAAGTTGGCTTTTATAAAAACAGTGATAAAATAGATATTTATAGTATTTAAACTTTTTGTTAATAATTCCCCCCAACACCACAATTTTTGTATGAGAAGGATGTAACGAAAAAGGAAAGGGATAAAACCACTATTACTCCCTAGATTTTATATATCTTTTCAATTTAATCCTTGAATTTCTTCAATAATAAGTCCCTGAATTTGGAAAATCTACCAAGTTTAAAAGACAAACGTGCAAAGGGCTAAATTAAAAAACTTACCAAATTCAGGAAATAAATGAATTTTATCCCATAAGCAAGTTCTATAACTACAATGCAAATTGTTCAATGTAATTTATATATAATTAAATTGAAATATAAGTTTTATCCCATAAAGTAAGTCTCCAAACATATTCTTAAAGAATGAATTATCTTTTTTTACTGAGATTATTGGATGGGTTCAAATACAATATATTGAGGGACTAATTATTAAATTTATCAATGTACTTTGTTTACACTTAAGGGGCTAATGACTTAATTTGGATCTTTGATTCCCATAAGCATGGCCTTAACTAGGGGTGATAACGAGCCGAGCCGAGTCGAGTCTGGCAGTGTTATTGGGTTCGACGAGCTCGGAATTTTAGGCTCGGATTTAGTTCGAAAATAATATTATTGGGCTCGGCTCGGGCTCGAAGCTCATCAGGCTCGACTCAAAATGAAAAAAAAAATGTCTAATTTATTTTAGTAGATTTCTCGTATTTTATTTTATTGCTTTTCTTTTGCTAAAGATATTACTTTTAGTGTATATGTAGCATATACATAATATAATTATTCCAAGCCTATTCACGAGATTTTTGAGTTGAGCTTGAATCGGCTCGGCTCATTAAGGTCTCGAGCCGAACCCGAGCCCAAGTCGAACTCACTCGAGTTGAGCCCGAACAGCTCGCGAGCTGGTCTGATTCATTATCACCCTTAGTTTTAACCAATACGTTGACGACGACCTTAAATCAATATTATCGAAATTGGATATGCACATAAAATTAAATTAAATTTTTTTTGTATAACTCTTGATATTTAATTAATTATTGGATTAATTCATATTTTTATTTGGTGGGCAAATTTTTGTATAACACCAGATTTCTCATCCATCATCGTGCCTGCATAATACCCTGTGTTTCAAGAAATGTTGACAAATATATTTGAACTGCTGACATCCAGACACAGTGACTGTCCTGTTTCTATCGTTTTATACACGTATGAACGATTTGGAACGTTCAATTCTCAACAGAACATTTCTTTTATCTGCAGTATCATTGCTCAAGTCGAGAAATATCTATTTAATTCGAAAAATATAAATAATTTATATCTATTTAACTCGAAAAATACTTTAAATATTTATTTAAAAATATATAAACAAATTAAATCAATACAGATCAAAACTAACCAATTCCAAGCCTTAATCTGACTTCCAGATATAGTGGGGTACCAATCCAAACCCCACAAAAATCAAAATGTCAATGATGAAGGGTGGGAGAGACACTTGTCTATAATATAATATTGCCAGACATGATTTAGTGCAGTAATTGGACAGCTTTTGTCGTATGTTTATAATTGGTCTCTTCCCTGTGTTACTATCAGGACAGTTCCCTCAATATCACCTATTTTATTTTATTTATTTTTCTTTCTAAAGAAACAGATTTTGTTCGGCTACACGTTTAGAACGAGATTTTTACGTAACGCTCGTTTCTCAAATAAAAGCTAAAAAATAATACAATGAAAAAGTATCCGTTTGTAATACAAAATCCTTTAAATTACGGCAATAACACGATTTTAAAAAACCTGTTTAACAATATTTCAACTGTCAACCCTAAAACGTCCGTTTCAAATGGATAGTTCAACGAAGCCTCAATCCGTTGAGCCTTAGATCATGATCACCTAACAGTAAGACACCAACAACTGAATTTGACCTGACATGGAACACAAAAAACATTAAGAAACAACACAATTGAATGATGGGGGTTACTAATTTCTTCAAAGGTAGGAAGGGTGGGTGGGTGTAAGGTAATTACATAACCAAAACAGGACACATAGATGAGTTAATTCTTGATTAATCACGTATTAGTTCAGACACGTTCATGATAAAGACATGGCAGAACCATGCATTTCTTGTAAGTTTCAACAACATTAATAGAATTCAGTGAAAGACGTTAAAGGATCAATTAATTATTAAAAAAAATTTTAAAATATTTTTTAATTTCATTGTATTTATAATTTATATTATTTTCAAAAAAAAAAATTAGAGTAACTATTTTTCTATTTTTTTTAAGATTTAATGAAAATCTTTAAAAATTATAATAAAAAATCTCAGCATATCTTTTATTATTGTATCTTTTGTCTACTTCTCCGAAGAGTCTGTCCATATCACTGATGTAGGAGGTGATGCGTTTTGTTGCCATGTGTTGTATACAAAAACCAGGCAAACTCATTTGACAAGGAAATCATTAGGATGAAGGGAGAAGGAAGAAACGTCTGATAACTCCCTGGACAAACATCAATTCAAGTACTATTTTTTATTTTCTAGTTCGGAAATTACATCCATGGCTTGCCAAAGGAGTAACATACATAGATCCACCAAAAATATATAGAAAAAAATTATGAAAATCTAGCCATACTCATGTTGGATACATAAATTCGATAGCGACACTCGAATACGAGTAACATAGGATGCACATATCATTGACTAGACCAGGTTATTGACATTCCTAGCATGTTATGGCTCCCCTGGTGTGACTCAAAAGACTTATAGGAACTCAGGTCTAATGAAGTGAAAATTGTTTCAAAACCAGTGATTTGAAGCTCAACATGACTAAACCAGCTCAGGCAGTACCACTTTCCGATCATCGTCATCCTCTGTTCCTAAATATCGGTCTCCAAACTCGCCCATGCCAGGGACAATGCTGAAATCTTCGTTTAAACCAGTATCAATCTCAGATGTCACGATCTTTAGTCTTGTGAAGCTTTTGCAGACCATATGTACTCCCTCTCCCTGAGGTGCCTGCGGAATCGAGTGATGTGGTCATACATAGGAATCATTCAAGAGATGGCAGCAACGAGAAGCTGATATTGAAAGGGCTGTAAAGCAACATATGTATAACTTAAAGAGATGGCTGCAATGAAATAGCTTGAACAGCTGAATTGCCTGTAGAGTAGTTTACAATATGTTAAACCACATGATTATTACATTAGATTAAACGTAGTGCAAAACTTGATTTCAGAGAACAAATACATAGTATCAGCTGTGATGTACATCACATAAACGTAGTGTAGGAGAAAAATCCTTTGTATCCTGTAGGAGGCTCACTGCTAGACGAAGTAACATCAACTTACCTGTAGGAGTGAATTGATCACCTGCTTTTCTGTAAATGGCAGATGTCCCAGCCCATGTTCAACAACCTGGCAAAAAAGCCTTGGAGTGAGAAATTAACCTAATCATTTGAAGAAACCAGAAGACAAAGTAATCGCATCACTCACCAGACGAATCAACCGATCAGCATAAAAGACGAAGTCATGTTTTGTTGTTTGAGAGTCACGAATGAGGGTATGCATGCCTCGTATCTGCATAAATAATATTAGAAAAGTTGATTGAATGACATATCGGTTTGGATAGATTTTACAGAGATCATGCTGGCCAAGCTTCATCTTAATATGTTGCACAATCAAATCAATTGTTGATTATCTCCTCCATATCTGCATACTTCTTCGTTGGAAGTATAATTGAAATTTGAAAGTAGGCTTCACAAAATTTGAATACTGCAGTAAAAAATAATTGCATGTAAATATCTTCTAATGGTGCATCTCCCAAGTTTTTTATTAAAAAATCTTAAAAAATTAGATTCTAAACTCTAATCTTAATTTTTTATATCCTAAATACTAAACCCTACACCCTAAAAATACACACTACCCCTAATTCCCTAAACCCTAACCACAAACCCTACACCCTAAAAATACACACTACCCCTAATTCCCTAAACCCTAACCACAAACCCTAAACCCTAAACTCACTAATTTAAAATGGAGGTATCAATAGAGGCATGATTAGGAGGTAGATGATTTGCATCCTAAATGAAGCACCTCCAAATGAATACGAATCCTAGTTTCATTCTAAATTGGTCCTCAAACTTTTGAGTATTTCAGTTTCATCTCAAACTATGAGTCTCATTCTAAATTGGTCTTTAAACTTTTTAAATTTTCTAATTTCATCCCCAAATTATTAGTATACTAACCATATCTTATTCTAATAAAAACTATTATAAAAATCCTTAAATGTCATGAAACACTGATGTTTATTATGTAATAATATGACAAGAAATAAACAATAATTTGATGATAAAATTGAAACATTTAAAAAGTTTGAGGACTAATTTAAAATGAGAGTCATAGTTTGGGAATGGAAATAGAACATTCAAAAGTTTGGGGATTAATTTAAAATAAAAATCACAATTTGAAGATGAAATTGAAACATTTTAATGTTTAAAGACTAATTTAAAATAAAAGATATAGTTTGAGGATATATGATATAGTTAACCCATACAAGCATTTTTTTTTACAAATCTTATCTAATCGTATAAGTAATTTTGATTTATATTAATATGTTATAAAATATAAATAACTATTAGCCAAAAAAAATTTATGAATAACGATAGCATGCATGCGTGAATAATGGAGGGACCCAAACAATCATGCAAAATTACAAAATCAAATAAATATTATATTAATAAAAAGAAATCATACATATTTAGGAATGATGAAGCCAAATATTCTTAAATCTGAAGCAAACCAAGTTAAAAAACAGATTGACATTTTTTTTTTAGAAATTTTATTATGTATCATTTTTATTACGATGTTTATGGATTAATTAATTAAATATATTTATTTAATTATTTTTATTGTTTTATCTTTTTTATTAAGTGAATCATTCCTAATATTATTATAAATTAAGTTTAAAAATATTTTTTTATCAAGTGAAGATTGTAATAAAATGATGAGGTGATAAAAATAATTAAATAAATGTATTTGATTGGATAAATTATATCATGAACCTCTTCTATTACGTTATCTATGGTCTCAACCAACTAGATTCATCCATCTCATTTTTTTTCAAGGTGAATCATCATCTCTTTCCTGCATGTAATTAGTGAGTGGTAGGGGCGAAGCTGCATGGGGCGTCCGAAGAATTTTTTTTCACTTTCATCCCCCTATTTAAATTCTTTTAAAAATTTGTTTTTATGAATTCGTCCCTCTACTTCTAAACATTTACGTTTTGCCCCTCAACCCCAAATTCTGCCTCTATCCCTGGTGAGTAAGTAGTTATCAAGTAATTACAAAATGAACAAACTTAATTGTATAAACCACGGATGACGTGGTGAACATAATTCATAATATAATCTCTTATTTGATTGATTGATTCATAAATGATACGACGAAAATGATGATATGACAAGGGAAAAAATATCATGGGTGTATTATTATATATAAACATGAGTGAACATTTATAATATTAATTTAAATATTTAATATGTTTAATTTATCTTATTTTTTAATATTTAAATTATTAGTTTTTTTTATCTTTTTAAGATCATTTAAAAATATATTTATTTTAATTAAAAATAATTTAAACATAATAAAAATAAAGAACTAAAAATCATAATAATTTAAACGCTTGTTATTAGGTCAAAGGTTATTATTTGGTCAAAGGTTTGGCTGCTTTTTGCTACAATTACTTCGAGCCAATCTATCTGTCATGATTCGTAAAGGTGTTTATTCAATTTATTTGATCAATGATTAAATCAAATTAATTAATTTTATTGTTAATTATTAATCGATCAAATAAATTTCAATTTAATATAATTAAAAATATTAAATCTTAAAACTTATAATAATAAAGTTTAATTAATTTAAAAAAAATATCGAATTAATCGAAATTTATTATAAAATTTTAAGATTTTAATTTTTTTCATTTGGGTTAAAAGTTGGTTGGGTCTTGAATGTTAATGGGTCTAGGATTAAAAATTAGTTGGGTCTCTTAAGATCTTAACGAGCCTAGGCAGATATAAATGGAATATATAAATTGTTAAATATTTAATTTTTTAGGTAATCCAGTTAAGTATATGTTTTGAATTGGATTAACCGATAATTAAATTAAAAAAAAAACTTTAGCAGTTAATCAATCGAATACCTAACTAACCAATTGATAACCAAAATAAATTTTAGTTTTAGCAGTGATGGAACTTAACATTATTTGTTTGAGGGAGCCATTTATAAAAAAATAAACTTAGGAGGCAAACATTGAATCATATGTTTCTTGAGGGGTGAAAGAGCAATTTAACCATAGAATTTTTTATTTTTCTAAATAATTTTGTGAAGGCCACGATCCCAATAGTCCTTTCATAGTTACACCCCTTGTTTTAGAGAGATTGTATCATAGGTCCGGCTTACCACGTCAGCCGTTGTTCCTAACTAATAAAAATCACTTATTTCATCACTAATTAGTCATGTAATTAATATAATTTTTAGAAATTATATTTTTAAAATGATATGAAAATTATGAGAGAAGATTTATTGGTTGAAAAAAAAATGAGTTAGAGATTAGTGATGAAGTGGGTGATTATAATTGGATGGGACCATGGCTGACGTGATGAGTCAGACCCATGATATATTTTTTCTTTGTTTTAGCTCGGAAATGATTCAAATTAAAAAAGACGTGATCCAAAAATAATTTAAAATAAAATGATCAAAATTCAAAATAATTGCATCAAACAACTTGTAATGACTTGAACCATGAGATAATCCGATAAATAAACTCAAATAATTTAACTCAAGAATAAAATAAATTCGAAATAACTCGAACCTAAAATATTTAATCTCCATATAATCTAAATTTAAAATGAAGGAAAAAGTATTAAACATTAAATCAATTTAATTCAAATTAATATAATAAAAATCAACGCAATCATTCGATTCACAAACTAGACACCATATCAATCAGGCACAGAACTAAGATTTGAGGTTGTATGGTAAAATATAAATATTTGAAAGTATGGAGCAAATTCATAAATAAACCAAAAATTTAAAAATTTAAATAAGGGATAAAGGTAAAAAAAATTGGGAGCGATTACCCTCCCACCCTCATTTATTTTCGTCCCTAACTTTAATTATCACCATTTTGACAATATATATATATATATATAATATGACGAATGCTCACTAATCATATTTTTTTTATGTCTCACTCTAAAATTACTTTAAAATAAATTTTAACTATAATCTTTAATATTCTCGTCCTAAACCCTAAAAAATACACTTTATATTTGGTTCTTTAAACTACAATCACAACCCATAACCTTCAATTTTAAATCCTAAACTTATTATTTTAATTTAAAATACTATAAAAAACACAATAAAAATATAAACGATTTTCACCCGTAACATAATATATTACTTGCTTATACAACAAGTTTTTATTCATTTTCAACCCAACTTTAACCTTTCTTTGAATTTCCAAAACAAAAGTAAAAAAGATAAGCAAAGGTGGTACAAAATGTAACTAAGGTTACCCTACATAATGATTTGAATCCAAGGGTCCAACGTTCAAAATGGACCTTAGACTTGCCTCCTCTTCAGTTCAAACCAACCAACGGAATAAACCATACTACAACGTATACTTCAGACTGGGACCAACAAAAAAGGGTGTAAAAGATTGAAAATGGGTGGCGGTGGTTTTAATATTCTCAGGTGAAAAGACTCACATTTTCTCACCTACCCTTATTTATTCTTCACCAAATCTCTGCAGTTTTGTAAAAATATTATGGATTTATGTGTATATTTGTAGATAAATTGTTGGTTAAGACCCTTAGTCTCATAAACTGTTTGGTGGGAAAATGGCTCCTAATGCCAAGAAATTGCAGCTCAAGTTTGAAAACAGGTAAAGAATGTTCAATAAATCAGGCATATAAGACCAGAATAATGAAGTTGGAATGAATAAATGAATTGTTGATTGATTCAAGAAGAAAACTCTTACATATATTGAATACTGCACTCGCATTGGCTTGTAGGGGGTGAAAAAACTCGTCTTGATTCGAAAAAATCGATTTTTTACTCGGAAAAAGTTAAAAAATATTGAATTGTAAAATGGGGATTCGAATGACTTGACATGATAGAATGTTCACCTGTATTGATTACTGTTTCATGCTTTTAAATCAATGGCAAAATAATCATCACAAACTTTAATCAAGAAATGTAATCAGTGGTGTAGATACATGCTTAAATGATCATATACACTAAACAATATATTCTGGGAAAATAAACAATTTTTATAGTCTGTTATGGTAAACCTTTCTGGTTAATACTGTTTACTATTTACTTTATTACACCTTTTTTTTTAAAAAAAATAATAATAAAAGTTAATAAATGGATTTTTTTGTATGTGTGGTCTTTAATAAATTGAAGACATCAACGTTTGAAGTTTGAATTTGAAGAGTCAATCTGTTATTTTCCACTCTCTCACTCTCATACACAGACAAACATTTAGTGTCAGTTGTCAGATATATATTATATTATATATCTATATTGGATCTGTCAAAGCAATTCAACTGAGCAGCTTCAACCCTTCAACTTATTTTTCAATCCAAGCAGTTTCCTGTGTTTCTGCCGCAGTTTCAACACCTTTCATATAGGTTTGTTCTTCCTTCTCATAAGTTCTTGTTTCTACTGCTGTTTTCTTTTGAACCATATACTGTTGGTTGCAGAAATTAAGAAAATGGTTCTTCCCATGCCTTTTGCTTTTTTTTTACTACACTGTGTTGAATGTTTGATTTTCTTTCATCTTTCCTGTATCTGATTTTCTGAATACTGCAACTTTTCTTGCCAACAGTTTTTTTCTTTTTCTTTTGGATTAAACTTTAGCCATGTTTACCAGCATTGTTAAATGAGCTTGATTAGCATAATTCAACATTGTTGTTCATTATTTCCCAGTGATCAAAATCTTCTGGGGAAAACCAGGAGGGAGGTGACTGATAAAATGCCTCAGCAAATCAACTCTAATCCAATTTTCACTTCTCCATCCAAGAATCTGAGAGGACTAAAGGCTTTAATCTATAATAATGTTGAGGCTTCAAACACTGATGATGTCTTCAATGAAAATGAATTAGCTCAAAGAAAAGCTGAAGAAGCAGGTACTCTCCTCTCTCCTCTCTCTTATATATATATATCAAAAGAAAATTCTTACAATCAATGTCTGAACAGTCCCTCTTTTCATATTTGAAAACAAAATAGTTCAATTTCAGTTCTTTGTTGTTCAAGTTCCCTGCTAAAGTTACTTCTAGTATTATCATTGCTATTATTATTAAACTGTGTTGTTGATCTCATTAAGAACAGAGAATATTAAAAACATAATATGTTCTACATGATGATGCAGCGCAAAGTGCGGATGATCCCTTGGTTTTTAAAGTGATTTATTACCACTCATCCCATTACTTAGTGCTGATTTGGGTCTACATTCATTGGTGTGTTAGGTGTACATTTTATTTTAGATGAAAAATAGAAGAATGGTTTGTGTTAATCAACTGTCTATGTTTAGGGTTCAAAAAGTAGCATTCGATATGTTTGAAGTTCGAATTCTCGATATTTACAACACTTCTGTAACACTCCCCTTATTCTAAGGACACCCACCTCTGCATATTACTTTTGTTTTGGTGTAGGGTATTGGGACATTCCAACCAATTGTTATCAGTGTGTCTCTTTCTCTTTTCTTCTTTTTCTTTCCTTATTTTTGGGACTAATAGATGATGGACATCAATTGCATAACTTTTTTAATAAGCAGATGATACAAACTAAGATGGTAAAAACAGGAGGGAGGAACAAGGGTAAACATGAGAAATAATTGATGTTAATATATGATATTATAGATGAGAAAAGTTAAGTTCTTGAGATCCTTTCTTCGGTCGAACATGTCCTTTTCATGTTTGTGGAATCTGAGGCCAAAAGAATGTAGCTAAAGACTTGTCTTTCCCCAAAATTCTTTATTATTATATACCAATCAAGGTTTATCTCAAGTTAAAACATAGGATAGATTAAAACTGTAGAATTACTCAAGAAAGGTGTCTGCAATGGCCAATGGGGTAACTGTGTTTCTCCAACTCTTCGTTTCTCTTGAAGTATTTGTATCATACACATATCCGGTATAAATTTGGAAATGTGTATTAGGATATGAGCCTCTAAAACCCTTCACAAATATGGAGAAAACCTGGAATTTTTTTTGAATGATATTCGCCTATTCGGGTCTTATACTTATGGAAAAGTCTGTAACATAGAATCAAATTGTGCTAATACATTTAAGGCTTGAACATATAGCTCAAAGTATTTTAATTGTAGTTCTAAATTGTGATTAGGATTTAGGAACATATGGCTTGTGGGAGACTAATGAAGTTTGGAGTAGAAAAGGCTATATTGCTTTGACTCTTCAATTTTTTGAAGTATCTGTATTTGATACTTGTGTTTTGACACATAGATATGAGGATATGACATTCAAGGATCCTCTAAATACGTGGTAAAAGTTAGAGAAATCTGACATACTAGTGTCAGACACATAATGATAACCATCAGTCACGCCCGATTCGTAGTCACATATAGAAAAACTAACAGCTTTAATACTTTATGCCAATCAGCTTCAAGGAGGTACCAAGCAGCAGACTGGCTAAGACAGATGGACCAAGGTGCATCAGAATCCCTGCCCAAAGAACCCTCTGAAGAAGAGTTTTGCCTTGCACTTCGAAATGGGCTCATTCTTTGCAGTGTCCTAAACAAAGTCAATCCCGGGGCTGTTCTTAAGGTTCTCAATGGATTGCTGTTGTATTTCTTTCATAAACTTCATTATGTTCTTAGAACAACTGAAAAGAGCTTAGCATCATCTCTTATGTGCAAAAATTAGAAGAATTCTATTTTTCTTTCAACTTAAAAAGTGAACTGCTTCTGATTATTAAATCTGTTTTCCTACAGATAGTTGAAAATCCAATAATCCCAGATCAGTCAACAGAAGGTGCAGCACAGTCAGCAATTCAGTATTTTGAAAACATGAGGAATTTCCTGGTAGCTGTAAAAGATATGCAGCTCTTGACCTTTGAAGCTTCTGACGTTGAAAAGGTTTGAACGGTGCATTTTAAGCGCACAAGTCATTATAATTTTCTGAAAGCATTTCAGAATGCATGATTAATACTAGAGAACTTAGAAATGTATTAAGCTTGACTACTGCAATGTCAGTTCTTCACCCTTCATAGCAAACTTCTAGTTGGTCTACTTGGCAATCCAAGTAGTTCAAGATTTCATCAATTTATTTCTTTAAGAAGCATATTTCTGCTGATTGATTCGAAATTTCCCGGCTATCTCCGTTGTTATCTGGATGATTCTATCTCCTTATAGTATGTTGTTTTATGAATATGAAAGACTTGAATCTTCAGGGGGGCTCAATGAATAAAGTTGTGGACTGCATTCTCTGCCTGAAAGGATATTATGAGTGGAAACAAGCAGGAGGAATCGGAGTTTGGAGGTACGGAGGAACTGTGAAGATTACGTCCTTCCCAAAAGGGTCACCGCCTTCCTTGATCGGAAGTGAAAGTGCTGACGATTCTCTGGATGGATCAGAATCATCACAATATGAACAATTGCTGGAGTTTTTCCATCTCTCCAACGAAGTCGCGATTGAGGAGTCCAAAACCGCCAATTCTCTGTCTTTTCTTTTCGATCGCTTCGGCCTTTGGCTTCTACAAGCTTACCTTAGAGAATGCAATGGGATCGAAGAGTTTCCCTTGAATACAACGGTAGGTAAGACCATGCCAACTTGTTGATCAGTGTTCAAATAATTGACTAAACTGAACTGAAGCAACGAGTTGGTTCTTTCTCTTATCATGTAGTCCAGTATGATTTATTGATCAAACTTTTGCAGCTAATAGATACATTAATCAGTAAGATCGTGAAGGACTTCTCCGCATTGCTTGTTTATCAAGGAACACAGGTAATATGAACTTTCAATTGCAACTGTCCCGATTAAGTACTTATGCCTTGGAAAGAAAGTAACTGTGCTTTTAGTAACAAGGCAAAGATCTTATTGTCATTCTCCCTGGGATGAAATGATCTAATAGTTCATTGGCCTGCTTTTTCCCCAGCTTGGGATGTTCTTGAAGAAACTGTTGAAAGCTGACATAAATTCTCTATCAAAATCCGATTTTATAGAAGCCATCTCACTATATCTTGGTCAAAGGACAAGCATGGCTTCAAATGATTTCTCCAAGTTTTGCAGCTGTGGTGGGAAACGAGATGTTATTCTCCGTACTGTTAGTCACTCAGACGCTAATGCCGAGCTTATTGATCTTCAGCAGAGAGAAATACAGGTTTGGAAATTTTTCCTTTAAAAACCAATCTGCTATTCATTTGTTAGCTTGAGTACTTCTAAACGTACCGTAGACAATTAAAATCCTTTTGTATCATGTTTTGTATCATTTTAGGACTTAAAATCAGATTTTCAACAAACAAAGCTTGAAGTTAAACAGATTCATTCGAATTGGGAGGAAGAACTTAAAAGTCTGGGTAAGAATCTCCAACATTGTTCAACCAGAGACTTTATATGGTCATTTAACAAGTTAATGAATAAAATCATGAAACTACATATTCTTCCCTTTGTAGTGCATCATATTAAGGGTCTTGAAGTGGCATCCTCTTCTTATCACAAGGTATTAGAAGAAAATCGTATGCTGTACAATCAAGTCCAAGACCTCAAAGGTTTGCATCGTTGTTGGATACATGAGCTGAATCTATACATTTTATGAATGACACGGATTTAACTCCTTTTTACGGCTTTCAAACAGGAACGGTGCGAGTCTACTGTAGAGTGAGACCCTTTTTGCAAGGCCAAACGAATGGACAATCAACTGTAGATTATATAGGAGAAAATGGAAACATCATGATTCTCAATCCTTTAAAGCATGGAAAAGATGCAAGAAAAGTATTCTCTTTTAACAAGGTGTTTGGACCAACCGTCTCACAAGGTGTTTCCTATTCCATGGAGTTCAGTCTTTGTTACCCTTCACTTCTTTGTTCACATATTCAAATCATGGTGATATTAATGTGCAGAACAAATATATGTGGATACCCAACCGCTGATCAGATCGGTCTTAGATGGCTTTAATGTTTGCATCTTTGCATATGGACAAACTGGCTCCGGAAAGACATACACAATGGTATTTTCATAAACTCTACTTGTGTATGAAACTGCACAGTGTCTTCTTTTCTTTCATCTCGCTTTAATTACAACTCATTTTGTTTGTTCTTCATAGAGTGGACCGGATTTGACAACCGAGAAAACATGGGGTGTAAACTACCGTGCTCTACATGACCTGTTTCAAATATCGAAGGAAAGAGCAGATGTTGTTAAATATGAAGTTGGGGTGCAGATGATTGAAATATACAATGAACAAGTGAGAGATCTATTAGTCGTCGATGGATCTAACAGAAGATATCCTTTCACATACTTGAACTACAATAATTCTATGTTATTTGTTATCTATATATGTGTGTAATTTCTATATTGGCATATAGTTCACCTTAACAACCTATACATTGGATATTCGAAACAATTCCCAGTTGAATGGCCTAAATGTTCCTGATGCAAGTTGGGTTCCAGTTGCAAGTACTCAAGATGTTCTTGACTTGATGAGAATCGGTCAAAAGAATCGTGCTGTAGGTGCTACAGCTTTAAACGAGCGAAGTAGCCGTTCTCACAGTATTCTGACTATTCATGTGTACGGAAAAGAGTTGGTTTCTGGATCTATTCTCAAAGGTTGCCTGCATTTGGTGGATTTGGCTGGAAGCGAGAGAGTGGATAAATCCGAGGCCGTAGGTGACAGATTGAAGGAAGCTCAACACATCAATAAATCACTCTCGGCACTAGGAGATGTCATTTCAGCACTTGCACAAAAGAGTGCACATATTCCATACAGGAACAGCAAGCTTACTCAAGTATTACAGGATTCTTTAGGTATACATACACCGCAGACATAAATACGTATGCCTGTTTCGAATCATTTGTGCTATATGTGGAACTTTTTGTTTAAATTTTCTTTTCTTTTATGTATTAGGTGGTCAAGCAAAAACATTAATGTTTGTACATATAAGTCCTGAGGTCGATTCCATTGGAGAAACAGTCGGCACACTGAAATTTGCTGAGAGGGTTGCTTCCATCGAACTCGGGGCAGCTCGATCCAACAAGGAAACCGGTGAAATACGAGAGCTAAAAGAAGAGGTGAGTTGTTAATACTTTTAACATCAATTCTGATATACTTTTTTGTGCTGATTTTTCTTCCACCTTTGTTCAATTATTTGACAAAAAATCTATTTTAGATTTCAAATCTTAAACTTGCATTGGAAAATAAGGAAGCAGAGGTAGAGCAACTTAAAGGTGGAAATGCTCGAAGCACGACCGAAACTCAACGAGGAAGAGCGGTTTCACCTTTCCAAATTCCAAGACAAGGAATGTCTACCATCATGAAGCCTGAATCATCTCAGAGACCTAGTGATTATAATAGAATTTCTGAGGTAAGTGAAAACATATTGGACGTTCAATGTTTGACAAGATTTGCCGAAGAATACTGTTTTACATCTATTACATTGGCTATATTGGATTTTCAGGTTAGAAGTTGTTCTTCAGGTAAGCAAAGGAGGTCAAGATTTCCATCTGCATTAGCAGACAAGGAGGTATTTCCGAAGATGCCTAGTCTAGCCGAAGAGAGATCAGTGAGTGCAGTAAAGGCAAGGTCACCGTCTCCTCCTGTTCGAAGGTCCTTATCCACTGATAGAGGATCACTAATTAGAAGCAGGATCAAGGCTGACACGGTTGACAATCAGCCAATGTCAAAAGTAACATTTCCGTCTAGAGTACTGGTTAACAAATCTTTTGCCACAACAACCGTGATCCCCTCAACAGATAGAAACTCCTCCAGGGTTCATACAAGTTCCCAAGAGACTTCCAAACAAGATAACATCTCAGATTCATTGAACAATCTCCATAAACTTAGCACCAAGAAAGTTCATTTGGAAGATGAAGATGAGCAGTTTAGGCAAGCCCTTAATGTTAGACAGGGTGGAATTAGGAAAAGTAAGGTTGAGAGCAAGGCTAAAACAAAGCACCAACCGCCTGCAAGACTTCAGAAAACCAATGCTGCAATCACATTGCTTTCTGAAATGGATGCCCTTGAGAAAATAGAGGAACCTAGGAAGAGTGACTTCTCTGAGCCAGAAAATGAGCATTCACTTGTTGGCTCTTCTGTACATGCCACATTGAAGACGAGGAGGCTTCGGCAGAACGTCACTGGGAATTCACAGAATCTCGAACCAAGGTATATTTTAATGCTTTCATTTACCAAGGGTTTACAAATTGCAAGTTAAGATTTATCATCATTTTTAGTTCTAATGAATATTGCATTACCATGTACAGGGGGTCAGTGCAAGCAGTAGAACCCTTGCTGGGAGAGAAAAATGACCGAATTCCGAACGGTGTGACTGTGAGACGCCAAGCAAAGGAGGGAAGTAAAACTTCGATGACCGAATTTCGAAGGAGTCGGTCATCACCTCACGGGAAAATTTTGGTTTTGCCTTGAGGATTCTACAGTATATAAGAATTTAATCATGGACTGATATATTTTTAAAGTTTTGTACAGTGAGCATTGAGGTTGGTGTTCCGGGTTGCATTTTGAAAGGATATTGCAGAATACATGTCATTGGAGCCTGATTATATGTATACTTAAAAAACTTATCATCTATATATATATGATTTGTTTAATTTGTTTATCTCTTTCTCCATCCATGGCAAGCTTGCATTAGAGGATGTCTATATTTCGTAGAATAATACTCGAAAAATCGAAAACCAAATACCAAATAACTGTCTTTCATCCATTGTTTTTTGCAGGCGATCTTAATTCTTAAACACTACTGTTTTTAAGTATTGCCAAATTTAGACTTCCATTTGAATGGCTTTAAAAAAATCTAGCCAATGATCTATAAATAGTAATAGTAGAAGAAAACCACAAAATTTCTGTTTAAGATTGAACATTGACAACCACAGCTTAGATGTAAATTTATAAAAAGTTTTAACTTCCATTGTTACCAACTCCAAAATCATTAGCATGGAACGATTTCTCGAACTCATATATCTGCAATTCTTCAACACATCGATACATATCGGTTCCGATATATGCAAATTCCATAACTGGGTGTTTTTACATTTCTCAACAAACAGATTTCTCGAATTCAATCATCTTTAGGTTGCAACATTTGAGACCAAATATCTCCACCACTTCATGAAGAAAAGAAGGTAGCTTTGGATAATATCGAATGAAGCCGGTGCACTAGGTCTAATAGGAGTATCAGAGTCGATATACGGATTTCACAGCTAGAAGGAACCCTGTCTCTGGGGCTTAACAATTTCGAATAAGTTTGAAATACTAAGTAACCATACATCTCCGGAATCACATCATGTCGAGGACATTGACGGTGTTAAATAATCTCGAGGGAGCTTCATTGCCTAACATTCCAAGGCCACCACCATCAACGGAGAAACAAAAGGAGAGTCGGGACACAACAGATAATACTGCACAATGCTCGGTCACCTCAATCTATGGTGCCGACATTGTGGACTTGTACTGCAAAGTAATGGCCACATGGTGCAAATCCCCTACCAGCCATTCCTTCACTCTCAGTATAGAGAACCCTTCTGACGAACAAAATCATAGTACCTGCAAGATCGATTTGACTGGATGGCATTTTCTGGGAAGAAAAGGTCTGAAAAACATGGTAGTGGATGGCAAAAAGGTAGAAATTTACTGGGATCTTAGACAAGCTAAGTTCGACGGTAGCCCCGAGCCCTCCTCAGACTATTATGTGGCAATGGTATCTGGTGAAAAACTGGCATTAGTTTTAGGAGATATGAAGATAGATGCTTTTAAAAGAACCAGAAAAAACCCTTCCCCTGTTGACCCTACCTTGATGTGCAAGAAAGAGCATGTTTGTGGTAAAAAACTCTTTTGTTCCAAGGCCAAACTAGGCGAGGAGAAACAAGAACATGACATTATAATCGAGAACCGTCTCTCCGGTCCTGATGGTCCCGAAATGTGGGTTACCATAGACGGCATCGCCATGATTCGGGTTATGAATCTTCATTGGAGGTTCAGAGGAAATGAAATAGTCACTGTGAACAAAACACCGGTGCAAGTTTTTTGGGATGTGCATGATTGGTTGTATAATAATAACCCCGGTTCAAGCCATGGATTGTTCATTTTCACACCAGCTGAACAGGGTTCATCAGATTCTGAAGGTGAAAGCTCCATCAGCTATGATGATGATGATTGCGACATAAATGTTCCAAAATTTTGCTATGTTCTATATGCTTGGAAAACCGAGTAGGGATACCATTTTCATGAACTGAATTTGTACTCGGATTCGTATGCAAGTGTCGAACATAAATATATGCTAAAGAGAGTATGCTTAATTTTTTTTATGTATTTAAATGATCATTAGCATGTCACGACTAGTCGACTACTATCTATATAAAAATGTAAAAAGTATAAGGATTATATTTTGATTAAGTATAAAATATTATATTTTCAAAGCAAATATCGAGATTTGAATTCATACAAAATATGACATCAAAAACATCTTTGACTACTCAATCAGTTAATGAATCTTAGAAGAGTTTGACTTTTGAGTAAAAAATATGAGACTAGTTAACAGCAAATTAGACTCTTTTAGAATAAGTGTTAAATTTGAACTCTAATATTCAAAAAATTCAAATAAATCCCAACACATTTTATAAAAATAATAACTATTTTTATATATTTTATAGTTTATATCACATAAAAATCAAATCTAGAATAATATATAATACTATAATGTAAACATTAAACGATAGATTGGATTGTTTGTTAAGATTGTAATAAATGAAAAATATATAAAAAATTTTATATATTCAATTAAAAACAATATTTATTTAAGAAATATAAAGTGACTTTTTAGTCTTCAATATTTATAGTTTTTATTAATTTGACTCTAAAAATGTAAATATAGATGATTAAAAATTTTATTGTTCAATTAATAATATTTTTATTTATTTAAAAAAATAATAGTCAAATGGATAAAAGCTATAAAAAGTTTATTTTTTTTCATAATTATAGGTCAGCAATTAACAATAAAATTGGGAAGAAAAAAAGGTGAAAGGGTAAAAACTTTCAAGTAAAGAATCATATAGGGACTCAATGTCACAAAGTTAATGAATAAGGATTAAATTGTAAATTTTAAAATACTACCGTGACCATAACGTATTTAAACCAAAATAAAAGGATCTAAATTACCATGACTGTACGCTGTCGTTCAGACACAAACTTCGACTTGGGGTTTGAACGAAACTAGAGGCTAAAGCAGTCAACTTTGAACTTGAGATTATGAAAATGTCGAGTTTTGCTGCTAATTTGAGCTTCGAAATCTCCGCCACTCTTAAGTTTCGAGCTTTCACAATTCCCTGGTAAGCTCTCCCTCTCTAAAGTTTTGAACTTTCTTTCCCCATTCTCTATTTGTTTCCAAGAAAAATGGTAGTAAGTGATGCAAAATTGGTGCTTTGATTCATCTGTTTCACTTTTCTAGAAAAAATGGAAAACCCAATTCAGATATGAAGTTAATTGCCTGATTCATATTTTAAAAATCAATAAACAGTCCTGGAGTTTTTGAGTTATTGAATGCTATGATTTTATTCTATTGTTCTAAAGCTTGGATTTCTCAGGGTGAATGAAAACAAGGCAATATTCTGTTTAAAGGAGAGGGAATATAGTTCATCAGTTCCAGTAAGGTATGTGCCTAAGAAACCTTTGGAACCTGAAGAGCCTGAAACTTGTTCAAATTCTAAGGGTTTGAGAAAGAATGAATCCCATAAATACTCTGCTTCAAATGCATTTGGAAGAGGGTTTACAAACAATAGAAGCAGTATTGTTGATAAAAAGTCACAAACACGAAGGCGAATGTTCAAGAAAAATGCATTATATGATGATGTTGTACAAGGTATACTGAAGTTTCGATCAAACTTTTATCTTTGAATTAGTATGAAAGATTACCGAACATATTGTAGTATGTAATGCTTGTGTATTGCTATTAGGAATTGATGGTTTACTGGACTCGTGTATGAAAACATTGATCGCGTTGTGGATGTAATTTTTTTAACCATATTAATGCTAGTTTATAGAGGATTACACTAGTAATGTTGTTCACAAAATTCGTGTATGAAAATTGATGGTTTACAAGACGTGCATGTGGACATTGATAAAATTGTAGGTTTCGAACTCACAGCATTGTGGATGTGATGGTTCTGTTGGATCATTTTATGTCCATTTATAGAAGTTTACACTAGTAATATATGTTACAAGCATTGATCAGATTTTTTATTTCTAAGTTCTAACTCACAGCATTGTGGACATAATGGCATTTTTAATGGTTTATGTCTATTTACCTTTTAGATGGAAACACTTGCACGTAACCA
The DNA here is from genome assembly GCA_035048815.1 of Abelmoschus esculentus. Classification (NCBI taxonomy): domain Eukaryota; kingdom Viridiplantae; phylum Streptophyta; class Magnoliopsida; order Malvales; family Malvaceae; genus Abelmoschus; species Abelmoschus esculentus. Next base: position 12,480,589 of record JAUCBN010000009.1, read on the forward strand.
AGTTTAATCTTCCTAGTATTTCCAGATTCATGCAAAATTGTGATATAACAAAGTTTAAACCATTTATCATAAGCTGATTTGGAAAAGTTAAACTGCACTAATTTGTAGATCATGATATACTGGAGAATCCCATAGAAGTGGTTGAAGAGATGCCTCAAGGACAGGATATTAATGGAAAGAATTCATTACAAGTTTGTGAGGGAATGTTAGATGCCGAGAAGACAGCAATTGAGCTACTTGCTGCAAGGTTAACATATTACTATCTCTAGCTTTGTAACTTTTTTTTTTTATTTTTTGTAAATGACATTCACCTATTATTTCAATATGTAATTTATTTGTTTCACTAGTTCCTCGCTGAATGCTATCTTTTTTTTTCTGAAGAGCATATACTGCAGTTGAACTGAGAAAGAAACTGCTTGGGAAGAGATTCCCTCCGGATATTGTCAAGACAGTGATTAGTGATTTCCAGAATAGGTGTGTGACTATTTTGAGGGCAGCATATTTGGTTCCATACGTAAATTGATTTTGCAATTATAACCCATTCGGTTATTTTAGCTTGTGCTATGTTATTTTGCTTTCAAATTTATCTTGTTAAACAATACTGGACTATTTTATTCTATTGCAGAGGGTTGATCAATGATAGCCTGTATGCGGAAACATATTCTCGATCTAGATGGTCTTCATCAACCTGGGGACCAAGGAGAATCAAACAAGTAAGCATTCTTTTCTCAAATTAAAATTGTTTTATCAAAGCTCAAACACTTGTATCTTAAAGTCATTCCATCTTGATAAATAGTGGAGCTTTGTTTTCTTGTTACTAGCGAATATCCTGGAAGTGGTTAAGAAGTTCAAAGTTATTGTGAGATCCTTTTATCAAATTAGAATTAGAAAGAAAGCAATTAGAATCTGAATATGTAAATAAATAAATTCCAGTGGAGAAAGATGACTACTCTAGTACTCTTAGATTTAGACTTGGAATATGAGTGTTGAATTTAGTCCTTTATGTTCAATGATGGATCATAATATTTTGTTAACAATATTTAGCTTCTGGGCTCGATTTGTAATTTAATAGAGAAAAGAAACGGAAAGAATGAAGGAAAATATGTAGCATGGTTTGTTGATTTCTAGTATTTGATGTTTTCTAGCAAAAGTTTTGAACTCTTGGGTTATGGAATGTTGAATCAGGCATTGCTCAAGAAGGGAATAAGTGAAGCTGATGCAGAAACTGCATTAAAACTAGTTTTCGAGGGTCAGGTTGATTATTCAAACGATGATCAGGAATCCCAGCTTGGTTTGTCAAAGCTTTCGACGGATCACCTATTAATTCAGGCCTCGAAGCAATGGCTTCGAGGTCAGGATGTCCCCAAAGAGACTCGCAAGGCAAGGATTGTGCGGTGGCTTCAGTATCGTGGTTTCAACTGGAGTGTTATTGGTTTCATTGTAAAGAAGTTGGAATCTCAGTATCCTCCCTAAAGCGTCAAAAAGGATGGTTCAGTGGTATGAAGGGACAAATCCAGGTTTTGGCTTTAGATTAGGTTCAATACCCTTAATTTGAATTCCGAAATTCATGTCAGGAATGTCAGCCCCGATAAACAACTCGTCTTAGCTCCTACCTATGCCAAACTTCATGTTGTGTAAACCTTCCCATAGTGACTCAGACTATAGTCTGTATGTGGCGAGGTTGATCTTACGGCTTTACCTATATTGTTTTGAATCTTCATTTCTCTTGAAGTATTTGTATTTGACTCTCATGTTTAATGCATACTCTGACCCTAAATTCTAAACCTTAAACCTGTTTCTAAATGCTTGGAAAACTGGAAAAAAATTGAACATTTTCATGTCAAAGATATACTCGTATTCGACACTCCTTCCCAGTTCCGAGTAACATAGACTTTTGCTACTAAACTTCAGGACAAAGCAACAACCAGTAGTACCATCTCGAGGCTTGATATTGATTGGATCCGCCAAATTTTCTTTTACAGCTTGTGTCGTGTATAGATCTTCTCCAAGGCATTCTAAGATGTATAGAACCTGGTAAATGAAGCTAATTTTAGCATGTATGAGATTATAGAGGATTCTTGATTAAAAGCTTGTAAGAATTTCACCATTTGGTGGATGTTGTTTCTATCTGTTGTTTTTTAGAGTTCTTGAGACAACATCAAATATCTAGACAATGACATTCTGCTAGTGGAGTTGCATTATCCTAATATATGTGGATCTCAATTCTTTTGCAGATTGGAGCACTGTGATTATGGAGCACTTATTTTGTTTTTCAACTTATATTCAAGTATGCTCGTCTTGCTTTCGACATCCGAACATTGGTATTTAATATAATTTTCCAAGTACTTGAAATTTGCAGATTAGAGCACTGTGATTATGGAGCACTTATTTTGTTTTTCAACTTATATTCAAGTATGCTTGTCTTTCGACATCCGAACTGGTATTTAATATAATTCTCCAAGTACTTGAAATTTTTTGAGGAAATTCGATATTTATATCCGAGTCTGAATAATGTAGATTGCTACTGGCATGTGCTGCAGATTACGACATATAGTGTTCTAACCTAGGTTTGTTTCTTTACCTTTGGGATGGCTTCTAACTTTGCTGGAAGTTGCCTTTTCAGACAGCGCATGGACATGTGATGTAGGGAACATGGGACCACATGAGCACTGCTGTTAAGCTAGGTTTTGAGAATTAAGACACATGATCTCGTACTTGTAATAAATTTTAATTGTATAGATCCAACACTAACAATCATTGTTCCAGCATCTGCTACGACTCAACTCTAATGCCTAACAGTTGCATCTATAAGTGTACATTAGGTGAAAGCTGAATACTGATTTGCTGCAAGCTACAATACCAAATATAGCAGAAATTACAACTCAATCTAACCTTTATTGCTGAAGCTTGCATGGATTCTTCAATGGAAACACCCCCTTCATAACTGGATGGATTCATCGGAGAAAGTAAACGAGCAGTTTGATGATTGAGGGATTTTTAAGGTTCCCTTCAGAACGTCAGTTTCAGACCTTAAGGTTTCGAAATGACGGATTTCTTTGAGCATCGCAACAACATCTTTCATTATTGGACGATCTTCAGGTCGGGTGCTAACACAGAGGAATGACACAGCTAATGTTTGTAGCATTTCATGCATGGCAGGGTCAGCCCTTCCCCTAAGCTTTGGGTCCAGAATGTCACTTGGGTCTCCCTTGCTAGCCAAATGGTCCCGAACCCACTGAACCAAGTGTGCACCACCTGGTAAAGTTGGGTCTAATGGATGTCTTCCGGTAAGAACCTCTAAAAGGACTACACCGAAACTATAGACGTCACTTTTCTCCGTGATACGTTGCAATGTTGCTTGTTCTGAGAGTAACAATGGTATATTAGAAATTATTAGCGGATTTATATTGAATGAAATATTTTTTTAAAAAAGATCGAAAAAAATTAAACCCTAAAAAGGAAAACAGTATTACCTGGAGCCATGTATCCGTATGAACCAGCTAGGTATGGTCTTGGTCTTGGACTTGATTTGGAAACTTTATCATCATCATCATTGCTATTCAAAACTCTGGCTAGGCCAAAATCAGCAAGGTAAGGTTCATAAAAAGGACCTAATAAGACATTCATGGCTTTGACATCTCCATGCAAGATTGCGGGCACGCAATCATGGTGCAAGTATGCAAGGGCATGCGCCACGCCGAGCACGACATCATAACGAGCCTCCCAGTCGGCTCCTCCCTTATTGCCACTGTGAACGAGTGAACTCAAGCTTCCGTTTGGAAGATAATTGTAAAACAATAGCTTCATTTTCATGTTCGAACCCCAACCAAGAAGCCTAACGATGTTCCTATGTCTGATTGAGCTTAATGTCTCAATTTCAGTAGTGAATGCACCAGACTCTTCGGCTGACCACATCTTCTTCACTGCTAGTGCTTCACCGTTTGGAATCATTACCCTGTATACAACCCCAGAGCTCCCGGTACCAATCACGTTAGCTGAATTTAAGTTGTTGGCTATGTCATCGATCGAGAAGTTGAGTTTCTGATACAGGGTCACTTCCCAAGTATAATCTTCCATAAGGCCATTGTTGGAAATTCGGGCACGGATTAATAGGTAGATAGCGAGCAGTACTAGAATCACACTGGTAGTTACAAGTATGGACATTGCTAGCTTCACTACCGGGTTAGCATGCCTTGAATGTTCAAGATTGGCCGAAGTTACAACGGCATTGGAGATGTATAGGCCTTTGTTTGATTCAAGGTCACTCAATGGGAGTTTTCGGAAAAACGTGGAATTTGGCAGCTCACCTGAGAAGTCATTGAAGGAGACATTAAGGGAAACAAGGTTTTGAAGACTTGCAAGGACATCTAACTTGCCAGAGAGTTTGTTGTGGGAGAGGTCAAGCACTGCTAGCTTGGTAAGACCAGAGAACTCAGATGGGATCTTACCGGAAAATCGATTGCTACTAAGGTTTAGAGAGATTTCAAGTGCCGGAATCTGGCCTAGTTCCTTTGGTATTTCACCAGAAAAACCATTTTCACCCAGGTTTACCAACTGGAGCTTACTGCAAGACAATATCTCAGGTGGAATTTGCCCGGAAAGTTGATTCTTTCCCAAATTAAGCTTAGTCAATTCACTCAAGGACCCAATTGTATGACTCAGTTGGCCTGTAAGGCTGTTGTCTGAAATGTCAACATACTGTAGGCTTGTAGGAAGAGTATCTGGCAAAGATCCATAGAGTCCATTTGAATGAAGGTCAAGAAATTCAAGGCTTCGACATCCCGATATCGAAGGAGGAATTTCTCCGACGAGATGATTGTTGCTTAAGTCCACAAAATTCAGGCCCTTCAGATTTCCAATCTCTGATGGAATTGTTCCTGCAAGTCTGTTGCCATTTAATCTCAACCTATACAAATTGGTGCAGTTTCCGATTTCCAGCGGAATAAAGCCGGATAAATCATTGGAAAGTAGCAGTAACTTGGTGAGATTTGTCAAGCCAAAGATGTCTTTCGGGATTGAACCTGAGAGGCTGTTATAGGACAAGTCAAGTGCCTCGAGCTCCTGGCACTGGGAAAGACTGTCTGGAATGTTTCCAGTCAGCTTATTTTGCCAGGCAAAGAATATAGTCAAGCTCTTTAGCTTGCTGATGTCGACTGGAATCTCACCGGAGAGGGCGTTGTTGTCAATTTCGAGATGAGTCAGCTCCGTGCAGCTCAAGATTTCCGCAGGAATTGTACCAGACAACTGATTAACACTCAGTTGAAGCTCTTGAAACTTTGAAAGTTTCCCAATGCTTCTCGGTATGCTACCTGTTAGAAGATTCTCCGATAAATCAACCACAGTTAGCTCCCTGCAATTCCCGAGCTCCTCCGGGATAGTACCGATCAAGCTGTTCTGCCATAATAGCAAACTCTGAAGCTTGCTGAGCTGCCCAACTTGCCTCGGAATCAAACCGGATATGGAATTCTGATACAAGTAAAGATTCTGCAGCTCACTGCAATTACCAATCTCTTCAGGGATAGGACCTGATAACAATGATGTGTAAATGGCTATAGTTTGAACCCTTTTCAGCATCCCAATCGAGGACGGAAGATTGCCCGAAATGCCGGTCTCGGCCAGGCCTAACATCATCAAGTTGGTACAGTTCCCAATCTCCCAAGGCAGCTCACCTTTAAGATTCTTATTCCCACCGGCTCGAAAAACTTCAAGCTTTCTCAACTCTCCAATGCTCTTTGGTATTTCACCACTCAGTTGATTGTCAAACAGTGTCAAATAAACAAGGCCGGAAAGGTTTCCAATTCCCGGCGGGATTTCACCTTCAAGAAAGTTGGTATTGAGAGCCAAAGTCTGCAACTTTCTCAGCCTGCAAATTTCCAATGGGATTTCCCCTGAGAGCAAATTTCCACTCAGGTCAACAAATTCCAGCTCATGGTAATCCCCGAATTCTCCAGGAATTACACCACTGAGATTGTTGGATGAAAGCGCAAGAGTCTTCAAGGACTTTAAAGACTGGAAATTTGAAGGCAATGAGCCCTGCAAATCCATTGATTTCAAGCTTATCTCCACAACTTCCTTTTCCGAGCTGCAACGGACTCCGAACCAGTTGCATGGTGTAGGGTCCAATGGATTCCATGATTTTAATGCGTCTTTAGTGGAGTTTAAGTTATTGTTCTTCCATGCTAATAAAGCTTGGCCTTGCTCGTCAATGGAGTAACACTGGTGGAAGAAGAGAGAGGTGATTGAAACAAGGAATGTGAAAGTGAAAGAGAAGATATTGGAAGTAGACAAGGTGTTCCTTAGAGTTGCAGGCATGGCTGGTTAGAGAAGAAAACAACAGATGATCTGCTTTGGGATTGTTGAGGGTGAAACACCATGGTTTTGTTTATAGAACAAAAAGCTGAAGATCCGGATCCAAGTGCTCGTTCCTTTTCTATCAATATTCTAATAGCTGGAGCTGTTAATTAATATACGTTGTTATTTATATTCATTGATAACTCTTAAACATGTTTTCTTTTTTTATTTCACCTTTAAAACTTTTTAAAAATTAAATTTTAAATATTAATTATAATTTTTATATCTCGAACTCTAAATTTTAACATAATTTTTTTATTTTTTATATTTTTAAAGATTTTTTTATGACACATAATTTGACTGATTCAAATATTTAACAAAAAAAAATATATATCATCCACGTATTAGGTAAGACAAAATAATAATTTAAAGAGTAATGAGAATAGAATGGTAACATAGATAATATTATATTAAGTGTTATAAAATTAGAAGATATTTTTATATGTTTATTATTAGCGTAAAATTATCTAAACTTGATTTAACTTAATTTAATTCAGAACTCTTTCCTTCTCAAACTTATTTTTTTAATCAAATTTAATTTCTTGATTTAAATTATTTTGCCGTTCTTAAATATAAACATCTTTTATAAATAATTTAAACTAATTTTTCGGTTTTTATGTTACGTAAATGAATTGCAATCTCAATATACGCCTGAAATATTGTTTTGTTGAGGAGAAATTATATCATGGGACTGGTTTATTATATTAATTATGATCTTATTCAATTATAACCACTCACTTCACTATTATTTTTTATGTCATTTTTTAACTAATGAATCTTCACTTATTTTTTTATGTCATTTAAAAAATTATTTTTTAAAAATTAGATTAATGACATGGATAATTAATGATGAAATGAGTAGTTTTTATTAGTTAGAGACCAACACTGATGTGACGAGCCGGGCTCATGATATAATCTCTTCTTGTTGAGAGAGATTATATCATAGGTTCAATTCGTCACATCAGTCGTGGTCCCTAACCAATAAAAACTACACATTTCATCACTAATTATCCATATCATTTCAGAGATTACTGATCGATTCTACGTCTTATTGTATATTTTTTCCCAAACTGTTTAAATATATTTTTAAGGTTTTTATGAAATTTATTTTTTCTTATGATCCAATCAGATCATGATACATAAAATAAAATTTTAAAATAAAGTATAACAACAAAATCATAAAAAAAAATTAAAAAAATTCTAATATTTAGAGTTTATATGATTTACCATTTGTGTATTTTATTTAAATATTTAATTATTGATAATTTAAAATTAATATATATAAAGAAAGAATTTAGAAAGATGTCTTTTGATGAGTTTATTATAGTGCATTGTAGGGTTGAGCATGGTAAACCGCAAAATCGAAAACTGAACCGAACTAAGGTATTATGGTTCATAAATTTACGAACCGTGGTTAACCGCGGTTAACCGAATTAAACCGAATTTGATATTTTAATTGATTTTTAATTATTTTTATAAGGTAAAAATATATATTTATACCTAAAATACTATAAATGTATTTTTATTTTTTTACTTAAAAATAAGTTTTTAATAAATATTTATGAAAAATATCTCAAAATTTTTACCTTTTAATGTTTAAAAGTCATAAAATAAAGCTATTTTGTCAAGATAAAATACAAATTTTTAAAAATTAACGTTAATATAAAAAAAACCGAAAATCGAAGTTAACCGAACCAAAAACCGACAGTTACTAAAATAGCTTACCGAATTAAACCGAAACCGAACCGAATGCACCCTAGTGCATTGTACTGAATAGTGAAGGGCACATGTAAATCAGGAATGATGTGAGAATTTTTCTTGAACTGTTGCTTGGTTAGGACAAGCTATCCTTAAAAATATATAAAATAATCACTATTTTTTTTTTAAATTACATAATATATATTAAATTTTAGTTTTTTTATAAAATAATCACTAAATTGTTAATTACAATTAAGTGTGTAACAAAATAGTTATAAAAATTACAATAACACATTTAATCTTCCATATTTACACATTCAAATAATTTACACATCTCTAATGAAAATTAAATTAAAATTAAAATGATTACTATATAAATATAAAAAATTAAATACATTATTTTTTTTAATTTTTATAAGAACGATTCAATAATATTTTATAACAAAAATTTAAAATTTAATGATATTTTATATATTTTACCCTATACAAGGAATTGATTTGTGGTTTGAATGAACTCATTCTTAAAAACATTACTTATTTAATTTTCTCTAAACTATTATTATTATTATTATTATTATTATTATTATTATTATTATTATTATTATTATTATTATTATTATTATTATTATTCATGTGAGATTTTAAGCATAGGATAATGGACCCCATGTTCTTCATTTATATGGAAATGTTATTATAATATTAATACCCCACATAAAAGCAGTCACTTGTTTCAAATTTCCTGGCCGACATGGTCTAGTTGATAGATACATGACATTCTAATACAGATTAAAACAGGTATAATTAATTACACTAATCATTTTTTATAAGTTAACATTTAAAAAAATAAATTCAAATTTAATTATTATCGATTTTTGGATACGTAAATATAATATTAAAAAAGAATCATGTGCACGTAAATATCTAATGAGTTTCGACCTAATCTGATCTGATCTAATAAAATACAAATTAAAAAAAAAAGTTTTGGATTGAATCAAATTCGAATTTACAGAGACTTTGTCCGAATTTATTTCAAAAATAATCTTTTATGTTTTTATTATCATTAGTGAAGTTTAGAATATATTTGTAAAAGTTCAGCATATAAAGTAATAGAATTATAATGTCAAATTAAAATTTATTTTAATTTTATGTTACTACTATTATTTTTATTTTTGACAAAAAATTGCAATAACTTTAAAAAATCATATTAAATCAGATCGAGTTAATATTAAATTTTTAACTATTTTTTTATTTCTAGACTAGTGAAAATAATTTTAAACCTAAATTAAACCATATTTTGTTATGATAGTATCTAATCGAATTAATATCAATAAAAAATTTAATTTGATCCGTTATCATCCTTAAATATGCCCAAATCTCAATATAAACAAACTCAAATCGTCCCATTTTAGTCCCTTGTCCAGTTTTTATAGGCCAAATACAAGTTGTGAATCAAAGGTGATGCTTGTTGAGTTATTTAATCATTATTTTTCATTGGATCTAATCTGTCTGAGCTATTGCCTATTGATATTAATTTTATTTAAAATCAATTATACAAATGAATGAAATTGGATCTAAGTCACATTCATGGCACATTGGCTCGACGGTACACGATCTAGGCCTTCACATGCACAAAATTCGATTGCAACCGAAGTTGGTACTTAGTAGGCAACAAATGAGTCATGTGATTTGATCTAAAGTGTATTGTTTTATAGTACAACATTTGTTTTTGAAGGGTATTGGGTAGGTTTGATTTGTAGGACTAGAGATGGAAATAAAAAAATCGAATCTGATGGATTTTGATTTGAATCAATTTGATAAGGTTAGATTTTTTAAAAAAATATTTTTAAGTTTCAGATTGGATCAGTTTAAAACAAAAATAAACAGGGTTGGATAGAGTCAAGTTTAAAAGTGAAATTTTTTGACTCAACTTAATATATTTATTTCTTTTTTACACGAGTCATTTGGTCTTATTGGTTAAAGGAACGATTTTTATTCCTAGAGGTCACATATTCGAGCACCAGTAATGTCAGTACAGTGTTTGAACGATCAATCTCTAAAAGTTAGAGTATACTTTATAGAACAAATACTATTATCATGATGATGGGACATGAGATGGTTGATTCGGACACAGGGTAGTAATGAACTACAACTTTTGTACCGTTTGTACTTTGTCACACGTGGTCTTGAGGATAAACCTTTCACCAAAAATCATACAAATAGATATAATTTTTAAAACCCTAATCAAACACTATAATCATGAATCCGTTAAATTCCTTAGTATTCAAGTTTCCACTTATTTGATGTAGATTCGAATCCTTTTCATTTCCCCCATGTTTATTAACTCTTTTCTAAAAACTTTACAAAGAGTTATTCCAATTGTAATAATTATCAAAGGCAATTTTAAATATTTAATTTAATTCAATTTTAAATCATGGCTCCATCTTTAATGATAGATGAATTAAAGTTGGGCATTTAATTTTTTTTTTCTTTCCTCCTTTGTTTTGCTGTCATCTTATATCAAATCGAATTATATCGCTTTTCTTTGAACATGATAATATAGTAGATACGTGAATTCTTACGCCTTGTCAAATTATATAATGATCAATACCCCTCTGCCTTGCCAAAAGACCATATCACACACATCATCAAAAATATAAGTCGTAGTTCAAAGATCATAGTCTATCCGTATCGATGAATTCATGAATCTTGTTGCATGACAATTTTATCCAAAGATTATCCTATCATACTTATCAAAACTGTGTTTATATTATATCTATGGACCCCCTGGCTATCAATCATTCCAGTTATACAATTACAAGAGTTTTGATTGCAGTTCATAAACAAACAAAGGTTTGGTGATTCCCTATTGACAGGTCCCATCAGTCTCCCCTAATCCCAGTATGACTTTACTAATCTTTCCATAATTTCAGTATTTGGGTTCCCTACATGTCTTAGTGGCTCTTGGTAATCCATAATGATGGTTTCTTATAGCATTCAAACAATGCTTACTATTGACCATTCACCAACCAAGCTTAAACCATAAATTCACAGATCAAAACACCATGCAAAGATGGATGATGAGGATATCGATGGATGATCAACCTATGGAACGCAGGCAAGCATCGTTAATGAAGACCATAGCCTCTCATATTTCACACTTCAATAGTTACAGGTCATAATCTTAAAATGAAAATGAACTGAGGAACTATGTTTGATTAGATTCTTCATTTTTCTTGAAATACTCGTGTCAAACACACGAATATCAAAATATGACCTTCAAGGATACTCTAAATACATTAGAAAAACTTTGAAAATTATAACCATACCCTGTTTCCAACATTCACAGACTATAAACAAAAGAACCAGAATCGGTTAAGAACAGTATGAAAATATGAGTGGAACGGTAATTATATTGCCGGAAAAAATGGAAATGAACCAAAATGAAGTGAATTTATGCTATTAATGGATTAAGTTCAGCTGTTCTGGAAATTTTGATGCAGGTACAAGGACATTTGTTACTGTTTTCCTTACCGGAAAATGTCGACAACTTGGAAGCAATAAAACATGCAACTAACACCAGTTTGACTTAAGACAAGTATACAAGGCAAAAACAAAGGTGAAAAGTGGACAGGTCACCTGCCGAAACAGCTAGTAACTGATGAGGTAAGAGCCGATGTGAGAAATTTCAACCCGGCAGATCCACCAGGGAAGTAAGAAATAGCATAGTATGCAAGTGCAAGGACCTATGAGTTCCATGGAAACAACAAGAAAACAGATATCAAAACTAGATGATCACGCAGACACTAACTAGTTTAAGATAATTTGATAGATCAAAAACGACAGGTGTAGTGTACCTGTAACACAGAAAAGAGAACGGAAAGGATGTAGCTGTGAAGCACCATGGAAACATAGATGGTACCCACCATACTCCCAATAAAAACCAGAGTAAAAGGAAGCCTCTGCAGCAATGGTGTGAAAAGAAAAGAAGAAAATATTATATGCACAAAATCAAACTAGATGATTGTTAACTTTTCAAGCACTCGGATTGCTAACAAAAACAAGGGAAAAAAGATCAAAGTATAGCGTAAATACCTCTTTCGATGACATGTGGGCTAACTGGTTCTTTGGACCTCGAAGAGCAAAGAATGATCCGATGATAAAACCACATCCAAGAGTAAAACAGATAGCAAATTTCTGTGGCATGATCACCATGACAGGAAGAAACATGGTAAAAGCGATGAAAACAAAAAAGACCCCACTCGCCAGAAACAAACCAAAATAGACAAGTGCTTTTCCCGAAGGGACACTACTCGTGGCAGATTGGAAGTTCCCGGGAATATCTCTCACCCCTTTTGAAACGCTGGAGCACCAAGAATCAAACCAAATATGAATTAACAAGATAATAATAGAACCTTAGGACTTTTACCTATCCATTTTTATCTAACTTTTAATGGGTTTAAAACAACTTTGCATGAGCTTTCGATCGAGATCCCACAGCGATTGCTCTTCCACCACTAAAGGGTTTAGGGTATTTCAATATGTATTAGTGGTATAATTGGGTAGTTAAAAGAGAAAGGAGGATCAGAACCAAGTAGAGCTAGCTAAATGGAAGTACAAGATGAACAGATTTTACTAAACACTGATTCCACTAGGAGCTCGAACCGAAATCTAAAAATACCAAATTATTCCTTCTTAACCGAGGTGATCTTAACCCTTCCTCTACCCTTCAATCCTTCTATACCTAAATCAAATCATTTCTAGCAGTGCATCTTAGATACATGTGTGTGTTACAAAATTCAAATTCATTTACACACATCTATCACGCAAAGAGGTAACTATTACAAAATCAAAAGTCCAAAGGACCCAGATTTTGAATGGCAGCCACATACAAAATCCTAAATTTGACAGTGAATCAACAAATAACCCTAAATCAACGAACTTGAAAATCCCAAAATCGTAAAGCCCTAATTCCCAACACCCATCAGCCAAATCGAATTCAACTAGTAAATCACATAATGTTCAATCAGATCCCATACTCAACCGTAAAAACAAGTTAAAAATCGGATCTTTATTCAAATTCCCCAGATCAATAAGAAGAGTGAGATGCTGGCTTACACATTGAAGGTACCAGTGACGGTATCATTGGCAGACCTCATAGCAGACTCAAGATCGAACCCAAACGCAGTGCCCTCATCTGATTCTCTTGAAGCTGCATATGAATTCCAATCTGCTAAAAGCGAAGATCCTTCTTTTCCCTGCCCATCGCCCTCACTACTGCCCCCTGAGAACCAAGCTTGCATCTTTTTCTCTCTTTTATTTTTCAAAAAATTGTTTCTTTCGAAAGATTCAGCCTTTATCTTGGGTTTTTGTTTATTGTTTATGGATCATTTAAGGCTTAACCACCAGGGAGTGGTGACTGGTGAGATTACTGTATGAGAATAACTGTCCTCTTTGGAGCTTACGAATGAAGAAACTCTGTTTTTTGATGTTTCTTCCTTGTAGTTTCACAAGGCAACGGCAACGTCGCCGTTTTGGGGTCTGTTAGGTATCGTAGGAAGAGTATAACGTCTCGAAATTAGACCTAAAAATTAACCAAATGAGTTGATAGTTCAGTCAAGCCAGATCAAACGAGTATACTTGATTATATATTATTAAAGACTTAAAAATATTTATAAATTGTATTAATGTTTTTTATATATATTTGATTAAAAATTAATGTTTTTTAATAAGTAAATTGAAATAATATAATAAAAAAATAATTTAAATTAGATCCGTTTTAAATGAAAATGAAACGAAAAGTTCAACCTTTTTTCCAGGGAATGAAGAGTTCAACTTTTGGACAGATGCTGTAGCTTCTCTCACCATTCCCTCCCCAAGAATTCTTTCAGTCCTTCTCTATAGCTCTCATTCTCTCTCTCTTCACAAGGAAAAAAAATCTATCTCCATTCTCAAGAATCCATGTCGGTATGTAATATATTTAAGAAAAAGCTTAATTTGTGTTGTTTGATTTGCTTTCTTTTGTTTTTTTGATGGATTTGATCTTTGCATTGTTTTGATTCATATCGTTTTTGGGTTCTTCATTCATGATTTCCCCTTATTTTCCTTTTAAAAAAGAATTAATCTTTGATCAATCTTTGTTTTTTTCTGGGAATTTCCTTATGAACATTTTTTTTTCTTGAACTTTTAGATTTATAGCTGTTGATAACACATTTATAGTCAAGGTGAATGATGATCATTGGAAAATTTAGATTTAGATTTCATTTGTTAAGTAGGTGACAGTGAAATGCATACATTATTTATATATAGTTAAGATTCAATATGCAGCATGGATTTATCAAAATTATATTAGGAATTTCAAGTTCACTATTAAATATGCATCTAGCAAAACCCCTGGATTTAAGAAATAATCATGAATATTACATTTTTAAGTATTTTATTACTCAATTTAAACTGTCAATGAACTCCAAATCCTGAAATATAATTTCCCAAATGCTACATTGAAATTAGCTTTTGTTGGAGTTTTTAGTGGGAATTGTTTAGTATTGGATATCATAATCCTATAAATTTGTTCATATTCTGGAGGAGATGAATCCATTTGGCATCAACCTTTTCATCTTCAATTGACCAACATTAAGTAAATTACTAATTAGACTTCTTTATGGAATCCATGGCAATGTTTTGTTTTTATTTTACTTCGAAAATAAAAGCTGCTTGGATTTTCATGACTTGATATTATATTTAGTGTTAGTTTGTCGCTTCAATTTCGACATTTTGGCAGGTTCCTTTATTATCTTGTTCGAAGATCATGTGAGCTTTTCATTGTATTCAATTTCCCTGTTTCGTATTGTACTATTTATTACCGTCATATGCTTTTATGTGGTCTTCTTTTATCTCCTTTGATGGCCATTATAACTTTTTGTAGTCTAGTATTTCTCATTTTGAAGGGTTCTGGGTTAACCTATGTTTCTCAAACTCGAGTGTAGGATATAAGTATGTTCTACTCTTAAATTATTTCTTTCGTATATTTAGAGGGTCCTTCGAGTGTCATATTCATGTACGACTCTGGTTTTCTTTGACATATTCTATTTAAAGAAATAGTGATCAAGGTGAACTTGTGTGGTTCTGGACCGGTTTTCTTTTGGTGTGCATGTAAGTGACCGATAACGAACTTTTAAAATTTATTTTTTCTCGAGTTTGTGTTTGACTTGTGTGTCTGATTTCTATTTGGACATGCATATGGTATGGGGATATGATGGCTTGAAAGAACCCTCAAATGCATGGATAACTTGAAAATAACCTAACATACCTATATCCGGCACTTACACCTGATATCCCCGAGATCCCGAATAACATAGATTTAAACTACATTGTCTATTTAGGCCTAGTGAGTTAACCTGTTCGGCTGAATTCACTCTGTTTGTTCTCAATGTTGTAAAGCATGCTGAATCGCTGATTAATTTTTCAGTTGTTAAAATGGAAGGAAATTTGTTTCAAGTTGAAGCTGAAGTTATGCAAATGCCTTTAAAATAGCATTTAGGGGTTCAGATAAACTTCATATCCTTATGGTAAACATTGAAGAGTGGTCTATAGTATGTTCTAATTCCTTTTACCGGCTTTTCGAGTTTAAGAACCGTTTTTTTCCGTAGGACTTCTCCTTGTTTATTGAATGTGAAAAAAATTGTTTGTCCAAGCTTGGAATCGATCTGTATGCTTAGTTGGAGGACTCTTAGGAGTTAGGACTAACAACTATTGACCAGCTTGTTATGATGTATGATCGAGTACGATGTAGCTATTGGCTGCTTGGAGAACCTTAGACACACTCTAATTTTCTGTCTGGTTATGAGGATGTTAATGGGAGCATTTTACTTTTCCTTTTACCTAGGAGGAAAACAAGGGTCGGCCATTGCCAAAATTCGGTGAATGGGATGTGAACGATCCAGCATCGGCCGAGGGGTTTACCGTGATCTTTAACAAGGCAAGAGATGAGAAGAAAACTGGCGGCAAACCTGAGACAGCAGCAAACGCTGATGCTAACAGTAAGCCCGGGACGGACCCTGGCAAATCCCAGCAAGTAAGTAATCCGTAATACGACTTCATCAGAATGCATATACTATGCGTTTGCTTGACAAGATTGTTATGAACCATAGATGTTCCCGATTTCTATCATGATGACGTGCAAGTTGCAACCCTCCTCTCTCTTTTTTTCAGAAAAAAAGTCTCTGCTGCGTGTTGTAAACCGTGGCTGTTCTCGACTTCTACCATGATGTTCCCTCCATTTCAGAAAAAAATGCCTTTGCTGTGTGCAGGCACCACGGAATCTGGACGACGTCCGGCATGTACGCGAGCTTCTGCACGTATGTTCAATCCACCACCATATCTAAACAAAACCCAGATCAGTAGTGCTGTTATAAGTCCTTATGGAATTACATTTTTTGTGGTTTAAAATTTAATTTGCCTGTTTGTTGATGAATGTCTTTCGTTCTTTTTCTCTTCTTAACATATGCACAGATATAATGTTATCTGGTAAGTGGTACCAGATCAATATACACACCCGGAAACGCACAAGCACACTAATATATATATATATATATATATATATTATATGTTTTATATTTTATTTTGATATAATAAAAATAAATGAATATTTCAAAAATTAAAATTTTGTCCAAAAGTGTTGAGCTATTTCTCCAAAAAGAAGTTTTTGTTAAATATTTTCTGAAGTGTTTCAACTCAATTTATGAATTTAAATTAATTTTAAGCCTTAACTATAAATAGGTGCCTCAACTATATTTTTTTAATGAAGTGTTTAAATTAATTTTTAAGCTAATTAGGTGTCTAACGTTTCATCTTTGTTAATTCTCACTGTTAAAACGACACGTGTCAACTCCATAAAATTTTTAAAATTATATTAAAAATAAATAAAAATATTTAATTTACAAAAATCCACTAAGTTTTTAGATTTTATAAATCAACCCTAAATTTCAAAATCCCTAACTCTCCAAATCTAAATTCGAATTTAGACTAATTTCGTTAACGATTATTACGTCGTTGTCCACCACATCGGTCACCGAAACTTTTTGACAATTTTCTCACTATTCCGTAATCGAAAACAACTGACACCATGCGAAATCTCAAAATTATCGAATGGTTCCTTCGAATGATTCACAAAGAATAACGCGATGATAGACGAACGACATCTGGGTTGATTGGTGTGGGAAGTACACTTTATTTTGTCGCCGACAACGTTGATAGAGTGACCGAATTTGTGGGTTTATGAATTTTGGATTATTTTGAGAATATTTGAAAATTTTAAGATATATTTTTATTTTGTTTTATTAATATTATTTATTTTGGATATAATTTTTGATTTTTCAGGAATTGACACATATATAAAAATTAACAGAGAACCTTAAATAGATTATAGAATGAAACATTAGACACATAATTAACCCGAAAAATAGTTTAGACATCTGATTAAAAATGTATAATTTAAATATTTATTTGATGGTTAAACCTAATTTTAAGTGTTCTTAATATTATTTTAATATTCTTATGATGCAAGTGTTATATTAACACGTAATTATGATTATTGATTGTCATTTAAATATCAAAATTTGTTTATGTGTTTATTTTCTATGAAGAAAAAACAGGCGTTATTTATTTTCGAAATTTTGAATCTGTAAGGGGACAAGTGTTTCTAGTAATTGAATCAGATTTAATATTTGGTTTAGGGTTAATAATATTTGAAATATATTTTTATATATAAATTTATATAAAAATAATGATAATTATATATTTAATACATTATTTAATTTCACGTTATTATTTCAGTGTCTTATTTTTCTTTTAAAATATACTTAACAATATGTTTTATTTTATTTTAATGTACCGTAGAAAATTAATGATAGATTGATTAAGATAGAAAAAATTATATATAATAAATTATCACAATTTTTTAATCAGTATATTATGTTAATTAAAATCATAAAAAATACACGTGATATGTTGACTAAAAAATAAAAAATGATATAATAATTTATCACATATGATTTTTTTTCTTTTTCAGCATGTTACATGTGTTTTCTCTTCTAATCAGGATGTTAATTTTTTTAACGATCGAGTACTAAAATAAAAATAAAATATAACATTAGGTACTATTTTACAAAAAAAATAAAAATAAATAGGTGAGTATTAAAACAGTAAATCGAGAATAGACAAAATACATGTAGTTATCTTAAAAAAATATTACACAGTATTTCTTTAAAATCTAAAATTTAAATCATTGAACCTAAAACCTTAAGCTTAAACTCTAATCTTAAATCCTAAATTTTAAACTATAAACTATTATCATAAACCCTAAATTTAACAAGTTTGTGTATCAAATTTTTTTCATAACATTTAATATATATAGTTATCACATAGACAGGCATAAAATTTTATGTTAGCGACAAACTTATAAAATATATAAGGGACGAATTTATAAAATTTTAAGGACAAAATAAT
This sequence comes from Abelmoschus esculentus, assembly GCA_035048815.1. Classification (NCBI taxonomy): domain Eukaryota; kingdom Viridiplantae; phylum Streptophyta; class Magnoliopsida; order Malvales; family Malvaceae; genus Abelmoschus; species Abelmoschus esculentus. The sequence goes on from JAUCBN010000009.1 coordinate 12,499,141, forward strand.
TTTTTTAATAAAATTATATAAAATTTTTAAAATTTTAGGCGACGATCACAACCTCCAACACACTATTAATCCTTTAAAATATATTTATTAATAATTAATAATATATTTATAGTATAATTAGATATTTAAAACATATTTATTAATAGTTAATAATATGTTATACTTTTTTATTTAAATATTTGTTTTATTTATTCATCCACTAATTTAAATGTGGTACATTAAACGTTTATAATGAGAGTCACTCTCTCAATTATATTAATATGTTTATAATAACATAAATCTTTAATCTTATTTAAAATATCTAATATCTGTATACGCATAATGCATATATATTATCAAAAGACTAAAATTTTTATAAACAAATACTAAAATATAATCACATCAATATATTAAAAAATATTATAATTAACTATTTTTTCCAAATTAACTAGTAGATATAAGTAGTATGTATTTTAAAATATTATCTCAATTATTAAACATGATCATTGTGCTACAAATACTAAAAAGTAGTATCTATTTTAAATTAACTCTAATAAAAAAGAGCACGAGTCTTCTAGTCTAAATGATTAACGGAACACCAATAACTATAAAAGTGATTGAGCGATCTACTGTAGTTACTATTTACAAAATAAAAAAAACTCCAATAAAAAAGAACATTAAAAAGTTAAATTTATTATTTTTTATATAAAAAAATTATAAAACCTTTCTAGTTTAAAACATAAATTTTAAACCCTAACACTTAAAACTTTAATCTTAAATTTTGAACTTTAAATTTTAAGTATAAATCTTAAATTTTATGTCATATATACTAAAACCCTTAACTTTAAATGAATTCTAAAACCCTAAACCTAGAATTGAAGGAATCTAATTAACAATATAGGGACTAAATTGATAAAATCATTATAATAGAAGTAGCTTGTAGATACTTTTTCCTCATATCTTATATATTCACTGTTTTACTTCACAAATCACACTGCCCTTGCCCAAATCTACAGAACCTACAGTACAAATCCTCCCTTTAGTAATCAAAGTTACAGCCCACGGAAAAACGAACCCGGGGAAGGGCTGGGCAGTGGGCAGTGAACAACTACGAAGGAAAAGAGCGGCGTCGCCAATGCTAGCGGTTGTTTAATTGTGATTTCGACCTTTCTTTTCAAAAAGTTTTCTAGGGTTTTTCCTATTCGGTTTCAATTTGTTTTTTTTTTCCCCTGAATCTTTTCCTTTAAAGGTAAGTTTTTTCCCTCTATTATTTCCTTCTCTTTTTGTTTGTCCTATTCTGGGTTTGAGTTCGTTTGCTTTTGTTCGTTGAATGTAGAATTCATTTCCAAACTTAGAATGATTTTGAAGCTTTCAGGTTCTAATTTGTTCTCAAAACGCTGACTTCTTGGTAGACTTTTTTTTGTCTTTAGGTTTGAAAGGTGTATATGCATGTTTACAAATTTTGGAAGCTGTTTTAGTGAAATGAAAAACATGGAATAGAGGAATGTTTTTTTTTGTTAGGGACTGCTTTTGGATGCATTTGTAATTTTCCACTCCATAAGTATGTTGAATATTGCAAGGTTGAAGCTTTTTAGCAATGGCTGGTTTGAGGAGCAGTAGCGTGTAATTCCTTTTAATCGTGTTCCCCCTTTCATTTTTGCGTATGATATTATTTTTTAGGTTAAATTGGTTATAGGATGAATGGTTAGCGATCTTGAAAGATGTTTTAGTGGAAATAAGAACACGGAAGTAATGAAAATGGAGTAGAACATGTTTTTTGGAGATTAGTTTTGTGAGCACCAGTAAGTTTTAGTTCCATATAAGTATAATAAATCTTCAATGGTTGAAATTTTCTTCGGTAATGGCAGCTTCAAGAACTCGTGGAGATTTCACTATAGTTGTTTTCTTTGTTTGTTTGTCTATTCTGGCTCATTTAAATGGTGAAATACAATTTTGTAGTTATCTAGTGTGGATGAATCGCATGTTTAATACCAAATATGCTCTTTAATTTTTATTCATACAGTTTTTGCTGCTAGGTTTTTGAACATGAGCCAAGGCGAGGGAGAAGCAATATGCACTGAGGAACAGGTTGGTGTCCTTATCCAAATTGAACATTAGATTTTCATATCACTTCTCCTTTTTTCAGGTTGCCCCTTGACTTTTGAAAACAAATAAATAAATCCAAGCATTTTGGTTCTGTATTTTAACCTAGAAAAAAGGTTCGAGTCCATTTTGTTCTCATATGTGTTTTGCTTTATGAGCAGGCAATAGACTTGATTTCAGTGGTTAAGGAGATTCACGGGCTTAACTCACAGGAGCTTAATAAGTTGCTGAGAGACTCTGAAAATTTCACCTTTCACTTTGTTACTGAAAAGGGACTAGAAGTGAAGGTACAACCTCAAATTCTCATCTCATTATTGCCATGGTATCATTCTTCTTCTTTTCAAATGAAACATCTCATATTGACTTGTTTTATCTTTCAGATTGACGTGGGAAAACTTGTAGGATTTCTTCCTTTGCACCTTATTGCAGTGCTTGTGTCATCTGATAGAGATGAAGCTCTGCTCAAACATTTATTATGTGGCATCAGGCTCTTGCATTCCTTGTGTGAACTGGCCCCTCGCCATACTAAACTTGAGCAGGTTGCTCTTATAAATACACATCTGGTTATTTTCTATTCTAATGTTTTAATTATCCTTTTGTTCCATTATTTGCTTAGTTTCTTCTTGAATATAACAAGGACTTGAAACAAGTGGAAAAAAGTTCAGACATCAAAATGGAGTCTGGAAGAGAGATACTCAAGTGTAGGATAAATAATCACTGCTCAGTGTAAACTACCTTCATTTTTTACATTTCAATATATGGAATTAGTTATAAGATTGGAAATTTTACTGTAGGATAAATAAGTTTACTCCTTAACTTCAAACTGTCCTGATGTTATTTCATCCCGTATTATGGACATTGGACTTAACTATAAAATTGGAAATGCTTTTAGATGTGAAGTGTGAACAGGGAACAACCTCGTATATTTTGCTTTCAGTGATTGCAATGCTTAATATAGATAGCAAACCTCGCCAATACCTTGAGATATCCGTACACCCTTGATTAAATCTAAAATGAGTGTGACATCTTGCAAATTTCTAAGGGATGTGAAGTCTAGTCTGAACCATTTCTCTACAAATTTCCTTAATGTAAAGTCACCGCTGTGGTTATTACAGATGGTACCTGCTTAATTGCATTAGTCACTTCTCTATCCTATCTCATTCTAGTGCCATGAATGTCCTTTTGAATTGGATCTTCAGTTTTCTCTTTTCATCAGCAAATCTACTACATAAAACAGGAAGTTTTGATGATTTCTGGTGTGCTATGAGTTTTCTTTCTCCTAATATTTTTTTCGTTTGATAACATTTACAGGTGCTGCTTGATGATGTAAAAGTATCAGAGCAGCTGATTGATCTGGTCTTTTATGTGCTGATTGTTCTCAATGATTATAGACAGGTTTCTTTTTATCTTTTCCTTCATGTCTTATCTTCAATTATTTTGTTATTCTTTTTATATCTGTTTATGTATGTCATATATGCAATGAATTTGTTTTTTCTTTATTCAAACATGCTTCATTTTGTAGGACCTCCATGATTCAGGTCCAGTGCCAGTTCTGCATTCAGCACTTGTGGCGTGTAGCCTGCATCTGTTGACTGGATGTATATCTTCACAGTGGCAAGATCTTGCTCTTGTGATGGTGGCACATCCTAAGGTATCACTTAGTTAACATTATTATGAACTGATTTTGAGGGAAACTGAAATGTGTTACATAAAAGTTATTTATGGAATGATTATGCATGCTATTACTCTTTTCTTTTATGAATTGTATTCTTTACATGTCTCTTCCTTAGCAATTCATGACAATACTAGTCTTACTGAGTTCTTCAATCTATCATGTCTATTGATTTGCCTGTATTGATCCAAACTCCATTTCAGGTTGACATGTTTATGGATGTAGCTTACAGAGCAGTTCATCTAGCTGTCAGGTTTCTCCAAAACAAGCTTTTTGCTCAGCATACTGATGTTTGTGCCAAGTCGAATTCTACTACTGAATCGATGGTTAACTATCTTTGCCAACAATGTGAGGCTTCTTTACAGTTCCTTCAGTTATTGTGCCAGCAAAAACTGTTTCGGGAACGCTTGCTGAAGAATAAGGTTTGCATATTAGCATTTCTTTTATTTGTTCTTCTTTCATAAAGTAATGTATTGAGAGATATTGTCCTCACGAAGTAATCTGTTTTTATCATAACATTTATCTACTTACTGGCACTATCTTGTGAAAACAAAGAGAGGAAGATACTAGTGAAAATAAGCTGAGATCTGAAATGTCATAGTTTTCATTAGGCAATAAATAAGCTATGGCTTCAATAAAGCGTCCCCGTAATATGTCAATAATTGTATGGAAGATCTTTACCAGATCTTTGTGAAGGTTTGAGTCCTATTGGTGCTACTTATTGATAGTATTATTGTGATCTACCAAGATTTATTGCATTTTTAATCAGACCGATGAATTTTATCTTTGGTATTCCTTCAGGAACTATGTGGAAAAGGTGGTATTCTTTTTCTTGCTCAATCCATCTTGAAGTTACATGCACCGAATTTTGTAGAATCCTGCTCAATCACGGCTGCATTATCTAGGCTGAAATCTAAAGTCCTGTCAATTGTAAGTCCTAGGCATGGGTAATTTGTTTTGTCTATACATGTTGAGGTTTAAGACAACTTTATAATCTTCTGCTGCTCTTTTTTAATATGGCAATAATGTAATGAAGTGAACTGTTTATGCAGTTATTGCATTTATGTGAAGCAGAAAGCATTTCTTATCTTGATGAGGTTGCCAGCTGTCCTAGAAGTCTGGATTTGGCAAAATCTGTAGCATTTGAGGTTAGTGTTTAGTTGGTTATGGAAGATTTATTTTTTGGGTAGAAAATTATACTCAATTGTTTACCTGGATGCTTGTCTTTATTTAATACAATAATTACAATGAAGCAGGTCCTTGAGTTGTTGAAGAGTGGACTTAGTAAAAATCCCAAACATCTCACTCCTAGTTCTGATAGAACCTATCCTTTGGGGCTTCTTCAACTTAATGCAATGCGTCTAGCTGATATCTTCTCTGACGATTCAAACTTTCGATCGTACATCACTCTGTACTTTGTAAGTTATTATATGTTTAGACCTTAAAATTTGTTAATTTGATTTTTGAAGAATTGCTACATCATACTCTTGAGACCACTGGTAGAATGTTATTTTCAAATAACTTCTCTTTTACTATTCTCCCCTCCAAAAATAATTTACATAATTCCCTGCAGATAAGAGAACCATATAAACTTTTGTGGCAAAAATATTCTAAACTTTTGCTGGATTTTCATGTAAATTAGATATATTTTGTGTTCTATTATTCCTTTTTTGCATCCTTTATTGGTAAGATTTATGGCTGCTTCTTTGATGCTCCTTCAGACTGAATTTTTGAGTGCAATATTTTCACTCTCTCATGGAGATTTTCTATCCATGTGGTGTTCTTCTGATCTCCCTGTAAGAGAAGAAGATGGTACCCTGTATTTTGAAGTATTTGCTGCTGCTGGATGGGCTTTAGATTTGGTTTCATCGTCTGATTTATCAAACACAACAAATCTGGAATTCACTTTTATCCCCAACAACAGCATGTCTCAGGCTTCCTATGTTCATCAAAGAACATCTTTATTTGTCAAAATAATTGCAAACCTTCATTGTTTTGTTCCCAACATCTGTGAAGGTAAATTTCCACCTGAACGATGGCAAGTTCTCCATGGAGTCTGTGCTATTCTTTTTTTAATGGAATAGAGGGTTAAACACCCTGATTGTGCTATTCTTTTATGGTAATTGAATTATCTGTTTCAATCCACAGAGCAGGAGAGGAATCTCTTTCTTCACAAGTTTATTGGGTGCCTGCAAATGGATCCATCTAAGCTATTACCGAGTTATGTTTTCATCACTGGTCCGCAAAAAGCTGCTGCTGTTTGTAGGAACCTGCGTAAGCATCTTGTTGAACTTGGTTTCCTTTTTCCTCCGAGTAGGACATGGTTGCAAAAGTTTCTGTTGTTTCTTATGAGTAACTTATTTATGTAGGTTCCCTGTTAAGTCACGCTGAATCTTTGATTCCTACTTTTTTGAATGAGGATGATCTGCAGCTACTGAGGTGATCTGGAGTTCATTTTTTTATTTATGAAATTCCAGCAAAGCTCAAGTATTATTACAACTTAGTGACAGTTTTTGCCATACCTCTTCCTGTATTAATGACCACTGCTTTCTTGCTATTCTACTACCAAAATGTTTGAACAACCACACTCAAGATGGGTGTTCATACTTCATGCCAAACTAAACCTTATTACAAAGCTCATCACGTGGCCTTCTTTTTCATATGCTTCCATGAGCGATGATTTATTTTTAAAACATTCATAAAAAAGTTGTTTCTACAATTTTAATTCACTACTGTAAGTCTGTAACACATTTCAGAGGCTTTGTTTGCCGTATTCAATTTGATCTATTTATCAAGGTCATTACTGCCCTCTTCTCTTTTTGAGTTAATTTATTGATTTCTCTTCTTAAACACTTCCTATATTTTTTCAGGGTATTCTTTGATCAATTACAAACACTGATAGCTCATTCCGAATTTGAAGAAAACAGAGTTCAGGTAAACCTTATTTATCTTATAAATGATTAATATAATATTATTATCTCCAATCCCTCTTGTGGTGGTTGGTATTTATCTCTTTGTTCTGTTATACCTTTTTTTTTCATTTTACAATATCTTTAATATCCAACACTCAGCAACATTTTATAACTGATAGGAGGATCGAAGTGTAGGAGGTTGCTCATCTCCTTTACAAAGAATAGAACCTCCAAATCTTAATAATCGAAATGGTATCCTGAAAGAAGAAACGTCTGAGAATTCTGCTTTCCAGGAAGGGAATTTTTATGTCAGAAACAATCATACGGATCAAGTTGATGGTTTAACAAGGCAAGACATGATGGATGATAAAGATAAATCTGTTACACCTAGTGGTTTGAAAGAGATTGACAGAGACATGCAGAATGCTGAAACAAGCGGGTCAGATACAAGTTCCACAAAGGGAAAAAATGCTGTTGATAAATTAGTAGAGCGCCACAGAGAAAGTACAAATGCAAATGTTCGAGAAGATGAAAAAGTTGAAACTGTTCAAACTGAAAAGCATAGAAGGAAAAGGAAGCGAACTATAATGAATGATGAACAGGTGGCAATAATAGAAAGGGCCCTTCTTGATGAGCCTGAAATGCAACGAAATACTACTTTGATACAATCATGGGCTGATAAATTAAGTCATCATGTATGTAAAATAGATCTAGTAATGTATTTTTTTTATCCAAGTTAATTTAGTTATTGATTTCAAATAACATGTTTCTTGTGCATTCATTTTTCAGGGCTCAGAGGTTACATGTTCACAGCTAAGGAACTGGTAAGGAAGATACCTCTTTGTGAAGTATTTTACATGATAATAGTTCTTGAAATCATTCTGATATCACGGAAGTAGCTTATTTAATGATAAAAATAAAGAATTGAGGGAAAAAATAGAAATAACGCTTATAATAACTGGTATGTTTCGGATGTTTGTTTAGAGTTTAGAATTTAATAAGCTACATAAAATGAAATGAGTATTTTGTTGCTTTAAAGGCACCAATTGTTAATAATAACTAGTGATTATTGGTTAATATATTCAGGTGATCAACATATTCTTTTAGCATCCTTCTATAGGTCCTATTGGTTATTGTGTGAAACTAATTGTATTGCTGCCATCAGGCTCAACAATCGAAAGGCCAGGCTTGCACGCTTAAGTAAGGATGCTCGCCTCCCTTCTGAGCCTGACAATGCTTTTGCCGGAAAGCAAGGTGGGCCACAACAAGGTCATTCTTTAAGAGTTCCTGATAGTCCTGGTCAAGAGACTGCCCCCTCGAATACCAGAGGCACTCGAAGCATGTCAAGATTGAACACCAGTGAAAACCCAGCAACTCCAGAGTTTGTTGATTATGGTACTGCAGAATTTGTTCCATGTAAGCCTGGTCAGTTTGTAGTGCTTGTAGATGGAACAGGTCAGGAGATCGGTAAGGGAAAAGTACATCAGGTGCAAGGTAAATGGTACGAAAAGAGCTTGGTGGAATTGGGAACATGTGTTGTTGATGTTGTTGATCTAAAGGCTGATAGATGGGTGAAGCTACCCTATCCATCTGAACCCACAGGTACCTCATTTGAAGATGCTGAAAAAAAGCTTGGGGTAATGAGAGTGATGTGGGATTCAAACAAAATATTCATGTTACGACCTCAATAAATTACAGTCTCTGTTGATATTTTTCTTTCTCTTGCCACTGGCAATGAACTATAACTTATAAGCTGGCATGGCATCTATCTGACTATCTCACAAGCTCGTAAGGTAACCCTTTTCTTGTTTTAGGACACATACCTTACACCTTAAGTCAGAATTGCCCCCTTTAAAGGCAGCCAGGTAGGAACTTGGAAGGGGGACTTAACTTTTGATATGCTAACCAGCCTAACCTATGTTATTTGGATTGGGATGACTGTCGAATATGAACGTGTTGACATGGGTAGGTAGGTTAAATTTGTTGCTTATAGTTGTTAGACACGGGAATGAAGAGTTTTAGCAATACATGTGCCAGCAGGTTATGAAACCAATTTTGATGAAAGAATCTGAACACAAGTTATGAGGGGTTCTTTTGATCCTTGTTCCTCTCATCAGTCCTCACTTCTCATCAAGAAGATAATTCTAATGAAATGAAAGCCGCCGAGTTTCCTGTAAAAAGCAATGGTGAAATTTGAAGTTGCTGCAGCCTAGAATATGGTCTGAAGTCTGAACTGCTGGATATACTTAGGTTTGGATCCATTTGCAGGTCACACAAACTGTTAGCAGAACTATGAGATTGAGGTGTTGGTGATTCTTTTTGAGTAATTTGAGGCATTCAAGACTAGTATTGCTGCCCCCACAACCACTTAAAGGGGGGTGGGGGCAATGGTGCTTTCCATTGAGACAGACAGAATGCAAAAGAGCTGTAAACATTGAAGTTTCTAGTTTTTCAGATAAACATTGAAGTTTAGACTCTTTAATTTGATGAATTATTATTAGTGGGGTGTAAGGGTTGATGTTGTGTATGGCATCCCCAACCCCACAGCCAAAACCACCTTTTGCTCTCATCATTTCACTAAACTTTAAAAAGTAAGAGTTCTAAACCAAATGATTTTCATTTTATTTTCACCATCTGATTTACCCTATCAACTCAATCATTTAATCCTATTGGCTAAATCATTTAAACAACCCAAAGAAAACTTTGTGAGAAAAACAAGAGTCCTGACACAATAGTTTCTGTAATTTTGCAGAAAAGAAGAAAGATGAATATGAGGAAACAGTAAGGATTGAAGACAAATATTACACATGCGCATGTGACAGAAAGAGAGAGATCACACATGAAGGGAACAACAGAATCCATTGGGATTCATAAACTAAAGCAGTTTTTCAACATTTTTTCTCGTTTGTCACGACTCTCTTATAGACAGCTTCATTTTTGGTTTGTGGTTTGTTATCCTTCTTTTAATTTTTTATAAACCAACATTTTTCAAAACAACAACAACAACTAAATAATGAGAACTAAAAATTAAATGTTGGACGAAGTTTCTTAAAAGTTAAAACACAGCATCAAACGAATCATTAGTATCTTTCAGACATAACTACCCTTCGATTTTAAGACAACCTACATGACTGTCCAAAAAGTAACAGCCTTGGAAAGCCCATTTCTTTGTCTCGCTTTCTCTGTCACAATCAAAGGAAAAGAAACAGCCTTTTTCACCTCTTCTCTCTTTCCTCAGTCTTTGCTGATATGTAAAATTTTGTCACTCAAGACAGTTCTCGGAATATTCAAAGTTTTCTTTCTCTGGCCCAGTAACTGTCTGAATGCTTCAATCATACTAAAACAGTAAGATTATGAAGCTCTCTAATTAAAACACATGAATTTCTCTTTCCAACTCGCCTACTTTCTTTTCATGTGTGGAAACATTTTTTGAATCAAACTTTCTTGGTGGGTTTTGGATTTTAGGTTGAAAGATTCAAAGGTGTTTTTTTTGAGTGAATGAAGTAATGGTGTGAAATCAAAGAAGATGATCATGAAGATGTGAAGGCCTTTTAGAGGAGGTGATTATTTGATTTCTTTTTACTCGTTTATGATCTTTCATTTGATTGGTTTAGCTGTTAAATGGTAAATTTCATGTGTTTTCAAGTTTTGGTTTTTATTTGTCTTTTGCTCGGTTCACTAATTTCTGATTTATATCAAGACTTAAGATACCCATTTTTAATCTCTCTCTCTCTTTGATCTTGAGTTAGGGTTTTATGGCTGGAATTGTTGGAAAAAAAGGTTAAAGCTTGGTGGTCTTGACTCTTATGGACAAGGAGGTGATTTGGTACTTTGTTTGAAGACTTGACAAGAATATTGAAGGTTATGGTCAGGTCAGCTTCACTCATAGTGTCATTTTTATTATAATGTTGAAATGTTGATGATATTAACTGATATTAAACCGGAATCTTAGTTTCATTGTAGTGGAGTTTTGGCTTATTAATCTATGTCTATGAAGCTATGTTTACTTGGATTTGTATGGATTCGAATATAGTGTCGGATACCACTACCCGTATGTGTTTGATACGAGTATGTTCAATTTTTCTCTAAATATTTCCCTGTATTTGTTGTGTCATATTCATATCCCGTATCAATGTACGATACGGATTATGCGAGAAAGTTGCTACTTGCTACTTCTCAAGTATGTGATTGTGCTTTAGCATTACTTATTTAATCTATGCCGGATTTATTCACACATTTCATCAAAATTGTAAGATTTTAGCCTTATTTTGCTTCTAAAGCTTCCGGCCCTTTTGGTTCTTGAGGATTTTTCTCAGCATGAAGTTTCCGGTTTTGATTGTTATTGAGACATTTTACTTGCTCATCTTGCAGTATCTAGCTGGAACAACCTGTTCTTTTGATTTGTAATAGATTCAAAGAATCAAAAGTTTGTCTGAGATGATAGTTTGCTTTGTTTCGGATGAGATGTGTTTAGTTGTTGGATGTTTCGTTTTATGATTGATTCCATGCCATGCCATTTCCCCCTAGTTTTGACTTGTGAATTTCAGGAACTAATAAACAAGCAAAGCATTATGGTCGCGAGGGGACAACAGAATGCCACGGGATCTCCGAAAGTGGAGGTTGGAGAGATAGACACTAGTGCTCCTTTTCAATCCGTTAAAGATGCCATCACTCTTTTTGGTGAAGGTGCTTTCGCTGGGGAAAAACCTGTCATAAAGAAGGCGAAAGCTTATTCTGCAGAGGTAAACGACTCTCGGAACTTCTTATCTTTCACCTAAATTGTTGTTTCAAGGGATTGCAGTATTAAGTGTTGATTTAGATCGGATATTTATCGCATGTTCATGTTTTTCTTTCGCTTCTTCTTGAGCTGTTGACACTCATCTCAAGTAATTAATATTGATATCATGAATATAACAATTGGAACTTGAGGAATAAGTTTCTGGGAAATCTAATCGTATGAAAATTCCATGATTGTTATGACTCTTATGTTACTTGTTCGTTAGTGTGGGTGTCGTATACTGGTATGTGTCGAATGTTCAGTTCGTTCTATTTTTTTTAATTTACTTCAAGGGTCCTTGGAGGGTCATAACCCCACACCCGTGTCTGAATGTGTTGGACATGAGTGCTTCAAGTGAATCGAGTCCGAGCAGTGTAGTTTAACTCTCGTTTTTGTCTAAAAATTCTTGGTTGTCGCACTGCAGAGAGTCCTGGCGAAGGAGACTCAACTTCACTTGGCTCAGAAAGAGTTGAACAAGTTAAAGGAGCAAGTCGAAAATGCTGAGACAACCAAGACTCAAGCACTTGCTGAGCTTGAAAGGGCTAAGAGCCTGGTCGAGGAACTGACTCGCAAACTCAGAACTGTTAATGAATCAAAGGATTCTGCAATCAAGGCCACAGAAGCTGCAAAAAATAAGGCAAAGCAGATTGAAGAAGCGAATTCTGATATTCTCCCGGGACCTGATGGTGTTCGAAACCAGGATTTGGAAACTGCTAGGCAACAATACATGTCTGTGATAGCCGAACTTGATGCTGCAAAACAAGAACTGAGGAAGGTTTGTCAGGACTGTGATGCATCCTTAGAAGCGAAAATTACGGCCTTCAATCAAATGAAAGAAGCTAAAGATTCGGCTAAGGTTAACATCAAGAAGGTTGGAGAGATCTCGAAGCAAATTTCATCATTACAAGGATCAATCGGACAAGTGAAGCTTCCATCTCTTGAAGCACAGCAAGAAGAAGCTAATTTTTTTGCTGAAAAGGATAGGCAGAGGCAATTGTATAATGCTACCATTGAAGAGTCGACTAAGAAGTTGCTTGCTTTGGAAAATGGATATGACCCGGAGATTACACGAAATCTTGAAGCACAACTGTCGGAAACAGTCCATCAGATTGGGACTTTGCATTAGCAAATAGAGGATGCAAAGGCTTCTGATTTGGAGTCCGTGCAAACTGTCACTTTGGAGCTAGATGGAGCTAAAGAATCACTGCAAAAGGTTGCTGAAGAAGAAAACTTGTTGAGAAGAATGGTGGAGTCTCTCAAGGTGGAGCTAGAGCATGTGAAGAAAGAGCATTCGGAATTGAGGGTGAGGGAAGGAGAAATGGAATCCATTGCTGGGAATCTGCACGTTCAGCTTCGGAAAAGTAAATCCGAGCTTGAAGCTTTCCTTGTAGAGGAATCCAAAACAAGAGGTGCCTGTGAAGAAATGATTTCAACCCTCCAACAGATGACGGTGGAAGCTGAAAATGCACGGCGAGAAACAGAAGGGATGAAGAAGGAAGCTGAGAAGTTAAACTCGGAAGCTGAAGCTGCAAGAATTGCACTAGAGGAAGCTGGTAAGCAACTGAGAGCTGCTCTTGAAGAAGTTGAAGTTGTGAAAGAAGCTGAGATAAGAGCACTTGATCAGATAAAGATGCTTTCTGAGAGAACAAGTGCTGCACGTTCCTCAACCTCCAAATCTGGAGCCAATATCACAATCTCCAGGGAAGAATTTGAGTCTTTGAGCCATAAAGTTGAAGAGTCCAATAATTTAGCTGAAATGAAAGTGGCAGCCACCATGGCTCAGGTGGAAGCTGTAAAGGCTAGTGAAAGTGAGACCCTCAAGAGGATAGAGGTGACTCAGAAAGAGATCGAAGATATGAAGGTTGCAACTGCAGATGCTTTGAAGAGGGCAGAAATGGCTGAAGCAGCGAAGAGGGCAGTGGAAGGAGAGCTCCGAAGGTGGCGTGAAAGGGAACAGAAGAAAGCAGCTGAAGCTGCATCCCGGATTCTGACAGAAGCACAGATTACAACTGCATCATCCCCACAGAACTACAGAATTCAAAAGCCAAAGCCACCAGAGAAAATCATCCATGTACAGAAGTTGGATAAAGAGAGATCTTCTGTCTCAAAAAAGGTCCTTTTACCTAATATCAGCAGTATCTTACATCGAAGAAAGAACCAAATCGAGGGTGGATCTCCGTCTCATCTGCCCGGTGAGAACTGAGAAGCCTCTGATATTACATTTGCCACTTCTACTTTTTTATCAATGGTTGAGAGAAACATGTTTGTGTGAATCTGTTTTGAGGAATTCAAAATCGAATATCTGAGGGTTAGGTGCCAAATAGCTCTTCCGAAAGCAGCCACAACGATGTCGATGAAGCTTCAGCAGTGAGCAAATTTTATACCCCTCAAAGACACCTATCAGAAACAGCTAGAAATTGTGTTCCATAGCATCCTTAAGATCAATGAATGTATCCAGGCATCCTCTGTGATTTGTTCTTGGACTCAAACTTGTTGGTGTTGGTGTTCAACTGTAATAATGAGAATCCTGAACAACAGAACTTACATGGTAATAAGAACTTGGATTTTGTGATTCAAATTTCAATAATTTTCCCCCATGGATTCCAGAAAAGTGACTTGAAATAATTTAAAAAGCATAATACTAAAAAATTCTCATAACGTTTGATAGAATAATTATTTTGATCTCATTTTTTGAAACAAGTAAACCTTAACATTTTATTTTAGATCAAAATAATTTATATAAAAAAAATATAAGTCAACTAATAGTAAATGACTTGAAATGACAAGTAAAACAGATAAACTTATATGATAGTATACGTTGACATTATAATGTTATATAAATGTATTTACTTGAAAAAATATCGCACCGATCAAAAATATAATTTTATAAAATTATATAAAATATAAAATTAATTTTATAATAACATATTATTTTATCAAATTAACTTAAATTATTTATCATTATTAACTAATAATTCTTATTCACAAATAAAACATTTTAATCTGACATTAAAAATTAAATTATTTAAAAAATAAAATAAAAATAATTACTATTTAACCTATATATTTTTTTCATTATCCCTTATAAACCAGGTGTCATTATATATTTTTATTATTCTTTTATTTCAACGACCGACTCAATTATTAAACGAGTAAAAAAGGGGGGGAAATTATCAAGTGGCACAAACAGAGAAGTGAAGAGAGGATAGAACGCAAGGAAGAGGCTGGCAGACCAGACAACACAAGGTAGAGGCAGGCAAGGCGAAGAAGCAAACTAAATCTATCACAACCTCTTCCCTGCCCCGAATTCCGGTCTTCTCCCTCATCCCAATCCTTTTGTTTGTAGAAATTTGATTTAATTCTTCCTCACTTTTCAATCATTCAATTAGAGAAAGGGGAAACAAGATGTCGATGCGTGAACTGGTAACCGGAGGAGCTGCATGCGCCGTTCCGGGATCCTCTTCATCTTCCTCCAATCCTCTTGGTGCTCTCGCTAACGCTCTGATCGGTTCTTCTTCCAAGACCCAGGTCCCTTTCTTTTTGTCTTTTACTATTTTATTCATCCCTTGTTTATCCTATTTTCGATGTATTTACATGTGTGTGTTCTGAGCAGGGAGCACTAAAGGAGATTCCTAACACTTCAGCTGCCTCTCCCCACACCCAATTCTATTCCCACCCCAATGATCCCGTTGCTGCTCTTCCCGGCGCTGAGCTCGATCGTCCCTTTCTCCAATCTAACGCCCAGGTGCCCTTTTCAATCTTTACTACTTCTGTAATAAAAATGGAAACTAATTCTGGAATACCAGTTTCCGTTGACTTAAAACATTAATAGTTAAAAATACCCTTCAGGGATCTGAGTTCATTAGAGGCTTCCGCGCTGCTGACGCCAATGGATTTGCGGATGCATGGGAAGAGATACAGCGTCAACCTCCCTTTGATCCTGTTGTTGGTCCAGCACCACCGATTCAACCCTCTCTTGATGGTATTCAACCTTTCATCTTGGTTACTGTTTCTGTTTTGTTTTCCTTGGTTTGGAGGGTGTAAAAGAACAAACAGAATGATTCTAGTTTTCTTGTATCACATTTTCTAGTGACTACTCTTTAAAATGTGCAATTGTGTTTCAAATTTGGGTATGCTCAATATATGCTTCAAAACCTCAACTAAGGATGTCCACTTCTTTGCCCTTAGAAGTCAAGAAATTGACCTTTCTACATGCTATTCCTTACTCACTACCCTTACTGTACTTCAGGACCACCTCAAAGGGTGCTGTCAAGCTTTTTGCACTCATTTGTTGACAGTAGCCGAAGCGGAATTCCTTTACATCCCACTCCACTTCCTCTGTTAGGATTGTCTCAAGGTGATAAACAGTGCATACGTGATCGTAGCAGCATAATGGCCCGACACATTTTTGCTGATAGGAGTGAAGAGTTTATCAATGCTCAGGTTTTGTGTCCTTTGTTTGATCGGCGTGACATTGTGTTATCTAGTAGGAAATTACACTTATGATTTGATACCCCATTTCACATTTTGCTCGTAATTTGTTTCCAGGTTAATGCACTCTTGAATTCCTTGGAAATAGAAAATGATATCCATGCCAGGGGACCCATGCCTGGGAGGTTTAGAGAGCTGGAGGATTACTGGAATGAATCCCAAGGTGTCAATGTCATGAAGCCTGGTGCTCCTGCTGCAGATGTATGGGCTACTGAATTCAGCCAAAATAGAATGCGCCATGGTGATCCAGACGCCTGGGCTCACTCATTTGAACAACAGCATGGTGCTGGTGGTTGGGCCTCTGAATTTGAAAGGGTAGGAAAACCAGAATCTCCTTTACATTGTATGAAAACTGATTATGAAATTTTTGGAGTGAATGGATGATATTGTAGCTTGCTTGACTGTATAGATCCATTCTTGTAGCAATATAGAATATGGTGCTTCTAGATGACGCTGAGTCGCTGATAGGTAGGTTCTTTTATTAACCATATTGAAAATCTCTTCCTAAAGGGTTATATTGCTTGTTGTCAATTACTGAGTTACTATCAAACACTTTATAGTTTTCATCCTCATATCTGTCCTATTTCCTATCTTCCTGACTATATATCCGTCCTTTTGTTCTGTTGCAGATGAACATATGTTCCTATTTGACTTTAGCTTTCCTTTTCTTGCTGCTACTGTCTTGTGCTTTGAGTAGTCTTTATTTGCATATCATCTTTAGCCTGCTTTTCTTTTATAATACAATTGATGAGCTACAACATACAGGAACAAGCTCAGTTAACATCTGTAGGTCAAATGAGAGGCGGAAATATGGAAAATTTGGCTGCAATTCAACAGACTAGAATGCTTGCACATACACTCTCTCAAAATGGTGATCCTAAGTTTCAGGTTATTTAAAAATGTTTGGCTAAAATGCATGCAATGTATTAAGATGAGTGTATTTATGCACTTACGGTCTGTATGTTTTGAGGCATGCAGAATTCAAAATTTCTCCAGTTTGTATCAAAGATGAGTCGTGGTGAACTTATTATTGACGATAATCAGGTCAAACCAGCATCAGAAAACTGGGCAACAGAATATCAACAACAGTACAATGGAGGTGCTTCTTGGGCTGATGAATTTGCTCAAAATGAGGCAAGTAGAGTTCTTGTGGAAGCTCAAAAAGATTTTAGATTAATATGTCCTGATAATCAGTAAATGAATTCCTTTCAGTAGCTTCCTCCTTTTCTTCAACCTTTTTGTCCTTACTTACATAGACTAAAATGTACCAACATCACCAACCTTAGGTAGTAATCTCATTCACCAACCTAGGTGGTTGAAAAAAGGTTTGATGATTTGAGAATGTCCAAATGGTAATGGTGGTTTGGTTAGTACTATTATCGATATATCAGTGAAGTGCATCTTTTCAGTTGAACTTTTAAATCAACTAAACCTCTAAATCTTATTTGAGATAATCTACGATTTTTATTTTACTCATTGTCTTGGTGTTTTACAGGATTTCTATGACCCTAACTAATGGTAATTTAATTGTGTTTGCTACTAATTTGAACAGAGTTTTTTATTATAAGAAGTTAGAAGACAAACTGTCACTGATCCTTGTTATAATTGTATATCTTAGTTTAGTGTTAAACAACTAAAAATGTCTTAATTTTTTGAAAATATACTTCTCTGTTTGGTGATTATGTTTTTTTTTTCAACCTGAACAATGGGAGTTTGCCACTGTATAAGAACAACCAAGGTCTTTTGATTTGTTATTTGGGACACCAACTGTGACTGATGATTCTGCATATTATATATGTGTGTATGTATGTATATTGAGACTCTTGAACCATGTGAACCTCTTATTTTTATTTGAAATAATCTAATTTCTTCGTTTTATTGAATGTTATTGATTTGATGGTTCTTAGGTTTTCCGTGGACCTGTCCAATGGGCCAATGAGTTTGGTGCTGAAAGATTGCAACAAGAGTCAGTTGATGATCAATGGGTCAATGAATTCTCAAAGTTGCATGTTGATGACTGGGCAGAAGAATTTGGGCGTCAAGTTGGTGAGGGGGCTTTGGGAGATAGTTCATCTGACTGGGCAAATTCATATGATGAGTGAGTCTGGTAGCCTTGAAGAAAATTATTTTATAACCTTTCTAGTTGGCTACTATTGTATTTTGTTTAGTTATGGCCTTTTGAAAGCCTCTTGCATGATTTATATCCTAGATTGTAATCTAGGATAGAATCTAATGGATATTCTGTAGAAGAAACTAAGGGAAATTTGGAATTGCAGGGTCATATGGTAGTCATTAAAACTGAGTCATTTTTTTCATGGAAAATCTAGCTTTTTTCTACGAAGTATTTCAATCCCACTAATCAAACAAATATATGGAGTGCTAACTGATTGTTTGGCTTGTTAGCATGACTTCCTTTAGATCACATCTATTGCCATATAGTTCTCACTGAGTTCAATCTACATCATTATGTTTCCTTCCAGGTTGTCATCAATTATAAATTTAATTTCTAAATTCTAATTATGTTTAGTTTATGGTTACTGAGAATGCCCCAAATATTTTGTTAACCTGATGAGTTTATCAAGTTGTAGGAAGTTTGAACTCTCTTTCTATGTTTTTGTGATGCTAGTAACTAAAACACGTAATCCGACATGAATGTTTTGGTTGTGAAATCTTGTAGGTTTATTAATGAGCAAATAGCTGCTAAGCAGCAGTCGGATGCTACAAGGGGTGTTTATGTATTTTCTGATGTGAATCCATATGTTGGTCATCCAAATCCTTTAAAAGAAGGTCAAGAGCTATTTAGGAAAGGGCTTTTGAGTGAAGCAGTGCTTGCTTTAGAGGCTGAAGTTATGAAAAATCCTGAGAATGCTGAAGGTTGGAGATTGTTAGGAATAACCCATGCTGAAAATGATGACGACCAACAGGTAATACTCTTCACTCTAGTTTGTTAGAGTTGGATAGTTTATGTGTATTATTGTATTCTTAGATGAAAGGACATTGTCTTTGTTTTCTTTAATACTGCAAGAATTTCTATGAAGGATGTGTCTGCTTGTATTCTTCTGCCATCTGTTCAGCATCTCCTGGTTATGATTCTTAGCTTGGCAAGGTTGACCATATACCTTCCTATTCCACCTGAATCAAAATTATTTTGAAGCGTGTCAAGGGCCCTGTGAATGGCATCATATATTAGGAAACAGAATAATCATTTGATGTGGAAAGCAATAAAAACTTTCAATACCAAGGATCTATTTTCTTGTCCCACTCCCACTACATTTTTTCTTTAATTTGCTGGCTTAATATAGCCACTTTCATTTGTCGTGCAATGTTCATTTCTTATTTATGGTAACTTTTATTGGAAAGGGAAAAAGAGCTATTTTTTCATTTAAACATCCAAGTACGCGATATGGTTGGTATCTTAGTGGCCTGAGGTGACGCAGGAGCTTATATTATTATAATATTTATTTATTTTTTCAGTTTATTAAATATTAGAAATTTTGGGTGGCTAGGATTGTAAGTTTCCTTTATGTTTTAAATCTAAGTCTTTGATTAAAATTATCTTTGTAACCCTAGTATAAATAAGCTGTAAAAATATTACAGCCAGAATTTATCATTAATATTTTCTTTGAATTAAAAGAAGACTAGAGATTTCCTTTAACCCTAAGCTTTTCTTGAGTTTCATATTCTTTTCTACTCGTTTGTTCAGCCTTATTTCTTTTGATTACTGTTGTTTTTCTTCTGATCTACATCATGGTATTTCAGTCTTGCGCACCAGATCATAGGGTCACATTCTTTGCCATGCTGCTGATGTTCTGATCTAACCTATTATCATTTGTTGCTTCATGAACTACTAGCTGTAGAAAATAGGTGTTTTTAGAGAAGAAAATAATTCTTTGTATTTCTATTAATGAAAGAGAAGTCTAAATATATAGACTTATTTACAAGAGACTTCAAACTGAGAAGTCTTACTAAAACAGATCTCTAATCTCTTAAAATGATAAGAGATAACATAAGCTAATAAATCTCCTAATAAAACTCCTAAAAGTACTCCTAAAAAATAGATCATTATCTCAGTCGATAACTCTCTATTAACTAGGAGTTATATTCTAAGATAATAACCAACAATCTCAAAGGTAAAAAATATCTATATTTATCTTATAACTTACACTCCCCCTCAAGCTGGGGAGTAGATGTTGTAAAGACCCAGCTTGGATGTAATTTCATCAAAGGTAACTCTTGGAAGTGCCTTAGTGAGAATATCTGCTAGTTGACCTTTCGTAGGAACAAAACTCAGTTTCACCAACCCACCATTCACCTTTTCAGAAATGAAATGTCTATCAATTTCAACATGTTTGGTTCTGTCATGGTGAATTGGGTTTTTAGCAATACTTATAGCAGATTGACTGTCACTTTGTAGCTCAAAGTGTTTGTTGTAACAAAACCCCAGTTCAGTCAATAGTCTCTGTAACCAGATTCCTTCACAAATTCCAAGTGCAAGAGCCCTAAACTCAGCCTCGGCACTGCTTCTGGAAACCACTGCTTGCTTCTTACTTTTCCAGGTCACTAGGTTCCCCCAGACAAATGAACAATATCCAGTAGTAGACCTTCTATCTGTTAGTTCTCCTGCCCAGCTTGCGTCTGAAAAAATTCTCACTGATCTGTCTTCATTTTTTCGAAAAATTAACCCATGTCCAGGAGTCATTTTCAGATACTTCAAAATTCTGTTCACAGCCTCCAAGTGTTCTTCTCTAGGGTCATTCATATATTGACTCACTATACTCACAGAGAATGCTATATCTGGTTTAGTGAGGGATAAGTAGATTAGTTTACCTACTAACCTCTGATAATGCTCTTTGTTCACAGGGCTTCCCATTTCTTCCCTTCTCAGCTTTAAGTTTGCTTCCATAGGAGTTTCTGCAGGCCTGCATCCAGTCATTTTAGTCTCTGAAAGTAAATCTAGGATATACTTTCTTTGGTTGATCACTAATCCTTCTTTTGATCTTGCAACCTCCATGCCTAAGAAGTATCTTAAGCTTCCCAAGTCCTTGGTCTCAAACTCAGTTGCCAACAACCTTTTTAATCTATCTATTTCAATGAGATCATCTCCTGTTATGATGATATCATCTACATAGACAATTAACAGTGCTTTTTTCTTGTTTGATGTGGTTTTTACAAACAAAGTATGATCCGATTGGCATTGCTTATAACCATCTTGAATAATTACCTTTGTAAATCTATCAAACCAGGCCCTAGGTGACTGCTTTAGGCCATATAGAGACTTCAATAATCTGCAAACTTTCTGTTTCCCTGAATTTTCCTTTATACCAGGTGGAATTTGCATGTAGACCTCCTCTTCTAAATTTCCATTCAAGAATGCATTCTTGATGTCTAGCTGATGAAGTACCCAATCCTTATTTACTGCTAAGGATAAGAACACTCTTACGGTGTTTAACTTTGCCACAGGAGCAAAAGTTTCTTGGTAGTCCACTCCATAAGATTGAGTGTGACTTTGGCAACCAATCTAGCCTTGTATCGCTCGATACTGCCATCTGCCTTATACTTCATTGTGAATACCCATTTACAGCCTACTGGTCTCTTCCCTTTTGGGAGATCAGCTATGACCCAAGTATTATTGTTCTCAAGTGCCTTGAGTTCCTCTTCTACTGCTTTTGTCCACTTCACATCCTTTAATGCTTCTTCTACTGTTTCTGGAATATGGATACTATCTACATTTGCTGTAAAAGTTTTAAAACAAGGCATTAATTTTCCATATGCAACAAACTTTTGAATAGGATGACTAGTGCATTTTCTTACGCCTTTTCTTTGAGCAATTGGTAGATCACTAGTATCAATCGATGGAATAGGTACTTCATTAGGAACAAATTCATTACCTTCTTGACTTTCTAATTTATTCAAGCTTGGTTCTGGCTCTTGGCAGTTTCTAGACTGAATAGGAGTTTCCGGGACCAGTTTTTGTCTTCTTTTGTAAACATTCAATTCTCCTGTCTTGGTTTGAGTGATTTTTGGTGGAGTTAAAGGTAGAGAAGATGAAGTAGATAACGTTGGTGTTTTGGGACTAGGTGGAATTTGAGGGATTGAGTTTGAAGGAGTTGTTGGTTGGGACTTGGGACTCAGTGGTGAGGAAGGTATAATGGGTAAAATGGTTTCGGTTTGGGGTAAGACTACTGGTAAAATAGTTTCTGTTTGGGGAAAGGTTGCTGATGGAGGAAGAGTTTCAAAAAAATTTGGGATAGGGATATGAAATTCATCTAAAATCTCCCCCTGAATTTCAGACTTAGAGAAGTATGATTTGTTTTCAAAAAATGTGACATCCATAGAAATGTAGGTCTTTTTAGTCTGGGGGCAGTAACATTTGTAGCCCTTTTTACTAGATGAATACCCTATAAAAACACACTTAATGGCTCTAGGATCCAACTTAGACTTGGATGCATCATTATTATAAACAAAAACAGTACATCCAAAAACTCTTAGAGGTAAAATGGAAGACATAGGTTTGAAGTGTGAAAAACTTTTAAGAAACACATCCCTTGGACATTGAAATTTCAGTGTTTTGTTGGGCATCTTATTTATCAAGTATGTAGCTGTTAAGAGAGCTTCCCCCAAAGATATTTAGGAACACTAGTAGCAAATAATAAGGATCTTGTAACTTCTAAAAGGTGTCTGTTTTTTCTCTCAGCCACCCCATTTTGTTGAGGTGAATTAACACACGATGAAATATGAATAATCCCTTTTTCTTTAAAGAAAGATCCTAGTGTTTGAGTAAAATACTCACTGCCATTGTCAGATTTAAGAATTTGAATTTTACTTTGGAACTGATTTTCAACTATTGTGTGGAATATTTTAAATATTTCAGCAACCTCTGATTTTGCTCTCATAAGGAAAGTCCATGTGGTCCTAGTATGATCATCAATGAAAGAGATGAACCACCTAAACCCATTTAAGCTTTGAACTCTTGAAGGGCCCCAAATGTCACTACGAATGATGGAAAAAGGTTTAGAAGATTTATATGGAGAAGGATGATAAATACTTCTTGTTTGCTTGGCTAGTTGACAAAAGTCACAAGAAAAGTGTTTAGGACTTTTAGTGATAAACAACTTAGGGAACAATTTTGCAAGGTAAAAGAAATTAGGGTGACCCAATCGAAAGTGCCATAGCATGATATCATCAGAAGAATCAGATTGTTTTGGTGGGATAGAGTCGGTTTTAGATAGGTAACCAGAGTAGGCTTTTGTCTTGGAAGGACTGTTTTCTTCAAGAATATAAAGACCTCCACTCAGCCTAGCTCTGCCAAGCACCTTCCCCGAGCTTAAATCCTGAAATTCACAAACATTGGAGTCAAACTGAGTGCTGCATCGCAGATCAATATTCAATTTACTAACTGAAAGTAGATTGCATGCTAGATGAGGAACATAAAGTACAGATCTCAGGGTAATATCCTTGTTTATCTCAACAGAACCCCTCCCTTCAATAGGAGAGAGAGAACCGTCTGATGTTCTTATGTGAGAGTGAGAATCTACTGATTCAAAAGTCTGAAAAAGCTCCATGTTTCCTGTCATGTGGTCACTAGCCCCTGAATCCACAATCCATGTAGTGCCACTATTTTTGCCCATCAGATTTGCAAAGGAGAGGCTACTTTCGTGGACTTTGTTAATGATCTGGGAACTAGTAGCGGAAGGGTTTGGCGAATCCATTCTTTGCTAGGGTTGTAGGATCGATAACCTAACTGATACCATGTAGAAAATAGGTGTTTTTAGAGAAGAAAATAATTCTTTGTATTTCTATTAATGAAAGAGAAGTCTAAATATATAGACTTATTTACAAGAGACTTCAAACTGAGAAGTCTTACTAAAACAGATCTCTAATCTCTTAAAATGATAAGAGATAACATAAGCTAATAAATCTCCTAATAAAACTCCTAAAAGTACTCCTAAAAAATAGATCATTATCTCAGTCGATAACTCTCTATTAACTAGGAGTTATATTCTAAGATAATAACCAACAATCTCAAAGGTAAAAAATATCTATATTTATCTTATAACTTACACTAGCATATTACTATTTGCTTATCATCACTTTTTTTTATCCTTAAACCATGTGAAAACTTTTTTGGCGGGATTAAAATTAACTTGAATAGCTGAGTTTCTAAACTATGTTTATGTCAAACCTATGAAGTGTAATGTTTTGCATTTATTGCAAATTGTTTTGGATGATTAATGTGTCTCTGCATGTCATCATCTTGAGACTTTTATGGATTACGTAAGACCTTTTATATTTTTGTTATTCTTTATGAGCACATCTGATGTTTTACTTGCTCTTTGTTAGGGTCCAAAAAAATTGACTTTGTAGAGAAATTGTAATGAACTTATTGGATATCTCTGTACAGGCTATTGCAGCAATGATGCGTGCTCAGGAGGCCGATCCTACCAATCTGGAAGTGCTTCTTGCTCTTGGTGTGAGTCATACAAATGGTTAGTGAATGCTCATCCCTTATATAAGCTGAATATAAAATTTTGGAGTGTCAAACTAATAACACTGTTTAAAAAAATTAGAATTGGAACAGAGTGCTGCTTTGAAGTATCTGTATGGATGGTTACGTCATCACCCAAAGTATGGTTCGCTTGCTCCACCAGAGCTCGCCGATTCTTTGTATTATGCTGATGTAAGTGTACTTGTATAATTCTTTCATTCTGTTTTTATTTGGATTTTGCCTTTTGGAGCAATGCTTTGAATCCCTTGATATCGCAATCTAGGTTTAGTTTAAGCTGCTTCTGCTAATGTTACCATGGGACACCTTGTTTATGTTGTGAATACTGTGGATTACAAGAATGTCATTTTGCATTTGATTTCCTTCACTGCAGTGATAGTATTTTGGACTTTGAGTTTTACATATGGTAGCAGGAGATAACTTACCTTGAGACCACAAGAACCTTATCCTTTAAAAATTGTTATCCATCAGAGCATTTTCTGCATACAGGTTGCTAGATTATTCAATGAAGCTGCTCAGATGTATCCTGAGGATGCTGATGTGCACATTGTCCTTGGCGTTCTGTATAATTTGTCAAGAGAATATAACAAGGCCATTGCATCTTTCAAAACTGCTTTGGAACTTAAACCTAATGATTATTCTCTTTGGAACAAGCTCGGTGCAACACAAGCCAACAGTGTGCAGAGTGCTGATGCAATATTAGCTTATCAGCAGGTAATCCCTTCACGATTACCCTTTGAACAGTGGTGGTCAATCAGAATGCCACATGATATGTTAATTTCATAAGCTTTTTATATAAAAAATTACTCCAACCTAAAATTTTGGGGTTTTCTTTACCAAGTTAGAATACTTGTAATATGTATAGAATTCAGAATATACTACTACTAGAATTTTACTAGAGAGCAATTGGTATTGTTTGTTGCCCACCCTTATGCATACTAAGGCCAGTGTAAACAATGAATCATGAAGGTTTCGACAATGTTGTCGAGGGGGGAAACGATATTGTAGGTGCCTGAACCATTTGAGGTGCAAGGCATAACGAAGGGCTTTATAAAGTAAGGTGGATCTGTTAAAATTTGTGTTTTTTATGCGTCAAGGTTTTTTTCCGCTTATGCTTAATAGTGTGCCTAGAACCAGGCTTGTGCTTAATCAATTGAAAATGATTGTAGCACTTTTGTTATTTGGCACTACGGTGCAGTAGGCATTTGATTTAACAGTGGTTGTCATGTCCTATGTTACTTGGACTTGTTTGAGTGTTGGATACGGGTATGGTTAGATTTTCCTAGGTTTTCCATGTATTTGGAGGATCCTTGGAGGTCATATCCCATATTCATGTGTCGGACATGGATACCTAAAGCATAAAGATCGCAAAACATGTGACAGCCCAACATGTCAGTCCTCAGTGTGCCGGACTCGTGTGGCATTATCATTTCATCCATTTCTCTTCTTAACTTTCAATGGTAAAATGATGCATTGGTGTGTTGTACAGCTCTCTTATAGGGTTGCATTATTTGCTTGCTTCATCTTTGTAACCTTATGCTCCTAACAGGATTCTATAAATATTAGTTGCACCTTATACTTCAGAAGACGAATTTTTAAGTTCCTATGTAATTTGTTATTTGATGTGCTGAAGCTATTAGTTAATTTAAATGATTTGCTTAGGTGTGTCCTCAATTTGAATATATTCTTGATCATCGTCTTGTTTAAACTGTGTTCTTTATGCTTTTAGATCTTGCACATGCAGTTTGATTTGTTTATCCCCTATTATTGAGATTCTGTGCACATTTAAAATTATTTGGTGATGAACTTCCCTTCCCCTGTGGAGCCCCTTAAGCATTATTGAATTTAATCTTTTGGTCTCACTCTTGATCTTCAGGCACTAGATTTGAAGCCAAATTATGTTCGTGCTTGGGCAAACATGGGTATCAGTTATGCCAACCAGGTTTGTTATTTGCTGCACTGCAGTCTTCTCTCGTCATAGTCATGACATCCATGAAATCGGAACTGCATTTCTTATTCTATATCTTCATCTCATTTTGTATATTTCTGAGATGGTAAATCCTTCTAAATGAAAGTTGGTGATTTGGAAAATATTCTCAACAAGAAATCATTTTTCTGTATCAACCATGGTACTTGGAGTTATGAAGTGCTGTGCTGCACGGATTTTAATGGCTTCAGAAAATCTATACTTGTTAAGTATTCTCACCAGTCATTAAATTTTTCCCATGGAGGAAAAAAACCTGGTCATCATCCATCTAGATATGCCTTTTCTCAATTGAGGGAAACAATGCAGTTTGATCTGATTGAACCTGTAAACAAATTTTCTTCCAGGGTATGTATGAGGAGTCAATCCGATATTATGTTCGAGCACTGGCTATGAATCCCAAGGCTGATAATGCCTGGCAATATCTAAGAATATCTTTGAGGTATCATCCTGAAGCAGAGAATATGTGGTCATGTAATCATGCGAACTAGTTCCGCGTACATATCTCATTTTTTGCTTCCATTTTTGCAGCTCTGCTTCACGGAATGACATGATAGAAGCTTGTGATTCCAGGAATCTGGAGCTTCTACAGAAGGAATTTCCGTTATAATTTGAACCTGGTTTCGGGTTTTTTTTTAAAGTAAGACGGGTATCAAAACTAAGTGAAACAAGGACCATATGTTATCGTCAAAACTCCATTCAAAGCCGCCGACGCCGATATACTCCCCCTACAGGTTGCAGCTAGATCTATGCTGGTGCGTACATCCTCGTCTTTATATTTTATTTATGCCTTGACACCATGCAATAAGTTTTTAAGTATCAGTAGTTTGTAATTTTGTTAAATGAGCTATGGTATTACCGAAGACAATATTTTCTCTCACATGTATGTAACTGATGACGGTTGTAATCTTTATTCGATGTCCGACAATGAATAATTGTGTGGCGGTCGACCTGCCCTCCCTCCCGCACTTTTGCGATTTGCATCATCGTTTACTTATCGAGCATGTTCACCTCCACCAATGTAGTTTACATTTGTTGTAGGGATGGCACGGCGACATGAAATTTAAATCATTTATCTCGATTTTGATCCGATCCGAAGCTATGGTCGTGATCAGTTAATAAGACCATTAGGGATCAGTTTGGTTCTTTTGATTTTATTAAATTTTTAGTAAACTTCATTGAACATTTTAGGATACTTTTAATCATTTTGTACAAAGGCTGCCCATTACATTATCTACAACAGCTGTTCTTATTTCTCTCAAAAACACAATCTTCCCTTGAAAGAACCCATGGAAAGTTGAAAGGTAAAAATCTATTTTATATCTTTTATTCTTCCCATTTGAGAGTGAAGGTATGGGTATGTTTATCTACTTATCGAGCATTACATTTTGAGGTAAAGATCATGGAAAATAGTGGTAAGATGGAAATGGGGTTTTCAAGAGATTTTAGAATTTATCTATTCGTATTTACTCGATCGAACGACACATGATTTTATGTTGGGAGTAAACCTTTAAAACGAGACGAAAATAGATTCTCAAAAGAAAATACATAAAAACTTTCTAAACATTTTCTAAATCTTATACAAAAATTTGGGGTGACCATCCTCTCGAGTCCTTCGATCAATCCTTGCCTTTACCTAATTTTCTCCTTTCTTCCATTTATTTTCTTTTAATTATTAAATTATTTCTAAATAAATCTTGAGAGCATATATAAATAACGAGAGCTAAAGTCATTATTTCTTTTAATTAGAACTAAAATTGATTGAATCGTTATTTGAATGACCAAAGATGGTACTAGAAAAAATTAACTATCATGTCACCCTTAAAGATTTAATGATATTTTATAAAAAAAACAAAAAATTAATAATTATTTTATAACATTTCAAAATTGAATGACCAAGATAAAATTTATCATAGTTTAATCAGTATTTGTGAACTTTACCCTTTGTTTTATACCCAAAATAGTGTAGCATAATTTATACACTAAATTTTTCTTTTTTAGCGTACAAAGTTTTTTAATATGATTATGTTAGTTTTATTAAAATAAAAAAAATTAAAAATATATGTCCAAATCATTTTATCTTAGTAGTTAAAGAACAATTATTATTTTTGGAGGTTACAGGTTCAAACACCAATATTATAACACAATGATTGAACGATCAATATTCAATAATTGAGAGTATACTCTAAAACATATACTACTGTAATCACTATAATAGATTCAAAAATAAAAAAAATATATAAAAATTTATAATTTAAATGAATAAATTTGATAAAAATCAAAAATTAATTTATCTAAATCATAAACATAATTATATAAAAAAATTAACTTAAAAGATAAAAACATGTTAAAAATAAAGGATACGTACTAAATAATAGAGAAAAACATATCTAAAAAAAGTAAAATTATTAAATTTAAAAATTAAAAATTAAAAAACAAAAAACAAAATAATAAAATAAAATTGAAAAAAATATAAAAAGAAATAGATACCAAAGGAAAAAATAAAGAAGAATATGTAAAGAAACCTTTAAAATATGCATACCAACATACAAATTTTAAATATTTATGAAACAGTATTAACGTGATACATTTATCTTAAAAGATTTATACTTTAAATATTAAAAATATAATTTTTAGCCATAAATCAAAGCCACACGTTAAATTAAATCTCGTCTCCATCCCAGTTCCTTTTCACCTTAGGACCCGTCGGCCCTTCTTCCCCAAGAACTTCATTGGGTAGGCCATGAACAAATTTCTCAAACGCTGTTTTAAGCTTCCCAGGCAACATTTTCTCTACCTTCTTGATCTCATCTGCCAAGTCATAACTGATATTCGGACCCCATTTCCTTAAATAGTTCAGCCACGGCGGCTCGACGATGGTTGAACCCAAGTACTCCGCCGCGACTAACGAAAACTGCAGGCCTGTATCCATGACAACCTTACTCTTTGCAGTGTCATTCCGGATCCCTATCCCACCACTTCCTTGTAAAACAAGTCCGGGTTTAGAGTACATGGCATGGCCATGTAACGATGAATAGGTGCAGGGCTTATTCCCACCTTGAAACTCGAGGTCCCATACATCCACCCAAGAACCTCCACTGTGTTCGGAGAAATACATGCTGTGTAATTCTCCATTGAAGTTGCTGATCCTTAATGTCACGTGCTCCCAATCGCCGACATGTTCTCCGATCTTCCCTAGCGGAATGTCGATGAGTTCGACTTTAGCTTTTGCTGGTCCATTGAAAGGGTAAAACAACCATATAGCTATGTCCGAATAGGTGGCGCCTAACATTGGTTTTACATGCAGATAAACTTGGGAGTTTTGCAAGTCTCCTTTCTTTACTCTTTCCTTGTTTGCTTCGTCCACGGGAAGATCCAACCAGTACATACCATCATTTGAACCGCCTTGGGGAAGATTTGAGCCCATTTGTTCTACCGGAACCGGCTTCGATTCTTCACCTTTCGTGTACAGCAATGCTCCGTTCTCGAAAAACCAAGTGACGGACGATGGGAGGTAAGTTTCTTTCGGGTGGAAATAAATCCAAGGAGAGTAAGCTCGGAACAAGGTCTCGATTTGTCCTGGATTAGGCATGCATGAAACATTAGATTTGACGTTCTTCAAGCATGCTAGAGCAGTATTTGTGGCGACAAATGTGCCCACACAGACCCCCATGTCTTGTGTTCCTCTGTTAACCGGCCTGGAACTGAAGAAGTTGATTTCATTTGAATTGACATCTTTACCAGGTCCCCATATCCATGTATAAGTCTCGTTTTCATCGGTGAAATCGGACCGAACGCAGCGTGTTTTGTCCAGGGAAGGCTTGGCGTTGGTGTTGGTGACAACATGCCCGACTGCTTTGTATCCTTGTGGGGCTACAGGCAACCAAATGTAACCATTGCCGTCTTGCTTGATTTTCAAGGACTCGCTGCTCCAAACAAGGGTGTAATCAAGGGGCTGTTTGAGTAAAGAGTTATCCGAACTGTCATCTTTAGCTGCAAGAACCCAACCAGAAAGTGACCTGTTGTTGGGTTGGGCATAGCAGCCTAGCATGTAGTACCCATCCGGTATCGACGACGGTTCGAAAAATGATGCCCCGAGATTTCCTGGTCCCCCCTCGTGTGTAGCCCAGACTTTTGTGGACGATGATATGTCACACTGGCACACATGAATGCCACCAAGATCAATAGTTCCACTGGCGAACCCTTCCCCTGTATGATTAATATAATTCATCACGTCAGTCCATGAAAAAGAGGACGATATCCATCCTATGAGATGCATGTTCAAACCACATGTATGCTCATGTCCATATCCACATAACAAAAAGAAAGAATTCAATCTAAAACTATCCATTATATAATTTGTAACATTATATATCCATGAGTTTTGAACATGGTGGATGAAAATGAGAAGAAATAAAGGTACCTTGAGGCCATTCCGGTAGAGGAGACGGAAGCCTAAAGGCGGTTTCGATCGGTAAAGCCTTCTTCTTCTTGGAGACATCGTTGGGGGAAGACGACGTTAGACAGTTCCCCATCGCGTTCTTTCCAACGATGCGTTGAATATGTGATCGAATGTGAATACGATGTATAAAAACAGACTAGGGAGTGATGTTTACAAGAGGAATCAAAGCCAGCATATTCAGTTGTGGGCGATGTGGGCAAGGAACTTTTGGAACACCAACTGGGAATAAGAGGATAGTTTAGGGATGATGGGTGGACGTGACGTGCAAGGAAAGCATCGACTTTTAACATGCTTGTGGACATTGTTCAACCTGTCTTCTACACCAAGCTCTCATTTTGTCATGAAACTTGGTTTTCCTGTTCGAATCCAACATTGATCTTGAGGCTATGTTGGGAAATGGTTGATGAAATCTCTTGGCTATATAATATTAATTTGAAGATTGTAAAGTAGATGATGTTTCAGGGCAAATCCACACCCTATATATACTTGTGTAACTTAAGAGAGGAACCCGTCGAGAAGAAAAATTATATCACGAATCGTGTTTATTATTTTATCTGTGATTCAAACAATCAAGTTCATTTATCTTTAAATAACTAGCTAATAACTACTCACTAGTTATATGTAAGAAAAAATTGATGATTCATATTAAAAATTAAGATAAATAAATCTGATTAATTAAGATAACAAATAACGTTATAAAAAAATTCGTGATATAATTTTTCTTTAAAAACAACACATTGGTTATAATGCATCACATTTTATTCATGTTTTTGCCAATTCTCATGCCGCCCGCATCGTGATAAAGGAGTTGATTAATAGTGGACAATATGTCGATTTTGGACATGGACACAACACTGGATTTTATTTCCTCAAAATATCTAAAGTCTAATAACTAATTCTTTATTTTGTTAGTCTATATATGAAAAAATTATATCATGGGTCAGTCCCATCACGTGTTCATAGACCAATCAATAAAAATCACCCATTTCATCAATCCCAAGTGAATCTTCACTTTGAAAAATTAAAAATTGATGAAGTGGATAGTTTTTATTGGTTGGTCCATGGATGACGTGGTGAGACTGACCCATGATATAATTTCTCCTATATATGGGTAGATAATTAGATATTGAACACAAATTTTAAAATTACGTTATATCTGTTTTTTATTTTCTTTAACCTTGATTAATCGATGGTAGCACTAATTTTAATATTAATGTCGACAGTTGATATTTTTTATATTTAAATCTTTATAATTTGGTTTTTGTTTTGATTTTATTTGTTTTTATGATACGTTATTTATCTGATTTGTAGCATGTTTTTATCTCATGACATGTTTTGTTCACCTTTGTGGTAGACTTGTGTTATTGGATGGTTTTCTCATAATGTTCAGTTCAACTCTAATTTGTGGTTATCGATGATCTTTTTGTAATTTGATCATCTTTTGTGTCTTCTTTTCTTTTTGTCGAAACTATTTTAAATTTAATGTAAAAATAATTTGACAATTTTGTAAATTAAGGGTTTTGTCTTTAATTTGATTTCCTTTTAAATTCGATTTTGAAAAAATATTTGATGTATCACTGATTACTTTGATAGATTGGATATTATAAAAAACAATTAGAGATTTGTTCTGGTATAAAATGAGTTTAAAAGTTAATTACGCGTGAGAAAAAATTAGTACTATCATCAGTCAATTACGTGCGTCCTATATCAGTATATTTAATTCCATGTTATATTTTAACATTTTAAAATAATAATTTGAATTTAATTTAACTATTAATTATTAATTAGGTTTATAAAAAATACCTATTCTAAAATTGTGAAACATGAGTCCCTCCCACTTTTAAAATAAATCTTTTCCTGTGAATAAATTGGAATCTTATTATCTGTAAATATTATGAGTGCATTTCTGGTTCGTATTTCTTCTCATATAAATTACATTCTGCGTGGTCCTACTCCTACGTGTACCACATTTTATTCATGTTTTTGCCCATACTCATGCAGACACAGACACCGACCCGTTTTGCGTGGAAGCAGGGTAATAATGGAGTTCATAAATAGGAGAAGTTATATCATAAACTATTTTTATAATGTTATCCGTAATTTTAATTAATCAGATTCATTTATTTTGTATTTTTAAGGTAAATTATCACTATCAGAAAATTACTTAAAGATAAACGAACCTGATTATACAAATCACAAATAACGTAATAAAAAAAATTCATGATATAATCTCTCGATAAATAGGGGACCATAGTTCATATGTCCACGTCGGACTTGGACACAACACTGGATTTTTTTATTCTTGTCTAGCCTATTATAATGAAACTAACTAACTTTAGTGTTGATTCTCGACTGTTAATATTCTTTTCTCTTTAACCTTTTATATTTAGATCTTATTTTCTTTTTTATTTTGATTTTTTTCTGATTTTTATTTATCTTTATGGTATATTTTCCGTTTGATTTGTGGTACGCTTTAATCATATAGCCCATTTTTGTCTATTTTTATAGTAAATTTGCGTTAGTGGGTGATATTTCATGATGCTCAATTTAACTTTAATTTATAATTATTAGTGATCTTTCCGATAGTTTGATATTCCTTTATACTTTATTTTGTCGGAAATATTTTTAAATTCAACATAAAAATAGTTTGATCATTAGTTCTTGAAAACTAAGGGTTGTCTTTAATTTGATTTCCTTTTAAATTCAAATTTAAAATATATTCAGAGTCACCATAAGTTACTGTGATAGATCGGTCATCATAAAAAAAATCAAAAATTTATTTCGGTAAAAATTGAGTTCAAGAGTCAATTACGTGTAAAGAAGGATTTGCACCACCACATATATTTGATATCAATACCTTTTATTTCGTGCGATATTTTAAAATTATATTTTTAATTTAATTTAACTATTAATTATTAATTGAATTTATATTACGAATAAAAGTATTTTTTATAAAAAAATATTTTTATTTCAAATATGAGATTTAGAAGTATTCCTATACACTCAATACATCTATATTTGTATTCCAAATTTGAATCTTATTATGTGTAAATGTTATAAATGAATTCGAATTAAAAAGGATAAAAAA
This sequence comes from Abelmoschus esculentus, assembly GCA_035048815.1. NCBI lineage: Eukaryota > Viridiplantae > Streptophyta > Magnoliopsida > Malvales > Malvaceae > Abelmoschus > Abelmoschus esculentus. Next base: position 12,533,112 of record JAUCBN010000009.1, read on the forward strand.
ATTATTAACACTTTTTTTTTAATCAGATAACAATGATTACAGTATTATATGTTTTAGAGTATACTCTCAACCATTGGACATTGATCGCTCAATCACTCTGCTAGTATTACTGATGCTCGAACTCATAACATCTAGGAACAACAACCATTCCTTTAACCACCGAGGCTAGATAGCTCATACAAAAATTAGCACTCTTGTTCGTTTAGATTTAATGGGACTCAAATATGTATATAAGTTAAATTTTATTGAATATTAAATTTGAATTTAATTATAAGATTGGTGTTGATTTGATTATTATATTTTTATTTTTAATAAATATATCACGTTATTATTAAAATAATTCTAATATAATTATTTATTATTAAAAATTTATATATTTTTTATTTATTCTTAATTTTATTTTAATTAAATAATTTAATTATTTAATTAGATAGTGACATATGTTATCACCTTATTAGAAGATTTTAATTATTTTTATTTTATTTATTAAACTTATTTTTTTTTAAAATCAGGTGATGACACGTATTACCGTATTATAACAAGAAAATAAAAACAAAGAAATAATACATAAAAATATCTAACTCAATTAAATAAATCTAATAACTAAATTAAAATTAATCATACTTTATATATTTTAAATTATAGCTAGTGAATAATTTAATAAAGAATTTAAAATTATATTCGTGAATTTGAATTCGTTAAATGAATTTAATATAATATTAAAATTTTATTTTTCACACTAAAAACAATAATATGTATTAGATTTATTTAATTTAATTATTAAATTCATTTAATTGGGTTATATATTTCATACATTATTAATTTGTCATGTCCGAATCGCCAAAACCATATTTATTTTATTTTTCCAGACATAAACAACTAAAGAACTTATATATTAAAGGCATAAAGATAATAATAACCCTTAACGATTATAATTTTATCATTTTAGCTTTTTTTTTTTTTGGATAAATTTAACCCTTAACCTATATTTTTTTGACAAATAACTTATTTTTTAACTAACATAATGATTAGACCATTAAAAATTTAACGATATTGACATGTCATATATGTGATAATATATTTTAAATAACATGACATCTAGTCTTATTCTACATATATATAACATATCATTATCGTTAAATTTTTACGATAATGACATATATATATATAATATAATTTTATTCTAATATAAAATTTAAAATAATTAAAATTTAAATAAAATATTAAAAATTAATTAAATCTAAAATAAAAGGCTATTAAGTATTTTTAAATCTTAAATATCATTGTCTCTCTCTATATGACATATTATTATCGTTAATTTTTTTAACTATCTAATCGTTATGCTAGTTAAAAAATGAGATATTTGTCAAAAAAATATAGGTAAAGAGCTAAATTTATCCTAAAAAAATAAAAATAAAAATGATAAAAATTATAAATGTTAAGAGTTAAAATTATCTTTATACTTATATTAAATTTTGCACTACATGTTATGAAATCTTTCTTGTCTCAATGGCTAGCACATTGCTGTAAGGGTATCCGAGCTCAGTTTCTTTCGACAATCGATCGGAAGCGAAAAATAAATTTAAGACAACCGAGAAATAATAGGAGATATGAGTAGGGTGTTAAAAAATATTCGACCTGAAAGATTTGATTCGATTATCTGAATATAAATAATATGGTATTTATTCAAAAAAATTATGTTTGGATCGGGTACCCGACTTGTTATTTTTTGATTGGGCTCAGGTCAAAAAATTATAATTTTTCGGGTACCTAATTCTTAATTTTTATTTTTTATTTTAAATATAATTATTATTTAAACAAAATACACTTATATTCATAATATTCTCAAATCAAACAACCTAATTTTTAAATCTGGATCTCTCAAACTTTATTTTTAAAAAAGAATTAGGAACTCATTGTAAAAAAGAAAATTTAAGATTTATTATAAAATTATAAATTTAGTTTTTTGAGATGGAAAAATTCAAATTTTACTCATTTAGATAGTCATTATTTTTGTACGTGCATTAACAAATACGAAAATCAACTCAAAATTCTTTACTATTTAAATCACTAATTTTTATATATTTTAATAAATTAAACTAATTAAAAATATTTTTAAAAAAAATTCCTTTAGACCTTATTGTTTGTTTCGAATTAGATTATGTAATTTGGGTCTTAAAATTTATGTTTAGATTATATAACTAGAGTTTTAAAATTTTATATTTCGATGTTGGATTATGTTAAAATTAAATTTAAGATTTATAAAATTAAAAAAAAAAATGGGTACCCGAATCGTGACACGGGGCTAATTTTTAACTAAAGGTTCGGATACCCAATACTTTGGATACTCGAATACCTAGATACCCAAATTTAAACAACCTTTGATATTAGGTAGGATGGTTTCATGTGACGTGCAAGGAAAGCATCGGTTTTTAACATGCTTGTGGACATTGTTCAACCTGTCTTCTCCACCAAGCTCTCATTTTTGTCAAGAAGCCGTTTAGTTGTTGTATACAGACAGATATTGACTTTGGAGGAGTGGTTTGTCCAAAAGACACCTCAAAAATTCAAACACAAAACTTGAAGGATACATTTTTTCGACTAAAAGTGACATTAATTGAGTAATAAATGAACTTAAAAAGCTTTAAGCAAAGTATAATGGTTTATGTTTCGATATTATCGTTTAAATAAATTATTTGTTTATTTATCGAACTGAATTATTAAAAATTAAATTTATTAAACTTTTAATTCATCAACCAAATAAAAATATTATTAACAGTTGGTTTTTGAAGTAATCGGGTTTTATTTTTTATTTTTGAATCAAAATATTAATTCAAGTAACAATAAATGGAGCTTATATGGAGGTTAAAATAGGGTAAACTATATCTTAAAACACACATCCTATCGTTAAACTCTAAATTCATTAATTTAAAGTGAAGACACTAATGAAAGCACGATTAGAAAATAGGCGATTTACATCGCGAATTTTTTTACTAATTTCCTTGCAATTTAAGTTATTGGAAGTAATTGGATCAACAATAATGGTAATAATAGAAGCCATTTTATTTTGTGAAAGTCTCCTTGTCAGCCTCTACAGCATAAGCTTACTAATTTCCTTACAATACTACTAATTCAGACACTCTTAGCTGAAAAACCAGACACCATATTGTTCTGAAAGACCAAGAAAAAAAAAAGCAAGAGGGAAACTGAGCTTAAGCATCATCAAGAGCAAGGACTCCATGTAGTTGTTTTCCCTCGAGAAGTTCTAAGCTAGCACCGCCACCGGTTGAGATATGGCTCATCTTGTCAGCTAGCCCAACCTTCTCCACTGCTGCAACAGAGTCACCTCCTCCGATGATTGTCGTCACTCCCTTGCCACTCAACTCTGCAAGCTTCTTAGCGACCACCTGCACGGATAACAGTACAAGAGAATTAACCGAGTCCAAAATGACCAAAGCAAGAATCAGGTCCATATAATGATTGGCAAGATTACCTCAGTGCCTGCAGCAAACTTCTCAAACTCAAAGACACCCATTGGTCCATTCCAAATAATGGTTTGTGTAGTGTCCAAGGCCTCACTCAAGGTTTTTATAGAGTCGGGTCCGATATCCAAACCCATCCAACCGTCTGGGATCTCAGACGCCGGCACAACCTGCAAAAAAAATATAAACACAATTCTAAGGCTTAAACAAATTCAAATACAGCATCAACAGAAGAGGAGCTGATGCATCAATTCTATTGCTTTGTGTCCCACTAACATATAGAACTCTAAAGTCAAGTCTATGTACAACATAAATCACCCAAAGAAATATATAGATCAAACATAATCCAGATAAGCAACATGACAAACCTTGCTGTTAGCATCTGCAGCAAACTTGTCAGCAATAACGACATCAGTCGGAAGCAAGAGGGACACCCCTTTTTCCTTGGCCTTCTCGAGGAGTGATGTTGCTAGATCAAGTTTGTCTTCCTCGACAAGTGATGTTCCAACTGAAAGTTTCTGGGCCTTGTAGAAAGTAAAGATCATTCCTCCACCCAGTATGAGAATGTCAACCTTGGCCAAGAGAGATTCAATCACTCCGATTTTGGTGGATACCTTAGAACCACCCACAATTGCAGCAAATGGCTTCTTGGGATTTGCCACAGCTCCAACAAGATAATCAAGCTCCTGCAAAAAGAAAAGAACTTGATACGTAAAAGATACACAACAGACATCTCCAACATATAACTATTGCAATTTTTTATCTACATGTTCCGAACAAAACCAGGACATAGAAACTTCATATGATACCCTTCAGTCAGGCAAATGCCAGAGACCAACTAAGAGGTATTTACCAGATCTCAAAAAGAAAACATGTCGTGATATAAAATCAGCTAGACACCACTTTCCTATAACCAATATATCATAATGACAGACAATTCCTAAACCAATCTGCTACATTGTACATAAAATTCCAGACTTATGAATTCAAAATACCTTCTGCATAAGAAAACCAGCAACAGAAGGCTTTAAAAACTTAGCCACACCCTCTGTGGAAGCATGAGCTCTGTGAGCAGTACCAAATGCATCATTAACATAAACATCTGCAAGAGAAGCCAGTTTCTTTGCAAACTCGGGATCATTCTTCTCTTCCTCCTTGTAGAACCTCACGTTCTCAAGGAGCAATACACCTCCATCTGGTAATTCAGCCACCAATTTCTCAACTTCAGCACCAATACAGTCGTTTGCCATCTTAACCTATCACAATATATTCCAAATGTACAAGTAAACAAGGAGGGGGAAATCAAGCACATAACAATGAAATGGCGAGAATGTTAATTCTACGGACAAACCTCGACTCCAAGGAGTTCAGATAGCCTTGGAACAAGAGGCTTCAGGCTGTACTTAGGAGTAACACCCTTTGGACGTCCCTGAAAAAGAAACCAGAAACTTATTATAATAATTCAACTTGAGAAAGAGAGATGGAGGAGTAAACGGTAGAATAGGAAAATATAAAAGCCTCAAAGCAAACAGAATGTTCCACACATTATTTACATGATCCTTAGATATGCATCATGGTTATGCTATGCAAATCAGGCACCTTGAAAAAATATTACAAATTAGAACAAATTACTGCCAACCAGAAGCAGATTTTATGTCAGGAGTTTAAACATTTGGAAATTATATTAGAAATTGAGTTTGTGTGGAATTATAAAATTTTAGTATACAAAATTAGATCATTAAAATCTCTAATCAAAATATCTAAACTCTACAAGAATTTGAAATATTCAGGATGTGACCCCTGATTCCATGCCTGCTGCCAACCATATATATAATATAATCATGCTCCAAGCCAAAAATTCCAAGAACTCTTTACCAGAGGTCAAATCACTCTCAACCCCCTCCTAATAATCTTAGGAAATAGAAGAGATATCAGTTAAAGGCTTAGATAAAAATTTGGTAACAACAAGTGCCAGCCTCCATTCAATGCAATCTAAATTTACTCTAACAAGCCACACAACCACCCTAAAGAATTCACTAGCCCAGAAATAGATCCTTTGTTCAACTAAAAGGATAGTAAAACAAGCTGAAGATAAAAACAATATCTTGCCTATCAATAAAGAGAGGCTTAAACACTGATTCAAGTAATTCAGATCAAGACAGGCAAATCAAAACTAATAAAAGCAGTAGACCCAAAACCCAAGTGAGAGAAAAACAGGTAAATCAAGTAACCCAGAAACATTTTTTTTTCAATTAACAAAAAATTCTGAAGAAAAAATAAGTACCAAGTGGCTGGAGAGTATGACTTTCGAGCCATGACCCATCAAATACTTAATGGTGGGAACAGCAGCACGGACTCTGGTGTCATCGGTTATGTTGAAGTTATCATCCAATGGGACGTTCAGATCAACTCTTACAAACACTCTTTTTCCCTTCAAATCTGCTTCCTTCAAAGCCCCGACGCTCTTCTTTGTAGCCATGGTCTGATCACTCGTTCAAAAGCAATAATTTTGTTAATGACAATATGAAATGGAACTGTTAACGTACAAAGAGAGACGGATTAAGAAGACGAGGGAAACGGAGAGGTGAAGAAGGTTTTTAAAAGAGGAGGAAGATTCGGACAAGATGATCTTTATTTCATTACCTTGGGCTTTGTTTTCTTTTCCTGTGGGTTTTACAAAGTGAAGTGCACAGATTAACTGCACCCAGTTTTGCTCTTACTTTCCCGTTCATCAAACATCTGCATCAGTAAAATTCGATTCGAATTAAAATAAAAATTAAATAATTTGATTCTTTAAAATTTTATAAACTCGATTTGATTCAAAAAATTTTAAAATAAAGTTTGAATTATAAAATAAAAATTCGAATAACTCAAAATTTTTAATAATTAAAAAATTTATTTTGTAAGTTCTATATGAGTCTCTCAATTTTTTATAATATATATTGATATATAAAACATGAAGAAATATTACCACATATAAAAAATAAAAAATATATGTATATTATATGATTAGAGAAAGTCGTTTAAATTAAAACTAAATCATATTATAGTAGGATAAATAATTACAATTAAAATTTTATAAGAACTTGAAAACTCGAGTTAAACTAAATTTCTTAAATTTGAATCAAAAAAAATCAAATAAAATTTAAGTTATAAAATATGACTCGTCAACTCGAATAATTCAAAAAAAATTAAATCTATAATTTATTTATATTCAATATATTGTAAAAAAATATTCACAAAATCTTGTTTTAATGTTTAAAAATTTAAATTAAGGTTTAGAGTTTATAGTTTTACAAATTAAAAATTATGGTTAGAATTTAATATTGAAATTCAACGTTTAATACTTACGGTTTAACTAATATGCTCTAAGTTATAACCATAATTCTAAACTCTGAATTGAATCCATAAATCATATACATAATGTACTGGTAAAATTTTTCTTCCACCGTAAACGTATGAAATAATTACTCGTAATCTAAACCCTACGAATTCAGACCTCACCTTATAAAATTAGTGTGCTCGAATTTCGGTTTTAAATCGAATTATTTAATTAATTTTGATTGAATTGAATCTAAGATAAAAATCATCGATATTATTTGATTTGAGATATCAAAAAGTATATAAATTATTTAATATTTACAAAAATATCAATTTGGATATATTATTTAGATTAATTTTTAACCAATTTTATTTCTTGAATGAATACAAGATTTTATGTCAAGGAACGAATTTATAAATTTTAAAAAATCAAAAATAAAGTTTTAATACAAAAGATATAAAAAATTAAATCATATATGAATTTTAAATTTTTGGATAATTAAATCCTTTTGGATCCATCTTTATTTGTCTCTCCTTATTTTTTTTCCAAATCACTTGTATAAACTTAAATATCTATTTAATATTTTGAAAATATTTGACAAAAATATTAAAATTAAAAAATAAATAGTTACATTTAAAATTTTGGATGGAGCTTGAATTCAAAATTCCACGTCTAAGTTTGATTTGATTCGGCATGTTTTTTTTATATATAAATTTTAATCTTAATTTCATTTAAAGAAGATGGGAAGGGAAAACTTTTAGATGAAAAAGAAAATATTCTTACAAAATTTAAAATTTATGGCCTAAGATAAATAAAGAACGTAAGAGAATAAAAATGAACACTTTGATTAATCGGCCAAATTTTTGCTCCATATTTATTAATTTTGTTATACTATTTATTTTATATAATATGATTTATATTTTATAAAAATTATACTAATACAAATATTAAGAGTAATATGATTGTGTATTTATTGAATTTTGGCTAATCTTAATTTAATTTATGGTTTAGAATTTTATGATTTAAGTTGGAGATTAGAATTTAAGATTAATGTTTAGAATTTAGAGTTTAAGATTTAAAATTAAGAATTTAAGATTTGAGTTTACAGTATAAATATATATACTTGTGTAAAATAATTTTTTTATGATATATGTATAAAATATAACACTACAAAAATTATGTTTAATAGTAGTATATATTTTTCAACCATATGCTTCAAAGAAGCACGATGTTTATTAGATAAAGGGTTTTTACATTATATCTATATTCGAACACAAATAAAATAAAATATTGTGAGTATCCTTAATCACCTCGATAATTAATGTATCTCGTCACAATATTCATTTTTCTTGTATTCGAATATTATTTAAAACCATAATAACGATAAAATTAACCACACCCTTATTCTTAGTGTGATTTGCATGAGTACATGCAAATATTTATATGACTGCGGCTGTATTTTCTTTCCCAACAGTTTTATATAGTGTCGCTAGAGAACCGTTCTTCGAATCCATGGTGCACACTCTTGCTTCATCATAAATTTTTCCAGGTCTACAGAAGTAACCTTTGGCCGGAGCACAGTGAATATCTTCCGAGCAAACGCAGAGACCTTCCAGTGCACATCCTTCCTTCATCACCGTGACACCATTTCTCAATCCAAGAACCTGGTCTGTCCATTCACTCGAAAACAATTCCCAACGATCGTACCTATGTTTAACCTTCAAAAATTCTTCGGCATTCCTGTACTTCCATATCGCCCCATCGAACGCCAGGTTCCGGTTCTTCCCCCAGTGTGGCAACGCACCGTACTTGAACATCGCGATTTGCTCGATCTCTTCTAAAATGTCCTGAAAAAGCCTCGGAGCCGTGGGGTCTTTGCTTCTGTAATAGGTGATGTCGAAATCTATCCCGTCGTCTTGTTTCCCAAGGTATGCAGATGAGGCTTTCACGTAACGCATGAAGATGCCGTTGTAGAGTTCTAGGCCGCAAAGTGATCTGGGATACATATCGACGAGCTTCTGAACGTCTTGGATGAAGTTTTTTACGGATGATAACTTAAGGGAGAATGCGGTTTGGTGGAAGAACTGCCCATTGATTCTAGGGTCCCAAGCGCACACAGTATCCAGTGAGTCGTCGGGACTGTCCAGGCAAGTTCCCGAGGATTGAAGACGGTTGTGAAATCCAGTTACAGGGTATCCCGTAAAATTTACACCTACCTCACAAAAGAAGAAAACAGTAAAATAAAAAATAAAATAAAAAACAAATTAGACATAATTATTAACTGTTTAAACCGTTAAATAGACTCTGGTCGAGCGATACCGTTGTTTGTCAATCCATAAGATTTTGATTTCAGTACACCTACGACGACCTTCGCAGTGACGCACTTCCCCAAAGCATTTCGATGGTCTTCCTGTGTTTCCTCTGAAACATTAAGGCAATTTATAAACAAACAAATAGTGTCGGAATCGAAATGTTAATTGAAGAAAGTCCATGCATGTGTATGGTACGTAGTATTCATCTGATAACGAACCAATAAATCTGTTAGCTTCCAAAAGATTTGAAGAAGTGGGCCGAAATGGAAAAAATTCGTATAGACCATTGCCGGACGTATTAGTTCGGTCGTCGATTCTGTAGACAGCCTCACGTGAGCTTGGATACCAAAGTATGTCTCCAAACTCATGCAGCTTGCCGAAGGTCACTGCTTCGTCTCCCAAATCTTTGTCAGACTTTGTCACATATGTAATGGATCGTTTGAAAAGGGGTTGAAGTTTAAACGTCACCTACATGAAAGAACAGAATATTAAAATAAAATGAAATAGAAGAGCGAAAGGACTGAGAGCTGAGACGTTACAGAGTTCCGTACCTGTGAAATAACCCCTAGCACTCCTAGTGAAACCTTAGCTGCATCGAGATCTTTGTCCATCTCAGTTAATACCCTGACCATAGCATTCCCTCTCTCGGGTTCAGCAGGGCTTACAATTCTTATCTCCACGACATGATCATTAACTGAGCTCCCTTTCCCCCACAGGGAGCTCCCATGAGCTCCTGTACCTAAAATCCCACCAACAGTGAGTCCCCACCAATACGGTGCATAAGGCAAGGCTAACCCAACTTTGGCGGATTCTTCAATCAATTGTCTCAACGTCACACCGCTCTCCACCGTCATCGTCAAAGCCTCTTTGTCGACTTTCACTATCCGGTTAAGGTACTTCGTGCTGATCAGCAACCCGTCTTGGCCGTCAGGGCATACCAACTTGGGAATACTACTAGAGAAACGTGTCACCACTTTCATTTTCCTTCTGGCTATAGTCGCAGCCGATATGACAGAAATCAACTCTTCTTCTGTCTTCGGGTATGCCACGTTCCCCGCTCGGCAGATGGCTCGGTCGGGGAACATGCCATAAACGTTGGTGATAGTACAGTTTGAATCTTTCGTCGAACATTCAATAGGATCCGGAGGCGGCGAGCAACTCACAGAAACAACCAATAGGAAGAGGCATCCCCATAGGAGAAGCTCATGAAACTTGGTTATCCCGTTCGAATCCAACATTGATATTGAGGCTATGGTTGGAAATGGTTGAGAAATCTCTTGGCTGTATAATATTAATTTGAAGACTGTAAGTTGATGATGTTTCAGGGCAAATCCACACCCTATATATACTAGTGTAACTTAGGAGAGGAATCGATGCATCCCATGTGGAAGCATTGCAATAAAGGAATCGATGAATTGTGCAACATAAATAGTAACTTTTTGATGTTGTACTTTAAAATAATAGGTTTAGAGTTTAGGGTTTAGAGTTTAATGTATTTTTTAAGATTTATAGTTTAAGATATAAGAATTAAGGTTAAGGTTTAAAACTTAATTTTTTAAGAATTTTTTAAGATGGGATACTTGGTTAATCGGGTAACGAATACTCAGTTCATATTTTTTTATGTTTTTGATTTTAAAATTAAAAAAATCATATTAAACACAAAATTTAAAATTTTATAATACACGACCAAACATAAAAAATTAATGTCTTAAATTTAATTTTGTAATATTTGGATATATATATATATATTAAAGTTTATCACTCAAATGATATTGAAAATATTAGTCTCGTTTTTTTCTTTCAGTATTAACAAATTAATAAAAATATATTTAAAAAATTTAAAACCTAAAAAGTATATAATACAATCATAGAATTAATTTAAAGATTTAAATTTAATTTTAAATATAAATATTAAGGAATCTAAAACTATATATATATATATTAAAATTAGTTAGGTCAAGTCGGATACCCGATAATTAAAAACAAATCGATCTAAATCGACTCAATTAACAAATCTGGACCATATTTTTACGTTGTCGAGTCGAATAAGTCGAATCTGATAATTTTAAACACACCTAGGCGACGTCAATAAATCTTATGACACCTATATTCATATTCTAAAATTGTGAGACATGAGTCCCTCCCACGTTTAACATAAAATTTTCCTTGTGATTACATTATCCTACTCCTACCTAAAAGTGCTTAAGTTTCAATAATGTACCACATTTTATTTACGTTTTGTTTTTAATTTGATATTTAATTAGATTTTGAAAAACATTTAAAATCATCATTAATTATATTGGCAAAACGAACACCGTAAAAAAATAATTAAAAATTCGTTTTAATAAAAAATAAATCTAAGAGTTAATTACGTACGAGAAAGGATTAACATCCCACAAACTTTCTATATCAATACTTTTAATTCCGTATGATATTTTGATATTTTAAAATAATAATTGAATTGAATTTAACCATTAATTGATATCGATATCAATATGAGCCACATTTTTAACCATTTTTGTGACCTTTGGGTACATTCTTACCCATTCTTTTTTTTTTACCAATTTTAACTTTTATTAATAGAATGTGTTAATTTTTAATCCTTTTTATATTCGTTTTTATTTGTTCATACATATATTTTGTAGCAATTAGATTTAATTTTTAAAAAATATAGTATTTTGTTAAGAGTCTCATCTCGGATCTTATATAATATTTTACTAATATAATAATAATAATTATTATTATTATAAAAATAATAGTTAATATTATATTATTATAATGAAATAAATAATATTTATTAATTATTGAGTTGTTATTAATGAGTAATATTAATTTATGTATTTAATATTTTTATAGTATTGTAGTATTATATTTAAAATATTAATTATTAAAATTTTAAATTATGTTATTATTAATTTCTAAGAATATAATATAATTAAGAATATTTTTATTTAAATAAAATATATTAGTACTAATATTTTTATTTATCAAATTAAAAAAAATTATATTTTAATAAAAATTATATTGAAAGAAATAAAATTTTCTTATTTGTATAACATTTTAAAATTAAATTATTAAGCTTTTAATAATGAGTAACATCAATTTATGTACTTAATATTAATATAAAGTTTAATATTATTTTTAAAAATACTAGTTATTAAAATAAATTTAATATTTTTTAATATAATATATTTATTTTAATAATGAATAATATTAATTATTTAATAAATTATACTATTCATATTATTCTTATTTATAAAATATTAAAGATATTTTAATATAATATTGAAATAAAAAATATTAACTAAATTATTATTAATATATTTTTATAATAATAAAAAAATTATAATAAATAATATTATTATTGTATTTGATATTTGCAATGAATAAACCCTAAAAATTTAACAAACAAACAAAAAATATTTTACACAATTATAAAACGCTTTCTAAAAGTTGTTTCCGAAAAATATAATTTATTTTATATAAATCATATTTCAAAAATATCAATTACAATGAACTTGGCTGGCCGGTGACGATAAGGATATTCATTATCTGTACCCGGCTCTTTTGGGTACCTTTTTTTATCGGTGTATCAGCTCATTTAAATCGAGTATTCGTAAAACTCGGATGCCTAATTAATCAAATAATAGATACTCAATTTATATTTTTTATTTTAAAATTAAAAAATCATATATTAAACGCATAAAATTTAAAGTTTTATTATATACGGACAAACATAAAAATTAATAATTTAATATTAATTTTAGAATATTTGAATATATATTAAATATATTAAAGTTTATCACTAAAATGATATTGAAAACATTAATCTCGTTTTTTCTTTCGGTATTAAAAAACTAATAAAAGTATATTTAAAAATTTTAAAACTTAAAAAATATATAATACAAACATAGAACTAATTTAGAGATTTAAATTTAATTTTAGGTACAAATATTAAAAAAATTAAAATAAAAATATAATTTAAAACTATATATATATTAAAATTAGTCGGGTCATGTTAGGTGCCCGATAATTAAAAAATCAATGCAAGTTGATCCAATTATTCTCGGACCAGGTATCCGGTCGGATCAAATATTTTTTCCAGAAATTATCTAATATTTTTTTGAGGTTAGTCGAGTTGCGTAATTTTGAACATTCTAGGCGACAACACCAACCTTAGTATTGATTATCGATCGTTGATATTTTTCTTTAATTTTTATATTTAGATCTTGTTTTCTTTTATATTTTGGTTCTGTTCTGATTTTCGTTTACTTTTATGACACATTTTTCGTTTGATTTGTGGCACGCTTCAACTTACGGTCGGTTTTCTCTACCTCTGTGGTAGATTGTATTAGTGGATGTTTTTCTCATAACGACCGGTTTAATTTTAATTTAATGTTTTCGATTGTCTTTCAGTAATTTAATTGTCTTTTGTGTCTCCGTTTGTCTAAACTATGTTTTAAATTCGGTGTATAAATAGTTTAACGATTAATTATTTATAAATTAAGGGTTTTATATTTAATTTGATTTCTTTTTAAATTCAATTTTAAAAATATTTAGAGTTTTTATCAGTCACTTTAATAGATTAGACACCATAAAAAATCAACCAGAGATTTCTTCTAACAAAAAATATGTTCGAAAATCAATTTAACATTACCTCATACGTCCTATATCAGTACCTTTAATTTCGTGTGATATTTTAAGATTTTAAAATAACAACTTAAATTAATTTTAACTATTAATTATTAAATAATTTTATGTTACGGATAAAAATATTTTTTTATAAAAAGATATATTTTTATTTTTGAATATAAGATTAGAAACACCTAAAATTGCTTAAGTGTCAATATGTACCACATTTTATTTATGATTTTGCCAATAATCATGCAGCCTCAGACACGAATCCGTTTTGTGCGGAAGGATTGTAATAAAACTGTAAAATTAGTTTGACAATTAGTTCTTTCAGAGGGTTTTGTCTTTAACTTGATATTTAATTCAATTTTAAAAGATATTTAAAGTCGTGATTAGTAATTTTAGTAGATCGAACACTATAAAAACAATCAGGGATTCGTTCTGGTAAAAAAATTAAAAAGTTAATTACGCATGAGTCAAAATTAACACCCTATATGAATCCGATATCGATACCTTTAATTTCGTGTGGTGTTTTGATATTTTAGAATAATAATTTAATTTAATTTAATCACTAATTATTAGTTGAGTTTAAAATTAGAATGAAAATATTTCTCTTATAAAAAATATATTTATTTCGAATATAAGATTAAAAAACATCTTTATACGTTCAAAAAACCTATATTTATATCCTAAAATTGAGAATGAACGTGAATCATTTCTTGCGTTTATATTTTTAATATATTGATATAATTATAAGATGATATCTGTTTAATTTTTTTAAAATTTTAATTCATGTACATATCGTATATATAATATTCAAACCTGAATCACTATAATAAAATATATTATTTTTTTACCACCGAAATTACTCCATAAATTCATATTTATTCTCATATAAATTAAAATATATTATGCCTGGTCCTACTCCTACCTAGAATTGTTTAAGTTCCCATGTATCACATTTTATCTATCTTTTTTGTCAATACTCATGCAACAACATTTTATGCAGCCTCACCTTATCTCTACGGGATAATTCCTCCATAGGAGGGACACCTGTCGAGAAACAACACATTGATTTATATGTTAATCTAATTTTTGTCTAAAATAAAAAAATATATTATTAATAATTTTTTTCACGTTATTTATAGACTAACCAATCAAATGCATCTATTTTCGTGATAATTTCATTTTAAAAGAGACACCTATCGAGAAACAACATATTGGTTTACATGTTTGGTTTAACTTCAGCCTAGAATCAGAAAAATTATATCACGAGTTATTTTCGTCACGTCATTTATAGACGGGTACAAATCGTCTACCTCTTTCCTATGTCTCCATTCATGCCTTCGCTTTAAATTAAATAGTTTAGGGTTTAGAATTTAGGATTTAAGGTTTTAGATTTACTCGATAAAAATATAAGATAAAAAATAATAAAATAAATATATTTAATTGATTTATTTTATAAATATCATGACTAGTATAACCGATAATATAATTCCTCCTAAAATTGTTTAAGTTTCAATATATACCACATTTTTACCCATTTTTCTAAGACTTTTGGGTACATTCTGACCCATCTTTGTACTAATTTTAATTTTTATTAATAGAATGTGTTAGTTTTTTTAATCCTTTTTATATTTGTTATTATTTGCTCATACATATATTTTGTAATATTATGATTTAATTTTCAAAATTTTAATATTTTAGTGAAAATGTCATCTCAGATCTTATATAATAATTTATAAATATTATTATTTTTTATTATTTTTATAAAAATAATAGTTAATCTTATATTTTATTTTGAATATAAGATTAGAAACATTTATACGCTATCTTTATATTCCAAAATTGAAAAACATGAGTCCCTCCCACGACATAAATCTTTTCTTGTACCACATTTTATTTATGTTTTTGCCAATAATCATGTAGCTACAGATCCGAATCCGTTTTACGCGGAAAGATTGTAGTAAAGGTGTAAAAATAGTTTGACAATTAGTTCTTTAAAAATTATGGGGTTTGTTTTTAATTTGATTTAAAAAAAATTTAAATTTATCATTAGTTAATTTAATAGATCGGATATAATAAAAAAAACAGTTAAAGATTTATTCTGGCAAAAAATGAATTTGAGAGTCAATTACGCGCGAGTAAAGAATGTTAATATCCCACGAGCGTCTAATATCAATATCTTTAATTTCGTGTGGTATTTTAACATTTTAAAATTTTGAATTTAATTTAATCATTAATTATTAGTTGGGTTTAAAATTCGAATAAAAATATATTTCTTATAAAAAATATATTTATTTCGAATATAAGATTAAAAACACCCCTGTATGTTTAGAAAACCTATAATTATATCCTAAAATTGAGAAACATGAGTCCCTCTCACATTGAACATGAATTATTTCTTGTGTTTATTTTTTTAATATGTTGATGTAATTATAAGGTGGTATCTAATTAATTTTCTTAACTTTTTTAATTCGCGCATATACCATATATATATATATAATATTGAAACCTAGAGAAATTATTATATGAACTCGTTCGACCACCTAAGATATAGTCCCAACTAATTAAATTAAGATACATCATATATTTTTTTCATATCATATTCACACGTAAGCATCATCCAAATTACCAACATTAATGCCTTTGATTTAAAAAAGAAAAAAAATATTGTTAAAGATTTTTTATGTTGTCTTCATCTTTATTATTCAATTTTTTAATTATTTTTTTTAACCCCTAACCCTTAAACCCTAACCCTAAATCTAAACCATGACCCCTGACCCTAAACCTTAACTCTAACCCTAAACCCTAACATAACCATAAACACTAACCTTAACACTAAACCCTAAACCTAAACACTAAACATAAACACTAACCCCTAAACCCTAAACCCTAAACATAAATCCTAACCCTAACCCTAAACTCTAAACCTAAATCTATAAAAAATTAATTGAGAAAATTTTTAAAGAACAAAAAGAATGATTGCACAAGAAATCTTTGGTAATATTTTTTTCTTTTTTAAATCAAAGACATTAAATTGGATGATTTGGACAATGCTTATGTGAAAAAATATATAACGTGTCTTAATTTAATTGGTTGGGGATCATATCTTAGGTGCTGGAACAGGTTCATGTAATAATTTTTCTAAATCACTAAAATAAAATACATCATTTTTTTACCACTGAAATCGCTCCATAAATTCATATTTATTCTCATGTAAATTAAATTATATTATGGAGAAATTATATCATGAGTAAGTCTCGTCACGTTATCCATGGACCAACTACTAAAAATCATCCATCTCATCATTTTTTCTATGTCATATTTTCCTAAGTGAATCTTCGCACATATTTACTGTTAATTCATTATAAAAATAGTTTTTTCAAGTGAATATTCACTTGAAAAAAAATATACCATAAAAAATTAATGAAATGAAAGATTTTTAGTAATTAATCTTATAAACACGTAATAAGATTTATCCATAATATAATTTCTCTATATTATATTATGCCTAGGGGTGTGCATTCGGTTCGGTTAATTCGGTCGGTTAATTTTTGGTAAATTCGGTTAACGATTAATTTTTTTTGATAATTCGGTTATCGATTAATCGGTTCGAAATCGGTTAATTAACCGAAATTATATATATTAAATATTATATATATTTATTTTTAGTCATTTAACTTTTAAAACGTTATAAAATGTTCATTAAATTTTTTATATATTATAAAATAGTCACTAAATTTTGTATTAAATTAGTATAAAATAAAAGTTTAGTGAGTAAAAATTTATTTTAACTTAATTTAGTGACCTATTATGTAATTTAACTAAAATTTATAATAAATTTCGGTTAATTCGGCTAATTAAAAAAATAATTTCAGTTCGGTTAATTCGGTTAAAAAAAATCCGGTTCGATTAACGGTTAAGATTTTAAAAATTTCGGTTAATTTGGTTTTGGTTAATTCGGTTCGATCACCGACCGAATTAACCGAATACTCACCCCTAATTATGCCTGGTCCTACTCCTACCTAGAATTGTTTCGGTTCCCATCTGTACCACATTTTATCTATCATTTTTGTGAATACTCATGCAATCACACCTTATTCATCTTCTTTGGCCAATACTCATGCAGACCCAACTTATCTATACTTGATAATTTATCCTTAGGAGGGACACCTGGCGAGAAACAACACATTGGTTTACATGTTTGGTCTTTACTTCTGCGCAGAATCGAATAAATTATATTATGAGTCACTCTCATAACATTATTTATAAGATTAATTAATTAAATTTATTTATTTTATTAATTTTTATCTTATTTTTTTATTAAATAAATCTTTATTTCATAAAAAATATTTTTAAATTTAATTTACAGTGAATATTAATGAAGACTCACTCGATAAAAAAGATAAAATAAAAAAATTAGTAAAATAAATACATTTGATTGATTAATCCTATAGATGACATGACAGGAATAACCCATAATATAATTCCTCCTAGAATTATTTAATTTTCGATATCTCCACATTTTTACCTATTTTGGAGAGATTATATCATAGGTTCCACTCGTCATGTCTTTTGTGGTCCCTAACCAATAAAAATCACTCATTTCACTATTAATCATTCACTCACGTAATTAATCTAATTTTTAAAAAAATATTTTTTAAATAACATGAAAAAAAAAGTAAAGATTGATTAGTTAGAAAAAATTAATAATTATTTAATAAATTATACTAGCCTTACTATTCTCATTTATAAAAGTATAAAATTTAAGATTTAATATAATATTGAAATAAAAATATTAAATAAATTAATATTATATTTTAATAAAAAATAAATTTTATAATAAATAATATTTTTAGGGTTAATTATTATAAAAATCACTTTTGTGTTTTTTTAGTATAAATTTAGTCATGGATTTTGAAAACGATCAATAAAGTCACTTACGTTTTTGATCTGTAAACTTTTGGTCACTCAGACGTTTATTACCGTTAAATTTTAACAAGAAGCTGATCTGACACAATAAATAATGGATAAATTATCCAAATAGTCCATAATCAATTATTTTACTTTTGTTTTATCTTTAATTTCACCCACAAATTTTAAAACCTTTTCTGTTCACTATCTTTTTCAAAAAAAAAAAACATCCTTTAAAAAATCTCTAACCTAAACTTTAACAAAAATTCAGAAACATCTCAAATTTATCTCCACCAGGACACTTTTCAAGCTTGAGATTAAAAGTTATCATCAACTACACTGATTATAAACATTGATAATTCTTGAAAACTTTTCAAATGGTTTAGAATTAAGTCAACTATAAGGAAATCTTACCTGACAAACAATGATATATTAGAATTTGGATTTGAGAAATTTTAAAGAAATGATTTTTTTAAAAAATGATGAAAAGAAAAAGTTTTAAAATTTAAGGATCAAATTAAAAGTAAAATAATAATTTATAAACTATCTAGGTAATTTATCCACTATTTATCATGTCAGGTCAACTTCTCGTTTAAATTTAAGGACAACAAAGGGTTGAGTGACCAAAAGTTTACGGATCGAAAACGTAAATAAATTTATTGATCATTTTTTAAAATCGATGACTAAATTTGTACTGAAAAAAATGACTATCGCAGTAATTAACCTTATTTTTAAAGTCTAAAAATTTTACCAGAAAGCAAAAAAATAATTTACACAATTCATCAAAATGTTATAAAATACTTTCTATAAGCTGATTACCAAAAAATGTAATTTATTTATTGTAGCAACCCTTCCGCTAATTATAATAAAATTAATAATTAATAATTAAGATTAAGTGTAAGGTGAAAATGAGGATAGTGAAATAAAAAAAAAGGGAAGGGGGTCACTAGTGGAAACTTCGAAAAGAAATTGAAAATTAGAAAATTAGGGTTTCGAATTTTAAATTGGGAATTTTAATCCCGAAAGGGGAAATTTTGAAAATTAGGGTTAGGGATTTAAAATTAAGAAAGAAATTTTGAAATTAAGAAAGGAATTTTGAAATTAGGGTTTTAGAGAAAAGTTGGAGTCGCCACCGGTCACTTTTGGTAGACCGGGCACCGGAAAACCAGAGATTCGAAAAGATTTGGGTTCGAGAGTCAGTTACGATTTAAAACGATATTATCGTTAAAAATCGCCCCAAAAATTGGCACCTTTATCAAATAAACCGCTTAATTAATTTTGGATTTTCCGAATTAAAAGTGGCATTTAATTAATTATTTGTTTAGAAATTCTGATTCAAATTTTATTTTTACCGTGTCTTTATCCGAAGGTAAACGTATATATCGCCACCACTACGTTTGGTGTCGGACCCGTTACGACCGAATCAAGACATAATTAATTAAATTTATTAATTATGAGAGGTGTGATTTGCAAAATAAAATTATATCATAATAAATACATGAATGATAAAAAGGTGCATAAATGAAAAAGCATGTCATAAAATAAAAACAACAAACACACATAACATGCGTGACATATGTAACATTAGGCATAAACAAAATAAAGAAAAAGATAAGTATATATAAAAATACATATGTATAAAAACATGAATAAAAAATGTAAGACAAATATGTAACAAAATAAATAAGGAAACGTATGAACAAAAATGATATGAGAAATAAAATAAAATGCCAAAATAATAAAAAATATGATATAATGAATTAAAAGCATAGCAAAATAAATATATGCAACAATGAACAATAAGAATGCATGTTACCAAATAAATAATTAAAAGTAAATAAACAAATAATAAATAAACAAAAGCTAAATAAAAAACAATGAATAAAAGATATCAAAATTGGAGAAAATAGTTACTGTAAAAGGACTTAAATGAAAGAAACGCAAAATTTTTAGGTCAAAAATAAAAGGAAAACAAAAGATAATGCAAAACAGTGACTAAAAAGGAAATATTAAAAAACATTTAGGCCCTAAAACTGTAATTTCTGTGTGAGGAAGGGCTTAAAAAAGGTTTGAAAGGAGAGGAGGGACCGAAAATAATAAAACCATTAAAAAAATAACTAGATTCGTCCAAATCGGGACCAAAACGTGATTTTTTGAAAACATTCGGGGACTTCTAAGCTAAATACAAAGGCACGGGGGATTTAATGATGGTAAATACCCCATTTCCTTTTATTAGCTTAGTATAAAAATTAAAAATCAAAGCCTCCCCTCTTTTGTCATTTTCAGCCGAAAAACAAAACAAAAATCACAACTTTCTCTGTGTATTCATCTGGAAAAAAGATGAACAAGATGAACGTTCATCTTATAAACCCAGAAGACCGCCATTGTTTCCAGAAAACGCCACGCCGACCACCGCGAGCGGTGGCCGGCTAGTTTAAAAAACGTTTTTCTTCTCCCTTTTGAAACTCCAAATCGATTTAAACCCTTAAATCCACAAAAAACAAGACGAAAATTTTCTTCTTGTAAAGAACTTGCAACCGAGAGATGGTTACTTTTCGAGGCCGAGTAAAGAAAGAAGACTCCTTCCGAAGACTCGTCCATTTCCTTCCTTCGTTCGGCTCACCAAGAGACCCGGAGGTCGTGAGTTTATCGCCGGTGCCTTAAATTTCTATTTTTTATTCTTGATGCAAAAAAAAAAAAGACAGGTTATACCTCTTGAACGTTTCTGGTTTCTATTGATCAAGAAAAGGATCCCTTTTACATTGTTTGGTTCGGCATTTATAGCCGATTACATGGGATTTAAAATTAAAAGGAGAATAATATTCTAAAATCCCTATTCGTTGCTCTCTGGAAATTTGTTTGTATTCATGTGCTACTCTGAAATTTCGGCTCTGTTCTTCCCCTGAAAATTGTCCGTAATGCCTCTGATATTTGCTACAATTGTTTGTTGTATTTGGTTGAGAATCGTACTAGAAATTGGTGGTGGTGCCTGAGAAATTGTACAATCTCTGACATTTTTTGTTTCTTATGCGATCGTGGCGGTCGGAGAACGTGAGGGGACCACCCGAGAGACCAAACGCCGAGGAAGACGAACAACTTGATCAGTAGCTGAAGAGTCGGGCGCGTCCCTTGCACGCGCGCGTGGGGGTAGCTGAGCAGCCACGCGTGTGGCGCGTGCCAGATCTGGAAGGTTCATCCTTCTTTAATTTGGACCGTTAGATCTTGTCCAGATCTAACGGTTGGGGCTTGACGGCTGCAGAGGAAAAACATGATATTGGGCTAGGGTTTCAACCGGTTTGGGCTCTAAAGTTTGGGCCAGTGTAATTTAATTGGGTTGTAATTTAATTATTATTGGACTTGTATTTATATTGGATAATAAAATGGATACGAGTTCTTTATTTATTTAATGTTTGGGTTATTTATAAATCTGATTTATATATTTATAATATAACTTATATAATAATAATAACTTTTATAATAATAATAATAAAATAATAATAATAAGTAATTAGAAAACAATAAATAATATATTAATAAAATAATCAAAAGGAAAGTGAAATGAAAGGAAAATTACGTGTAATATATTATAAAGACTAAAAGTTAAATAAATATATATATACACATATTTTTTGTTTTTATGTAATGATAAATAAAACGCAAAGACATATATAATATTTTGGATTTTTCTATACAAACAAAAATATATTGTATACTATTTTTTTATCTTTTTATTATTATTTTTTTTAATGTGATAATTAAACTTAAAGCCCGTTATTAAAATTAAAATGAAAATTGAATCTGGGTTTAGAGCCCGAATAAAATTAGTGATTACATTTATATAAATCATATTTTAAAAAAATCAATTACAATAAAAAAAACATATATAGCGTTCATTTAAGGAAATTATTATTTTTTATTTAAAATGTCACAAGAACTTGATTTTATCTGGTATTGAAATAAGTTAAATCTTTAAATATATATATAAAAAAAAATCAGCTTTAAATATAAAAAAAATATCTCAGGCTTTTTAGTTTTGGGTTAAAGAGTTTAATTTATAATTTAGAGTTTAAGATTTTGATTAGATATTAGAATTTAAAGCTATTTTTTTAATTTTAAAATTTAAAATTTAGAATTAAAATTTAAGTTTTATAATATTAATATGTATGCTTGTGTAAAATAATTTTTTTACGACATATATATAAAAATATAACTCGACAAAAATTATGTTTAATAATAGTATATAGATTTTTTGGGGGAAAAAAATAGTATATGTTTTTTCAATCATGTGCTTCAAAAGAGCACAATGTTTATTTAGTAAAAGGATTTTACACATTATTGATATTCGAACATACAAAAAATAAATATTGTGAGTATCCTTAATTACCCGAATAATTAATGGATCTCATCATAATGTTTATATTTTTGTATTCGAATATTATTTAAAAGTAATAATAACAATAAAATTAACCACACCCTAATTCTTACTGCCGATTTGCATGACTACATGCAAATATTTAAATTGCGGCTGTGGCTAGATTTTCTGTCGTAGCGGTTTCGGATAGTGTCGTTAACGGATCGTTTCTT
The DNA here is from genome assembly GCA_035048815.1 of Abelmoschus esculentus. Lineage (NCBI taxonomy): Eukaryota > Viridiplantae > Streptophyta > Magnoliopsida > Malvales > Malvaceae > Abelmoschus > Abelmoschus esculentus. Next base: position 12,556,361 of record JAUCBN010000009.1, read on the forward strand.
GAACCTCCGGTTCTGGTGCATACTCTTGCATGTTGAAAAACTTTCCCAGGTCTACAGAAGTAACCTTTGGCCGGAGCACAGTGAATATCTTCCGAGCAAACGCAGAGACCTTCCAGTGCACATCCTTCCTTCATCACCGTGACACCATTTCTCAGACCAAGAACCTGGTCTGTCCATTCACTCGAAAACAACCCCCAACGATCGTACCTCTGTTTAACCTTCAAGAATTCCTCGGCATTCTTGTACTTCCATATCGCCCCATCGAACGCCAGGTTCCGGTTCTTCCCCCAGTGTGGCAACGCACCGTACTTGAACATCGCGATTTGCTCGATCTCTTCTAAAATGTCCTGAAAAAGCCTCGGAGCCGTGGGGTCTTTGCTTCTGTAATAGGTGATGTCGAAATCTATCCCGTCGTCTTGTTTCCCAAGGTATGCAGATGAGGCTTTCACGTAACGCATGAAGATGCCGTTGTAGAGTTCTAGGCCGCAGAGTGATCTGGGATACATATCGACGAGCTTCTGAACGTCTTGGATGAAGTTTTTTACAGCTGGTAACTTAAGGGAGAATGCGGTTTGGTGGAAGAACTGCCCATTGATTCTAGGGTCCCAAGCGCACACGGTATCCAGTGAGTCGTCGGGACTGTCCAGGCAAGTTCCCGAGGATTGAAGACGGTTGTGAAATCCAGTTACAGGGTATCCCGTAAAATCTTCACCTACATCAAAAAAGAAGAAAACAATAATAAATAACCGGATTTGACATAACTAATAACTGTTTAAACCGTTAAATAGACTCTGGTCGAGTGATACCGTTGTTTGTCAATCCATAAGATATCGATTTCAGTACACCTACGACGAGCTTCGCAGTGACGCACTTCCCCAAAGCATTTTGATGGTCTTCCTGTGTTTCCTCTGAAACATTAAGGCAATTTATAAACAAACAAATAGTGTCGGAATCGAAATGTTAATTGAAGAAAGTCCATGCATGTGTATGGTACGTAGTATTCATCTGATAACGAACCAATAAATCTGTTAGCTTCCAAAAGATTTGAAGAAGTGGGCCGAAATGGAAAAAAATCGTATAGACCATTGCCGGACGTATTAGTTCGGTCGTCGATTCTGTAGACAGCCTCACGTGAGCTTGGATACCAAAGTATGTCTCCAAACTCATGCAGCTTGCCGAAGGTCACTGCTTCGTCTCCCAAATCTTTGTCAGACTTTGTCACATATGTAATGGATCGTTTGAAAAGGGGTTGAAGTTTAAAAGTCACCTACATGAAAGAACAGAATATTAAAATAAAATGAAATAGAAGAGCGAAAGGACTGAGAGATGAGACTTTAGAGAGTTCTGTACCTGTGAAATAACCCCTAGCACTCCAAGTGAAACCTTAGCTGCATCGAGATCTTTGTCCATCTCAGTTAATACCCTGACCATAGCATTCCCTCTCTCGGGTCCAGCAGGGCTTACAATTCTTATCTCCACGACATGATCACTAACTGAGCTCCCTTTCCCCCACAGGGAGCTCCCATGAGCTCCTGTACCTAAAATCCCACCAACAGTGAGTCCCCACCAATACGGTGCATAAGGCAAGGCTAACCCAACTTTGGCGGATTCTTCAATCAATTGTCTCAACGTCACACCGCTCTCCACCGTCATCGTCAAAGCCTCTTTGTCGACTTTCACTATCCGGTTAAGGTACTTCGTGCTGATCAGCAACCCGTCTTGGCCGTCAGGGCATACCAACTTGGGAATACTACTAGAGTAACGTGTCACCACTTTCATTTTCCTTCTGGCTATAGTCGCAGCCGATATGACAGAAATCAACTCTTCTTCTGTCTTCGGGTATGCCACGTTCCCCGCTCGGCAGATGGCTCGGTCGGGGAACATGCCATAAACGTTGGTGATAGTACAGTTTGAATCTTTCGTCGAACATTCAATAGGATCCGGAGGCGGCGAGCAACTCACAGAAACAACCAATAGGAAGAGGCATCCCCATAGGAGAAGCTCATGAAACTTGGTTATCCCGTTCGAATCCAACATTGATATTGAGGCTATGGTTGGAAATGGTTGAGAAATCTCTTGGCTGTATAATATTAATTTGAAGACTGTAAGTTGATGATGATTAACGGCAAATCCATACCCTATATATACTTGTGTAACTTAGGAGAGGAACCCGTCGAGAAACAACGCATTGCTTAAAATGCATCACATTTTATTCATGTTTTTGCCAATTCTCATGCAGCCCATGTGGACGCATCGAGATAAAATAGTTGATAAATAGTGGACAATATGTCAGATTTTGGACTTGGACCAACGCTAGATTTTATTTCCTCAAAATATCAATTTAAACTAGTATAATAATTAATTTTTTATATTTTGTTAGACCATAGGAGTCGAAATCGTGTATATTTTAATCGTGTCTTTGTTATGTCTCATGTTAAATTTTTTAAAAAAAATTCTAAATTATGACCCTAATTTTCTACATTCTAAACCTTAAACCCTACGTCTTAAAAATATACTCTACCCTTAGTTCCCTAAACTTTAACCACAATCTCTACCTACTAATTTAAAGTAGAGGCACGATTAAGAGGTAGAGGATTTGCACCATTTATATAGGTAGATATTGAACACATATTTTAAAACTATGCATATCCATTTATTTTTATTTTTCATTCTTGATTAGCTGGCGGCGACACTAACCTTAGTATTGATTGTCGACCGTTGATACTCTTTTCTCTTTAATTTCTTATATTCAGATATTGTTTTGTTTTGTCTGATTTGTGGTACGCTTTCTATCTTATGGTCTGTTTTAGTTTATCTTCGTGGTAGATTTGTGTTAATGAATGATTTTCTCTTAACGCTCGACTCAATTTTAATTTGTGATTATAAGTGTTTTAGTAGTTTGATTATCTTTTTTTTATCTTATTTATTAAAATCATTTTTAAATTCAGTGTAAAACTAACTAGCTTGATGATTAGTTAAAATTAAGGGTTTTATCGTTAATTTGATTTCATTATAAATTTGATTATAAAAAATATTCGGAGTTATCGCAACTACTTTAATAAACCAGACATTATAAATGAAACTTAGAGATTTGTTCTAATAAATAATGGATTCGAGAAGATTAGCACCACCACCGGTTAATTATATGCGTCTAATATTGGTATCTTTAATTTTATATAATATTTTTAAAATAATAATTTAACTTTAATTTAACTATTAATTATTAATTAGATTTATACTACGAACATATCGTAAAAAATAACTTTTTATTTTAAATATAAGATTAAAAACAACTATACATGCCCTACATGTACCACATCTATATTTAATTTAACTATTAATTATTATTTAAATTTATAATAAGAATAGAAATATTCCTCTTAAAATATTCCTATATTTTTATTTTTACATTCTAAATGTGAAACATGAGTACCTCCCACTTTTAAAATAAATCTTTTTTTTAATAAATTCGAATTTTATTATCTACAAATATTATGAGTGCATTTCTGGTTCATATTTCTTCTCATATAAATTCAATTCTGCATGGTCCTACTCCTACTTGTACCACATTTTGTTAATGTTTTTACCGATACTCAGACACAGACACAGACACAGACACAGACCATTTTGGAAGCAGTGTAATAATGGAGTTGATAAACAGGGGACCATGGTTCATATGTCCACGTTGGACTTGGACACAACACTGAATTTTCTCTATATTTTTTATTTTTATTTTTACGATATCAATTTAATGTTATTTGTCGATCGTTAATGTTCTTTTCTTGTTCTTTTGTTTTATATTTAAATTTTGTTTTTTTTTTATTTTGGTTTTTCTCGCGTTTTTATTTATTTTGTATCATGTTTTTATCTGATTTATAACATATTTTTATCTTATGGTCCATTTTTGTCTATTTTTTGTGATAAATTTATATTAATGGATGATTTTCGCATTACGTTAAACTCATTGTTAATTTATAATTATTTGTGATTTTTTGATAATGTTACTGTCTTTTATGTTTTATTTTATTGAAATTATTTTTAAATTCAACGTAAACACAGTTTGATGATTAATTCTTTGAAAATTAAGGGGTTTGCTTTTACTTTGATTTTAAAATATATATAGAGTCATCATCAGTTTGTGTGATTGACCGATTATTATAAAAAAAATTCTTTCCGATAAAAATTGAGTTTCAAAATTAAATACGTATAAAGAATAATTAGTACCATCACGTGCATTCGATATTGATACCTTTAATTTCGTGTGATATTTTAAAAATAATTTAAATTTAATGTAACTATTAATTATTAATTGAGTTCATAATACGAGTGAAAATAATTTAATAATTATTAATTATTAAATAGGGGACCATAGTCCATATGTCGACGCTGGACTTAAACCCAACACTGGATTTTTTGTCTTGACTAACAGACTACGATACCAATTTTTCCTCTTTAATTTGTTATATTTAATTTTTTTTTCTTGTTTTATTTATCTTTATTACATGTTTTTATTAACTTGTGGGACACTTTTATCTTATGGTCATTTTTGTCTATCTCTTCCGGTAGAATTGCGTTAATGAATGATTTTCTTATTACACTAAGCTTATCTTTAATTTATGATTATCGGTGATATTTTAATAATTTGATTGTGTTTTTTATTTTATTTTGTCAAAGTTATTTTTAAATTTAATGTAAAAATAGTTTAATGATTCGTTTTTATATTTAATTTGATTTTTTTAATTCGATTTTAAAATATATTTAGAGTCCCATCAGTCATTTTGATAAACCGCTCACCATAAAAAAATAATCAGAGATTCATTCCGATAAAAATTGAGTTAAAAAAGTCAATTATACGTAAGAAAGGATTAACACCACCACGTGCGTTTGATATCAATACCTTTAATTTTATATGGTATTTAAAATAATAATTTAAATTTAATTTAACTATTAATTATTAATTGGGTTTATACTATAAATGAAAATATTTTTTATATAAAAGAATATATTTTTAATTCAAACATAAGATTAGATGTATCTCTATAAACACAAGAGGCCTATATTTATATTCTAGCCTAATTTGTTAACGATAGGGGTGTTCAAACGGTTAATTCGGTCAGCGACCGAACCAAATTACCAAAAAAAGAATTAACCGAACTTTTAAAATCTTTAACCGTTAACCGAACCAAACTTTTTTTGAAATATATTAACCGAATAAATTTTGGTTAATTCGGTCGATTTTCGAATTAACGAAAATTTATTAATTTTCTTATTCAAAGTTATTACCCAATAAAAATCATTGAAAATACTTTTTAGTTTACGAAGATAAATTGGCATTTAATTTAAATAATATCTAAACATGAATAAAAATATTAGAATTTTAGATTAAACATTATGATAAAACAAAACAAGTTGGATATAGGTTTAATAATAATATATATTGTATATTTAATATTTATTATATTTTGGCTAATTCGGTTAATTAACCCGTTTCGAACCGAATTAACCGTTCACCGAACTTTTAAAAAAACTTTAACCACTCACCGACCGAACAAAGTTCGATGGCCGACCGTTTTAACTGAATTAGTTCGGTTTGGTCGGTTAATTCGGTTTAGCCGACCGTTTGAACACCCCTAGTTAACGAAACAGTTATTGTTTTTAGAGGTTACGGGTTCGAACATCAGTAATTGCAGCAAAGTGATTGATCGATCATTGTCAAATGGTTGAGATTATCTTTTAGAACATATACTACTGCAATCACATATTAATAAAATAATTATTAGGATGAGTGATGTGATAGTTAAAATTTTTAAGGTGTAATTATATATTTGATCCATATTATTTACATATAGTCTCAAATTTATTTTAATAAAATAATTTAAGTGATGACACGTGTCACCGCCTTATTAAAGAATTTTAATTATTTTATTTAATATTTTTTTTCTTTTAATTGGGTGATAATATGTATCACTTATGATATGTAGTACAAAATTTAATATATGTGTTTTTAGTTATTTATGTTAGGAAAAATAAAATAAATGTGGTTTTAGAGATTCAAACATAATAAACTTATGATAAAAATATCTAATTCAATTAAATAAATCTAATATTAAATTAAAATCAATTGTATTATATATATATTTAAATTATTGTCAGTGATCGATTTAAAATAAAAATTTAAAATCGTGTTCTTGAATTTTGATTTGTTAAATGAATTTAATATAATTTTAAAATTTTAATTTTTATATTAAAAATGATAAAATATATATTATATTTATTAAGTTAATTATTAAATTTATTTAATTAAGTGTTTCTATGCATCATGAATTTATCATATTCGAATCCTCAAAATTATATTTATTTCAATTTTGTAACATAAACAACTAAAGAACACATTAAATTTTGCGCTGCACAGTATGAAATCTTGCTTGGCCCAATCGCTAGCACATTTCAGGAGAGAAAAAAATAAATGAAATAAAAATAATTAAATTTTTTTTATTAAGATATAATAACACGTGTTATAATTTAAATAAATATTTAAATTATTTTATTGAAAATAAAATTATGATTGAATTAAAAAATAGATAATATATATCAAATATATAATTATACCTTAAATCTTTTTAACTGTAACGTTATTTTTCTGTTAAATTTTAACGATATGTGGTTATATTGCACAAGTCATTTTGTTTTAGTGATTAAAGAAATTTTATTGTTTTTGAAGGTTATGGGTTCGAACATCAATATTTGTAGCATAATGTTTAAACAGTCAGTTTAACTATCACGTTAATCCTCTGTTAAATTTTAATAATTTAATTTATTATCGTCATTGTCTTTTTTTTTTATATCACAGCTAATAATACCGAATATAATAAAATATTGTGAGTTAAATTTTAAATATTTAATTTTATCTTTAAATTATATATTTACTTAAAATGAATTTTAAATATCTAAAGATAATCAAAAGAACGTCATCTTAATTAGTTGTGATGACGTCAATCGGTCTATTAAAAAAATATATATATTAAAAGATAAAATTTATACCAAAATATAAAAAATATCACAATAATAATATTATTAAATTTAAAAATTAAAAACAGAACATAAAATAAAAAATATCAACAATCAATAACCTAACCCTAAAAGTTGGGGCAACTGCCGGCCACATAAAATATAAAATGTCGAGTGGATAGGAAAAATAGGGATAATTTTAACGTAAAAGTTGACTATGCATTCATATTACTTTTCAAATTAAAATCAAAATTTGGCTTTAGGATTTTAGGTTTAATTATATACGTATATTAAGCTAATTTTTCAATTAGAATTATTTAATAAAATATTTAATTAATAATTAAATTCAATGACGCGTGTTACCTTACATGTGTTTTGTCTGTAACTTTATTACTATCTTATTTTATATATATGTTTATTTCGTACGAAGTTTTATTTATATTTTGAATTTAAAAGTATCATGAAACTTTTATTTAAATGATTTATTTTTATATTTTAAATTATGGCTAAACTAGTTTTATTAATCGAATAAAATTTTATGAGTTAGATTAGAGATAATCTACCTGAAATAACGATGATTAAACCAAAAAATTATCAAGTTGTCTAAGAAGAGTTTGAAGCTCTATGATTATAAAGACAAGAGTCTTCCTTCTACAACATGGCATCCTTAACTGAGATTACTGTGTATTAAAAAGTAAACATATTTGTACGTCCTCTTATCTATTGTATCAATAACGATATCGACCGAACTATATTCGATCGGTATCATCTGATTTATTCGCAAAAAGAAGCAACCATGTGTGATGGATCTGGTATATGAATTAAATACTTGAAGCTTCCTCAACTTCATCTGCAAAGGTAAAGGATTCATGGCATTGGCATGATTGCATACATAAATGGCATTGATTCTTGTTGTTGTTGTTTGTGTTTTCATTCTTCTTCAATTCCAACCCAGGTGGTGAATGCAAAGAGAAATTCCTTGAAACTCACTGATCCATTCTTATCCCAGTCCATCTCCTCTGCAACAGAACACATTAGTTAATCTCTCACATTGGAGACTCTGAAACTGAAATCTTGATCTCTTGTTTATAATTCATTCCATAATCTAAGCTGACATTGCCTTATAAACAACTAGTATCATGCTAAGCACCAGAATGCACATGTTGACATGTGAACTTATGTATGCATGTGTTCATGCTTAAAATATTCAGACACCTAATAAGGATGTGGACGAAAGGATAAGGCCGTTGATGGTGGTTTCAGGCAGTTCATACCAGTTGATTTGGTGTGGAGAACTGCTGATAGTATGTGGTCGGAGTAAGGAGAGTAGAGATAGGAGAAGAGATGATAGAGTAATGTCTCTTCTCCCATCTCTATTTTTCTTACCCCGACCGTTATATTGTCTGCGACTTTTCGTACCAAATTAACTGAGATGAACCATCTGAAACTACCTATAACAGCATTGATCCTTTCTTTCACTGTATGTATATAAAGAGAGAGTGAGAGAGAGTGCTAACCAAATCTTTTTGTGGCTATTGGTCCAGAGGAATGCTCCCCAGATTCATTGATGGCTTGAACCATCTCATTCTTGCTAACATATCCATCCTTGTTCTTGTCCAAGAACACAAATGCATCAACCAGTATTTCAAATGTTGCTTCCAAATTTGATTCTGATGGCTTGAACCATTTCATTTTTGTTTCTGTCTTGGATACGTCTTCGAATTTGATAGCATCGTCCTTGAGAAGGTAGACGAGGCAGAGAAGTACGATGAACTCGTTGAATTTGATTCCCATGTCCTCATTGATATCACATGCCTTGAACAGATCACCAATCTCCTCATCTGTGAACTGAACTCCAAGCTTGTGCAAACATTTCTTCAGCTCTTCATGGTCAATGGCACCATTTGAGTCCTCATCTACAGAGACATCAATGGAAACAAACATGTTCCTCCATGTATTATGAACAACAACAACAAGAAAGGGTGTTCGAGAATGAATGGAATAGCATAAACAAACAATCAATCATATGATCATCAGTTCTTACACATTGGTACAAGTCAAAAATAGCAACACTACTTACCAAACTGCTCAAAAATAGCTTTGCAGTTCCTTAAGCTGTCATCAATTTTAGGGAACTTTAAGATTATGCTGTTGAAGGATTTGATTGCAGTTCCTTTACATGCCCTGCGCTGCATAGCTTCAACCATCTTAGCTTCTAGTTTTGTCTCAGGTGATTCAAGCTTTCCAGCTACACCTCCCATATTAGCCTGGACATACAAGTTAAAACAAAACATTAGAAGTTAGAACAACTAATCAATTGATGAAGTAGCAACATGATCATGTCTGAGATTCAATTGAAGAAGAAGAACCTGAATAGATGATTGAATTATGGGGGGAAGAGAGATACAAATGAAGTGGTTTTGTTGTTGTGTGCAGGTTGGTGTTAGATTTTGAGGTATTTAGATAGGAAGCAGATTCGAGGGGGAAGCAACCACGTATGGAGGAGGAATCTGTGATGAAATTGCAGGCGCCTGGTCTGGTCTGGCCTGGCATCACCTGGTGCGCGTTGGGGGTTAATGGTCGGACACTAACCAAAGTACCTGCGTTGACTTTCTCATATAACAACAAATACTACGTACCCACCCAAGCTTGAAGCTTCTTATTGTATTGGAATATGATATTATTTCTGGTTGAAAATTCATGTATTTTTTGGTGATCCATGTTCATCTAAAGATAACAATGGCTCTTATCTATCTATTTTCGTCCTACTATAAAATTTTATCTGTTCATATCAAATAATCATGTAGTTCTGATTATATTTTGAATTGAGTGAATTTAAAGAAAAATAATTAATTTTTAAAATGAAAAAAATACACAAAACCTTAATTTTGGTGGGATAAGTTTTAGGTAAAATATTAAGGAGCTTGAAATAAAAATATAATTTAAGATAGTGGAATGGGATGATAGTTAGACTTTGTTTGTTGTTAAAGTCTCAAATTTGGGTTTGGGAGATAAAGTTCGTTTCTAGAAATTAAATTTTTTGAATGTTTTAAAACACTCGTTTGAGTTAAAAAATCAATTGATAAACATATATTTAAAGATCGAAGTGAATTGTCTAAGATTATTATTGTCAGTAAATATCCGTTTTTACCGCAACAACAATAAAAAACAGATGTTTAAGATCATACACACAGATTTGATTAATTTAATCCATAAATCTTAGTAATGGCCACTTGTGGTCAATTTTTATCTTTTCATTGTAATTAATTGAACATCTTTGAAATAATGGTTTGTGTCTGAAGTTGGCAGAAGCTGTAATTTATTTCTTGGACTTGATTCGTTTCGTTTTCTTTTGCCTGATTGTATGTTTCTTTCCGAACAAAGGTCATTAGCAATGGAAGCATCTGTCTTGACATTCTCAAGGAGCAGTGGAGTCCTTCCCTCACCATATCCAAGGTGTGACACTCTTGATAAACCATCATAACCAGACAACATTCCTTTTTTTATTGCCTTGTTTAAGGTTTGTGTTGTGGTTGTGTAGCAGTGTAAGTGGTTTTGTCAACATGCTCACTGCTGACAGATCCAAATCCTGATGATCCTCTGGTGCAGGAGATTGCTGCTCACATGTGCAAGACGGATAGAGCCAAGTATGAGAGCACTGCACGATCATGGACCCAGAAATCTGCAATGACTTGAGGGTGTGCCATCAGCCATGGTCATGGGATTAGTAATAACCTTGGGTGGATACTAAAACATTTTTTAAAAGTTTTTTTTGTGGATTTTGAACTTTATAATTTAGTATGACTTTAGTCTTTGGACGTTGAATGATAAGTTGACAAGGGATGGTTAGGTTAGGTTAGGTTGGGTTGGGCTGGGATGTGTGTGAATTTAGAAGTTAAAATTATGGGGCCTGTCTGTGAGTGCTGGTGGATTTAGTAAGTCTTAAGCCGCAAACGAGTTGGTTTTGGTTTGGTTTAATTTAGGTAGGGATAGGCACGGAATCCGAACCTGATGGGTTTTGATTGATCCGATCGGGTCGAATTTTCTAAAAAATATCGGATTTGGGTCAAATCTTTTCAATGGTGATTTCGGGTCGGGTTAGGTTCGGGTTTAGGGTGAAAAAATTCGACCAGATCCGAGATTGATAGCGTAATTTTTCCATATATATTAGGGATATTTGTAATAATGATCTCTCTTTATATATATTTTATACAATTATGTCACTAAAATTATTTTTTTATAATTAGGTCACTAAAATTTTGTTTTTTACAATTAGATCTTTAAATTTTATTTTTTTATAATTAAGTCCCTAAAATTTAAATTTTTTTAATAATTCGGGTCGAATGGCGGGTATAAGTTTTCGGGTCGTGTGCGGGTGGGCCGAAAATCCGATCCGAGTCGTGCCCATCTCTAAATTTAGATTTGATTATATTCGGTTTTAATTCAGGTGTGATTCAATTTTAATTTGAATCTTATATATATATATATATATATATATATATATATATATATATATATAAATCTTCGTTGAAAAATTTATCTACTAAATTTTTTTTACGAAATGAATTGATCCGAAAAGTATTTTTATTTTTTTTAATTTAGTCGACACTTATCACCCAGTAATACTAAGTTACAGATTTAAATATAGTATAAATTATATTTACATATACCTTATCATGATTTATATTACTTTTTATATTAACATTTATAAATAAAATTATATATGCTTAATTATTAAGCACGTGCACTAGCTGATAAATTAAAAGTTAAGAAGAGTAAAAAATAATCTATTAAACTCTTATGAACTAAACAAAAACTTTAATGGTTAAAAATATTTAGAATAAATAATTAAAAACTCTCATTTAATATTATTTTATTTTATTAAATTTTATCTAATAAAATTTATTTTCCGTAATTGAAGAAATTATATTTTGAGCCCACGTCAGATTTCATCTAATTAAATTATTAAATCGTTTTAATAAAGTTAATAATAATTGACTTTTCATAGAATTAATGATCTAACAATTAAATACATTTGTATAATTATATATTTATTTTTCAATATTTATATATTTTATTAATTTAATCATAATTTTAATTTAATAAAATTATTTCTTCAGTCAAATAATCGAATATCAATTCTTAATTTATTATAAATTATTTCTTCAGTCAAATAATCGAATATCAAATAAATCCAAGAGTCTAAAAATAAAGATTATGATACTTGAACCTATGTAATGTGAGGTAGGGATTAATGCACCTAACCACTAAACCATATTTGTTTTTTTATTATAAATTTTGACATTAATTCTATAAGGAAGAATAAAGAGAAACTTTAAGAGAAATAAAAGGTATTTTATTAGGTTTAGAGCATATAACTTAAAAAGAATGTAAAGAAATAAAGATAAATAGTTTGATTAATCAGTATTGTTTAATCATACCTCGTATTTAGTCTAATGTTTTACAACATATAATACACATCTTAAAATGTATTTGGTGTGAACTTAACAAGTGTTCTCAATCAATGACGAAAGCAAGTGTGGGTGGGGAGGAACAGTCATCCCCTACTCTCGAAGAATTTTTTTTACTTATCCCTATAATTAAATTTTTTTAAAATTTGATTTATTTATGAATTTTCCTCACTTTCAATCATTTACGTTTTGTCCCTAAATCTAAATTTTGGTTCCATCTCTGATCCTAATAGATAAAAAGATGATATTCATCATAAAAGACTTACATTCAAATTATTTTATTATAAAATATGTACGTATTATCAAAAGATTAAAATGATTGAAAAAATATGTTTCCCCCCCTAGTCTTCTTGTGAGTAGGGGTGAGCAAAACTCAACTCGAAAAAATCGAATAACTCTACTCGAGGCAAAAACACTCGACTCAAAATTTCATAGACTCGACTTGACTCGAAAAAATTTAAATAAAATTTGAGTTGTAAAATGGAAATTCGAATAACTCGAATAACTCAAAAAATTTTGTAATTAAAGAATTAATTTTTAAGTTTGAGACGAGTATGTCAATTTTTTATGATATATACATTAATATATAAAAATATAAAGAAATTTCGATACATAAGAAAAAAATATATACATATCTTATATGATTAGAGAAAATCGTTTAAATTGAAATCAAATAATACTATAACATGAACTCAAAAACTCGACTCGACTCGAATTTCTTAAACTCAACTCGAACCGAAAAAATTTCAAATAAAATTTGAGTTGTAAAATATGACTCGTCAACTCGAATAACTCAAAATTTTTTGATTCAACTCGATAGAATACTCACCCCTACTTGTGAGTGTTGTATTGTATCTCTGTGTACTATCCCTCCAATATATGTTTGGCATTCTTTACCCCCTGTGTCGGTCTCGTCCCTTGTTTCCTACTGATATCTGTTTTTGTTGTGTAAAATTCATCTTCCTGGTGCCCACACTGAGGCAGAATGAACTTTAATGACCCGTCCCTACTTCCATCTTGACTATACAGAAAACCCTCTGCTGCTGGCTGCTGGCTGCTGCCCTTTGACTCTTCTTAATATAAAAAAATTCCAAAACATGAAACTCCAAGCACAAAGGGTTAGGAAGGATTTGGAACGTTATGATCCATACCTTTGACACTTGATGATAGGGGTGTACAAAAAAATGAAAAAAATGAAATCGATTTTAAAACTCGAAAAATTGAATCGAAATATTGGTTAACGGAATTGAACAAGTCAATTTGGGTTTGGTTTTTATTTATATAAAAAAATCATTTCGGTTATAATTTATGATTTTAGAAAAAAATGAGTAGTTGAATTGACCAATTATATAATATTATACGTTATTATGATATTTTATATTAAAAAATTAAATTTTATTTTATTTTTTCATTCCCCAAAAGTAAAACATAACCTCATTTTATGATATTTAAGTGTCTAATTTGTTAGTATTAAAAAATATATTAATATCATGTGTCGTTTTTAAAAGTATATATTTTTATAACAATATTATTAAAATAAATTATTTTTAATAAATAAAATAAAAATTGTTATTTGAACTGAACATTTCGGTTAATTAAATAAACGAAATAAACATTTAACCGATTAAATGATTAGAGTTTAAAGTCGAGAATTAAGTGAAAACTTACCTATTAACCGAAATAATTTGATAATAGTTAATTGAATCTAGTTTAACACACCTACTTGTTGCACCCCTCGTAGAGTCGTAGTTGCCTTACCTCCAAGGATGAGCACAGGTCGGTCGATTTTTTTGGTTGATCCAAACATGATCCAACAATATCTTTTAAAAAAATTGACTCAAAAATCATACATCTCAACTTAAATCAAATCCAATATATATATATATATATATATATAAATCAATTATAAAAATCTAATTATAAAAAAAATAATTTATGAATGAAATAAATTTATTTTAATTAGAATTTGGTTTAATTCGAGAATATGATAACCCAAAATCAATTTGTAACTGGCTGTTGTTGATCTGAACTTGAATTGGACTCATTATCTTAATGACTAAACTCGATTTTTATTTGATCAAAAATAATCTAAACTCGAATCAAGTCTATTACTATAAATCCAAAACTCAACTTACACCTAATTAAAATGAATTTGAATCTGAAATTGACTTGATAGTAGAGCTGTAAATGAGACGAGACAGATCGCGAGTTACTCAAACTCGACTCGGTCAAAGCTCAACTCGATTGGACTCGGCTCGAGTTTGAACTCGACTCGGTCAAAGCTTGGTCAAAACTCAACTCGATTGGACTCGGCTCAAGCTCGAACTCGACTCGAGTTCTTGACAAGACGAGCTATATGATACTTGACTCGAAAAACTCATGAGCTACTCAAAAATATAAATATACTATTTTTTAGTTTTTTATAATTTAAAATCTAAAATTTTAAACTTAAGACCCTAAAATCTAAACCATAAATTAATAAGCTTGAGTTTACACAACTTGTGTATCAAAGTTTTTTCTTCATTAGGTTTTAAATGAAACGCGAGAGATAAGAGTTATTCAAGTCTAACATGATCAAAGAATGGCTAATACTTGGTTCGATAGGCTCGAAAAATCTCGAACTCGACTCGAATTCTTAACGAGTTGAGCCGAACTCAGATTTTTCAAGCTTGTTTAAAATTACTCAAGCTCGAACTCGATTCGAAATCTTAACGAACCTAACCGAACTTTATACTATTCAAGCTCGACTAGACTCGTTTACATCCAACTCGATAGATAAATCGAGTTATCTTGATTTCTCAAACAAAACAAAACAAAACTTTATGAAACAAAGAAATAAAGAGAGAATGGAATTGTTTCAACTTTAATAGGAAAAGAGAGAGAAGAAAACCCCTAGGGGCGTAGGAGAGGCTACCCTAGGTGAGGGTATCTCAATTCAGTCTTGTCATATTTAAATAAAATATAAATTAAAGGGGAAACAAAGGCATCCAACGAGTGCATGGGATACCCTCAAATAAAATATAAATTATCTATTATTTTGTTGGTAAATAAAATATCAAATTTTTATAATATTATTAGATTACATAGATTGTTAATTATGATGGACTGATTGTCGAAAATTTTAATCATTAATTAAATCAATTTCCCAAAAATATTATTAAGGGAATCGTTCTATATTCGTTTAATTCGAATTAATTAGAATTGGATTTTAACTCTTATATTTTTTGGACTAGTCGAAATATATAAAATTTTGGGATAAATTTGAGTATGGTAATTTACTTTTTAGATTAAGATAATAAAAAATTCGACCCGATTTATCTCGTCCTTAGACTTAATATCAAGTTAAAATATAAAACATTGTGTTTTAAATATTATTGGTCGTTTAAGTAATTTGAGGTTAAAATTAAAATATATTAATTATATATAAAATTTCAATTACATTATTTAATTAATCGATAATTAAAATTTTAAAATATATTTAATCACTCTTTAACTAAATGTTTAGATAATAAACCAAATAATTAAATTAAGTTTTAATTCAAATAATTAATTTAATTTTAACCGAACAATAAATAGGACTATTTTAGTAAATAATTAATATTAGATGATAATTAAAGAAATGAGGTCAGTTAAGAGATATTTTGAAATCTACGACAAAAACAATAGTGTCGGAAAATGTTGTCATTTGTAGATGATGATTTAGGTAAAGAAGTCATCTCTAGATGACGACTTTCTCCTAATAATTATCTCGAATCGATAAAAAATTTAAATTATTACGAGCTAAGATGAAAACGTTACCTGCAGATAAGTTTTCACCTAAATCGTTATATGTAGATGATAATTTTTTTATATTATAATTTTTATCCAATCCTTGGAGAGATAGTTCACTAATAGACCGAGGGATAAGTAATTCGCCTCATTCACATCCAGATCATGAATGTTTGGAATCCATATTATGCAAGGAGACATTGCTTTTGCTAGTTCGAATTGAAGGGTGATATAAAATCGGTCTATTTCCGACATCATATCCATAGTTAACGCATTCATCATAGTTAGAAGCTCCAGCTCCGTATCAAGGTCACGATCGATATCGTCACTATCGTCAATAGCGTCACTAGCATCAATATCGTCACTATAAATTTCAATTTATTTTTTTTCTATTTGTATACCTACAGGCTACATGAACATGAGAGAGACTGTAAATACCAGGTTTCGTATCTGCCAAACCTGACACAAAATCCAACAACACGCAGAGAGAGAAGGGCAAAAGCATTTAGGTTCTGTAGTGTCTCTATTACTAGTCTGTAGACCATGAGGATGTTAGCTTCGGTCGCTTTCTCGGACATAGGAATGTCTTCACACATTGACAACACTCGTTTAACCAACCAAAAGATCATATATATATATAATAAATACTCTAATATATATACATATTATCACGAAAAAAATAAAAACAATAATTTTATATCAAAATTTTATGTTGAATGTCTCAAAAAATAAGACAAGCAGATGAAGAGAATCATGACTTACCAACGAGAATGTCGTAAGGTTGAGGTGAGAGTACAAAATATTACGTTTAAAAATGACAGAACAATAATTATTTTAAACCGTGACAAATTTAAAAATATCATTGATTAGATGATAAATATAAATAAAATAAAAAAATATTTAACCTTAATATTATTTTAGATTAAAATAACCCTTCCGTAAATAAAAATTGTTATTCAAAAATTTTATAAATTTATTTTTGATTAATGTATCATTTTATAAAGTTAATATATCGGATGGAGAGGTATGTTTTCCTTATGTTAGGTCTTTGTCTAATTGAGAGTGACTACACTATCGAGGCTGGCTAACTAGGGTGTGTATGTGTTTTGTTGGACCTCGATATCAGATTATATATATATATATATATATATATATAATCTGCGTGAGCCCCCTCCCCCATAAAGCTTCCAATTTTGGACTGTACATACCCGACCAAAAAGATCCATTTTTTTTCGGGGAAGGGGTTTATATGGTTAAGTTAAAGTTGAAAGAGCATTAATTACGTTAAAGAAAAAGCATTTGGGATGAAATAATGCATGAATTATGAGATGAGTGCAGCCTGTTGGTTTTGGGGGTTTGAGAATTCTGATCAGACACAGATGTTGCAGGTGGCCATGGAAGCATGGACCATGGAGGTGGTTTTGTGGGGGAATGTTTTTGAAGTTATCGCACACAGCCTGATCCTACACCAGCAGGAATGTCGATGTTTAGCGGATTAGTTCGGTAAATCGAGTACTCATTAACGTTTTAACAAGAATTAAGGTTCGAATCTAGTTAAACCGAATCGAACCAAATGGATGCATAACTGAATATATTTTCTCTAGCTGGGACCTTCCCTTTTCAGAGACAGAAAAGAATTACTACTTTATTGGTCTTAGAAAAACTAGTCTAGAACACAATCACTTTTCTCAAAAAGAAACACACTTTCCTTTGACAATACTGTATCATTTTCTCCTCCACATTTTCCAGGAAAGTTTCTTCTTTTACTTTTGGTGTGCCATTTTTTCTTCTCAGATTGCAAATTTAAAACTGCTGGTTGATAAGGGTCAGTCCCACAAGGTGCAGAACATGATGGGGTTGTTTGTTTCATTTCATTGAACAAAACTAATAGCTTCAAAACCAAAGACATCAAGCTGTCCATTTTAAACCAAAAAACTGCTGAAATGTCAGGTATATTGATTAATATTAGTACTAATATTTGTTTGCTAATTCATGACAGGTGTTTCTGGTTTTATAACTTGTGTACTAAATTTATTTTGGTTCTGTCAAACACTGGAAATTAGGGGTGGAAGAGATTGCTGGGAGTCTTAAAAAGAAGGCCATAAATGCATCCAACATGTTCACTCATTCTCTTAAGACAAGAGGAAACAGGAAACCAGATTATAGGTTGTCATCTGTATCCATTGAGGATGTTAGGGATGCAAATGAGGAGAGTTCTGTCATTGAATTACACCAAAAACTTGTTCAGAAGGATTTGCTTCCACCTAGTCATGATGATTATCATACTTTGTTGAGGTCAGTTTGTGCTTTCAGTTTCAAATGCTTGTTCGCTGCATAGTATTAAATTGCGGTTGCTAGGTCATGAGATAGTGGTTGCGGCTGTTGCGATGTGATTTTTCTCTAAAAAATAACTATGATTTTGAATGTGTTTGCGATGTCGCAGCCACCTCCAAAACCGTTACGGTCGTTACGTTGCGTTGCAACTGCAATTTAATACTATGGTTCAATGTGTCACATTGTGTCTGGTCTTGGCCAACTAAACTATGCTGACAATTTTGTGACATTCAACTTGTAGATTCTTGAAAGCTAGAGAGTTCAACATTGAAAAAACAATCCAAATGTGGGAAGAAATGCTTAAATGGAGGAAGGAGTTTGGAACAGACACCATTTTAGAGGTCAGAAATGTAAACTACTTTCATTGCAATGTTAACTAAATCATGGAATGTTTTATGATCATAGAGCACAATGTATAAGAGTTATTATTATATTTTCATGAATCTTGTTATCATTGAAAATTAACCGTTTCGTCGAATCAATTGATACTTAGGATTTTGAGTTTGAAGAGCTGGAAGAAGTATTGCAATACTATCCCCAAGGTTACCATGGAGTCGACAAGGAAGGTAGACCTGTTTACATTGAGCGGCTAGGAAAAGCCTATCCAAGTAGGCTTATGCGAATCACCACCATCGATCGGTATATGAAGTACCATGTGCAAGAGTTTGAAAGACTTCTGTTGGAAAAGTTCCCTGCTTGCTCGGTTGCAGCAAAGCGACAAATTTGTTCAACTACTACTATATTGGATGTGCAAGGACTGGTATTTGAATCTTATATTCATCAACCTTTATGGAATCGAATATTTGAGAACATTAGATATAGCAATATGGCAGAACAGAATACAGAAGCTGCAGTTTACATAATAATGGTGATTAAATGTTGTTTCTGAATGCAGGGCGTGAAGAATTTTAGTAGGACAGCAGCAAATCTTTTGGCTGCCATGACTAAAATTGATAACAGTTACTATCCTGAGGTATCTGGTCCAATCCAATTATTTCTTGCTTTCTGTTGATAATTGCAATTGATGTGTAACTCTTTTTGTATGGCTTTACAGACGTTACACCGGATGTACATAGTCAATGCTGGTCCTGGATTCAAAAGGATGCTTTGGCCTGCTGCTCAGAAATTTCTTGATGCAAAAACAATTGGAAAGATAAATGTAGAAAGGATATTACTTTAGGCATTCTTCTTTTTATTCCCCTCCCCCTGCTCCCTACTTGACTCAGTTTTTTCATTTACAAATTGCAGGTTTTGGAGCCCAAATCTCTTGGTAAGCTACTCGAGACCATAGACCAGAGGTCTGTTACATATCTTTCTTCATTCTTAAGTGCAAGAGAATTCGATCTACGATCCCTCCTAAGTCCTTGCTTTTTCTTCACTTCTTTCAGTCAGTTGCCCGACTTCTTAGGAGGATCGTGCACTTGCTCTACAGATGGAGGGTGCCTTAGATCCGATAAAGGTCCATGGAATGATCCTAAGATAATGAAGGTAGACATGTGTAATGTACTAAGCATGAAATGTTTGTTGGACATGATTTTAGGATTAACATGTGCTTCTGCTGATAGCTCGTGCATAATGCGGATGCAACATTTGTGAGGCAAATCACCAGAGTATCTAATGACCAGCATAAGTATGACTCTTATATTCAGATACCGTCGTTAAAGGTAAGTGTTAAGTCTTGAGATCATCGAGCAAAGTAACAATCTATGATTATATATTCTCTGCATCTGAGTTAACATGAACTTTGTCAGGCAAGGGCTAATGACACATCAACAGCACAGTCCGGTTCAGATATTGATGTGCAATGTTCTCCAGGACGAAGAAGATCTGCATTTCCTTGTTTGGCACCAGTTCATCAAGAAGTGAGTTGCAAAGCAGAGACTTATGTTTTATGTGCCAACTATTGTGTGTGTGTGTTTGCCTTCTTCAATAAATCTAACTGACATTTATGCAGGCGCAGCTATCACATCCTAATGCTTACTATAGTTGTGACCATAGCTTCCCTCTCATAGAGAAAACTATCGAAAGTGAGCAAGGACTTCTATGTTCTCCCTATTCATTGCCTACTAGTAATGTCGATAGCCAACGTCATCAACGAGCGTCGAATTTTTATTTCGAAGGTATTTGTGATAGCTATTCTATTACAATAATCAGTTTCTCTTCTTCAAGGAGGATATTTCAAATGTACCATTGTTTACCTGGTCTCTTTGATAGTGTCTGCATGGACAGCATTTCTTGTTTATCTACATTTTGGAGTTCTTTCTCTAACTTGATGTTGAATTTCAGGAACTTCAGTTGCCCTATTGTTCGACAACGTCAAGGAAAAGATGGGGAGAAGGAATATTCATTCCATGGCCAAAATGCTGATAGCTTTATTAGTCAGACTGGTTGCCTTTGTTCGTATTTTTCGATACGGATTCTGGAGAATGCCAAACAACATTCATCGTTTGAATATGATGGAATCCAACTTGAAGAGTCATTCAAATTCAACACCACCAAAAGTTGTTAATGAAGAAGATAGTGTCCTTCCATGTATAGAGCGCCTTCAGAAACTAGAGAAAGCATTTGAGGAACTTAGCAACAAGCCTGCAGGAATACCTGTAGAAAAGGAGAAAATGCTAATGGAATCTCTGGACCGGATCAAATCTGTCGAGCTTGACCTTCATAAAACAAAACAAGTATTGCGCATCTTAGTTTACTAGACTTAGATTTGAATGATCATTTTTTTTTTGACAATAGTGTCATCTTGCAGGTTCTACATGCTACAGTAATGAAACAAATTGAGATTGCCGAGTTGATTGAAAATATACACAATTCCAAACGTTGTGTAAGTTCCGTTCACTGTAAAATAGTATATCCTCCAAGTGTTGCAAGCTTGAATATGATCTCGTTCTCTGTTGTTTAGTCAGTTGCGTGTCTTCTAAAACGCTGTCTGATATAGACAGCAGAAAGAAGTGGTAAATAACAAATGAATCAGCATGCATCTAGGCTCTTGTTAATCTGCCTATGAAGAAATAAAAATATTTGAAGTGTATGCAATGTGAGGTCTAGACTGTGAATGAAACTATATTTCATGTCAAGTCACTGTTTTAATTCATGTTGACATCCTTGTTGCAGCGACGTCGAATATTCTGTTGAACAATAGGATTCGAGCTCAAAGACTGGGAGGTTGAAGCAGGCAAATATGTTACTTGGGACCGGTTTTTTTCGTGTCATGACAGATTTGAAACGGTAGTGTAGTAAGAATACATGTATTAGTTAGACAATATTCTTACAATGCGGTATGACATGATTTTGTTTGGTTACCCTTGTGTTCTAATTCTATTGGAATGAAAAGAGGCATGTAAGCAGTGAGCATTATGGAGGGAATTTTGAGTCTAAACTTAGAAATGTTGTTCCACAATCTACCCAGCACATTCACCCCAACATGTAACTCGAAATGACTTTTCGAACTCAACCTGGTTTGATCTCAGTAACTTGAAAATAATTCAGACCCGAAATTATCCGGTTGATGATGGCTCTGCTTTTCATTTTGCCAAAACTGTAAAGAAACCAGTTCAAGTCCATACTATTACCAAGGTTGGTGCTCAACTCCGGTTGATGGCTCTGCTTTTCATTTTGCCAGAACTGTAAAGAAACCAGTTCAAGTCCATACTATTACCAAGGTTGGTGCTCAACTCCGGAGAAACTCGGTAATTCGAATCATAACATTTCATTATATTCGACGAAAATGTTAAAAATCAACAAAGTATACCTTGAATAAGATGTTGATTATTGCTATGCTTCAGATAATTAGATACCCCTTTGCATGATAACTGCTCATCTACGGTACATTTTAGTTTGCACAAGCATCTCTTGCTCCCAAAATGTAGATTTTAACAGCTTTTAGGCATATGCATTACATGACTGTAACATCATCTGTTCCGTCATAAGATCATTCGGAGCTTATCGATGATAGTTCCGAAACTTTGAGTTTCCGAACTACAAAATCATCACAAGCCAATGCAAAGGACCCAAGTTTCGAGCTAAAGATTATTGTTCGACATTAAAGGAATTCGCTTCCCTGTATGCAGAACAGATCAATGACTCGATAACCAATTGTGCTTCGACTATGTTCAGCTACACCGAAAATATCCTCCCGGTCATTTCTCTAGTGAGTGTCATGAAGAGAAGGAAGGGGCAGCACTGCCACCATCGGCATCGGCATCGTCGAATGCTAGCGGTAGTGATCGGCTAATATGAAATCCATCTATGCTAGTGGTAGTGTTTTTGTTCATGTTTTTTTATAATCCCCTGATGATCAACTTATTTCGTTCCTTTAAATTAATTTCTGATTTTTACTTTTTAATTCAAATTAACGGTAAGTAACTTATTTAAATCATAAAATCAAGTTAAAGTATTAATTTAAACCTAAAAATTATGTTCAAATACCTAGTTAGACAAAAAAAAAATTAAGTACGAAATTATACCTTAAAGTTGAGTTTATGTGATTGAGACAAAACAAAATCCAAATTACACCTTAAAACCAAATACATGTATCAAAATAGGTCATCACCCATAGGAAGAATAATTTTAATTTTATTTTATATATTTATTTCTTAAAATTAAAATATAGTATATGTCGTTATCAAGAGATGATATATGTCACACTCTGATAAAATAAATTATGAGAGTTAAAATATAATGTATAAAATCGAACTTGAAATTAATTAATAACGATGTAATAAATCTCTAAGAAGAAAGTTCGGTAATAAAAAATATAAGTTTGGTGATGAAAAACATAATTTACCCATTAATTAATTAAAAGTTCTAATTCTAGTTAGTTTAATTATTAGATTAACTGAATTATGTTTACATTCAAACCTAAATTGTGTTTTAACCAGGATTTTTTTTATGAAAAATTGGTATGTAAAATCTTTTCTTTAATTAATATATAAATATATCTCTTGAAAAGATGAAATCTTGAAGCTAATATTTTGGTCTCCAGATCGTCGTCTCGTCGAACGCCATATTCTCATCGCAATCTCTTATATTTTAAAAGGTAAATTCTTTCGCCTTTTGTATATTTTTTTTTCTACGATCTTCGATCATTAGTCTTCTTTATTATTGTGGTTATTTCTGTTAATCGCTTCCCAGAAATGATTTCCTTTTCTATAACAAGTTTAGGGTTTCTCTCCTTTTTATTGATTAATTCATTTCTGTTGTTGCATGATTGTTGTGATCTGGGAGATTAAAATTTGTTTGGAATTTCATTTAGGGTTTATATTAATAAGCCCAGCCAGTTCTTATTTCTGCCATTTTTATCTGTTTTTATTTTCAGTATTTGTGTGTTTAATTTACAGACGCATAATTTTCATGTTTGTGAGTTTTAACTTGGCTTTTGTTAAACCCTAAATATACAGAAGGATGAATAATCCTGCAAAGGGGGAATGTAAAATAGGAAGAAAAAAAATCATCTTTGTAGGAAGCAAAAGTTTCTAAATCTAGGGACAAAGGTTTTTTGCTCCTGCTTTTAGGATATTTTATGCTTGAATGAAGAAAAAAATATCTTGTTATATGTAAGTTTTAACATTATTATAGCATAATTGAATTGAAATTGTGCGAAAATAACTTCAAAAATGTTGTTTATCTCCATGCGGATGAAAGTGTTCCATACATGTTGAGAATTGGCATAAAACTATTGCTTATATAATGAATTTGTGAATATATGGGGACTGTCGTTTTAGATGTCTCATGTTTGTTTCCATATCTCGATCTCTTCCTTTATCTGTGTTCCTATGTTTGACAGGTTTTATTTTCTCTTTAATATGATTAGGGTGAGGTTTCTAGTCTCCTTTACCACCTGATTATCATGTACAGTATCCTTAAAGAAGACTGTTCTATAATTTAATTATAATTTATGTTAGTCCATTTTAGTGTCTTAAACATTTAATTGTTTATAATGTCACTTGCATCAGTTGCTATGGCAGTAGATGCCATGTTTCTGTTCTCACTGATTTTAAATACGCATCATCTGATCAAATTATAATCATCCCTTCATCTGTGTATTTAGTAGAAAGTTTACTCCTTCAAATTTGAAGGGGACACAATGTTCTAATTAACTGTTGCGTGATTCTTTATGGGTATGTTATCTTTATTATTCTCGAGTTACTATTAATGCTTGAAATTATATTGGTGCAGGTGTAGTTTTGTGTGGTAGAATATGTCCTATTACCAAGAAGATGCTGCTGAATACATGGCAGATGAGTACGACATGGAGGACATAGATGACATGGATGAAGAGTTTCACGGAAGAGATATGTCTGGATCGGATTCTGATGTTGATGAATATGAGTACTCGGTTTGTTATATTATTTACAAAATATAAATAGGACTAAATTTATGTCATTAACTTAAGCAAATATAAACTAAGGCTTTTCTATTTTTAAAATTTTTGAAGATTCTTTTCTAGTACTAATGGATTTCTAAGTGGTCTAACATAAGCTGACGGTATCGCAGAATAATAAAATATCTGATACTTCTGCTGCTGAAGCTAGAAGCGGAAAAGACATCCAGGGAATACCTTGGGATCGGCTAAGCATCACCAGGGAACAATACAGGCAAACTAGGCTAGAACAGTACAAGAACTATGAAAATATCCCTCACTCTGGAGAAGGGTCAGGGAAGGTAAAAGTACATATATGTTGCCTGCTTTCCTTTTATACCAATTCTTGGATCTAGCTGAAATGTACTAAGTTGAAATTTCAATTTGTGTGTAGGATTGCAAGATTACCAAGAAGGGTGCCTTTTTCTATGACTTCAGGCTAAATTCAAGATCTGTGAAATCAACAATTCTTCACTTTCAGGTTAGTTGAATGGGAGTTTTCATTCAGAATCTGTGCTGTCACAGCAGGATTATTTTTCTCTTGTTAAAAAAAAAACAAAAACTTTTGTATCTCGCAATGTTACTGGCCAGTCCTTTCCTTTTGTACTGCCTGACGTTTGTGTAGTCATTTGTCGACTGATAAACATATCCATTTGTGGTGATGCAGTTGAGGAACCTGGTATGGGCTACATCAAAACATGATGTTTATCTTATGTCACATTTTTCTATCATGCACTGGTCTTCATTGACACACAAGAAGCGTGAAATTCTTAATGTTTCTGGGCATGTGGCACCATCTGAGGTCTGTGATCTGGCAATGATTTGGCTCTCTCTTAGAATTGTTTCTCCTTTTCCTTTTCTTTTCTCACCCCCTCCAAAAAATGTTTCCTGTGAGATTGATCAGCATGTTTTCCCTTCTAGAAACATCCTGGAAATCTGATGGAAGGTTTTACACAAACTCAAGTCAGTACTCTTGCAGTAAAAGATAATCTGCTAGTTGCTGGAGGATTTCAGGGTGAACTAATATGTAAGGTAAGCAGAGCAACCTTTTTTTCTCCCAAATCCTTCATTGACAGAAAAAGGGGATACGCCTTTGTGCAGCAATTACAGAGCTGCTTTTCCATGCAATATAGCTACTTCTCAGTTTTTACTAGTCACTTGAAGCCTAACGTTATATCATAACTATTTTAGACAACCTGTTATTGGACATATCTGTCATGCTGTAAGATGGATTTGTATAAAAGGTTCTACTAAGCATTTTATAGTTCATGTTTTCTTGATCATTCTGTTCCAAAAACCGTCTACTTCATCCTATTTTTAACTACTTACTGCTTAAAACTTTGTGAATGACACAAAGGTTAAAAATTTGTATTTGAAGAGTCGAGAGGTTTTTTTCTTTTCTCTTTTTTGTGTAGCTCTTGGTTGCTTTCGTCTTGTTGGCAGTTATTTAAGAAATAATTAGTTGATTTTGATCTGGAATGTAGCATTTAGATCGGCCTGGAATTAGCTTCTGCTCCAGGACAACTTATGATGACAATGCCATTACAAATGCTGTTGAGATTTATGCCACTCCAAGGTATTTCTTGTTCCTGAGCTTCTGGTGGCATTGTCTCATTCAACCTGAACCTAATTTCCTTTGTCTTTGAATTACCAGCGGTGCAGTGCACTTCACGGCCTCAAATAATGACTGTGGAGTCAGAGATTTTGATATGGAGAAATATCAACTTTCTAAGCATTTTCATTTTCTTTGGCCTGTCAATGTAAGTTATATCGTGATGCCATTTTTTTAGATTGGTAAACGTACACTGATGTATTCTGTGTAGCCTCTTCAATCTGCAGTATGATAATTATTGGTTCTGTTAACCCTGTAAAGGCATATGCTGAGAAACACAATAACCTCTGCCTATAATGTTACTTTTGCAGCATACTTCTCTGAGCCCCGACGGGAAACTTCTAATAATAGTTGGAGACAACCCTGATGTTATGTTGGTAGACTCTGATACGGGGAAGGTAGTTGTCTGCTTGCTTTTGCTCTATTGTTATATTTTTGGATCTTGCATAGGTTAGCATGTCGCATCGACTGATGGAAATTCATTGCAGACTGTTATGCCCTTGCATGGACATTTGGACTTCTCATTTGCATCGGCATGGCATCCTGACGGTGTCACTTTTGCAACTGGGAACCAGGATAAAACGTGCCAAATTTGGGATGTTCGGAACTTGTCCCAGTCAGTTGCTGTTCTCAAGGGAAATCTTGGAGCAATACGTTCCATACGCTACACATCTGATGGTAAGCACATGGCCATGGCTGAGCCAGCCGACTTTGTGCATGTGTATGATGTGAGAAGTGGGTATGAGAATGAGCAAGAAATCGATTTCTTCGGTGAGATATCCGGCCTATCCTTTAGTCCAGACACAGAGTCTCTCTTTATTGGCGTATGGGATCGTACATATGGCAGCCTTCTCGAGTATGGACGACGGAGGAACTACTCATATCTGGATTCCCTAATGTGAGTTTTTGTGTTGTATGCAAAATAAGCCTGTTGGTGTGGTTGGTGATGATATTCGAGGACCTTGTAACATTTGCAGCAGTAGAAGAGGGTTGGGTGTAGATGTAAATGTAAAATGAAATGAATTCTGTAACTTTAGGTGATTGCTGTTGAAGTAGAATCTAGTTTTCCTGCACTCATTGTAAGATGTCAATGGGAGAAAGGGTATAACAGTAGAGGCGAGTGTTCGATCGAATTGAGTTAACAAATTTTATTTTATCGATTCATTTTAATCTAGATGGTTCAAATGAATTTGTTTGAATTAATTTGACATTTTATTAATAATTTGATTAAATTTCAAAGGAGAATATCAATTTGAGACTATACCATTTAAAGACTACTTTAAATAAAAATAAAAGAATAATATAATACTTGATTATGTACTATATTTGTTTGATGTTGAAGCCTAATGAAACGAAAAATAAGTGATTAATTTATATTTCTTTTGAACTTTAGGCCAATTAATGTTCGATGATATGTTCATTTTCAAATTTTAAAATATTTTTACACAAAATTTAAATTTTCAAAAATTTTATTTATTTTCTAATTTATACTAAACAATTTTTTAATCCCTAAAATTTTAAACTTAATCCTCCAATCGTCGTCCTTAAATATATCATTTTGTTCGTCGGATCTATCTGATATTTTTTTCAATACATCATTACCGTTGGAAACAATGAATGATATGTTAGTTGAACGTTGAATTCAAAATCAATATTAATTGACATGTTGTTGTTCGTTTTCGACAATTTCTTGTTAGAAGAACAAATTTAAAAAATATAAAACTTAAAAAATTTATAATAATTTATATTTATTGGATACCTAAAATAAATGAATAAAATTAATAGTAAAAATATGAAAATAATCACTTAAATAAATTAAAAAATAATCTTAGTTATTTATTATCATCATCCAAGATTTCAAAATTAGTGTAAAACTAATTAAATTTTGATACTAATATATATATATATATGTATTACAATCCTTCATTTCTAATATTTTTTAATGAAACATTATATAATCAGTTATGATGCTTTTTATTTATAGGAAAAAAATATATTGAACCATTAAACTTTTTATTAAAATTGGTCATAATCAAGTTGATGTTTGATTTGGATCGAATTTAAAAAATTGAAATTGAATTTGAGTTATTTTTGGGGGGGTTACTTTTTATTCGGGTTAGTTTTAATTCTAATTGCTTTCAACTCGAATTAATTTTCAATTCGAGTTAATTTCAATTTTAGTTATTTTTTGTTTGAATTGATTTTTGCTTAATAATTTTTAAAACAATTTTGATTCGGTTTAATTTTTACTAAATTTTCGATCAAATTTAAATTCAATATTCGAATTTCTATCAAATTTCAAAATCAAATAAATTTATCAAATTGACCTGATCTACCAATAAGCTAAATATCAACTACACTTATTTTCAATCCATACTAGATAATACTGCTGACATTGAAATCCGAATATTTAGCTTATGGATTGAAAAATTATTAAGCGACTTATATTTATCACGTCATACGTGGTCTTAAGTAATTAGAATCGTTTATCTTTAAATAATTATTAAGGTGAATCATTACCTCTTTCTTACATATAATTAGTGTATAGATAATTATTTAAAGATAAACGATTTTAATTGTTTAGACTATATATAACGTAATGAATATGATTCACCTAATAATCTTCTACCCTTATGACATGAGAGGAATCAAAGATACGTCATCCAAAACAAACCAATAAAACAATGCCATGTAAGCATATCAAATCTCTCTCCATCCTCCTTCCCAACACCACTTGTTTTTCATATATGATTTTTCTCCACCGCCACCACCACTGCCCCCACCTCATCTCATCTCATTCGATTCCATCTTCTCCTGTTCCACAAGACATTCTTCAGTGAAGGAACCATGGCAGCTTCCTCCGCCTTGTTCACACCCATATTCTCCACAGTCCAAAACAAGAACGGACTAGGCAGCACACACCAGCTATCCCCATCCAGCATCTCATTCCAAGGCCTACGACCCATCAGCAGCAAGGCCAAGACATCATCCATCGCAACAAGCTCCGGTGCAGGTGGTAGGCTTGTCATCAAAGCAGAGCTCAGTGCCCCGGTCGTGATAAGCATCAGCACCGCACTCTCACTCTTCTTGGGCAGGTTCGTGTTCTTCAACTTCCAGAGGGAGAACGTTGCGAAGCAAGTGCCTGAGCAGAACGGGTTGACTCACTTCGAAGCTGGGGACACACGGGCCAAGGAGTATGTCAGCCTTCTCAAGTCCAACGATCCGGTTGGATTCAACATCGTCGATGTTCTTGCCTGGGGATCTATCGGCCATATTGTTGCATACTACATCTTGGCCACCACAAGCAACGGATACAACCCCAACTTCTTCTGAACATGAACCTGGACCTGGACCTCGTCGTCTTAATTATGCTTTGTTTTGTATACCCTTTGTGTAGTTTCCTCCATTACAGTGGGAGCAAGGTTGGATCTCTTGTGTTCTTCTTCTTCTTCTTCTTCTTCTTCTTCTTCTTCTTCTTCTTCTTCTTCTTCTTCTTCTTCCTCTTCTTCTTCTTCTTCTTCTTCTTCAATTTCTGGGTTTTCTTTGATGCATATGATAATGACTTGGTTGACAGAAATGCAGGCGTTTTCTTTCAATTGAATAAGAAATCTTCACAATTTGATGTAGTTTCCCGTAGGTTAATTTTTTACTTTGTCTTATTGTTTTAATATAAATATTATAAATAATATTTTATTTTAAAAAAATAAAAATCATAAATGATTTTATTTAAACTCGAATATAGATCATATTCGGATCAAACATAAACTTAGATCGAGTTCATATTAAATCCCGACAATATTCATATTTGATTTATCTTTTATTAGAACTCAAACCCTTCTATAAATTTAAACTCAAAATTTTCCGATTGAATTTAGATATTTTTTTAAAGGGGATTTTAGGATATTGATCAAGGTTCGTACATATCGAACTATAAAATACTTTTATCTTTTATAATAGTGATTATTTCTGTTAATTTTAAACGATAGAGGTACCAAAATAGAATAAAAACATAATGTTAGCCAACATTAAAAAAATAATTAATACCAAATTAATAACATGCACATAGTAAATTTCTAAATATATAATTTTTTTATTTGTTTAGAAAATAATAGCATCATTTGCTCATAAGTATCAATTTTAAAGTTTTAGGATGCAATTTAAGGTTTAAAGATGTATTTTAATATATACATTTTAGTTTATAATATGTTAATTTTAAAGTTTATGAATATAGTTTTGGGATTAAAAAAATTATATTATATAATTTTAAATTTAATATTTTAAAGTTAAAAATTTAAATTTTATACTTTATAAGTTAAAAATTTTAAATATTCCCAAAATTGAAACTAAAAAAATAAGATTTTTTATTTCAATTTACTTTAATATTTTGAAAATTATTTCTTTAACATTAGTTTTTAGTCCTAAAAGTGGAGATATTATTAGATAAGCTATGTTCACCACTTCATCTGTAATTCAAACAATTATAATCGTTTATTTTTAATTAACTATCTAATAATTATTTATTCACTAATTATGATCGTTTATCTTTAAAAAGTTCAAGATAAATAAATCTGACAAGTTGAGACCATAGATGGCGTAATGAATAAGGTTCACTTAATAATTTTTAAAGTGACCGAACAAATTGCTAACATGGCAAAAAAAAGATATCGTGTCATCACTCCATTGGTCAGCTAGTCAAGTTATCAAGAAAAAATATCTTTCTAAAAGTATTAAGACCACATGTGCTAATATCTCTTTTTCAAATTATACACTAAATTATACGATTGGTCATTTATGTTTCAGAAATATTTATTTTATTTTATAATTATACACTAAATATTTATATGAATTACACATGGATTATGTAAATAAAATCAAAGTATTTATGCACGAACCTTATAGTTCAAGTGGTTAACGGAACGATTATTGTTTCTAGAGGTAACTGGTTTGAGCACCAATAATTATACAAATAATTAAACGATCAATCTCAAATGGTTGAAACTATCTTCTAAAACAGATACTATTGCAATTACTATTATCTAAATCAAAATATTTATATAATTAAAGATAAACTTTAATATTTGCCCATTAAATTGTAAGAAAAGTTTTTTTAAGCTAGAAAGGGATAAAGCTTTAGGACCTTTACCCATGGCCTTAAACAGATTTTCCATTTCCATGTATAACAATGCTATATATAAATCAAATTAAGTAGAAAACAACATGCAAGAGATGCTAGAATAGTAGCAAAATAAGTAGTCCATTCCCTTACTAGTTACTACCACTTATATGGAGTCCATGTTTTATTAGGGAGGAGATCAATAATAGAATAGGCACTAGGCACTAGGCAGTAGTAGTTCAGATCTCAGTTGGACTGGTCTTTGGTCCAATTTCCAGTGCAAAGGGATTCAAATGGTGTCAGGTGTGATGTGTTCACTTCCATACCAGAAGACCTGGACTGCATCATATCAACACAAGACTAATACTAAAATCAAACCCTCCTTAATAAAACCAGTAATGGCTCCCTCTTCCAAGGCACTGTTCCCTCAGTTTTCTTCTCCAAATCCTTGGCTTCTGTGTCAAAGGTGGGTGAGGTGAGATGTAAGATTCCACCATGTTACATAAAACAAAAAGCAATGGCCTCAAACCAATACATTGTATTTAATAATCATATAAACAAGCTACACCACATCTCTTGCAACTTGTTTTTAAAGTTTAAACATTTATCTTAATATTTTATGTTCAAAACCCCACAAATCCAGCACAACATTAGATTCCTCTTACCTCTCTACAGCTTGGTTTTGTGAGAGAAGATTTAAAGAAAGGGGGGAAAGGAAAAGATAGAAATGATGAGCTTTCAGGGTTTGCAGAAGAGGGTTTCTCTTATTTTCAAAGCTGAGGTATGTTATATTAGACCCTGTCTATTATGTTTTTAATTGAATCATCATCATCATCATATCATCCCATTTAATGATCAAGGCACTATTGTTGTTTTCATTCTTTCAGAACAAATTTGAATGATCAAGGTTTTTAATGGACTATTGTTCTCCTTTTATTGTACTAAATCTACTCCACCATGTCCATATGAGCACCTGTAATGGAAGCAAGGCCCACTGGTGATATTGAAGTGGGATAATGGTCTCAGAATCACATGCAGATTTCGCCATTTGACATCACTGTTGCATTCAAATTGTACTGTAGCCATTGTCAGAGTCAGAGGCTGTGCCCATCCACTCAATTATATTGTTATCTGTCAGGGAGATAATTGATGCAGGAGAATCCAGGAAAGGGTCTCAGATTTTTTTTTTTCTCATATGTTTCCACCTTTTGAAAGTACAAGCTCTAATGGTGTAGGCTTTAGAGAAGAAACATTGTACAAGCAGCACTAGAGCTTCATTATCTTTTTCTTACAAGTTGAAAGAAGTGAGATCTGCTGTAATGGAAAAGGGTGAAGAGGAAGAAGCATCAGTATCAGGGCTCACCATTAAGACAACTGGGAAAGATAAGGATTTGCATTCTGCGAGCTTGAAATCATCAATGGAGTCATCTCCTTACAACTCTCCCTCGTTAGTGTCGCCACCGTCGTCTGCATTTGTTTCTGCTTTGCAGTCGCCTTATATATCACCAAGAGCCACAATCCCAGACCCTCCTCTTGTCTCGCATTCGTCGTCGCCGCTAGTCTCGTCGTCACACATCGGGGGTTCACAGTCTGATGACATACCGAGTAGTTCCTACACTCCCCCATCGGACCAGTACGAGTACTCTGATGACCCAGCGGATTCTAAGCTCAAGTTTGTAACTTGTGTTCCAGTCCCAGATCCTGGTCCACGCATCTCATTCTCGTTTCCGGTGCCTCGGATTTCCTTCGCGAAAGCTCCCGTTTCTCCGGCATCTAATGCTAAACTCCGGAGTTGTGATGTTTTCATTGGCTTCCATGGTCAGAATCCTAACTTGGGTCGGTTCTGTAAGTGGTTTAAGTCGGAGCTGGAGCTTCAGGGTATTGCTTGCTTTGTTGCGGATAGAGCTAAGTATTCGGATACACAGAGCCATGAGATTGCAGACCGAATCATCTGCTCGGTCACCTATGGAGTTGTGGTGGTCACTGGTTGTAGCTTTCTCAACCATCACACCTTGGAGGAGATTAGATTCTTTACTCAAAAGAAGAACTTGATACCACTATTGTTCGACATCGGACAGGCCGAGATCACGGGGCTTCTCAACTGCAATTCACTTGATAAAGAATGCAAAGAAGCGGTCGAAGGAGTAGTCAAGTGTAACGAGTTCAAACTCGAAGCCAATCAGGGTAATTGGAGAAGCTGTGTAGCTAAAACTGCAGCAATACTACGTGCAAAGCTTGGGAGGAAGAGTGTGGCAGAGAAGGACTTTGTTGGTGAAGGGTTTGAGGAGCTGCCCTTTCCCAGAAACAGGTTCTTTGTGGGAAGAGAGAAGGAGATTGTGGAGATTGAATCCGCGTTTTTTGGAGTTGCCGAGCAAGATCATTGTTGCTCAATGCCCATTATAAAAGGCGAAGCGAGTGGACAATCCGAAGGGCTTGCAGATGAAGAAAGTGATAATGTTTCCACTAGGGGGAGGTACATTAATTTGGAATTTGGTAAGAACAAAGAGCCTACGCCTGAGGCATGGATTGAACCAGTTTTGGGAAGAAATTCGATGAAGAGATCGAAGTTCAAGAAGTCGAAAAGCGGGAACTATAAGAGTTTAGGCAGCAGTGTGATTTGCATAAACGGCGTCCCTGGCATTGGGAAGACAGAGCTTGCTCTTGAGTTTGCCTATAGGTATGCCCAGAGATACAAGATGGTTCTTTGGGTTGGTGGAGAAGCCAGATTTTTCCGGCAGAATATACTGAATTTATCACTCAATTTGGGATTGGATGTGAGTGCTGAAGACGAGAAGGAAAGGGGCCGAATCCGAAGCTTCGAGGAGCAGGAATTCGAAGCATTCAAGCGGGTTAAGAGGGAGGTTTTTCGGGACATGCCTTACCTGTTGATCATTGACAATCTTGAGACAGAACGAGAGTGGTGGGAAGGAAAAGACCTGCATGACTTGATTCCTAGGAACACCGGAGGGACTCATGTGATTATCACAACTAGGCTACCAAAGGTGATGAATTTCGACATAATGCAGCTTCCTCCATTACCTTTATCTGATGCAATGATATTAGTACGAGGCAGAAAGAAAAAAGATTACCCGGCTGAGGAGTTAGAGTCCTTGAGAAAATTTGATGAGAAATTGGGAAGATTGAGCTTCGGTCTGTGGATTATCGGTTCACTACTTTCCGAACTGCCCATTTCTCCATCTGCACTCTTTGAAGCTGTGAACCAGGTCTCTACTTCACTTGAAGATGACTCTACTTCACCCGTTGACGAGCAGTTCTTCAAACGCAACCCTTTCCTGATGAAAATTCTATGTTTCTGCTTCGCCGTCCTGCATCAAGTCAATGGCAGAAGGAGCAGTATTCTAGCCTCACGAATGCTTCTTGTTGGTGCTTGGTTTGCCCCATCACCCATAGCAGCAAATTTGCTAGCTACTGCAGCTAAGTACATGCCTGTTGGTGGGAACAGATTCAAAAGGTGGACCAAGTGTCTAAGTCTCACTTTCAGTTGTTGCGGCAGATGCGGTTTAGCTACTCAAAGTGAGGAAGATTGTGCCAATCTCCTAGTAAAGCTAGGGTTGGCAAAAAGAGCTAATGGACAGAATGGATGTTGGATTCAGTTCCATCCTATAACTCAAGCGTTTGCCAAGAGAAAAGAGTGCTTACCGGCTGCTAAAGCCACAGTCCTCGGCATAAGAAAAACCGGGAACCTATTGCTGAATTCTGATCATCTATGGGCTACTGCATTTCTTGTATTCGGGTTCAAGTCGGAGCCCCCAGTCGTGCAGCTAAAAGCAATAGATATGGTGATGTATATCAAGAAGACAGCACTACCACTGGCAATCAGATCCTTCACGACTTTCTCTAGATGCAATTCGGCATTGGAGTTATTGAAGGTGTGCACAAACGTGTTGGAGGAAGTCGAGAAATCATTCGTATCTCAAATACAAGACTGGTGTCAAGGGCCGCTGTGTTGGAGGAACAAGTTGCAAGGGAAGCAAAGGGTGGACGAGTACGTGTGGCAAGACGTGACATTGTTGAAGGCTACTCTCTTGGAAACCAGAGCGAAGCTGCTGCTAAGAGGCGGCCATTTCGACAGCGGGGAAGAGCTGTGCAGAACTTGTATCAGTATTCGGACAGTCATGCTGGGGCACAATCATACCCAGACCTTGGCTGCTCAAGAAACACTAGCAAACTTGGTGAGAGTGAGGAGCAAGATATGATATATAGACATGGCATTCTCAAACGCATACAAGTTCAGTTTTGTTCACCTTGTAAAATACAGTCTCTGGTTTTTGATTTTGCATTTTTCACTTGGATTAGTTTAGATGGGATGGGAAATGACACTGCTTTGTTTGGATTATTTATGCACAAACTTATGCATGCATGTCATTAATCACATTATTTGTTAATCACATTATTTGTTAACGTCCTCGACTCGTATGCGCGAAATCAGACAATTGAACTATGCTTCACCAGTAAAGAAAATATACTTTTGACGATAACGCCTTTTGCAACCAGTCTTGCTTTATATCTGAACTTTTGTAACTTCAAAAATTTCTTCTTTCAAAGTGCTATTTACATCGAACATCTCTTTTACCATTAGAAAGCTTTATTAAGTTTCATGTATTATATCTATGAAGTGATTTTATCTTCGCTTGTATAGCAAACGTCTACTTCTTTGTGTCTTCACCGTTAACTGTCATAGAATATGTTGATAATTTTTAACTTGTATTTCTATCCTCGGCCATATTCGATGTATAATGTCGAATATGACAGCATAGAAGCATAGTAATGTCGAACAACTTTGATTTTCATTATTTATTAACTAGAGACCAACAACAATCCTCTTCACGTTATGGAAGCATAATGTCGAACAACAATGGACTTGTGAGTCAAATGCAGTGATTTTAAGTTCACCATATGACAGCATAAAAGCATAGTAAAAAAAATACAATAAAATTGTCTATTTTGGGTCGAATCCAGCTGAGTTTGACGAGTCCGAACTGAGTCTGATGAGCTTCGAGCCCGAACCCGAGCCTAATATTATTGTTTTCGAGCCGAACCCGAGCCAAGACTAATAACATTATTTCCGAGCAGAGTCTGGCCAACCTCGAGCTCGACTTGTTATCACCCCTAACTATATTTCGTAAGGTTGTTTTCATCCGTTTTACCCACAAATGTACATAAAAGATAGATATATAACGAATAAAAATCGTTTATCTCTTAATTCTATCTCTTTTTTAACTTGTTGACATTAATTTATGGGAACCTTGTCACATCTCTACACATTCTGGTTTTAGATACTTTCTCACCATAGTAGGATGACTTGGGTGTATCAGCTGAGACTTAAATCAGATATTACTACTGTTACTACTGTTAAAATACTCAGAAGTGACAAGAGTTCTGAGTTCTTTAATAAGGAATGTTCTGCCTTATGTTTCTCTCTTGAAATTATACATGAAAATAGTTATATTCACACTCCTCAACAAAATAGTGTAACTGATAGAAAACATAAGCATTTATTTGATGTAACTCGTGCCTTATGTTTCACATCTAATGTCTTTTAAGTTTTGGAGTGAGTGCTTGCTTCTTGTTACATCGTTAATAGACTATCCTTTCATGTTTTTAGATTTTAGTTTAGTTCGATTTACCAGATGAATAGATGTCAAGCTTTTGTTGTTTAAAGTTTTTGGATAGAACCGACAAGACTGTTAGGTCCAATCATAAAAAACAGATTTTGACATGTGATGTGAATTATAAAGTCCTGTATGATCGTAATTATTTACCTAACTCCTCACCCTTCATGTGATGGTTTCACATGTCTTGAATTTCAGGTTGTATGTTCACCATTATCTTCCTAGTCCATGTTCACATGTTGCTTAACTCATTCAAAGTTCCCACATGGTTGCCTTAGTTTATACATAATTTCTTGTATTCATATGGTTTGGATTGTTTCAAGTTTAAATCATTTCAAAGTATGAACAAGTTTAGGTTTAAGTCATCTAAGTTTACATCAAACACATAATCGGAGACGACGGGTCTCCGTATTGTAAGAAGATTCAATCTCTTTAATGTCTGAACCTTTTAAAGTGAACCCCCGGTGAAAATCAAGACTGTATATAGCCTTTCAATATACTGCAATTCTCATGAAACATTATGTATTGCAAATCAACATGATCCTTTCACTTGTGCAAATGGAAACCAAAGGGAAACAACTAGGGAAATAGTTCTGAAAGTAATTAAAAGAAATCGAATTCCAGGTAGTTACTCCGATCCTTGGCAGCCGGAACAGAAGGTTTATCACTAGCTGATGATGTAGGGGTGCCAATCCGATCTATCTCAACCGGTTTTGGAATTTCCGGAGGGCTTGCACAGCGTATTAGTGCCCAGTTTACACCTTCGAAGAAGGGGTGTTGCTTAATCTCTGTTGCTCCTCGCTTGTACGCTAACCTATGCTGTGGTTCTTTCACCAGCAATCCCCTTATCAAATCTCTGGCTGCAAAACTTACTACCGGTGATTCCAGGAATCTCAAGGGCTGTCCTACAACATTGAAGAGTGTTGCTCGGTTCCCGGACCCTTTGAAAGGAGTTCTACCAAACAATAGCTCATACAAGAAGATCCCAAACGTCCACCAATCAACAGCACTTCCATGTCCCTCACCTTTGATAATTTCAGGTGCCAAGTACTCATGGGTTCCCACAAATGACATGGAGCGAGCATTTGTTGGCTCGGCAATAAGCTCGGGCAACGGACTGATTTGGTTCCCCATATCTTTCTTTGGTTTGCGGTCTTTTTTGGATTTTGATGAAAAGAAACGAGGTGAAAAACATGTCGTAGGGGCCACACATGATGGCTGGATGCAGGAGGGCTCAATGCAAGCTGTTTGTGCACAATAAACTGGATTCTTTCGCAAGGGTTCAAACTCGAGCGTGGACGACCTGATTAGTGTTGGACTGACAGTACACCGAAGGGAGAGATCAAAGTCTGAAAGCATTATGTGTCCATCTTCTCGAACAAGAACATTTTCTGGCTTGAGATCACGATAAACAACACCAAGCATGTGAAGATATTCCAAAGCAAGTAGAACTTCAGCTACATAGAACCTGCATATTGAAGGCAAGCTCAGTAATGACTATCGTAATTCAGTTCCGTGGTTCAACCTAATGTCATCAAGCAATAAAGAAACAAACCGTGTTTGTCACAAGTAATGTTACATAAATAATAAGCTGACAAAATATCAACCATTAAAGCACAGTATAAAAGAACTGCAAAGTTAATTTATTGTATCCTTACTCAACCTATATGGCGGCGTGCTGATTCAAAACAATATAACAGATAAATATCTAAAGCGTCATGGAAAAACATTGATACCAGAAATAATAATAATAATAATAATAATAATAATAATAATAATAATAATAATAATAATAATAATAATAATATCAATACCAAAAGAAGCCAACAATAATAGTTTGATGTTGTAGCACATTGATCCACATTGAACTCAATAATGTTATAAGTAGGAGAAATCGTACTTTACTGCTTGCTCGGTAAAATGCTTTCCTGGTTGTCTCTGTCGCAGTGCATGCAAATCACCACCAGGGCAGAACTCCATCACTAAACATGAAAATTTATCTGTCTCGAAATGCGTATACAATGTTGGCAGGAAGGGATGGTCCAGGCATTGCAGTATTTCTCTTTCAGTTTGAGCTTGAAGAAGTTTCTTACGACTTGCTAAGGATGCTTTATCCATCACCTTCATTGCAAAATAACACCTTGTTCCACTTAATTCCGAAAGATAGACGCTTCCAATATCTCCACAGCCTAATCTCTTCAATAATCTAAAATGGTTCAAACCCAATGCACCGTCTTTTGCTCGGACAGCCTGTATAGCTTCCCACATTATATCATTTGCCTTATGAGGTTTGTTGATATTGACACTTATGCTGCTGCACATACTTTCATCGCTCAGATCGCTGCTTGTACTACCTCTACACATACTGCTCTTTCCACTCTCAACATAATTGGGACCATCACCAACTTTGACAGCTCCACTAGTCTTGACGAAGCTGGTGACCCCATCACCGGATTTAGCCAAAGTTGAATTTGTTCCATGTTCCGATGCTTTCTTTTCTTGGTCACCGATCTGATTCACTTCAGAACCAACATGATTCTGAAATTCTTTTGAATCACACAAAGACAGACCCAAGTCTACTTTTTTCATCAAGGAATCAAGGGACATATCCTCTGTTATTGCAACAGAATCTTGTTTCGATGCAACTTGATGCACACTCTTGGGTACTGTTCCTAGTGTAACAAGCTCCGATTTGCTCATCGTTGAGATTTGAATAGAAGAAGGCTGACGTGAATTACCTAACACTGTTTCACTACCCGATGATTTTGTTTGCTTTTCCGGGGAAGGTATGGAGCCGGATTTTGAGGCCATCGAAAGAAGGCATACTTGTTAGTTGTTACACTGGTTGAACTATACAAATCATTACTTACTCCCAACCATTGGTGCACGGTTCGATCTACCAGCAACCAAAGTAGTCTTCATCTTCAACTACATCAAACAACAAATGGATTTCCGCAACCGAAAGAAAACCTGCCAACAAAATGTTAACAACTATGTGATACTCAGAGCTAAAAGCATCAAAAACTAAATGAAAATCTACAAACCATAACTAGCTGTTTGATTTATTACATCAAAAAACATTAGGGGAACCTGGAATCAAACATCAAATAAGATCTTTACAACACCCTTTCTCAAGGATAAGTGAAATCCATAAACATGGCAATGAAAAGAGGCTAAAAACATGGTACAAACAGATTTGCATGCAGAACCAGATCAATTTATCTCCAAAAGGCAATAAAACCCCAACAAGGAAGCATTGTTGATAATTCCATAGTGGTAAAAAAAGGACAGCTAACTACCTAGAAATCCAATCCTTTTTAGTTACTAAGATTGAAAAAGTTTAAGAAATAAATCAAATCAAAACAATAATATGGTCATTCATAGTTCTGTAAAGAACATAGAAGAACAACAGCTAAAAAGGAAGATTCATAAACATCTCCCCGGAAGGAAAAAACCCACCTTTGGATCCAAAATCCCATTAACACCCATACGTTAAACAATAAAAAAGGAAACATTGAAAAAAAAGTACCTGGTATTTATATACAGACATACGGATATATTTTCAAAGATCATAACTTTGGAATTGAAAGGTCTTTGCTTTAGCGTTATAGCAAAAATAAGCCAGATTTCTATCACCTTCACTTACTGACTACTGTAAAGAATAAATACGAAAGAATTAATGGCTCCCCCTTCCATGAAAATAGGTGGAAAGAGAGAGTACAGCAGGGTTGGGTTGGGTCTACCATAAAAAAAGGAAGAGAAGGAAGAAGGGTCGAAGCTAAAGTAGCTTTTTGGCTCTGGGAGGGGATGGTTCAATTATTTCAATGAATCAGTGAATTTTGTGTTGCAATGGTGGTAATTAAGTCCTCAGAAAATATTATTAATTAAAAATATATATGAAAGGAAATATTTTTTCTATTTAAGGCTTAAAATTCCTTTTTAATAATTATAATTGTATGGTTATATGTGTACAATATGTAAATATTTTTTATTTTAATTATATAATATATAATTTAAATTTACTTTTAAAATTTAAACCTTAAACTCTAATTTTTATTTTTTAAGATATTATTTTTATTTTAATTTGATATTTTTACATTTTAAGTCTAGCTGGTAAAATTAGTAATTTTTTTATTTCTTAATTCTATTTTACTGTACGTATTTAGATTTATAATTGATCCTAGTAATAATATTATCTCCAAAGTCAGAAAAAATTATAGCATGGATGAATCTCATCACGTTATCCATAAGATCAATTAATCAAAATTATTTATTTAATTATTTTTTTTACCTCATCTTTTTTTCTAAGTAAATCTTTACTTAATAAAAATTGATTTAAAACTTAATTTTAAAGTTTCACTTGGTAAAAAAGATGAGGTACAAAAAATTAAACAGATAATTTTAATTTATTGATCATATAGATGACGTGATAAAAATAACTCATAATATAGCTTCTCTAAAGTTAGACATGTATTTATTGGGAGTGAAACATTTTAGTAAATGTCACCAAAAAGGATGACATATTTAAAAAAAAAAATAAGTATTCGACTGAGATATAAATTTATTATTGTTTGAACTTAATTAATTAGATTCTAAAATGATCTTCATTGTGTTATCAAATCATAATAAATAATTTTCTTTCTTATCATTATTTTAACAACAATTAATAGTGTTATTATTCTAGTTTTGAATTTTTCGATAAGTGATATTGAAGTGATAAAGGCTCCTGACGCAAGTTATATCTCAACTTTACATAATCGAGGTTGAATGATAGATTTCACATGAATTTCACGTAAACGCAATTGTTGATAATTTGGCTAGAAATATCATTTTGACTCACTACGACTTCACTCCTCATAAAGCTTACGGATTTTATCAAGGATTTACTCATAAGAGATTTTGACAATCCCCCTATTACAAGAGTATTGCTATGTAATTTAGTTTATTAGTTTTCACTTTAATTAAAAAAATAGTAATATTTTGGGAGTAATAATAATAATAATAATAATAATAATAATAATAATATAGCAAAATAGACCAAATTATATGAATTAAAATGAAAGGATCAATTCATAAAGTTCACTACAATGTAAAAAATAAGAAGCAATTGCAATGAGTAATTTTAAAGAAAATTAATAAATTTTAAGATTAATCGTCAATTAAACTTGTAATCTAATAATATAATTGTAATTTTTTTTATTAAATTAACAATATTATCTCGAATTTGATCTCAAACAATTCATTTTCGGTTAGGAGAAAAATGAAATACACCCTTTTATTTTGATGGTCCATTCAAGATTTGGTATGAATCAAATATTAGGGGAAAGACAGTCCATTTTGACTATGCCTAACGTGCCCGCTCGGCCTATCACGTCAGTCATGGTCTCATCCAATAATAACCAACTATTTCACCACTGATTGCCAATTTATTTTTTTCTAACCAATAAATCTTCATTCATAATTTACATGTCATTTTAAAAATATAATTTCTGAAAATTATATTAATTACATAGTTGATTAGTGGTAGAATGGATGGTTTTCATTGGTTAGGACCACGGCTGACGTGGTAGGCCGAGCCTATGATATAATCTCTCCTAACAGTGGGTCAGATATGAAGAACCATTTTTAGTCTTTCACACTTTTAGTATGTTTTACCATTAATTAATGAATAATTATATCATGAACCGAACATAATTTTTTATTTTTATAAATATATAAATTTTAGGATTTATCTTGCCTGCAATTCACGGGAGTTTAAAGTTTCGAGTTAAGATGATGAATGCTATATATATTAAACTACTGAAATTCTTGTATGCATATATCAACCATGTGAAAAGTTAGATTTGCAGGCTACGTAGTACATAATAATGTTTATGAACTGCTTACCAGTAATCCTGGCAAGAGCAAGCACCGTCTTTGAAACAATGGAAACGATTCCGGTCACGAACAACGATTTCCCGATTCACAATTGATGATATCAACTTGAAAGCTGCATGGCAGTCTTCGCAAACTCGGAGGTTCTTCATTATCCTAATCACTGATCCAGGAGGTGTGTTTATCAGTCCAAAACAGAGTGCTAATTTCTCGCTATGGCGAGATAGAAACTTCTCCTTCTCTTTCTCTTCTATGTCCAATAGAACAACCGATGTGTCTGGTTTATATCCTCTTATCTTCATGGAATCCACAAGTTTCTCCCACTTATCGAATATTTCGGTAGCTTGGGAATGTGAATCATCCCCAGCAACAAATTCATGAATGATTCCATCAACTATGATCGAACTACAGCCCGGTGTCTTCTTCACGCCTCGGTTTTTCATTAGCTTCCTTATTCTTACTGCGTCTTCCCATCTTTCTGCTTCAGCATAGA
The DNA here is from genome assembly GCA_035048815.1 of Abelmoschus esculentus. Classification (NCBI taxonomy): domain Eukaryota; kingdom Viridiplantae; phylum Streptophyta; class Magnoliopsida; order Malvales; family Malvaceae; genus Abelmoschus; species Abelmoschus esculentus. The sequence continues at coordinate 12,600,031 of JAUCBN010000009.1, forward strand.
TATTAGATAAAACAATGTAGTATCCATCGTTAAGAGGATCGAGTCGAGCAAGATGCCTAGTTGCTTCCTCAGCTAGTTCAATGTTTTTATGAACCTTGCATCCACCAAGGAGAGCTCCCCATACAATTCCATTCGGTTTTATGGGCATATTCATTATGAACTCATGGGCTTCCTGAAGAAGCCCTGCTCGGCTATAAAGATCAACCATGCAACCATAATGCTCGATCTCGGGTATAATACCGTAGTCTCTAGTCATGCAGGAAAAGAACCGACGACCTTCATCAACCAACCCCATGTGACTACACGCATGCAAGAGTCCAATAAAGGTTACCCCATTAGGCATCATCCCCATCTCAATCATCATTGAGAAAACCCTTAGAGCTTCCTGAGCTTGTCCATGGATTGCAAGCCCTTGTATCATAGCTGACCATGACACGACTGTCCGTTCCTCCATCTCCTCGAAAACCCTCCTAGCTTCCTCCAAGCAGCCACATTTCACATACATATCGATCAGAGTATTCAAAACTCTAACGTTCCTTCCAAATCCGCTTCTTTTCGAGTATTCATGGACTCTCTTTCCCAACTCAAGTGCACCCAAATCGGCACAAGCTGAAAGAACAGCCACTACAGTGACTTCATTAGCCTGCAGTCCAATCTTCTCCATCTCCATAAACAATTCCACCCCTTCCCTGGGCTTCCCGCTGTGAACGCACGCAGAAATCATCATTGTCCACGACCTCACATTTCTCTCGGGCATACACGAAAATAACATGTAAGCACCCTCAAAATCTCCGCTTTTCACCAAATGGGTAATCATAACATTCCAACTGACAACATCTCGTTGGGGCATTTTATCGAACATCAACCGAGCAGTACTCGTTTCTCCGCACAATCCATAGAAATTCAAAATCATATTTTGCAAAACCAAGTTCCACCGAAACCCAAGTTTCTCGATAATCCCATGAATGATCTTGCCAGTTTTATCATCCAACAAAGCCGTGCAAGCTTTGAGAAGGAAAGCGCAGGTGAAACTATCCGGAACAACATCGAGTTCACGTAAACGACGAAACAAAAGGATAGCATCAAAGGGAGATTCACTCTCAGCTAAAGTTTTCAAGCAAGAGTTCCAAACGACGGTTTGGGGTTGAGGAAAATAGGTGAGAAGTCGATGGGCGTAAGAGATATCAGCAGGAGATAAAGCACAAACGGAAGCGATTCGAGAGGGAGGGATGAGAGAGAGAGGAGTGTTGGTTTTAATGAGATGGGCATGTGCTTGTTTCAGCTCGAATGGAGAATTGAAGTTGGAGACAAGGGTTTGGGCTGGTGAAGAAGACATGGAAATCTGCATTTCTTTCGTTTCACTTCAATTGGCTTGAAATTGAAGACAACGACTGTTTAGATTTAGCCACTCAAATTCGTTGTTTTAGAATGATTGGTTAAATTTTCACTTCCTTTAATCCAAAAGAGATACTTACGTCCAAACATTAAAATACGACTTTGACTCGAATATAAAATGTCCAAAACTGAAATAACTCGAACCTAACAATCCAAACTAAAACAACTTAAACCCGAAATGAACCCAAACTCGAAACTAACACGAATACAAAATGATCCAAGAGAGAGATATAGTTTCAAGGATTTATTTTGTAGCATTAATAGTATTTTTTAATCAGAAGAACCTTTGTTTGATTACCTTGAAAAGGTTCATCCATGACTTCACCAAGGCTGCAGGAAAATAGTATTTTAAGCCTTTCTGAAATGAAATGGTCAATGAGTTCATAATCCATTAACAACCTCAATGTCAAAACTCAATCACTAGATTATTGTAAAAACTTGACAAAGACAGAGGACTTGCAATAAACTAAAAACAGAATGGCTCAGCATTCCACTAACAAGTTTTTAGTCAATGACCTTAAAACGCTCATGTTTTGCTTAAGAAATGTCGATAGTGTCTTCATGAACTTTATAACCGATACCCGGTTAATAAATCTCACAAAATCTCCAATAGTTTCAAGAATTCATTGTCCACTTCATGTTGTCAATTAGAGGATCTTATTTGAAGAGTTCCGGATTAAGCCAGTCCCTGCATTCAGAAAGATTAACATGTAAAACTGTGCTCTATTGGAATACAATAGAAGAGAAGAGAAGACCATAGGAATTACATCTTAATGTCATCGAGGTGGTCATCAAAATCTACAACATCCTGCCATTTTTCAGATGAAATGTAATCCGACAAAACAACATTAGCTGCTGGTTCCTTAATTACCAAACGGCTGCCTCCATCTGGTCCAGCTAGTTTCCAGTTCTTGGATGCATCCCTTATATAAAGCTTAAGCATGACGAGAAGAATATCCCATCAGCCAAATGATTAGTATAGGTTATAGGACAATGAATACATTACGATCAAAAACTTTTGAAGGAAAACACCTCAAAATGACCAGAGAGTTGAATCGAAAATAAATTTCAAAAATTCTGATTGAACTTGACAGTAGCAATCGGAGGGACATAAGTTGTAACTAATGCACAGTATGAGTTGAACTGAAAGTAAATTTCAATAGATCTAATTTGGACTTAAAATAGCTATTGGAGGTCATTCGCTGTAACTAATGCACAATATCTGATGGTCACTACAAATTCTGATGCAAAATAAAACAGTTTCGCATTAATGGGCAACAGGAGTACTTCGAGGACCTTTTTACTAATAGTACTGATTTTGTTAGGCTTAGCATGTAGCATCATAGGGGACTACATGAAGTTTGAAGCCTCAAAAGCAAGAGACTGAGGATGGGGAGAGGGAGAGAGGGAATTTGGATGATTCACATATGAAATAAATATATCACATAACTACAAGTCTACAATCACAACATTCAAATTTGTTCCTCTGCTATGCAATACCTCAAAAAATGCAAAAACTTAAATTAAAAAAATGCAACCGGCCCTTGCTCCTATCAAGTACCCAGTTACTAATTCAGAGGGGTGTAGAACTTTTATACCTTGAATCGAGAATAGCAATTGTATTTTCAGCCCATATAGACGGTACACCTAAGTCTAGGACACAGACAGATACTGTGATACACATAACAAATATACGAAACCCCAAGTTCATCCATGTATACAGAATATAATTTCGACAGCTCCAATCATGGGAAGAAAATCAACTTACATACAAATACAAAGCAACAGGAACCTTAAGGCACACCTACAAGCTTCTAATTTTAATTCCTATACCAGTAAGTTCTCTGATAGAACTAACACCAGCAATCCTCTTGACCTGTTTATATTCATTTTTTTTTCGCCTAAAATCTTTCTCCTACTGCAATTGTGCTAATTTTCTATTTCAGTACCACATATAAATAGTTTCTCTCAGGCAGTGAAAAATATGACCCACCAAGGACCCTCCAAATTTATGGATAAACTTAAACAAGACTAACCATATTGTGTTGGAAATATACCCATATCCAACACCTCACACCCGATTCTGAGTAACATAGGTGAAATATTACTCCAATCACTTCCCCCAAATCAATCAAAAGCAACAAAGCAATATTTAATTAAAACTTAAAACATCACAACACACACCTGCATTACAGGACTCTGGTCTTTCCCCTTGGGCAAAGCTTCAAGTTTTTTGTTATCCAACTACAAAAGAGAAAATCACAAAAAAACTTGAGACATAGCCAATAGCCATAAGACCACCAAAGCAGCATATAAATAACACACACACACACATTCGATTAGCAATTAGCAGAACAGTCAAAATACATACCAAGAAGACAGCAGCTTGGGGAAAGTACCGGCAAAAATGATCACCTATATTCTTTGCCACAATGCCTAGCTCAGCATCATCAAACCTCTCATTTGCATGGAAATAGCCCACAATTCCCAATCCCTTGGATCCATAATGTTCCTCTATCTAATCAAAACCAACCCATCAGAATATATCTGTTTAAAATTGCAAAGAGAATAGCCCAAAAAGCTCTTTTCTTCCTTTTTTAAGGAAAACTACTTTACCAAAACAACAAAAGTTAATCACAACACAATTGAATCTTTGATCAGAACCCAATAATTAAACCAGCATAAACCTCTGATTTTTCAAACTAAGCGTTCCAAGGGATAATTTATTCACAGAACAAGAGAAATATATAAACATTATTTAACCCTAAAAAAGAGAATATTGATACCATGATGAGGGCGATCTCGAGAGGAGGCAACAAGGCAAGATTGGAGTGAAATAGAGGGACTGAGTCGATGATCTCAACGACACTTTCATTTTGCGGGTTGACTCTTCCGAGTAAGACGCCGTTGACGGCCGTGGTTTTGTGCTTCAGAGCATGTAGAACTAGCTTTATGTAAGCGTTCTGTGAGATCTCGTACTTCAACTCGGCCACCATTTTGTGTGATTGCTAAAACTCAGTGAATCCCCGAGTTTATTTCGACGGCCGGTGGTTGAATAAGAAAATGAGACAGTAACGAGTGTGACGGAGGAGCTTAAATCCAACAACTCGGCGGTTCAGTTTCGTAAACTCTTGAGATCGATGATTTTAAGGCTGACAAAGAAATAAAAATCCTCGGCAAAATTAATATATAGAGAGAGAGTGTGTAATATTGACTCAATATTATCTTTTAAAAATTTAATTAGAAAAATTATTTTTAATAATATTTTAAAAAATACTTTTATTTCGGTTCATGTAGATTAAATTCGTGTTTAATTAAGAATAAGTTTTAAATTCGCGTTTAACTAAAAACGAGTTATAAATAATAAAATATTGATAAATTATTTTTATTCTTACTTATTCTCTCGGTACAAAACTTAATTTAATCAAAAATGAATTTCAAATTTGCGTTTAGCCAAAAACCATTTTTAAATTTGATTGTTTTAGTTATTTTTTATTATGTAAACTTTTAAGGATGAATCTATAACGGGCGTTGAACACCGTTGAATATTGTTAATATTGAACATTATTAAATTAATTTATAAAGAATAAAAATCTAAAAGACTAATCATACAATTATTAATTATATGTCAAATTTATCACTCTTTTATTAATTACATACCGAGTCCTTGAGATTTTAAATTTTTACTAATTAATTTAATGGTGTTCAACAATATTCAACATTAGTGATGTTTAACAATGTTCGACGCCTATTGTAGAATTTTCCTGACTTTTAATTACTTGAATGTTTGTTTTTGTTACCTTAATAACTACAAATTAATAAAAAGGTTTATTTTTAATTTTACTCCTAAAATTTTAAAATATTAATTTTTCACCCAAAAAAAACGTTAAATATTTTTTATCCACCACCTTCTGATCACCCCTTTTTTATCTGACCTAAGCATCAGAGATCCTACACCCGAATTTCCTATATTCATCAAAGTTCAGTGCACGATTTTGTAGCTTGACAACTTCAGTTTCTATGCTGAGATATTTATGATCTCAAATATATGACATGTCTTTATGATCTCAAATATATGATATGATATTCGATGATAATCACGAATATCAATATAAAATACTTGATATCTAGATGATCATAAATACAATAACGGACGCATATGTATGATATTTATGAGTTGTACTTTAATTTTTTAATATTTATTGATTGTACTTACTTTAAAATTTTATATATATTTACTCTTAAATATTTTTCTAGATCCGTAAGTCGTGCTTAAGTACATGATATCTAGATGATCCCATATTATACAGTTGACTACCACTTCGAATAGTATTTGGTGATGTTAATTTTATACATTATGATGTGATAGATAGCATGAACAAATTAATTTATTACATATTATACTATTTATTTGCTTACTTTGCATGTTTATTAATGATACGAAGCAGTGTCAGATGTACAATTATTGGAGGGTGGGTACGGATCAATTATAAACTTTTAAAAATTTATATATTTGTTTTTATTTATTTTTTAAATTTTTATGAATTAATTTTTAATTTTTATAATATTTAAAGTTCGTGTCTATCGATTTTGAAAATTTATATATCCACCTTTAAACAAATTTATGGATCCATTTGTCAAAAAACTTATGAATCCACCGCTAATATAAAATATAATAAAATAAAAATGTATCATTGAGTTTTATAAATTTATATAACATGAGAATTTATTATTTTTGTGTAGATTGACAAGTCTTTTTATTTAGAGAAACATATCAACGAAGACTCCCAACGAGTTTTAAATACAAGTATAGTGTATTAGTTTTAATAATTGAGTTATGTATTCATATAACTTTATTATATATTCTAAATATTAATTTAATTATTTTTAAAATAAAACGTTTTAATCGTATCGAGTTCCATAAAAAATATCGTAAATATGTTGACTTGATATAGTAATAGATCAATAAACATAATTTTATAAAATTTATATAAAATATAAAATTATTTTTTCTCATGATTAGTCATTCTGTCGTATCATTTTAAGTTATTTATTATTAATTAACTAATAATTTTTAACTACAAAAATATTATTTTAACATAAATAAAACGTAGGTCAAAGTACTTTAAAAAAGAATATGAACCAAATCGACTATTTAATCAAATATTAAGATATTTTTTTATTAGGATAATATATTTAAATCTCGATATTTATCTTAAAAATATAAATCCATGTTTAATAAAAAAAAACATGATAATATTTTAATAAATATTAATTATTTGGATTGGTTAATGATGTAGTAAAAACAAGATAAAAATTGTATAAAATTAATATACATATCTTATCAAACTTTAAAACAAATTATTGGCTAAATGTTGTTAATTTATTGCACAACACCCTGTTCTAATTATAGACAGTATATTTGTTCGAAAAAAAATTATAGACAGTTTACTGTTTTCCCATGCTCTCTTTCGACATCCAAATAAAAATATTATTTTTCTCATGATTTATGCCCTAGATGTTGTTGTTCTAAATATAAATACACAGCACATTTAATTTACACTTCTTGTTTGCTGCCTTCTTCCCTTTCCTCTTGCTTTTGTTCTTTCCTTGCTACCATGAGCAGCCAAGGTGGTGGCGGCGGCGGGTACAGAGTTTCGATCCCAGAAAATGCAAAGAGAACGATCCAAAGAATAAGGGAGATCACAGGGAAGCAACACAGCGATGAAGAAATCTATGTAGTTCTCAAGGAGTGCTTTATGGATCCTAATGAAACTGCCCAAAAGCTTCTTTATCTGGGTAAAGAGGAGATTTAAATATTTCTCATTGGGATGTTTTTTGTTGCTGGTTTTATGGTTTGTAGGGTCTGATGGGTTTATTATCTGTTTTCTCTCCGTCGGTTAGTTGTTTTCTGTTGAGGAAGTGAAGAAAGTTGGGGATTTTCGTGTTTTCTTATGTTTCTGTTAATGAAAAGTGGATTTTTGCTTCTTCTTTTTCATGGGATTTTTATGGAAAGCTTGACTTGTCTTTATGCCTTTTGCTAATGGAAAAATGGTGTTTGGTTACTGGGAAATGGTTGTAGATTTAAGAAATTTAATAACATGTATGCTTTGTTTTGATTTTTCAGCTATAATAGTCTGCCAATTAATTTGTTCTCATTTTCAGTATTTAACTGAGTGATTGGAGGTTGTAATAACTAGCTTGTACCTTCATACTTTGATATCAATATTCTAAAAGTTGAAGTTCTAAATTTTCATCCTTGCTTTGCTGATTTGTGATAAGATAAAAGTTTTAATTTTGTCAAAAAACTGGCATTTCTTTAACTGTTGATGATTTGCATGCAAATGTGTAAAAAGGCCATAGCTGGTAAATAGCTTTTCTTTTTGGTTCCTTGAGGAATGGTTTTCTGGATTGGCATACTGTGAATAGCTTTTTGTTGGTTCCTTGCTCTGTTTTTGCTTAATTTGTCTTATGGTTTACTTTGTTTATGGAAGTATGTATAATGTAACATTGCTTGGTTGACAGATACATTTCATGAGGTGAAAAGAAAACGCGATAAGAAAAAGGAGGCAAGTGGTCTTCTCCTTTCTAATGGGTGAAAATAGAATTTCGCTTCATTTTATACTCATTTGTTTCTACCTGCTGTTTCAATTTTGATCATCATTGAATCTATTGGTTATATAGAACTGTGGTTTATTGGATGTTTGCTTGGTAACAATTATGGTATAAAAGATGCTTAACTGCTGTAATGTGATTGTATTACTTAAATTTTTTAGATGGGATTTTGCTTTCGGTAGCTTACTTAAATGTTAATTATAACTCGATTCTTCTTATATGCAGGTGGCTGGAGTACAAGGACGAGGGGGCCGGGGCAGTCGAGGGAACTATTACACATCAGTTGGTAAAAGTATTGTTTTTTTTTTTCTTCTCTTTTATGCATCAATAGATGAATATTACTTAATTGCTAATTTGTAAGTCACTAATATAACAACCTTTGTTCTTTAAGATGCTGGAGGTACAAGGAATGCATCTGCTCGAAGGGAGAATCGGAAAGTGGAAAATAATGCAGCTTCTCACATGAAAAAGTAAACATGCGTATTTAAATGACTTTCATGTGCTTGCTAATTGGTTAGTTACTGAGAACAGTGTTATTACCTTACCTAAATATTTTGTTCCATTCTTTAACAGAACAACTGCCATACCGAATGGGAGCTCCAATTATGGATCGCAATTGTCTGATGTTAATGGTGAAACTAAAGATGGCTTACCTGAAAACAAGCCAACAGCTATTTCAGTGCAACCAGTTGTTGAACCTTCTGCTAGCCTTCCTGCTCCATCCTTTGTCTCTGTGATCAGAGGTCAAGAGAAGTCTGAATCAAATTCTAATGGCTCATCATCTTCTTCCACTGCCACAACTGTGTCTGGTGTCTATTCAACTGCTTCAGATCCTGTGGTGGTGCCAACCGTGTCACACCCTGCTGGTATGCTAGATACAGTAGAAAGTGAAATTGGGTGCCAAAGGGAAGATGATGAAATAAACAATATTCAAGGAAACAAACATGTTCCTGATGATATTGATGTATCTAAAGCTGAGAAAACAACCTCTGAGGTTCCAATTTCAATGCATGGAAATAAGGCACCCGCACCCAGCAAATCAAAGGCTGCTGAGCAAGTTAAGCAGTCCAAACCTTTGGAGTCCACCTTGCTAGAAGGTATTACCTCTGTTTGCTCTTTTTTTTATTTAAATTGGAGATTTTTCACTTTGTTCTTTTTTGTAAAACAGTTGTCACATCTGAGGTTGCTACTCTCACTGTTAAAGCCAATTCTCAATTGCTTGCTGATTCAAATGCTTCCAACGGTCAACATGTTACTTTTCCCACCCACTTCCATGTTTTGGAAAATGGTTTAACTTTTGGAAGCTTTGATGCTAGTTTTGGTCTGGGAACAAAACACAATAACCTCACTAGTGCAGTGGTTACTTCTGGATGCCATGTTGAAACTGCTCTAGGTAGTGATGAGACTGCCGGAGTGCCATCTTCTAGGTTGGTAAACATTAGTTTCTGAACTACATATTTTGTTGATTTAATGTTTTCCTTTTGCTAGAAATATATCTAATGGTTCAAAATCATTTCATTTATGTGTATAATTACTTTTGATGTGTTGGTGATATGTTAGTTATAATTTTCATCTTTAGTTGATCAAGACGTGATGTTTTGCCATTCATCTGTTTAGAAGAGTAAAAAAATAGTTTTAGGTTGCATCTTTTGGTGGAATTAAACATGTTGGATAAATACTGTAGTTTATAAATGTGGCTAATTTTCCATCCTTATATAAATCTAAAGGTGGAGTACCTCTAAGCAGTATTCCTAGTTATCTATTTTGTTTCTTAATATTTTAGATCTTACCGAGCTTTTTATGATTTCTGCAGAAGCCAAGGTACGTTATCAACACCGGAAGGAAACAATGCTGATCAACTGCAATCTCCTCCCAACTTGGAGAAAGTGCCAGAAGGCAATAGTTCTTCTGATGTAGAGTTGAAAGTTGATCAGTCAAGTTCAGAAGTGCATTTGCACCCTGAAGGTAATCGGTGTGCCCTTCCAAATACCCCTAGCTATGGGTTTGGTTTAATGCCTGCATCCACAAGCCACCTAGCACAGTTTGATGGACCTGAGGCTTGGGCGCATGATGTTTCTCGCCTTGCGAACTTTTCTGTAAGCACTTGCCTCTTCCTCTTAACCATCATATTTTCTGATTTAATTGATTACATAACTAAATTTTGATTCTTAGCATCTCCTTAGGTGGCTTATAGTGTTTGTTTTCTTCAGTTTACTGTTGAGGCTTAAGTGGCATGGATATGGCAAGAAAAGTTAGCAAACACTCCCATGAATTTCATAAAACTAACTTGTACTGTTTTTCCTTTACAATAGTACAGTAAATTTTAGCCTATGCTTTGCGCTGCTATACATGCTTCTTACACTTTATTTGTCAAATTTTTAGGCTGGGAATTCTACTGTTCCAGCTGCTACTTCAACACCACCTCTTCAAAGCTCTGTTGCTGCAGCCCCACAAGCAGTTCACCTTTTCCGTCAACCATTTCCGCCTAATTACTTCCCTTATCCCCACTATCTTCCACCTTTTTATATGCATGCAATGCATCAATATTTGAACCTGACTGGGCTCCCTCAGCAACAGCCGGCTGGTAATCTATACATGCCGCCTGGCTTCCCTCTTCCACAGTTCAAGCCTGGAACTAATGCTGGAAACCCTGCTCACTTCGCAATTCCATCTGGCTATAGTCCATTGACTCCAGCTGTTGGTTTCAGTATATCTGTCCCATCAGTGATCTCTGGAAGCACTAGTGGCAAGGAGGATCTTACGGCATCACAATTGAAAGAAAATCATATATATACAACTGGACCATTGGTTGGTTTTGCTTTTCCATTTCCTTCTATTTAAATTTGTCAATTGGGTGGGTCGAGTTGGTTTTGGATCAGGTCAATTTGGGTTATAAAATTTTAGTTTATTTTGGTTTAAGATCGTTTTGGATTAAGGTCATTCGGGTTTTCCAAGACATCTCGAGTTAAGATCATTGGGTTTAATTGTCTAGGTCATTTTGTGTTCGAGTTGGCCGGGTTTGGGTTGTAGTTATGGGGCTTTTCTTTTATGCATGCATTGTGATATTTTACTTTCATAGTGTATATTTTTAACACAATGTTTTGGATGTATGTTTTTGCAGAATGAAGGTTCGGCTATCTGGATGGCTGCACCGGGGCAGGATTTATCCAACTTCCCGGTTAATCCATTGTACAACATCTCCCTTCATGGCCAACAGCTTCCTTTCTCCCCTGCACAGGCCGGTCATGGTGCCAGTGCCGGACTTTATCAATCATCACAAACAATGGCGCCTCCTTCCAGTGTCAATACCCTGCTTCAACAGTCTCAACCCATGGCTGTTGCAGCTGCAGAAACCGCAGTCCCTGCATCCGGTGCTTATCAGCAGCCTCAACTCGCACAAATCAATTGGAACACTAATTACTGAACCCTTAATCTTACAACACCCGACATAGAAATACATGGAGGGACTCGGGAACAGGTGAAACCCTGAACTGCTTTTTTGGGGTGTAAATATTAAAGCCATCTCAGATATATCAGGTGGGGAAATATGTTCCTTTTAGAACTTAATATTCTCTTTAGATGCTGACTGATTAGGAGGGGATTGATAGATTAGGTGGGATTTCTCCAATTTTTCATTTCAATTATCTCACCTGTATATTGAATTTTGATTAGGGAGGAAAGTTGATACAAACTGTAATTGGTATTTGACAAGATTCTGGTTTCTTTTATTCGACTCATGCTCATATCTCTATTAGTCGATTCAAGTCGAGTCAAGTTGATTTTTATAGTCAAATCCGGTCGAGTTAAAGTTCAATTTCATCTAGACCAAAGGAGTAAAAACATGACTAATATATATCCATGTAATACCTACATGAAGAATCTGAATAATTTCCTGTGAAATTCAATTTCAAAGCACTAATAAACAAATTCAACATTTAGTTGATATATATATTAAAGAAAAAAAGAATTTTAGAACTTGTTTGGGTCAATGTTTCATTGTCTATACGATCTAATCTCTTCGTATATTTCTACACTTCGTTTGTAGTATTTATTACAGTTGAGCCTTCACTGCCATTTTCACTGGTTTTTGTTTTTGATTCATGATTTTGCATTGGAATCTGCCTAGTTGAACCCTCCTTTGATTCTTTCAAGTTAAGTGATGTGTAAACCGACATCCCGACGAGTGCAACAACGGCTCCGAAAAGGCTCACAAGCCCCGGATCAGAATCCAGAAGAAGGTATCCTCCGAGAAGTATCACACAAGTCTTGAATTGTCCTAAAACAACATGAGATGTTGCAGAAGTTGCTCTACGAGAAAATACGAAAAAACAACAAACCATTAGCCTTTGGATTTAAGTTTGAGTCAGAATCGAAAAGGTGTACCAGAAACTTACCCTAATGCTAGTGCACCAGACCATTGTAAGAGAAAACCGAGCAATGCCGATACGAGAATTGCTGAAGCATTGTTTATGTCCCATTTGAACAACAAAACTCCAGGTGGATCCAACCATGGCATCAATGCTACCAAGAAGAAGATGGTGACCGGTGTTGTCTTCCACATCAACCTACATTTCACACAATTCTTGTCTGAAACACTAAACATGACTGACACAAGTAAGGAACAACACAACATGCTGGATTACTTGTGACTTACGCAAGTGCAGTCCAGTTAGCTTGTTGCTGCAAATTAGACCACAGAATTTTGTTTACACCACTCGGGATTATCCATGCAATGGCCATACATGCTCCGAAAGCATTGAACTGTAAATCCGTCACGGTGGCCACTGCAACTCCTGCCGAAACAACCACTAGGGCCAACACCTGCAGAATGACAGATTCCATAAGAACTAGAAAAATGGAACAAACCGAAGAGTGTTCATAGAACAACTTTCAGTCACCTTTTTGACAGATACAGTTTTCCTAAACAGAATGAACTCTGCAAGAACGATCGTAGGGGTGACCGCAATTTTAGCCATTTGGTAGAAACCAACACTGCAAAAGTGAGCATAAATGGTGAGGGAAACCGAATTAATGACCGAATCAATTTTTTCGAATTGCTGATTTGAACCCAGATTTGCAGACCTGTTATACTTTAGGCTAGTATTAGCAAGTCCGGATGCGAAAGCCATTATGGCTCCCAACGAAAAGATGGCCGAGGAAGGAGTCATTTTCGACGGAGGGTAAACCGGAAGCCATGACAATGCCTTGAAAAATGCCAGTAACAACCATGCTACGGTGTAATGTATTAGTGTTAGGAAGATTGGGAAATTGAATCCAACTTTCCCCATCACCTGAAAAATCAAGTATGATTCATGTAAGATCCTCAATGAAACTATATCGGATCTCTGTAAGAAAAAAAAACTAATAATTCTAAGAAAACGATCTCGATGAAACTAACAAGTTTGTTTGTCAGAATAATCCCAACAGCAACAAAGAAATTGAAGGACATGGCCACCACCGGACCGCAAAACCGTTGCTGTTGGCGCCTGGCTCCTTCCGAGGTTCTAAGTTCATTGTGGAGGGAACCTCTGAACTCTTCCAATGCTTTACCTGGCAAAGAAGAAAAAGAATTGTTAGTCCCTACACTTCACCAACATTGTTAGAAAAGAAACAGAATGTATACATTAAGACATAGCAGATCAAGGTTTATATTCAGAATTAGATTTGTTTTCGTGTTTATCGCGGTTGCTAATCATTTCTGAATGCCAGAAAAACAGATTGAGGTAACATAAAAGAACACATCAATGGACAATGAATGAAACAATGATATTGAAAACCCATTTCAATGGAACAATGTAAAATCAGATTGAATAAATAAAATAAATTATGAATTATAAACAAAATTCAGAAAACCAGAGGAAAAACACACACAAGCATAATGTTAGAGAAACAACAAAATCACAGACAAAACATGAATCTGACAATTGACAATGTTTTTTTTCTTTCAAACGAACCTGCTTCACCTGCATCACTGTGTTTCCTTTTAATGGATTTTCTGGCTTCTGCACCCAACAGACAATCCATCAACCCCATTCCAGCACTTGAAAACTGCATCAGGTTTGGATCTCTGTTACATAATATTCAAAACCAACCAATCACAATGGCAGGAATTTATAAAAACCCAAACTTTAAAAATATAGAGAAAAAAAACCCTTCGGATAAAGTTTCAATTTTTTTTTTTAAAAAATGGGGTCTTGCATTAAATGAGAAGGAAAAGATAAGTGAAATTTATTCAATTAAATGGAATTTGAGAATTTACAAAGGTTAAGATTGGCATCGACAAGTGTCCTACTAAAGTTGGTTTTCTGATTATTGGAATTTAAAATAATGAGATAATTGTTTATAATTGTATTCGAATATAAAATAATATTTATGATAAATTTTTTTATTAAATAAAAAATATATTTCTATATTAAGATTGGAATATATATAAAATAGAAAACCAATTACGTACAATCTGTATTGTCATTAACGGTGGAAGTTCATCATGGCAAGGAGTCAATTCCATTGCTAATTTCTGGATTTCATAATTAATACGTGCATATTTGACTCGTTAATTTTGACATAATATGAAAAATTAACACGGTTAATTTAAATATAAATATATTTTAATTATAAAAAAATAAAATTTGTTTGGTTTTAAAAATATCTTTTAATTTTATTTTCAGAAAATGCTTTTAATTTTAAAAAAATTATATCATATAGATTTGTCTTATCATATCACTTATGATCTTAATCAATAAAAAATATTAATTTTATTAATTTTTTATTAAGTAAAATTTTAATTATATTTATTATAAATTAAATAAAAAATTATCATATAAATACTTACTTAATAAAAAATAATAAAATTAATATCTTTTTTATTATTTAAAAGCATAAATAACATGACATTATAAGTCTATGATATACTTTCTGCCTCCCTTAGCCAAAAAAATTCCCTTCCGATCATTAATGGTCAACAGAATAGTAAATTGCAAATCCTGGTTCATATCTATTTGTTGCTTTTAAGTTTTAATGACAATTCATGGAAAAAATATATCATGGGTTAGTCTCATCACCTGTCCATGGGACCAACCAATAAAAACTGTCCACTTCATCAATTTTTTCATGTTATAATTTTTTTAAGTGAATCTTCACTTGAAAAAATAAAAAATAATGAGGT
Source organism: Abelmoschus esculentus (assembly GCA_035048815.1). Taxonomy (NCBI): domain Eukaryota; kingdom Viridiplantae; phylum Streptophyta; class Magnoliopsida; order Malvales; family Malvaceae; genus Abelmoschus; species Abelmoschus esculentus. Next base: position 12,615,206 of record JAUCBN010000009.1, read on the forward strand.
GGACAATTTCTATTAGTTGGTCCCATGGATGACGTGGTGAAACTGATCCATGATATAATTTCTCCGATTCATGATTGGTCATTGTTTCTTCCCTATGTGTTTCTGAAAAAACTTTCCTTTAATCTTTGTGGGTATTAAATGTAATTAAAAAGATGAGACGTAAAACATCGTTAATGTTAAACACTGTTAAATATTATTAAATTAATTTATAAAAAATAAAAATTTGAAGGACTAATCATATAATTATTAATTATATATTGAGTTTATCACTCTATTATTAATTAAATACTGAGTCTTTGAGATTTTAAATTTTTATTAATTAATTTAATGGTATTCAACAATGTTCAACGTTAATGGTGTTCGACGCCGTTGTAGAATTTTCAAATAAAAAAATCAGTTTGGAAAATGGAGTTAGTTCCATGACTAACTTAAGTGAATAATAAAGTAAAAAAAAAATTGTATTTGGAAAATATTTGAGAGAATAGATAAAAAAGAATAATATTTTTTGGGTGGCAAAGTTCATGTATACCGTTGATTTCAGTTTAATCTAACGGTTAACATAGACCTAGCTCCCAGGGATGAGTTAAGATTCAATATTGGGAGGGACAATAGAGGAACAAAAAGTCTATTAAACTTTTAAATTTAAAAATTAGGAGGGGCAGAAACTCATATTTAATTAACATTTAAACTAAAAAAGATTGAAACTGTAATTGTACCTAAAAAATTGGGAGGGGTAGTAGTCCTGCTCCCACTCTATGCCACCTATAAATGACGAGGTCCAAAAAACACTATTTTATTTTAATTTATTTTTCAAAAATATCCCAAACCCACTTATTTTTTTAAAATATATCTCTAAACATCATTATTCTCTGAATTCCCTGGTTACATATTCAAGTGAACCACAAACCAGGACGTGTTTCACAAGACATCAACGACGCGCCATCTCAGGACGTGATCCCGAGGTACGTTTAGACATTTACATAGCCATGTGTCACGACCCGCCAGCAACAATGAGGTTAATAAATCATCCTTAGGCATTCTTGAAGAATCCATGCACCAAGGAAGCTTCCAGAATGACCTAGAACGACCTACATCCATCTCAAGGATTCCATCACGTTCTAGAATGTTCCAGGAGGTTCCACCAAGATCTAGATACGTCTAGAAGGTTTGAGAAGATTCTAGAAGACTCTAGATAATTCTCGAAGGTTCTAGAACATTCTAGAAGGACGAAAAAGATGCTGGAAGCATCTAGAACATTCTAGAAGGATCTAGAATGTTGAAGAAGACCTTGGAAGACTCTGGAAAGATAGAGACTACTCCAGATATCTCTAGAGTTCTCTAGAATATTATGGATAATTGTAGACATATATAGATACATGTAGATGTCTCTAGATTAGTATAGGTTATTGTAGATATTTATGAAGGCAAAATATTAACCGTCGGATTAAATAGATCTTAGCTGTCCATTCGAGAGGTGGGTGCCTATAAATAGGGCCACCCCCTTCATTTTGTAAAGAACCTGAGAAGTTGAGCACTCTTGTACACACTTTCTTAAGCTTAATACAAAAGCTTTCCTTTAAATTCCTTTGCCTTCTCTTGTCTTTCTTTGTTTAGTCACCAGGTTGCGTGTAAGAAAGGCTTGCTAACATCGATCGGGACGTGTTAGCGTCACACGGATTAGTTTGAGAGAAGTAAGTCCGTGACAATTGGTATCAGAGCGTGTTACGATCGCTTTCGGGACATGACCAAGACGGGGAAAAACCAAGTTGCTAGCTCGACCGAGGCTGAGATCACGCAAGAGCAACGTGTGCGTGAGGAGGAGCATGATCCCACGATGGCAAGGCCACGAGCCAAGTCAAAGGACGTTATCTCTAGCATGGAGTCGCGCTTAACTCGCGTAGAGGAAAGCGTTGGGGGCATGAGTTCCCAAGTGGACGACCTTCAAGAAAGAGTTGAAGGCCTTGAGGTGGAGGATGCCGAGATCCACACGGCCATGAGGGCCATGATTTTCAAGTTAGAGAAAACCATGCTTGCAGAGATAGGCAATGTCCGCGACCTTCTCATGGATGAGCTCTCGAAGGTACGTTCTTCTCTTGAACAAGAGCTAGACAACATGCGTGGTAAAGTCGAGGCCCTACAAGGCGATGTAGCCTTGTGCAAACGTGCGATGGCCACCGGGCCAAGCACCATTTATGAGCCTAGAAGGGTCGAAGTGCCCAAACCAAAAATGTTCTCAGGGTCACGCAACGCCAAAGAAGTAGACAACTTCTTGTGGGGGCTAGAGCAATACCTTAGTGTTGCCGGAATCATGGACGAGGCAACCAAGGTTCAAACCGCGACATTATACCTCACCGACACCGCCATGCTTTGATGGAGGAGAAGGCGCTCAGACGTCGACAAAGGTACGTGCACCATCGCTACCTTGATGATTTTAAACGAGAGCTTAAACGACAATTCTATCCGGAGAATGCCGAAGACGAGGCCCGAGCTCGTTTGCGAAGGCTCAAGCAATCGGGGAGCATCCATGACTACGTCAAGGAGTTCACCAACTTAGTGCTCGAGATCCCCGATCTCTCCAAGAAAGACTCGCTCTTTAACTTCATGGATGAGCTCCAATCATGGGCAAAGACCGAGCTAAAGCGTCGGGGAGTACAAACCCTTACCGATGCCATAGCCGTAGCCGAAAGCTTGATTGAGTACTCTAGCCACAAGGAGCCCACACCTAAGCCGAGGGATTCGAAGAGCGTCCAAGCCGTGGGTTGGAGAGATAAGAGCCCTCATAAAGACGGCCACCATGAGGATCACTCAAGCAGACCCAAGGACTCGTCCTCATGGAAAGACAAGGCCAAAGATAAATTCCAAGAAGCTCGAGGCACCAAAAGATCGCCACCAAGTAAGTGTTTCATTTGTGATGGTGATCATTGGGTCAAAGAATGCCCACAACGACAAGCACTTAGCTCTCTCTTAGCCAAGCATCGAGAAGAGAGCGATGCCGAGGAGTCTGAGCCCGAGGCACAGATGGGATCCATGCAATTACTCAACGTAATGCAATCCACCCCAAAGACCAATACCAAGGGGTTGCTCTATGTGGACGTTACCATCAATGGAAAAGTGTCAAGGGCCATGCTAGACACAGGTGCGTCCCATAACTTCATTTCTATTGATGAAGCTAAGAGGCTCGGTCTTAAGACCACAAAAGGCGAAGGAACCATCAAGGCGGTTAACTCTACCGCATCACCCATTCAAGGCATCGCACGAGGGGTCAAGATCAATGTAGGGACATGGTCTGGCCACCTAGACTTCACCGTAGCTTCGATGGACGACTACCAGCTCGTCCTAGGCATTGACTTCTTCGATAGAGTCAAAGCCATACCGATGCCACATGCCAACTCTTTGTGCATCACGGAGGGTGAACAAGCTTGTGTGGTGCCAACCATTAGGGCCACCAAGCCAAAGGCTAAAGTGATATCATCCCTTAGAATGGAGGGACAAGTAGAGTACAAAAATGTTGCCCCTCACAATCCTCCAAAGAGGCTACCATCAAAGGGGAAAGAGGGTCATGAGACCATATCCAACTCGGGGAAGGCGACGCGTCACAAGGCAGCCAAACGAAAGAAAAGTCGGGCAAAGAAGAGAACACCCTCACCCGACGCAAGGGCATTCCAAGCCACATCCAACACAAGGGTCCGTCCAACACGAGAGCCACCCAAGACTTCGAGAAAGCACTCGACAAGTCAGGAACCAAAATCGGGAGCTCGTTGTATGCGCGACGAGGGCGTCGCGAGCTTAGGTGGGGGAGAATGTCACGACCCGCCAGCAACAATGAGGTTAATAAATCATCCTTGGGCATTCTTGAAGAATCCATGCACTAAGGAAGCTTCCAGAATGACCTAGAACGACCTACATCCATCTCAAGGATTCCATCACATTCTAGAATGTTCCAGGAGGTTCCACCAAGATCTAGATACGTCTAGAAGGTTTGAGAAGATTCTAGAAGACTCTAGATAATTCTCGAAGGTTCTAGAACATTCTAGAAGGACGAAGAAGATGCTGGAAGCATCTAGAACATTCTAGAAGGATCTAGAATGTTGAAGAAGACCTTGGAAGACTCTGGAAAGATAGAGACTACTCCAGATATCTTTAGAGTTCTCTAGAATATTATGGATAATTGTAGACATATATAGATACATGTAGATGTCTCTAGATTAGTATAGGTTATTGTAGATATTTATGGAGGCAAAATATTAACCGTCGGATTAAATAGATCTTAGCCGTCCATTCGAGAGGTGGGTGCCTATAAATAGGGCCACCCCCTTCATTTTGTAAAGAACCTGAGAAGTTGAGCACTCTTGTACACACTTTCTTAAGCTTAATACAAAAGCTTTCCTTTAAATTCCTTTGCCTTCTCTTGTCTTTCTTTGTTTAGCCACCAGGTTGCGTGTAAGAAAGGCTTGCTAACATCGATCGGGACGTGTTAGCGCCGCACGGATTAGTTCGAGAGAAGTAAGTCCGTGACACATGGCTCATGCTGGTCTTGCCCTCACACTCTGCATCTTATACGGACTTCACAAGCTCTTGCAAGAGTATCTTAGGACAATACAATGGGCAATTTTGTGTTCAATTCCTTTGAGAGGCATTCAAGAAGCCCTTGTTGAATTCTGGAGAGAGCCTTTGAAATTAGGCCTCACTGAAACTGTTCTTGCCGTTCCTATTGCTGTCTTTAAGGCTTTTTAGTTACCATTGTTGATATTAGAGATGTTTGTTCAAGGATACTTCTCAAAAGACCAAAATCTAGACCTTCAGGTCGTAATAGAAGAACATGTTCAAAGCTAATGAAGTGGCTTGTCTCATTTTCTGTTTTTCTGATTATCTATGAGACAATAGGTAGTTTTGGGTCATTGTTGATCATCTTGTTGGCCTTCAAGGTTAGCAGTAAAAATGCGGATTCAACAATGTCTGCTGTTTCATCATTTAGGAGCACTCGTTTCAGAAGAAGTGCAATTAGTGCTTATTTTACTAATGGGATATTGAAAATGTTGGATTCCATTGTGGCAATTGGATTGATGATTGTTATGATTCTGGGGTTTATTGCTGGAGCTACGTTTTTTCTCGTATAAGATCGGTGTTGAGGGAAAAGATCGGTGATTGCAGTGAAATCTCGAATGCAGGAGAGTAATTATGCAGAGAAAATCGACCTAAAACAATGGATAGAAGAGAATAATGTCCCTGGAATGGTGGATAAGTACTCTACACAGTTTTATCAAACAGTTTCTGAGCAGATTGATGGTTTGGCAATGCAGTATAATATGACTGAATTTGTGACAGGAATCATTGGTAGCGATTGCCTTCCATTTATTACCAACGGTGATTGATAACACAGCTACCTCTAGCTCATCAAAGGAAGATTGAAACCTCGTGACTTGTTAAAAAAGAGACCAAGATCTTTCAGGTTATTGAAAAATTCTGACTTAATTCATTGATGGAATCAGCCTCTTTACATAGAGGTTACATTTGGACCATGGGTGTGAGAGACACGGTCAAAGGGACCAAGACACATGGGTGCGGAAGCCTCGGTCATTATCGAGGTGAACTCGAACCATGGGTGCGAGTGACTCGGTCACTGTCGAGGGACTAAGGCACATGGGTGTGGAAGCCTCGGTCATCACCGGGGTGAACTCGGACCATGGGTGCGAAAGACTCGATCACCGTCAAAGGACCAAAACACATGGGTGTCAAAGCCTTGGTCATCATCGAGGTGAACTCATTTCGGTTACTGTAGTTTTAATTAAAATAAGAATAACTACATAAATGGTCACCAAACTTTTAGAATAAATTCATTTCGGTTATCATAATTTTAAAATATTCTACGAGTACAATGATCAAAATGAATCCGTCTTAAAAGCAATGCTCATGTACATGTTTTCCTTTTAATCCATGTGAGGTTAAATTAAACATCTTGAATCAAAATTCCCAATCTTTGATAGATCTATTCTCGCTGCGTTTGCTATATTTTATTTATTTTTTTGGCATTTCATCATTAACCTGGTGTGCATTGAGAGACATGAAGTATGTACTATATTTTCCGATTTCATTCTTTTATTCTATTTCTTTGATCCTTTTCCTCATCGTTCATGTTTATTTTTATATACAGGTGAAGCAAATGGAGAAGCCTCCGTCCCTTCTGAAAAACATGACCCTATAATAGCTCAAGTAAGTCCCAAACATGAACTCGATTGGCCGCTAAAGTTACTGATAAATACAGAAACAAGGACATCACCACAACATTCCCAAGCTTCGTTTTTCATTCACAAGTTAATGATATCCGAAATCAGTAACTAGATTCAAAGCTTAATTTGACACTATTGATTGTGATTTGTTTCATTCTGTGCGAAGGTTTCAAATCTTAAATAGTCTTAAGGGTGAGTAATAGGGGTGTATTCGGTTTGGGTTCGGTTTAATTCGCTAATTTATTTTAGTAACCATCGGTTTTTGGTTCGGTTAACTTTGGTTTTCGTTTTTTCATATTAACGTCAATTTTTAAAATTTTGTATTTTATCTTGACAAAATAGCTTTATTTTATAACTTTCAAACATTAAAAGATAAAAATTTTGAAATATTTTTCATAAATATTTATTAAAAATCTATTTTTAAGTTAAAAAATAAAAAATAAAAATACATCTATAGTATTTTAAGTATAAAATATATATTTTTATCTGAATAATTAAAAATTAATTAGAAAAATTTAATTTAATTTAATTTAATTAACCGCGGTTAACCACGATTCATAAATTTATGAATTATAATACTTCTGTTTAGTTTGATTTTCGGTTTTACGGTTAAGAAGTGAGTAATGAATTTCTAGTATAATCTCATGAAACACATTTTTGTGGATGTAAAACATGAATGGGACAAATAATTTGTTTTTCTTCAAAAATATGTGGTGGGTATAATTTGACTTTATTTATGGGATTTTGTTTTGACATTGATAGAAAGATTAGTTTGATTAAAACTTTTGCATACATATCTAAGGAGTATATTTGTGTTGATAAATTAAACTGTTAAATTATAAAAATAAAATTTTATGAAAGTACAATATTAATGTAAATACGAAAATAATTTATGAAACACAAATATTTCATCAATAAACTTAAATGAATAATTACTATTAAAAATTTACTATTAGGGATCACAAATGAGGGGCGGGTGCGGATATCCCTCCCCCTCTTCATACCCACTTAAAATATTTATATCCACCACCTACCCATCACTCAATGGTGGGTACAATTTTCAAATCCACACCCACCCACGTGGGTATATTCTTAAATCCAGACTCGTCCATACGAGTATATTTTTAAATCCATCCCCACACCCATCACTTAAAACGTATCTATTTTTACGTACCTACAAGCAACTATTAGTATCGAAATATGTAAAAATAAATCATATATTTTTATAAAAAGAATAAAATTTCGCATACTTTATTCATTGATTAAGTGTATATATATATATATAATATTTACAACTATATAAATTTAACTACATTTAACTAAATAACGATAACTAATTTAACTAAAACACATTTTTATTGACATAAATTCTACTTAACTACAACTAACTAATATATAACTAACTTAATTAAAAATATATTTACATCTATATAAATTTTATTTATTCATACATTACAAAGTTTTAACCTGATTAATTCAAGCACGATCATAAATTATCAGTTTTTTAAACTAAGTTAATTGAGTTCAAAGTCTACAAACTTAAGAATTAACATAGATTTTAAAATAAATTAATATCTTAGTACATAAAATACCATAATAAAAGGTATAATCAAAGTCTACAAATACAAATGGTTCAAAATTCATATGGCGGGCGGATATGGAGCGGGTGGATACGGTGCGGGTAAAGTCTTAAACCCATCACCTACCCACTACCCATGGTGGGTATGACTTTTTACATCCACACCCACCCACTACCCACCAAACTCATATCCATCCCACTCCAACTGGTACAGGTGCGGTGCGGAATCCGTAAAGCTGTACCTATCTGCCATCCTTATTTACTAGTCTTCTAAAGTAGTTAACCTGATCGAATAATTCAATTCAATAATGATTAACTTAAATTCAAATAATTTATTTGTGTAGAACATAAAATTCATAATTTTATATATTTTTAGATAATTAAATAAAAGAAAATAGATGATTGCGATTATTTTTTTTAAATGATAAGTTTTATCTATTCTACTATTAATTTTATCCATTTATTTCAATCAAACGATTAAAATTTTGTTAGGATTAAGGGTGTATATTTCGGATATCCGATTTGATTCAAATTTTCAGATATTTGAAAATTTTAGATAGGTACTTTAGTGATTTGATTTTTTTGAATTGGATATTCAGATATTTGAATTTATTACTTGATTTTTTTTAATTTGAAAGTCTTATTCATTTTTTTTAATTTGACAGTCTTATTCATGAAAATTGTAAGTTTCTAATATGATAATCAATAAATATTTAATATAACAAGATTTGTATGCGTGAAAATTTTATTTTTTATATATAATAAGTAAAAAATATCGAATATAACAAGATTTATATCTATAAAAATTAAATTTTTGGATATCGAATAATCAAATATTCGATTTGAATGTAAATGAACTATACGTATCCGACTTAAAGTTTCCGAATATCCGATCCAAATTATCCAAAAAATAAAAAGATAAAATATTCAAAATTTTGAATCAAATCAATCATATCATATATTTTTATAAATACCTACTTAAGATCTACTTACACTATATAAAACTCAATAACTTTATACTTTTTATGAATCGTTGGATGAGTGTAATGAATTGAAACTTATATTAATTTTTTTCGTTAATTTTTATATTTTTTATTATTAATCTTAAATATTTATTTACATCCATCTAATAATCTAAAAAATATAAATCTTTCGAGTTTTACTCGATATAAGAAGACTCTTTCTATAAAGCATTGAAGTTTTCTGTTGTAAGACTTGAATAGCCATCGAAAGTGGTTGTATTCTCAAGTGTAGATTCCCATTCCCTGGATCAGGAATCAGGATAATGACAAGTTGTTGAGAAAGTTTGGCACAGGAAAGGTAAGTAGATAAAAAGAAAATATTGATCATTAATATGTCATTAATGAAATTCATCATCATTTGTCAGGTGTTGATGAAAAAAATAATTTCAACAAAATTAACCTTAAAAATATTTTTTAAGAATAATTATTTTATATATTAACGATAAAAATTTTAGTTTATACAAATAAATCAATTCAAGAGTTATGGTTTTAGTTTAAGGTTTATATATTATGAGTTTAGATTATAAAGTATAGAATATAAAATTTATGATTGAAATTTAAGTTTAACGTATAAAATTTAGGGTTTAAGGTTTAAGGATTTAGAATCAGAAATTTTAATTTTAAATTTTAATTTTGAATTGAATAAGAATTATACGTGGATTGAAATATTATTTTAGATGTTATTTGTGCTATTTCTGGTCCTTTATAATAGATTTTAGTATATTTTAGTCTAAATTTTTATGTTGTACAAAATTTTATATATTATTTTTGTTAAAATAAATGACAGTTGAAATAATGTTACGTATGTGGTAGCAGTCTAAATGATAGATATTTCATACATTTTTTTTATAATAAATTTGATTTATATTTATTTAATTAATATTTATAAATAGGTTAGGATCTATTTATATTATGTAAAACTCAATTAGTTTTATGTTTTTTTAAACTGTTGGATGAGGGTAATAAATAATTAAGATTACTTTTTATTTTTTCTTACGATAATTTTTATATTTTTATTGTTAATCTCATTCATTCTTGTATCTTTTATTCAATGGTCTAAAAAATATGTAAAATTTAAAAATTTTACATAAGAAAATTTATCTCTCTATAAATATATTATGAATGAATCACGAAGCAAAAAGACGATTAGGTGAATCTTAAGATCTATATGAGTGATGGAACAAAGATGATTTTAATCTTACGGGTTGCGACGTGAAGATAATTTTAGATTTTATGACTCATAAAATAAAAATAAAAATATATTCTTTTAATAAAAATAACTATAGAAAAAATAACCTTCACTCAATTGACAAATCATAAATTAAAGAGTTCCAAATCCAAGTAAGGTTATACAGCAGTCATGGACATGAATGATACAAATCTCTGACTCCTTTGCACCCGACATTTTCTACTGCTAAAGCTTCGAGTCTATATGGATTTATATAATTAAAGCCTACCAAATTAATTTTTCTAAAACCAAGAAAGGGGATTATCCAGACAGCTAACTTCCCCCAAGGAACCAAACTGTTCGGCCGCCATTACTGTCCAGGATCCATAACCTTTCATTGGAAAATCTAACCAGCTTTTCACAGCATCATTCAATTCCTATGTTTATATTTATTAATTCGAATTATGCATAACAATATAAATATGAATACTGAAATGTTCAGGTTCTATGTCTATTGTATAGTTTACTATAACCTTTCCTGAGATGCCAACATTCTATCTAGTTTCCCTACTTGTGTTCTTACATGCTACATCGACGTTCTCTAGGCTTACCCCGAGGAATATATCGGAAGTGGTGAATATGTAAGTCGCTCTGGTTCTCCTCCGGTGCTTTATTTTCGACCGGCTAATGTTTTTCTCGTGTTTTATGGCATTTGACTAGGTACTCGACAAGAAGGGAGTTGGACATGGAACAATGCAGAACTGGTAATCCCATTGATGATTGTTGGAGGTGTGACCCTGAATGGGAAGCCAACAGGAAAAAGTTGGCTGACTGTGCGGTTGGGTTCGGGAAAGATGCAATTGGGGGACGAGATGGTGAGATTTATGTTGTCACGGATTCGGGTAATGATGATCCGATGGCTCCAATTCCGGGTACACTACGTCATGCAGTTATTCAAGCTGAACCTCTGTGGATCATCTTTGATCATGACATGGTCATAAGCCTAAGAGAACAACTCCTTGTCAACTCATACAAGACGATCGACGGAAGGGGATACGATATCCAAATAGCAAACGGACCATGCATAACCCTGCGTAATGTGAGTAATGTAATCATACACAATATCTATATACATGACTGCTTACCTTCAGGGGTTGCAATGGTGTGGAACCCATTACCCCAGTTTTTGATAAGTGGTGGATCTGATGGCGATGCGATCTCGATATTTGGCTCAAGGGATGTGTGGATCGATCACTGCACACTGGCAAAATGTTACGACGGGCTTATCGATGCAACATACGGTTCGACATCCATAACAATCTCTAACAACTACATGCTACATCACAATGAAGTCATGCTCATGGGTCACAGTGATGAGTTCCTTGATGACAAGAACATGCAAGTAACGATCGCATTCAACTACTTTGGGGAAGGCCTGGTTCAGAGAATGCCAAGGTAACGTTCGCCTACAGCAGTATGCACACATCAGTAGCATGATACATGCTATGCTATACCTATAAAACTATAAACAGATAATCTAAGCATACTGTCAAAATGATGCAGGTGCAGGCATGGTTATTTTCATATTGTTAATAATGTATACATCGGATGGGAAATGTATGCAATCGGAGGAAGCGCGAATCCGACAATCAATAGTCAAGGGAATGTCTTCATAGCATCAGACAACAGATATTCAAAGGAGGCAAGTTTTCTCTACCCAAATGTACCTAACTCCACCCATTACACAAATAAGTATGAAACTTCATTATTTCGAATTAACCAAGTCAAAAGTGTGTGTTGAATGACTAATAACAAAACAAGTAGTAGTTCCAGAGAACTCTGAACAACATGCAGAGCAACCTACTATATAAAATAACTCCATATGTTTTAATTTTTTACTTTAAACCAGGTGACAAAACGCGAAAGTTCATTCGATGAGTGGAGGAGTTGGAATTGGAGATCAGAAGGAGATATGATGGTAAATGGTGCTTTTTTCACACCTTCCGGAGAAGAAGCTTCCGAAAGCTACATAAGAGCATCAAGCATGGTGGCAAGACCAACTTCACTTCTAACAATGACAGCTCAGTATGCCGGCGCTCGAAATTGCCGCAAAGGCTATGCATGCTAATATATAGCCAACCAAGTTTCTGTACATTTCATTATCTGGAGTCCAGATTTGTGGCTACTTTCGGATTTATTTCCCAACACGATCAATAATTTAAAACCGGGAGTTATTCCAACAAACACTATCAACATTTTCGGATGTATGGATGTATAATAAACTAGTTATATAATAATGCTACAAAACCTCAACATCTTTCTGAAAAATATGTACACAGTTATTCCAATTTTAAACCTTAAACATATCATCATTCATTCTGAACCAAGTAAATGATCTTACAACTTCTGCCTGAGGATTGTAACAGTTTGAATCAAATTCATTATCATGTTCTTTCAAACAGAGTGTAACGACTACGAAATTCGATTGATGTAAGCTTGGCACAAGAGAAACATACATACAAGTGGGACAAGTAGTGACCAACAGTAAGTTGAGAGGGTGTGATGCAGTCTGGTACCACCAATAAATGCCACCAACATAACTGAAGCTTCCTCATTTCCCTGGAGTCTTTCCAGTATCTTTAGTCTTTACTGCCTTTGCTAGGATGGCAAATCAGCTTACCACTGTGCCGTTCCTGCAAAAGATCATTCCAAACTCTGCATTTTAGATTCTGAATAATGCAATAGCAGCCGCTATATAGCTGTTTTGATACCGTCTGAAACCGTGATTACCTGCAATGATCGCAAATTTCCGATACCACAATAAACCCAAAAATAAATCCGTAACAGCAATTTAAATATCTGATGGGTAAAGTAACTTCCTAGAAAACGAAAATGGATGGAAATCCAACTGCATTCCATAAAAAAGACCTAAAGTTCTATTTTTTTTAGTACAACATTTATACACAAGAGTTTGACATCCAAAATCAGTAATGCTGTGTAGATATAAAAATAGAAACCCCAAATGCCAAAAATCCTAAATAGCCAAGGCGGCCCCAATAACCAAACCAGAACTTATAACGAACCCAACTTCGTAACCGGACCTTGAACCCGATTTATCGTTAACAGCAGGACCCGACGCACTATTTGGGGAAGGCCCAACCGGAGTAGGGTTTGGAGGGCTACTGCTCGAAGGGAAAATCCCAGGACTCTCGGTCGGTGTCGTTGAACTTGAAGGAATATCAGCAGAAACAAGGGGAGTCCCGACTGGAGCCAATGAAGGAGAACTTGCTGGAGTTGATAAAGGAGGAGAACTCGAGGGTGTCAACGCCGGAGGTAAAGTGGTTGGGGGAGTTGCAGTCGGGGATTGAACTGGTGGAGGCGTGGCAGGAGGTGGTAATGTAGGTGATCTCGCAGACATTGGTGATGACGAAGGCGATTTCGAGGGTGGAGGGGTTGAAGAAGTGGTTGGGGGCTTCGTCGGAGAAGCGAACGGAGTTGGGTTTGGCGTGGGTTTTGGAGACGGAGAAGGTGCATCGTCGGCTCCTACTACATTTCTAGAAATCAGAACAGTGAGAGCAAAATGGATAGAAGGAATCTATGCATTTTGATGGTATTTTCTTCTCTGCTTGGAGATTGAAAGGCAAGAAAATGAGATGAATTTATAAAAAAACCGGGTGGGTGTGATCTCCAAATCCCGACCGTTGCCAAATTTACAATTTTTAGCGGTTGATTGAATTAAATTAAGGGAAAATTATTAGTAAGCAAAAAAATGTTTACTAAATTTTTTAATATTATAAAATAGTAATTAAATTTATGTTTAGTTATATAACATATTTAATTTTTATATTTATACGTTTAATTAATTCATTATTTAAACATTATTTTAATTCAATCATTTTTATAATTAAAAATAATATTAAATATTCAAATTTATCCTGTAATTGAATTTACTCATATTTTTATCTTTCTCTCAATCTCAACCCTTTCACTCTTTTAATGTGTAACTCTTTTAACTTAATCTAGTCAAAATCAAATAAAAATACTATATTAGATTCGTCGAGACAAATTAAAAAAAGTTAACTTAAAATATATTATTTTTCTTTTATCTTCTCTAAATACATTATTTATTATTCTATAATAAACAGCCAATAATAAAAGGTAAAACAAGTGAACAGATTCAAATATGAGATATATTCAAACGTATCAATTTATAAAATAAGGATTAAATCATAAATTCTATAAAATATAAAAAATTACTCCATTTTAAAATTATTATTCATGTTTCATATTTATTTGTCTATTCTCAACTTAAAACCATCATTCAAACCCATACATTTACATATATATCACGTATAGGTTAATGTCACGGGTTTAGAATCGATCTAATAAAACTATATAATCTTAAGTTTTAATTCGCCTAAATCAACCTCTAAGCAAAGCATTAACCCTAGACTCGCGGGCCGTGTGACACTAAAATACAATATTTCCAAACATTCAGTAGGCAAGCACACCTCAATACTTGCATGACAAAGCTTCTTCCCCATACCCGGCAGGGAATCTTTCACTACTTCAACAACTCCAATGCTTGCATGGCAAAGCTTCTTCCTCAATGCCTTAGCCAAGCATACACCATCCACCCCATCTCCTACAATCATCAGCTTATCCTTTTCCGGTCCATGCAACGCCACGGATGTCACCCCTGCGAATCCTTAACATTCATTAATTATGTTTCTGTTTAGTTGACTCGATCTTACAAATAATGTTCTGCCAACTGGATTTCGAATTAGGATCGGAGCGACCAAAAACCTGACCTGACTCGTTGTCATCCCTAATTACACGATTGGCAGTACTAGACTAATGAAACACAGCGTGTCTGCATGTGAATAAATTAATTGCCGGTGTGTGTAGTAACATCAGCGTGTTTAATTCCTTAGTTAATTACTTGGAATTTAAAACGAAAGTCCTGTCCAAACCAAAGTCGACATTTTTAATTTATTTATCTACCAACGACAACTTAACTGTTAAAAGTTGGGACTTGTCTCGATACTTTTGTCCAACCAGGGTTATATTTTTATATTTATAGTTTAGATTAAAGGAAAAAACTTAGTTTAAATAGAATTATTTTATATTTATAAATAGATGTTTTAAATTGGGGTTAGAATATAATCAAATAATTAATAAATTATAATAAGACATAATTTTTTATATTGTTTTACGATATTAGTGAATTTTTCCTCTTTTATCTATGATTTTTTCTGAAAGAGTTATTATTATTATTATTATTATTATTATTATTATTATTATTATTATTATTATTATTATTGTGATTGCATGTTTATTGTTATCTTTCTACATTTATTATAATATCGAAAAAATTCCCTAAAAGAATTATTAAGGATCGAGGAGAGACAATTGTTCTTCACTTTTATTATAATATCAAAAAATATAAAATAATTCTTTGAGAGAATTATTAAGGGTTGGGATTAAGGGTTGGAAAGAAACGATTATTTTTTATCTTAAAAAATTATTTTTTACTTTTAAATATTTATATTTTATCCTCTAACTCAAAATCGTGATTCTGTCCTTGACCTGAAACTTTATTACATATTTATAAGATGAATTATTTGATAAAAAGAGATATCATTATCACAATGACTTTTAGTTAATACAATTTTCTATTGTTTTTTTTTTTAAATTAAAATCTAAGGTAAGAAGAATAGTCGTACACAGACTAAATATGTTTAATATTATCCTTATTTTTCTTCAAATTTTATTCTTTTGATCAATTTAATTGTATCATAAACTTTTACAAACTAAGATAAATTAAAATTCGGATCATAAATGTGAGTGTAAATTATTTACGTCATATCGTTTTTTATTGATGCTTCCATTTTAAATTAGTGATTTAAGGTTTAAGGTTGAGAGTTGTGGCTAGGATTTAGAGAAATAATGATATGATATATTTTTGAGGAATAAGGTTCAAGGTTTAGGATGTAAAAAATTAGGTTAAAGTTTAAAATTTAATTTTTTAAGATTTTTTAACGAAAGACATCAAAAGAGACATTTAGAAGATAGAGATTTATGCTTCGTAAACATTAACAGAGTTAGAAATACATCATGACGAAATCAAAAATTTATTTAAAAAATTGGATGTAACAAACCCTCAATTACCACTGTGGTTCCTCCCATGAGCTGTACTCAACCCTACCACGTGACTTTTTCAATGTGTCTTGGTCAAGATTCGAGAGAAGGGTTGTGCAACTGCAGTGCAGCAGCCGAATCAATAGAATCAAGCTCGACTGAAGCTTCTGCACGCGTCTCCATGGAGAGACTAGTCAAACATATTGTTTTCAGACATGGGAAGGTTCTGTCAGAAAGAGCGTATGACTTTTGAGCATGCAATTTGAAGACATTTACTTTGTAAATTACTCTCCAAGGGACCAAGACAACTCAAACTATAGAATAAATGTAGTTGTTGATGATCCAAAAGCATAACATCGTTTGCTGAGAAAGAAAAACCATTTCTTCACAGCTTCATTTCATTACCCTTCTTGTCCTAAAACAGTTGCCTCTCTTTCATTCTTTCTTTGCTCTTAGAGTTCAATTATGGCAGAAGCGTTTTTGGCTTCTATCGCAGCAGTGGTTCTGGAGAAACTAGCCCCACTCATCGTAAACGGAGTAAGCTCGGTCTGGTTTGTCAAAGACGATTTGGAGAAGCTCGAGGAGAGCGTGAAACTCATTCAAGCTGTGCTTTCGGATGCTGAGCGGAAGCAGCACCAAAACGAACCATTGCGCATCTGTATGTGGAAGCTCGGAGACATCTTGTACGATGCCGAAGATGTTATAGATGATTTCAAGTGTGAAGATCTCCGCAAAAAGGTATCCCATCATTCCGATCTCAGCTTCCGGGACAGATTGTCTGCTCAACGCTTTCACGGTACGTTCTCTATCGAAATGAGCCATAAAATCAAAGGGATCAATCAGAGGGTAGGAGAACTTAAAAGTGAGTGGGACAGCTTTGGTCTGAGAGAGTGTAGCAACGGAAACCGCCATGTTTTTCACCAAGAAACTTACTCTTTTGTTAACTCTAGTGATGTGATTGGTCGACATGAGGAGAAAATGAAGATTATTGATCTTTTGATGAGACCAGGTGACCCTGTGATCATTCCCATTGTCGGAATGGCAGGTCTAGGTAAAACCACGCTCGCTCAGTTCGTGTACAATGATCCTCAGGTTACTAGTCATTTCCAAAAGAAGATTTGGGTCTGTGTTTCAAAGGAATTTGATCTTCCAAGGTTGCTCAAGCTGATGATTCATTCTATTAATCCAGAGCAAAGATGTGATCATTCTTCACTTGAAGCCTTGCAAAACTGTTTACGGGGTCTTTTGCAGGATAAGAGGTTTCTGCTCGTGCTAGACGATGTCTGGAATCATAATCAAGAACGTTGGACCAAGTTCAGAAATATATTGAGCTCAACCGATGGGAGGTTTGAAAGCAAAATTATCGTCACCACTCGGAGTTTGATGGTTGCCTCGAAAATGAGTTCAATTCCCCCTATTGAATTGAAGGGTCTCACTCATGAAGATTGTTTGATTTTGTTTAGAAAACAGGCTTTTGATGATGGTGATGAGCAACCAAATCCGAATCTCATGAGAATTGGAGAGGACATTGTGAGAAGATGTAAAGGGGTTCCTTTGACCGTGACAACAGTCGGAAACATACTGCGTCAGAAAACAGATGTATCTGAATGGACCAAGGTAAGAGATGGTGAAACATGGACACCTGGTCAGAATGATCAGGATATTTTACCTGTGTTGAAGTTGAGTTACTACCATCTGCCGCCTCGTTTGCAGCGATGCCTTGCTTTTTTGTCTTTGTACAAGAAGGAAGAGATTCTTCGTAGTCATGAAGTCATCCAACTGTGGATGGCCAATGGACTGCTTGAGCATCCAAAAGGGAGGGAAGAGTGGGAGGATGTTGGGGGTCAGTACCTGAATGAACTTCTATCATGGTGCCTCATCAAGAAGGAGAAGGATTATGACAGATATTTTGCCTTTCGAATCCACGATCTGTACCATGATCTTGCATTGGAAGTATCCCAAAAGGACTGCAAAACGGTGAGTAGTGAAGCAACCATTGACAAAACAGTTCGATATTTAGCATTTTCTGATGACAAGCTCAAAGAAATTCCAACAGGCTTGAAGAAACTGAAAGGTGTTAGAACAGTGATCATCCAGGAGGTTTCAAAGGAATCAAATACTATTGATAAATCTCTTCTAGATCTTTGTGTCTCCAGGTTTAAGCACCTACGAGTGCTTCGTCTATGTTCTCAATCATCGTTGACAGCTTTACATAAGGACATTGGTGAGTTGAAGCACTTGAGAGACCTTGACTTGACCGGCTGTCATCGGATAAACAAACTCCCGAGTTCCTTCCGTCAGCTCCGGTGCTTGCAAAAGTTGAAAATGTCTGGAATTCCATTGGAGCAATTACCTGACGGCATGAACTGCTTGATTGAGCTGAGATATCTAGAAATAACTGTCAAAGCTAAGCACTTGACAGAGATTCAAGAAGGCAGTTGGCCATGTCTCCAATACTTGGGGTTGATTGACTGTGACAGTTTGGAATGTTTACCTGAAGGATTGAAGCATCTGACATCTCTTCGAAGACTTGATCTCTTGGGCTGTTCTAATCTTACTTCGTTGCCAAGAACCATGAAATTTCTAACCAAATTACAAGGCCTCAGCATATCCTCATGCAAAAGAATCAATCTACAAATGAAACCAGGAGAGGAAGATGACAAGCTTCAGTTGAGCCTCAAAACACTCTCACTCTGGGATTTAGGTGAGTTAAGAGATTTGCCACAATTACTTGTTGAAAAATCTTCTTCCACATTGCGGAGAATACGAATCGAGAATTGCAACAACTTTGAAGCACTGCCAGTGTGGCTAGTAAGGCTCAGTTCACTTCAAGAATTTGAGATTCTTGATTGCTCAAAGATGCCAAAACTACCGGCGGGAATGGACTGGCTCGGCCAAATTAGGCATCTACCGTTTCTTCTTTGATGAAAAACTCCATTGAAGAGTTGTACTGCTTTATGGTTTCAACATGAATTGTAATTTTAACAAGCGAGTAGTTGTTTCCCATTGTCTGCATTTCCTAATCCTAATTACCATATTTCCACTCTTCCCCCCCCCCCCCCCCCCTCTATCCATGATCTCGCAGCATTGTCTATGGGGTGCCTTCTCCCAATAATCCGGAGTCATCTTCAGTGAAGTAACCAGGATGGCTTTTATAGACTATTCAAGACAATCGTCCAATAGTTTAACTAATTTCTCGGCCAAGGGGTAACTCACGGCGAAACCTCCACCGCCAAACGCTGTGCCGTATACATGCATGATGCTTTGTTCTACGCTCTCTGAATTCCCACCGATATACCACATTTCACGGTGGTCATACTTTGCTAAGACGGAACTAAGTTACGAGTGAAAAACACTGTCTCGTCGTCGCCCATCACAAACCACCTCACATCCGGGCTCCGGCAACTTCAAGTTGTAACTATACAATATTATTCGGGCCATACGAACCACAGGTCTCAAACGAGAGTACCTAGACTCCACACACGATATGGCAACGAGGTTCCTGGTTTCATATCACCACTGTTAGTCCTCTTCTTCTCATTGAGAGGCTTTTCATCGAGCCAGAAGAACCCGCGAGTGGAATTCACGTCCCACTAGAGCGAACTTAAAGCACGTCGCTCTTCTCACGTCTTGGCTGACCCTCCGATAACGAAGAAGAGATGCGAAATACTGGTTGGGGAAATACCACGTGGTGCCTTTCCAAGTTTTGGCAAGTAAACCGGACTAAGGAGTGATGTTGGTTCGAGAAGGAGGAGGTTAACGGAGGTGAAAAGGTAGAGGAGGATGGCGGTCCGGGAGACAATTGCGGTGCCGGACATGTCTCGGAGATGGTTAGATTCCTATTGTTATCTGCATGCTGTAAAAGTGTGGAGAGCTGGACAAAAACTTGGAGGAAGACTTGTCCTTGTCAATGGACTTAGATGGTTTAGTGCTTTGGATGATGGTAATTGCTTAGATGGTTGCTCCGATTTATAAAGGTAGGAATAGGATTTAGAAATGAGATTAGTGAAGCTTGAGAGCATAGCACGTCGTCACAATAAGATGGTATTCGTTCCATCTTTTTTTTTACTGTTCATTTCTCTGTTTCTGCAGCAACAATCATTGACAGAAAAATTTAAATCTGCACAGGAGAAGAAAACAGAGATTTATTTGGGAAAGATGGTGAAAATATATAATTTTAAAGTTTGAAGGTTAAAATTAAATAATTATTTAGGGATTATTTAAATAATTTATTTATTTTTTATTGTGCCAAATCATATTTCCGTCAACCATTAACGGTATTTAACGTCGAAGTGATTAAATATTTACAGCTCGAAAACGTAACTGACCTTATTGGTTGATTTTCAAAATCAGTGATCAAATTTGTACTGAGAGTAAACAAAGGTGACTTTTACAGTAATTAACCCATTTTAATAAGGGTGAGTAAAAAACTTGATTCCTTTTAATTTGATTTAAAGTAATATAAATTCTATTTAATTTGGAAAAAAACCTGATGAAAATTATTTTTTTAATAAATAATAGATTAATAAAATTTTTAATTATAAGTCAAATTTTTTAATTTTTCTAAATATATACGATACTAATATAAAAGAATACATTATAAAGAAATATGTTCCATATAGAAAAAAAAATGATAAATATATATACATATTTTATATAATTAAAAAAATCATTTAAATTAAAATTAAATTATATTATAATATAATAAATATATACAATTAAATTTATATAAAAATAAAAAAATGATTCGATTCGAATTTTATAAATTTGAATTAAAAATTATTTAAATAAAATTTGAGATAAAATATAATATTTTTACTCGAATAACTTAAAATTTTTAAATTAACTCAGTCGAAGAATCTCAGGCATTTAAACATAGTTATTCATATGGGATACATATATATGAAAAAAAAATTAAACTTGCAGATAAAATCCAAGAGAAACTTGAAAGATACTGATACCAGTGCATTCCAATACTAAAACACAACATGATACGCCCAACAGTATATAGTTCTCAGGACTAAAAACATTATGGATAAAGAACTCAACAGTTGTGTTCTGTAAGTCAAAAACTGGGTTTTCAGATAGAAAAGTACCTACAGATTATGTTAATTGATTATACAAATCTTGCAACACAGATAGTGACTCCTGTTTCCCTCTCTAATATTCGACAAATGCTAATTTGATCATTGAAAAAAGCAACTATAGATTACAAGCAAACCTGATAAGTAATATCTAAAAGGTACATATTGGTACAAGACATAAATACCTACATGTTTTTGTGTTTCATGTAGTTGTTATTCCATCTTGTAGGGTCATGTTTGGACCTCTTGACCAGCGGACTGGGTTTCATCTTTCTCAGCATCATCGCCTTCATCTTCATCATCGGCTAGTTTCGTAAGCTCTTCCTGGATCATGAGCTTGATCGATGATTTCCTTGGGGTGAGGTCGGTATTGAAATGTTGCGCTGAAAGTAAAGTTGATTCTCCATTAGGACACATTGCATATCAGAAAAGTCTACCCATCCTAGAAATGAGGCCATCACTCCCCTTAAGCAAGCATTTCACACTCCAAATCAAGGTACCCTCAAAATTTAACAATGGAATTTAGAAGGCAAATCGTTACTATGACTTCCTTATCAGACAGATTGAAATTAGTCATTGAAAAACATGGTTTTCATTGTCGGTTTTCATAGTTCGTCCTTGAGGATTGCCATCAAAATTCACAATGGAATTTAGAAGGCAAACCATTACGAAGACTTCATTCATTGTTAACTTTCATAATTCAACACGAAGCCACAGAAGTGTTATTATATAACACTGTTAGAAGAACCAAGTACAAAGTGAAAGATGCATACCAAGAAGCTTCAGAATGTCTGTGAATGTAGCCTGCAGATAAAGTAATACAATTTATGTTAGTCAGAACATCAGAAACAGTGTCTATGACGAAATAAAAACATGGGAGAAAGAATTTTCAAATTCCTTTAAGCAAAAAGAAATTGGAACTGAAATGAATTGAGATAAAACTTAGAAATGCTTAAGATCCTTAGGTCTTATCTGCAACCAAATTGACCAACAAGAATTAAGGAGTGTATTTAAAAAAAAAGACAAGTACAGAAAGCAATAATTTTGTCAATAAACATTCCCAGAACTACGATGAAAAATAGTCCAGCACATTTCCACACTAGCAAGTTTAAGTAGAGTTTCACCAATCATTCCAGAACTAATTCTTCAGTAAAATGATTCAAAATAAAACATCAACACCAGCATCAGTGCATCACACTCAATTAAACAGCTAAGAATGTTTGGTCTTGAGGTGACAAAATGAGACCAAATAGTCTTGGCAGTTAATGACCCTCAGAGTTTATTCTAACTTTCCAATTAAGGAAGTTTAAGGATATTACAATTATTATCCATGGATAGCCCATTTAGCACTGAACTAAGTCCTGATAATGATAACCTGACTCTCTAATTCACAAACCAAAATAGTCCTAGTAGTCGGGACCAGACCAAAAAAAATCTAGTAAAGGATGCAGCTATTCTAGTAGTAGTATACTAATAGCAGATCTTACCGTATTGAAGTCCACTTCCTTAAGAATTTTACAAATTGTATCCCTGAGTTCATGATCACTTGGATTCAGTTTCTGCTCTTTAGCTTTGTCCTTCCCCTTTCTAGCTTTATTGCCTTGAAGATACAGAAAAAGATATCACAGTAAACAATCAAAACCAAAAGCCAATCATACAAATTTGGCCATGAGAAACAGTTATTCAATTTCCTTGACAAAGGGTATCGACAAAAACAGAAAGGAGGCCACTATCTTACTGGTTTTCTCCTTGGAGGCAGATTTCGCTGGGGTAGAGGGCTTCTCCTTGGTGACTTTTTCAGGTTTCTTCCTTGAAGACACCTTTGGACTTTCGTCACTATCATCATCAGCCTTTGAATGTTTAGCTGATGATGTTTTCGGGGTTCTTTTCTGTGGGGCAGACCTTTTGGGAGTTATGACTTTCTTGGTTTTAGCTTTTCCAGCTGATTCCTGTTTTCTGGATGATACTTTTGAACTCTTTTTCTTCTTCTTTGCATCTTCTTCAGATTCATCTTCAGTTTCATTTTTCTCCTCACTTTCAGAATCCTCGGGCATCTCGTCCTCAGATTTTTCTGCATCCCCATTTTCATTTTTCTCTTCTCCATTCTGTTCCTCTTCCTTTTCTTCTTCTTTTTCTTCCCCATCGTCAGATTCATCCTCGGAATCAAGAGTGTTCTTTTTCCCTGATTTTGGAGTATCCTCGCTCTTTGTCTGACTCTGCATAATACATGCAATAAGGGGGAAACTATGAAAATAACTAAGAAAATTAATTTAAAAAGAAGTAAAATCATATGCTGACCCCTATGTCCCTGGCCAAAAGCATAGTAATAAGCATTCATATAGCACAAGTTATTTACAGAAAGGACACCAAATTGAATGGTAAACTAGAATTTCCTTGAACACGGTAACCAGAGGTGATTATCCTAACAAAAGTTCCAATGGTTAAACAAATATCAGATTTCTGGTGTCAACAAGGACGAAATAATACCTTTTTTGATCTTTTAGATGCAGTTCCAGGCTTTGTAACCCTTTGGCGCTTTTTACCCTTACTTGACTGGGAAAAAGCACTATAGGTTAGAAATAAGTATGTGAAAATGGAACTTTAGCAAAAGCAGTAGGTAAAAATGTAACCTGTTCTTTTTCTGCAAGTAGAACAGTAGTGGTAGCATGAGGGGCCACCAAAAAGTCTATCAGTTTTGTAATGATATCTTCCTGCATGTCCATTTTAGGCTTTATTAACACTGGTTCAATTTCTTCAGTAACAAAATTAGCATTTTGTTCAAGACTATAAATAAGTTCTCATATAAATTACACTCAACTTCTGCAGTGGTACTGCTTTCCATATTACGAATAAGTTTTTCGTAAAATCAATCAAATAAATGAGTGTTTCTCAGCTGAATACAGCAAAACCTTAGCTTTACGAAAAGAAGAACAAAAAAGAAAGAAAAAGATTAATAATAGTTTCGTAACTTTACATAAATACATGGTTTCCCTACCCAACATTTTACTGCACACTAGGTGAGAAAGGAACCTACCAGACAAGTCTTAGTATGGTTCCTATAGACCTTTACATGAATATTGAAAAACTAACTAGTAAGAAAGTGCTCTCAACTAATCAAACAGACTAGCTATTATTTCCTTGCATAAAGGCAAAACTAAAGCACAAAATACAGTAGTAAAACAAACCTTCCTTGTAGTAGCCTTCATAACTGGTATGTCAAGCACATCACAAAACTCCAATAACTTCTCTTTATTAAACTTGTCTAACTTTTCTTTTACTTTACTTTTTTGCTTTTCCTGCGATTATCACAATATTTGAATGAAACAAATTCAAGAAAACCTACTATAGTGCACTAATATCAGCCGCATGGGCAACTTAAACAAGTAGAAAAACTACAAGCCTCTTAAAAGGTTTAAAGCCCAAAATTCCAATTTCTACAGAAAACCAATCATTCGACAAAAATATAGCTCCATAGTTTTATAATCATCTTACCTCATTATCATGCCACACAAAACCAGAAAATCTGGAAATATTACTCTTAATCTGAACAGCCTGCAAATAGCAAGGAATATGAGTTAACTGAAAGCAAAACCAATAAAGTACTACTGCAGCAACCTAGAACCATGTTTCTTTGCAATGACTCGTGCCCATACTCAATCACACATACATCACTGTAGACTATGTTTATGTGTTTTTGTAAGCCGATACCCGATAAACCCGAAAAAAATATGGACAGCGATCATATTACCTTCCCTCTCCTTCCAAAGAGAATAGTATGAAGCAGTCTGAAAGTGTCATCGGTCTTCCGTCTAGACAACTTGAATGCCACTGCAGAAGATGACATAGCAGAAGTCATTTCAATCAATTCATGGTTCTAAACCAATATCAAATACTAAACATATCTGATTTTAAAGGGAAAGGATTATCAATACACATTAAAGGAACTTAATAGAAATAAGGCAAAGAGATGAGAAAAATTAAACTAAAGAAGCAGCATCCTCAGATGTTTTGCGAACACTATGAAATCAGTGATGAACAACATTAGAAAAAATGAGCTGATTAAGGTTTACAGATATAGCATCATACAAAGCCATTTGACGATATTTTGTATAACAGACCAATAATTTGAATGATAATAAGAACTAGAGAACACACCATTAGGAATATCTTTAAGTGGAGTACCCTTTCCCTGAAATTGCCAAAGCAACCAATTAAACTCTAACACACCATCAAAATAGGGATTTAAACATCTAAATTGTAAAAAAAATGATAGCCAGGAAAAACAGGGAGGGGAACCTTTTCGATTTGGAATTCCCTAGAAGCATCTTTTTCAATAGATGCAACAAGTCTTTCAACAGATTTCCGCTCACGCACAGGTCGATCAGTGAGAGGAGTTCTTAGTTCTGGCTCCTTCTTCTTCTCCTCCTCCAACTTCTTTGTTTTCCCTTTAACTTTCTCCCCAGTTTTTTGAACTTTCCCACGCTTCTTTGAACCTTTTTCCTCCTCACTTTCTTCAGCCTTCTCTTCATGTTCATCTTCAGCTTTCTCCTCCTCTTCTTCTTTCAACTCTTCTTCATCCTTCTCTTCCTCTTCTTCTTTCATCTCCTCTTCAACCTTCTCCTCTTGTACCTCTTCATCTTTTTTCAACTCATCCACTTTCTGGTCCTCATCTTTTTTTTCCTCCTCAACTTTCTTGACATCTTCTTTTGCGCCAGTTTCTTCTTCCATTGCATCAGTTTTAGGTTCCTCCTTTGCTTCATTTTCCACTTCTTTGTTTTCCTCGTCTTCCTTGACCTGTTGGTCTTCATCCATCTTCTCAGTCTCAATTTTCTCAGCACGTTTCTTATCTTCTTCCATTTCCTTCACCCCATTATCTTCTTCCCCTCTTTTCTCAGATGCAACTTCAACAGATTTTTCCGGAAGATCAGTCCCATTAGCCACAGGATCAGGGACTTCAGTCTTCGTTTCTTCTTCACCCATAATCAAACCAGTTCAAAGTAAATGGTTTACTTTGTTTTCTCTAGCCTTCCAAAGCTGTAGGATGGAATAACAGTATAGCTTCAAAACAAAATAAAAAATGTATAGTAATAATGACAAAATAAAACAATTAATTACACAGAAAACAAAACAAAAAAACATTAAGCAGACGCTACAAAACTCAGCAACAAACACCATAACCCCCACTAAAGTAATAATTAATACATTAGGAAATAATTGGGTGGCCATACTAATTTTGCACGTGAATTTTCCATTGCAGTCTCTTCACATAGCAAAAAAAATGTCTTTTTTTGCACACAATAAAGTTTTACTAAGCTTCCCATCATCCCATGAAATACAATGAGTAAAAGGCTGTAACCAAGAAAAAGAATTGCACTCTCCATATAAGGGAGAAAAGATACAAGAAACATTCAAATTAAGGTAAGAAAAAAATCTTTAAACAAAAAGCGTTGCAGTGAAGTAAAAAGTGTTCAAATATTAGAGATACAAAAGACAGAAACATGTTAAAAAATGATGAAAATCCCAAAGTTGACCATAAAAAACTAAACACCTTTTAGGTTCATTGGAGAGGACAAGAAAGAAAACTATAAATCCCGCAAAAAAAATCGTTTGTTTCTCTACCTATACAAATCATAAATCACAGCTTAACAAACCTAAACCCTAGTCTGTAAAGCTTAATTTAATAAGATTTCCAATTTGAACAGAGAAAAAAATCTAAATCTAAAAATTGAAAACTCGTCAATTTTCAAATTTGAAAGCAACCAAACTATCCCTCAAGTTTCCCACAAAAACTAGTAACAGAAGCCAAAATTTAACGATTTTCACAAACATAAACACCCAAAGCGAATCTCACCCAGCAAAAAGAAAATCCCAAAGAAGAAAAAACCCAAAGAAATTGAAGAGTAATTACCAGACATCAGCAGAAAATCGAAAAAAAGAGAAGAGAAAACTTACAGACTAACAGTGATTCACGAACTTTGTAATCGTTCAAAAGCTGCACAGAGAGCAGAGTGTTTAAAGTGGGGATTTTTTTAACTTTATTTACAACAGATTTTAGTTTTAGGGATTCAAATTAAATTGGGTTCAGGGTTTTTTTCAAAGTCCGGACTTGAAACCCGGATTTCAAATGCAGTTAATTTACACGTCGGACGGGATCTTGTCAGAAATCGGAGCAAAATTCGAGATGGGATGTAATGAACGGCTTTGATCTTTTTGCTTCTGTGTGATGAAAATCCAAGGGCTGAGATTTTGTTTTGGAGGTATCTTGGAAGTTGTGGGGTCCACATTCTGGGGTCTGCTGGTGGGGACCTATTTTTTGAAAGAAATTCGTGGGCTGAAGCTGAACTGATAGTATTTGTTTCTATTTTTTTATTTTTTCTATTTTTCTTTAAAATTATTTTAATTTAATTAAGGGAGTATATTAGGTTAATTTAAGGAGAAAAAAAAATAAAAAATAGGGTAATTTAATTGTAGATGGTTTTACCCGACATTGCATAATAGATTTTTTTTTAAAATTAAGTCAAAATGATGAGTTTTAAAAGAAATAAAATTTGGTATTTAAACTAAAAAAATTAAAAGATTATAATTTTATATTCGAATATTTGATTGAGACAATTTTTAATTCATGTAATTTTTCAAGAATTATATTTAATATAAAGTCATATACTTTGTTTAATATTGTTTTCGAAAAGTATAGTAGGAAATTATTTTTAAAAAACAATTTTTAAATATGTTTTTGAATTTTAGATTTAAATATTTAATATTATCGATAAAATGTGTTTTTTGAATAAATAAATAATTATTTTAAATATAATATTATAAGTTAAAAATATATATTTAAATAATAATTAAATTCTTTAATATTATAATATATAAAATATATCAACTTAAATTATCATAAAAATATTTTTAATAATTATATATGTTCCATAAATATATTAAAAAATATTATATTTTAAAAACTTAACATGAATATATTATTTTTAAATTAACAAATAATTTATTAATCATATAATTATGTCCTCATAAAAATTATAAATTTATAAATTATAAATAAATGTAATAAAAATAAAAGTTAAAATTATAATAATTATATTATAATTAAAATGATTTAACTTTTTATACAAATTATTTGATTAACTTTTATATGAAATAATATTTTGTGGAATGAATAAAAAAGAGTTATTATTATTTTTTAAAATTTTGGTTTGTTGAATATAATATATATGTATTATTATTAATTGTTTCCTTGGATAAAATAATATTGTGAAATGGATTAAAATGACAATATTACCCTCATAATAGAGATGTTCATTATAGATATTCATAGTTATAGACACGATGAAGCTCGTTTCTTTCAAGTTTTAGTTTGATTTTGACATGTGCATCTTATTATTTTAATTTAAAATTAATAAATTATATATTTTATATTTACTAATGATTAAAATAGGGTTATAATCGGAGACAGATTCATGTTTATAATAGTGTGGGTTCGTGTTCACCCGAATTTTTCAAAGTTTATATATTTATCTTTAATTTTTTTAATTTTTATGAATTAATTCTTAAATTTTTGTAATATTTAAATTTTGTATTTATCCTGAGATTTTAAAATTTTATATATATCCACCTTTAAATAAATTTATGAATCTGTCACTGTTTATAATGAGTTTGGACAATTTATAAAAATATGTAATAATGGTTTGAAAAGACGAGAAGGAAGATGAAATTAGGTTGAAGTAGAAAGGAGCTTATGTCTGAATTTTTTGAATTAACTAATATTGATTATAGTAGCATCTGTTCTAAAATATAATCTTTATCATTTGATATTGATCGCTCAATCACTCTATTGACATCTTTGTGTTCGAATCCGTGACCTCTAAAAACAACAACCGTTTCTTTAACCACTTGAGTTAGAGGACTCATGTGTTCATGTTTGATTTAACAACAAGATAATTCATGTCTTCTCTTATAATTATATGTGTTCTTTTGATAAGATATTTAGGATAAGATAACTTGGTTTAACGATAGTAAAATTTCATAACGTGTATCGAAATTATTAAATATTATTAAATTAATTAATAAGGATTAAAAAATTTAATATATAATTTTAAATTATTTAAATTAAAATTTTAGTTAAATTATTTTTCATATAATTTTTTTTGAAAGATAAATAGTATATTTTATTTTTAAAATAATTCAATCGGTATATTAATTGATTTTAAAAATAAAAATTAAACTCTAAAATATAAATCTTATACTCAAAATTATAAACCCTAAATCTAATAAATACGATTATTTTAAGGTTTATAAAAATGTATCAACGATTATTTTCATCGTTGGCCCTTTCAAACTCTATTTTTTTTTTCTTTTCAAATAAAAAGATAAAGATAAAAAAATTTCTTCGAACGTTGGAGAAAATTGTCATAATAATTATGATCACAAGACCTAAAGACATCATATCAATTATCCATTAGTCAAGTAATGAAAGATTAACTAATGACCAAACAGAAACGTTTGAAAACGTAAATAGTAAGAATAATTATTTTAAATTTCGATGATTAATGTAAAATAATATCTAAATAATAAGGACCACGGGTGAAATTATCCATTTATAGATTGCGTAACTTTTCCTTTTTATAGTTTTGTTTTGGATTCGATCTGCTGAATTTTGTCGTTCTTTCTCTCTTTCCGGGCATTGTTGCCCTTTCACCATTGAAATCCATGATCTTCAGTATCCCATGGACTCATCTCCGGTGCACGCCACTTCTTCACTCTACGAACAAGAAGATGAATGGGGTATATTAGCGCTCTCTCTGATAAATGGGAGAATTTTGGATCTTTACCTAAAATCAAATTTCTAGGGTTTTTATTTATATCTGATTTCGTAGGTGTGGTGTTTTTTAAATTATACTTTGAATCGATCATCAATAGAAAGATGCTTTGTGGCCTGTGGGTATCCTTAGCTGTGAATATTGGGCAACATTTGGTATTGTAATTATATGTTTTAATTCTAATTCTTTATTGCTTTAGTTGGTGTTTGATTGCCTTTGTATAGAATCTGATATCTTATAAAGTTCATGAAGCTTTGCTTTTTGTAGCATATCAATGTTGCGGATTAGTCAAAGAATTGTTAACTTGGGAGCTCTTGGATAAACTGATAAACTGGAAAAAGAAAGCCTGTTTATATTTGCAGTTGGTTACCTTGCATAAGTTCATGAAGCTTTAGTTGTTCGTGGTTCTTTTATTGTCTTTGGTTCTATAGCAAGATGATAGTAAGAACAGATGCTTTTTTGGTTAACTACGCACTTTCAAATTTTCAATTGCTTGACATTCTGATTCTTGTCTCTTGTGTATGTATATGCTGCTGATTTTTTCTGGCTTCCATTACTTTGTCGTTCATGTTTCCGGTGCTAATTGTGCAGATGATTATATCTTTGACATGATTTAAAGATGGTTGTGCTATATAGTTTCTGGTAAAGGGTCATCTATTAGGATTAGAGAGAACCTGTTGCTGCTATTTTCTGATAGTTATCAGTAGAGAGGGTGAGAGTTTCCATGTCTCCACGGAAGACAGTGATTTGGCTTCTTGCAGTTTTTTGCTTTGATAAAATCTTATGATGTTTCATGTATGTGTTGGAAGTTGGAACATTGTTTATTTTTAATTCCTTTGTTAGAGAGAAAAAAAAAATATCAGTGAAATTGATTAACATAAGCTTTTTTATGTTGATCCATTTACTTTTTATTTTTCATCAGACACTGATGGATTCGTGATTCCTAGCTTGGGAATTGAAGAATCGGATAAAATTAAAGCTGATACATCAGATGTAGAAACATCGAAGCCTCATTCACATCAGGTCTTTTTTATATATCTATACCTTTAGATGTTTAGAGTCAATACTCATTTATTTGAACCTTTTGACATATAGACTCTAATATGTTTATATTTTGGTTTGTGTAGGCCAAAAAAGAAGAGAACATCTACTTGGGACCACACGGTGCACCGCCATCACAATCAAGGCAACAGGAGCTGACTCTGTCCAGTCGTAAGCAACGTTTTAAACAAAAACTAAAAGAAGCTGATAGAAGGATCGGTGGGACAGGGCATGAAAACAAGGTGGAAAATTTGAAAGAGCTTGTAGGTGGTGGGAAAGCAAGCCCCAACTTGTCCAAGGGTTCCTCCAGGGATTGGCTAGACCCACATTGCGATGAGTCTCAATTTGAGAAGTCCCACCCCCAGTGAATCGAAGCTTTTTGTGGCATAAGATACTTTTGCAAGCGAATTACTGAGCTTATGTATTTTGACAATAATCCATCAACTAAGTAAATATTATTTTAAGGTTTATGATTCAAGGCTAGAGGTTTAAGTTTTAGATTTTATAACTTAAATCAAACCTTTCAAAAATTTAAAAATTTTCAAAAAATTTAAATAGATTCTCTAAATTATTTTTTCAAGATCCGCTTGTTCTTATATCCTTTTATGGGAGGGCCATACCATTATATTCCATGGCATGACAGACACCAGTATGCTCCAACAGCATTTCCACCATTGCCACCTCTATCATCACCACTATGAGCGTCACTGCCACTGCCGCCGCAACCAATTAATTAACTACTTTCCACCTAAAGCACCACCAATACTTCATCCCCTGAGGAGATGAGTCCTAACAAGTGCAACATAATGTGTATATATATTGGAAAGCATCGTTTGTCCTTGGTTTCTAAATTTTGCTTATGGATTTCATAGTTTACAACATTGAAAGTATAACGCGATGAATCCGGGTCTATGTAGTGCATATACCGACAACTTGGCGACATTAAAACCGCGAAATGATGCAGCAGAACATATCATTGAACTGTTGATTACATTCAGTTTCATACATTATTCATGCTTGACGATGTCTGTAGCAAGTAGTTCTAGAATCTAGTAGCACTCATACGGATCATATGTGATCGATATTACCCTGTATTTCATTGTCCGGTAGGTGGTAACAGAGCAAGGAAGATCTGGTATTGAATTGTCTTCGAAATTTGTTAATGAATGTAAATTGTTGATATTCGTTTTGCTCCTTGTATGTCAGTTCAATGGAATAGGTCAAGTTTTCATAGGACATTCCATTGATTTCTATAGCCTTGTGAGTTGTGATCATTATTCATATGCATGCACTGCAGTACTACAAATTTTTCTAGCTATGGATGTAGGATATTTGCTGCTTACGTCATGTGCACGGCTCACGGTGGTGCCGGAGTCCTGATCGTAAGTGAATTCAACACCATACCAGCAGAAACACATGAAGATTAGCCAATTAAACACACAATTTCTACACATCATGCTTAGCACACATCAAAATTCTCAAGTATAAAAACATGCCTTATGCAAAGACTTTATTCACAAGGGAAAACTTATATATATACATATATCAAAGTTGATCAGGCCAAAGAAAAGCTCCCATGGCAAATGCCCTCTTCTCGTCGATGTTGCTGCCGTTAAATCTGAACCCATATTCTCTCAACAACACATCGATTTTCCATTCTTCCATCTTCTCATAATCCGCCTTCGAGTATCGAGGATAATGAACAGGCATTTGGAAGCCATTTGGGTAATCTTCTTTACTGGTTTTGATGCTGTTAACCCCTCTTTCCATTTCCTTACTCTTTAAATTTCCATTGACAAGTCCTTCATTAGGGCATGATACCACTTCCTTGGTGTGCAAGTCACCGCTATTGGGGTGGTCCGAAACTTTAGTAAACTCAGAATTGAGAAGCCATTTGAGAGCCATTATTGAAGGGAAGTTCGAGCAGTAAACTCAAAGGAAATGCTGGTATTTATATACATTACCTGAGAAATATCTTTAGGTCTGTTTTTTTAATTAATGCCTTTTCCTGCAAGAAATCGCATTTATCGGCTGATATGAAAGCCACGTCAATGCTTTGCATTAATGTAGTAGTTTTAAGTCGCTTTCGACATTTCAATTTTCCAGCTTGTTTTAGGATTTAATGTAATCATTGAAATTCAGATTATTTTTTAAAAAAAAATATTATGTTCCATATTTATATATAATATATAATTAGACAAAAAAAAAGAATTATTTAATTCAATACATTGTTATTATAGTTTTTAGCTCTACAAACAAACAAGTTTTGGTTAAGAAAAGAAAGGTAAGCTGGCAATTGAGAAGCATAATTTTCTATTTTGATTTTTTTTTTATTTCAAAAATATATTTGATGCTTGATTTTTATGTTATTGTTTATTGGATAAAAAATAATTTTGTCTAAGATATATCATGTGAGATATAAATTAAGATTTTAAGTTCAATCCTGATCAAGTTGACAAGTCGTTCTAAATTTAAGACATCCCATTAAGTAGGCTATTTCGTGCAATAAGCCTAAGAGAAGTCTTAATTCTGGACCTAAGACATCCCTTAAGTAAGTTCATACACTCAATGAACTCAAGATAAGTTTTTTTAATATAATTTTGAGATATTATATATCAATATACGATCAGAAAATAATTAGGTGATTGAAATAAAATTTTCTTTCTCTTTTTAAAATCTATGATACTGAATTAATTTATCAAAGTTTAAAATTCTCAGCATACTTCTAATTTGGGTTTATGTAAGTTTTATATTTAGTTTTATACTTGCAACATTTTTGAAAGTTATATATTACAGAACTTTTCAAGCTCATGTTGTTTTATCATTATAGGTTAAAATATTGAACATGATACAATTATTGATATTAGTATGATAGTTTATTCGATATCGTTCGAGGAATATAGTACTTGTGTTATTAGAGGCATGTATATCATGTCTTATTTTATACGAGTTTAAAACTCTATTTTAGAACGTGTATTCTTAAATTTTGTTTTCATGTTTGAACGATTTTTAAACCTATATTTTACTTCAGAATTAATTTTACGATTTTAAATGGTTCGACAAAAATTATTTTATTTGAAGTTTTATTGTGGGTCATTTCGGTGACTTGAATGTGACAATTTAAATTAGATCAAACTACCTATTTCAGTTTGAGTATTATAAAAATATGTTAACTAAAAGATTTTAATCACTTATTCTAAAAATAATTAACTATAAATATATAATTAAATATAAATAAACATGACATATAATTCCATTTGCGAATATGTATTTTTATTTATATTATAATTTAAAATAATATCTAAATACACATTTTTCTATTTTTAATAGTAATTTAAAATATTTTAATTCTAAATTAAATCATTTAAATACAGCTTTTATTGATAAAGTAAAACTTATATTAGTTTATATTCTTGGTATAAAAAAAGTTTAGAATAAAAGAATTGTGAAAGAATAACTAGAATAAATTTTTTGAATAAATATTAGATATATTTTTGAAAATTTTAATCACTAAAGACTACTTTGTTTAAACTGATATTTTATCAAAAAAATTAGAGGGTCAATTAATATTTTATCTAAAACTCAGGAGTTAAATTAAAAATTATCCCTTTAACGTATCACATAATTAAACTAACAATATCTAATATTTAGTGACTAAAATGTTATAAAACAATAATACAAGTGATGAAAATGTTATATTTTTTACATTTGGTGTGCGAAAGTGTATGGTTATGAAACAAAAGTGACCGTTGTAGTAGTTTAGTTGGATTATAGTTTTTGCCTTAACGGCGTCGCTTTTGAGAGTAGGTTAAACCCCAAATTATGTTAGGGTTTCAGATGTTAATGAATTGAATGAAGTTTGTTCTTTGTTTTCCCCTTCTCTCTTTCGCTATTCTCTGCCTCTCTCTATAATCTGTTCTTCCTCGATCTTTGACGGCATCATCCTCTAGTCAAATAAATCTAATAAAAATGTCTTCGATTGTTCTAAGATCTCGAGTAATTTCAAATAATTGCAGTTCTAACATCGTTTATCGAAGGGGTTTATGTTCAGGAGTGGTTTCTTCTTCAAATCCTGCCAAAGAAACAGTAATTTCTTCTCAATCCATTCTATCTGATCAGTCGCCTCCTCCGGTGTCGCCGGAAACTGCCCCAGAGGTTTCGGGAAGGAAATCTTTGGCCTTTCTCAAGTATGGACTCGTAGCAGCCGTTACTGGAACTACTGGCTATGCTGGTTATCTCTCTTATAGTAAGTTTTTTCTTTTCTTCTACTTGTAAGAGGATCAGATCATTTGTGATTTAATTTATCATCCTTTTTAAAATATGGGTCTTTTTTAAGAAGTTAATTTGATTTGCAGAGTGTTCATGTGAGGAAGTAGATCATAAAGCAAAGGCATTGAGGGCTGCAGCGAGTTATACTCCTAGTGAAGATGCATCTGCTATTGATGTGGGTTTGATTTTGTTTAGAAATTGTTTTTAAAGAATTTTCTCTATTTGTTTTAGTTGTTTGTTTGATATACTGTGCAATTTGCTTAAGGCATATAGCTGGTTTAGGTATAATTTGATTGACCATTGGCCTCCTACGTCTTCCTTTATGATCTGTTGTTGTAATGCAAGGAATACATCGATTTCTGTTATGCGAGTATGTATGTTAATGTCCTGATTATTTGAATGCACATTTGTGATACCTCAACTAAGTCTTGATGATGTGATATAGTTGTTGTTTAGTTAGTTAATTTGAATCCTATGAAAAAAATCAGATATGAAAGTGATGATGTTTTGTTTTCTGTATTGTTAATGTCCTCGAGTATTTGAATGCACATTTGTGATACCTCAACTAAGTCTTGATGATGTGATATAGTTGTTGTTTAGTTAGTTTGTTTGATTCCTATGAAAAAAAATCAGATATGAAAGTGATGGTGTTTTGTTTTCTGTATTGTTTTCAGAAATACCGAGGCTTGCTCTACTCTGCTGCAATGACAGGTGAGGACCTTACTATGTTTATCTCTTATTGCTTATCTGTTTCTTCTTTATGTTGACCACGTCACTAGAATGATATATTTGCATGACAGGGAGTTGAATTTGCATTTCTAATTTCGAACCTGGAAATGATGCTTTGAAATTTTGTGCTGCTTTATTCAGTGATTGACTTGTCTACACATTCCGCTTCCACTCGTTTTACTTACGTATTCTTTGCTTGTAACATTTCAGTTCCAGCAAAAGCACTTGAATCTTATCTGGATCTCAGGAGGTTAGTGGAAGAACATTTGCTGGTGAGCGTTGTTCTTTCTGTTGTTTCCACTTATTTTTTTTTTCCGTATTGCTAACCTATTTTTTTTATTTCTCTTCTTTATATTAGCACTAAGTTTATTTTTTAAAAAATAATCCTTGAACTTTTATCCTGTAGGAGTATACTGAACCAACTTCAGATAAGCTTCTCCCTGATTTGCATCCTCTAGAACAGCATGTTTTCACACTTGTCCTAGATCTGAATGAGACCTTACTTTATACAGATTGGAAGGTAAAAATTTAACTTCAAATTGCTTCCCATTTTCCTTTATAGAATCTAAAACGTTCCCTTTTTGATTGGCAAAGAGAGAAAGGGGTTGGCGTACCTTCAAAAGGCCTGGAGTTGATGCCTTTTTGGAACATCTGGCAAAGTTCTATGAAATTGTCGTATATTCTGACCAGATGAATATGGTAATTTGATCATTTCCATTGCGACAACCATTTTAAATACATGAATATATGATACCAGCTAATATTTCCAGAAAATAAATTTATTTGCTTGTTTTTGCCTTTTCAGTATGTCGATCCTGTTTGTGAAAGGTTGGATGCTAACCATTATATACGATATAGGCTATCAAGGGGTGATACTAAATATCAGGATGGCAAGCATTACAGAGTATGTTTTAGTTGATCAATTTCCATCAAAACATTTCGTTTTTCGTATCCCCCTAGTTTCTGAGATACTATGTGTACTAATCGATGGGGATGAATATTCTTGTTAACGAATAGTACGTGATGGCAGGATCTTTCAAAACTAAACAGGGATCCAGCCAAGATTTTATACGTTAGTGCTCATGCATTCGATTCTAGCCTTCAGCCTGAAAATTGTGTCCCTATTAAACCATATAAGCTCGAGACAGATGATACAGCACTTTTGGATCTTATTCCATTTCTTGAATGTAAGTCTTATGTTGTTGTCTTTCCTTATGCTCGTCACCTTTGTAAGTGGGATATATTTTGTTGTTGATTGTATTCCCATCTGTTTTGATTTGTCTGCAGATGTAGCCCGCAATGCTCCTGCTGATATCAGACAAGTATTGCAATCTTATGAAAGAAAAGATATCGCGAAAGAGTTTCTCGAGCGCTCTAAAGAGTATCAAAGGTGAAGTAGTTTTCTTTGTGTATTGTTACGTAGAAACCGCCTTCAATGTGCCATTTTTATGCTTGATGATAATGTTGGTACATGTTAATCACATCCACCACTAATATATCTTCGAATGACAATCATTCTGAGCTATGTCCCCTCAATGACACAGGCGAAAGCAGGAACAGAAGCAGCACAGTCGGATCTGGTGGCGCTGAGGAAAGTGTTTGCCATAGTGGATGAGTATGGATATCGGAAATCATTCAACACAACAGGATGAATCAGAACTGTTCAAGTTTTCAAGTAAAAGTCCAATTTTCTGATAAAGATTATACATGGATGAAACTGCATCATCTAAATTTCTGACAGATTCTTTTTTTGCCGAGATGTAGGCAAAGCTTCCAAGATCTAAACCCTTTAAAGGAATTCATTTTTTTGCTACATCTGATATTTTGATTTAGCATAAGAAATTAGCTAAACATTAAAAATCAAAGGATACTGTGTGTTGATCGCACTGAACTTGCAAAGTGGACAATATTTTGTTAAGTGATTGTGGGTTTTCAAAATCTTTTTTTGTTGATCTTATATGAAATATTCGGCCGTTATTAGTTGCTTAATGTCTTTCCTAAAATGATGATAATTTATGTGTTAATAAAATTGGTAGTAGGACTTTTAATAAAATACAAATTCATATTAAAATATAATTTTTTATTTTATTTTTTAATTTTGCTCCTTTTGATTCTTAAATCTCTGTTAACTTTGACCATGACTTAACTTTCTTTCCTTGATTCTGTTTCTTCTCTAATTAGATTCATTGAGTTCGGTTTTTTATTTCCTATCTATCGTGCACTATATGTTATCTTTATTTTGTTGCCGCGATAATTAAATTGTTGTCTTGACTAGGGGTGAGCAAAACTCGACTTGACTCGAAAAATCGAATTTCTCGACTCGAATCGAAGTGAAAAAACTCGACTCATTTTAACTCGATTCGAAATTTCATAAATTCGAATTGACTCGAAAAAATTTCAAATTAAGTTAAAGTTACAAAAATGAAAATCGAATAACTCGAAAATTTTAGTAATTATAAAGGTTAATTGTACATTTAACCCATGTAGTTTTATTTTCAGTCCCTTCTTTTTTATAATTTGATCACGTTCTAGTTTCATTTTTTATTTTATTTAATAAAATTTTTATTTGTATCTTTATATTATGTTATTTGTTTTTTTTTTAATTTTTGTATTAATGTATCATTATTTTTTGTTTAGTCTTAGTCTTACCTAGATAAGAAGAAAATTATTAATAAAGTCTATAATTTAATAAAATGACATTCATACCTAAGATATTTGATTGATGGTAATAATAATTTAAAATATTTTTTTTATACATATAAAAAATAATATGAAAAAATATGTATGTAAATTTAAAGAGAAAACCGTTTAAATTATAATAAAACTATATTATAGTATTATAAATAGTATAATTAAAATTTATACATAAATCAAAAAATCGAATCGACTCGAACTTGCTAAAATCGACTCGAATCGAAAAAATTCAAAAAAAAGTTCAAACTATAAAATATGATAACTCAACTCGAATAACTCAAAATTTTTTGACTCGACTCGCTCGAACGCTCACCCCTAGCCTTGACGGGTGCTTCTCTACAAATGATCCTTATTTGTATTTTTTGCTTCTAACATCTGTTGATGGTATTTGGTATCACATTAAGTTAATTTCATGTCTAAGAAAGAAAATTATCACCGTACTTGTTTTATATCAAATAATATATAAAAGTAATAATTAAGTGTTTGGATGCTAAAATATAAAAAATAAATAGAATTATTCAGTATTGTCATTAAATCTATTAATTATTAATAATTATTGAGTGGATAAATAATATAATAAATAAGAATTTTATGCCCTTCTCGCCTCTCCTTCGAACCGAGGTCACTCCTTTATCAGGTTTACTTGCCAAAACTTGGAAACCATCTTCGGTCCATCCCCCGGTATTTCCCAAACCAATATTTCGCATCTCCTCTTCGTTATTGGAGGGTCAGCCAAGACGTGGGAAGAGCGACGTGCCTTGAGTTTGCTCTGGTGAGACGTGAATTCCACTAGCGGGTTCTTCTGGTTCGATGAGAAGACGACGACTAACAGTGGCGATATGAAACCTGGAACCTCGTTGCCGTATCGTGTGTGGAGTCCGGTATGGCCCTGGTTTAGAT
The DNA here is from genome assembly GCA_035048815.1 of Abelmoschus esculentus. Taxonomy (NCBI): domain Eukaryota; kingdom Viridiplantae; phylum Streptophyta; class Magnoliopsida; order Malvales; family Malvaceae; genus Abelmoschus; species Abelmoschus esculentus. The sequence goes on from JAUCBN010000009.1 coordinate 12,654,888, forward strand.
ACTCTCGTTTGAGACCTGCGGTTCGTATGGGCCGAATGATATTGTATAGTTACAACTTGAAGTTGCCGGAGCCCGGATGTGAGGTGGTTTGTGATGGGCGACGATGACACAGTGTTTTTTACTCATAACTTAGTTTCCGTCTTAGCAAAGTATGACCACCGTGAAATGTGGTATATCGGTGGGAATTCAGAGAGCGTAGAACAAAGCGTCATGCATGGATACGGCACAGCGTTTGGCGGTGGAGGTTTTACCGTGAGTTACCCCTTGGCCGAGAAATTAGTTAAACTTCTTAATGTTTTTTTTAGAAGAAGAAAAGTTAAAGTTTATTGAGGAATTTAATTTCAGCTTTCTTAGCCTCTTGATTTGCATGTATGAAATAAGTAAATAATTATTTTGAAAAAATAAGATAAATTTTATTGGCTAAAACTATATAATAATGTAATGAGACGAGATGACTCTTCCAATCCACCTATGGAGCCAATTACAAGATATGGAATTGCTGAGAATTGCCACTACAAAGAACACAATAAGGAGAGATTTCAAAGGTTATTGGAAAGCTTAGCTCACTCAAAGGGCTTAACCTTTGGAACAATGGATTACTTGTTGGATGCATACCTCAAGACATAACAGTCTGAAAATATTTCTGCACAGACCATGAAATATTATAGTTCATATTCGACAGATGCAAATACAGAAACCAAGAACAAAAGAAGAAACAGTGCGACCACAATCTTAAAACTCTATCAACTGATTCTCTGTTTGAAAACCAGACAAAATCTACCAAGTTAAGTAGAATATATACAATGTGTTCAGAGTTGAAGTAAATGAATGAAACGTTTGAAACCATAACATCAACAGTTTGACATCTCTGAACCAAAAGCTCACTTGTTAGAATCACAACTCAACTTGAAATCCAAATGCAAGCAACATCTTACCCGTAAATAAACGGTAGATGCCTAATTAATCCGGTCCAGTCCAGTCCCTCCGGTAGAGTTGGCATCTTTGGGCAATCAAGAATCTCAAGTTCATGAAGTGAACTGAGCTTTTCTAGCCACACTGGCAATACTTCAAAGTTGTAGCAATTTTCAATTCGTATTCGCCGCAATGTGGAAGAAGATCTTTCAAGAAGCAATCGTGGCAAATCTCTTAACGCACCTAAATCCCAGAGTGAGAGTGTTTTGAGGTTCAACTGAAGGTTGTCATCTTCCTCTCCTGGTTCCATTTGTAGATTGATTCTTTTGCATGAGGATATGCTGAGGCTTTCTAATTTGGTTAGAAATTTCATGGTTCGTGGCAACGAAACGAGATTAGAACATCCCAAGAGATCGAGTCTTCGAAGTGATGTCAGATGCTTCAGTCCTTCAGGTAAACATTGTAAATTGTCACAGTCAATCAACCCCAAGTATTGAAGACATGGCCAACTACCTTCTCGAATCTCTGTCAAGTGCTTAGCTTTGACAGTTATTTCTAGATATCTCAGCTCAATCAAGCATGTCATGCTCTCAGATAATTGCTTCAAAGGAATTCCCGACATTCGTAACTTCTGCAAGCATCGGAGCTTATAGAAGGAACTCGGGAGTTCCCTTATACCATGACAGCCAGCCAAGTCAAGGTCTCTCAAGTGCTTCAACTTACCAATGTCTTCATGTAGAGCTGTCAAAGATGACCGAGAACGTAGACGAAGTACTCTTAGTTTCTCAAACTTTGAGACACAAAGATCTATAAGAGATTTATCAATGGTTTTTGATTCCTTTGAAACCTCCTGGATGATCATTGTTCTAACCTTTTTCAATTTCTTCAAGTCTTCTGGAACCACTTTGAGCTTGTCATCAGAGAATGATAAATGCCGAACGGCTTCGTCAATGGTAGTTTGGCAGCTCACCATTTTGCAGTCCTTTTGGGACATTTTCAATGCAAGATCATGGACCAGATCGGGCATTCGAAAGACAAAATAATTCTCATAATCCTTCTCCTTCTGGACGAGGCAACTTGACAATAATTCAGTCAGATACCGATCCCCAACATCCTCCCACTCTTCATTGTCATTCGGATCTTCGAGCAGTCCATTTGCCATCCAAAGCTGGATGACTTCATGACTACGGAAAATCTCATCCTTTTTGTACAATGACAGCAAAGCAAGACATCGTTGCAAACGAGGCGGCAGATGATCGTAGCTCAGCTTCAACACGGGTAAAATACCTTGTCCACTCTGCTCAAGTCTCCATGTTTCACCATCTCTTACAGAGATCCAATCAGATTCATCTGTTTTTCGATGTAGTAGGATTCCGAATGTCCTCACAGCCAAAGGAACCCCTTTGCATCTTTTCACAATGTCCTCCCCAATTCTCATGAAATTTGGATGTCGTTGCACATCATCATCATCATCAAAAGCCCATTTTTTAAACAATTCCAAACAATCTTCATAAGGGAGATCCTTCAATTCAAGAGGGTCAATTGAACTCATGATCGAGGCAACCGTCGAACTTCGAGTGGTCACAATGATTTTGCTTTCAAACCAGCCACCCATAGAGCTCAATATACCTTTGAACTCAGCCCATCTGTGAAGATTATCATTCCAGACATCGTCTAGCACGAGCAGAAACCTCTTATCCTGCAACAGACGCCGTAAACAGTTGTGCAGGGCATCAAGTGCGGAAAGATCACATCTTTCCTCCGGATTAATGGACTGAATCATCAGCTTAAGCAACCTTGGACGATCAAATTCCTTTGAAACACAAACCCAAATCCTCTTTGGGAAAAGACGAGTAACTTGAGGATCATTGTACACCGACTGAACAACCGTGGTTTTACCTAGACCACCCATTCCGACAATGGAAATGACAGAGTTGCCTGGTTTCCTCAAAAGATCAAGAATTTTCCTTTTCTCCTCACATCGACCAATGAGATCCCAAGGGTTAACAAAAGAGTGAGTATCTCGGTGAAAATCATGTCGTCTGTCGTCGCTACACTCTCTCAGACCAAAGCTGTCCCACTCAGTTTCAAGTTTGCTTAGCCTCTTATTGATCCCTTCGATTTTAAGGCCCATTCTGATAGAGAACGAACAGTGTACGCGTTTAGCAGACCATCTGTCCCGAAACCTGCGATCGGGATTACGGGATACCTGTCTGCGTAGATCTTCACACTTGAAACAATCGATAACATCTTCAGCATCGTAAAAGATTTCTCTGAGCTTCCACATACAGAGGCGCAAGTGTTCGTTTTGGTGCTGCTGCCTCTCGGCATCTGAAAGCACAGCTTGAATGCGGGTCACGCTATCTCTGAGCTTCCTCAATTCGCTGTTGACAGACAAGGCCGAGCTAACTCCGTTTGCGATGAGTGGGGCTAGTTTCTCCAGAACCACAGCTGCGATAGAAGCCAAAAACGCTTCTTCCATAATTGAACTCTAAGAGCAAAGAAGGAATGAAATAGAAGCAACTGTTTTAGGACAAGAAAGGTAATGAAATGAAGCTGTCAAGACATGTTTTTTCTTTCTTTCTCAGCAATATGCCGACATTACCGTTTAGCAACTGCTGCCGTGCTTCTGTATCATCAACAATTACTTTTATTCCATAGTTGAGTTGGCTTGGAGAGTAAGTTTCAAATTAGATCCTCAAAAGTCTTACGCTCTTTCCAAAAGAACCATTCCCAAGTCTGAAAGCAATGAGCTTGACAGTTGACACTTTGGAAAAGATGCAGAAGGTGCTGTTGGGATTAATTCTATTGACTTTGCTGCTGCTGCTGTTTATATTGCTTTCTCCATTTCGATTTCAAAAATATGTTTCCAATAGTTTACCAGAAGCTTGACCATAACAGTTCTCTGGAAGCTCAGAGATTCATGGATCAAGAAATTACCATAACAGTTCTCTGAGCTTCCTCAATTCTCACCATGTTAATTCATGGATCAATCAATCAAATAAATCAATTTCATTATTTTTTTTACCTCATTTTTTATCAAGTTAATATTTACAGTAAAATAAAGTTAAAATAATTTTTGATTCAGTTGATAAAAAAGACGAGGTGAAAAAAATTAATAAAATGAAAGCATTTGATTGGTTGATCTAATGAATGATGTAACGGTAATGACCCATGATACAATTTCTCCTAAATATGTGATAATTAGTTATTTAATTTTTAAAAATTACAAAATATTCTTTAAAATTTAATTTTTATCACAAAATGATCATTGAGTCGTTGAGATGATGTGACAATTATAAAAAATATATATAACATATTTAATCTTTCATATTTACATATTCGATCAATTTATTTTTTAATTAAAAATACTCTTTTATGCAACGAATACTTGGTATTGATGTTTATTAATTGCTTTACTTTTTTGTTTTAATATTATTATTAGAAAAAAAAAAGACAACTAAAAAGTACAAGTCATGGAGTCAAATTATTTTCTATAAAGTAAAAACAAACCTTTTGCTTTTAGGAAAAATGTGAAACGTGGCGGCTAATCAAGTAAGAGAAGAAAAAAAATCAAATTGCTCATAGACAATGAAAAACCCAAAATTAAATTATTGTCAGAATTAAATGACCTTAGATGTAATTTATCCATTAAAATTAAGGTCTAGTTATATATATCCCAATTATTAATGAGTATTTCTGTATATTTTTAAGGAGAAATTATATCATGGACATGGTTAACCACGTCAACAATGATTTCATCTAATTATAACCACCTATTTTATCATTATCTTTCAATTTATTTTTTTTAATTAATAAATCTTTACTCATCTTTTCCATGTCATTTTAAAAATATAATTTTTAAAAATTATATTAATAACATGGTTGATTAATGATGGAATAGATTATTTTTATTGGTTAGGAATCACGACTGACGTGATAACTGAGCCTGTTATATAATCTCTCATTTTTTAGGGTAAACTACACATGTAACTACCGAATTATAAAATTATTCATATTTTGATTATCTAATTAAGAAATTCATCAATATGATTATTGAATTTTTAAAATACTTTTATTTGACTATCAAATGTTAATTTAACGAAAGAAATGATAAGATAATTAATAAAAATTGAATATAAATATACATTTAATATATATTATTTATTATATTAAATTAATTATAATTTTAATTTAATTAAATAAAATTAATCCAATTAAGGAAGCAATAAAATTGAGAGATAAATGCTCTTGGCGGGTATCTATCCCATGCCAACAACATGAAGGGCTAAAGCCTCAACTAATAGGCTAACATCAATAATTAATGATTACTAGATAGTAAATACCTTAGTTTAAATAAAAAAATATTTTATTAACGAAAATTAAAAAGAATACAAATATATTAATAATTAAAATTTATTGTTTTCATTAATAATATTTTAATTTTATATGTTTAAATCCATTAATTGTTTTTTTTTTTTTAATTTTCACCAATAAATTAACCTTTTAATAAAATATGTTATCAATTCATTCATTTAACCAAGTTGGCTTTAGCCTTTTATGCTTGCCGGAGCCGGATTAATTCCCGTTTATGTGCTTTTCTCGTTCCATTAATTTTTCTATAGATTTAATAAAAATTCAATGATATTTGTCAAAAAAATAAAAATTAAAAAAATCGAATATATATCGTTATCTAATTTATGATCAAATATTAATGGAAAGATGTTGTAGGTTAACTTTTTTATTTATTTTTTGGTTAACAATTAATAAGGTTTTTTGAAAGGGGTGAGTGGCTAAGTTAAATGAGACGAGGAGAGGCAATCGTTTTATTCCGATTTTTTTTTTACTTTTATTCTCTTTATTTATTTTTTTAAAAAGAAATTGATTTATTTCTAAATTTATTCCACTTTTAAATATTTATGTTTTGCTTTCCTGAGCTCCTTGATAGCCTATGTTCAACTTAGAAAACCATGGTGAATCCATAGAGGTATATCAGTAAGTTAATGACTTAAACTATATGTATAATTGAAAAAATTATATCATGGGTCAGTCTCACCACGTGTTCATAAGACCAACCACTAAAAACTACTCACCTCATAAATTTTTTCATGTCATATTTTTTTCCCAAGTGAATCTTCACTTGAAAAATTAAAAATTGATGAGGTGGGTAGTTTTTAGTGGTTGGTCCCATGGATGACGTGATGGGACTGACCTATAATATAATTTTTCGTATAATTGGGTTTTGAATATTTGTAAATGGACAAATATAAATTGATATGATTTAATCAAAATTGGAATTTTTTTAGTTTTAATGTAAAATATTAATAATAAAAAAATAAAAAATCAAGATAAAAGATCCTAATAAAATTAATATCTATAAAAATATTTATTTATATAATAATTTTACTCTAATTTATTTTTTTTACTGTAAACTAAAATATAATTGTATAAATATATACCTACTGTATGGACAAAACTCTAAGATGTTCCTCAACTTTTAACAGTGGACTTTTTGGCAGTGGTGGATAAATACTTTTTATTTTAGTATTTTTTTTTATAAATTTAATATGGAAATATGATGGGTCTTGAATCTTGTTAATACTAATAACAGAAAATGTCAACTTTGGTTAGGACATGACTTTCCTTTTTTCAATTCAAAGTAATTAACTGAGGCCAAAGAATAGAGTTGGACGAGAAGTTATATTATATGTCATTCCCGTTATGTTATTTATGAAAATAATTAATTAAATATATTTATTTTATTATTTTACATCTTATTTTTTAATAAAGTAAATCTTTAATTTATAAAAATTGTTTTTAAATTTAATTTATAATAAATATTATTAAAGATTTATTCGATAAAAAATTAGGGAATGAATTATGATTAATGTCTTGAGAAAAAGGAAATTAAAATGAAAAGACTTGGCCAACACGCTTATGAAGTACAGACACTTGCTAATTATTTTACTCAGATGCAGATATGTCGTGTTTCATTATTCTAGTCCTGCCAATCATTAAGCATAAATGTAATAATATAGAGTTGAAGAGATCATAATTTTACCAAAGATGGGTTCAATTTAAAAACATTTTTCCATTTCCTAGAGAATGTACATGGGTGTAAGAAATATACAAGTTGTGTATAGTTGCAATCGATATATATCGATTATAATCGACGAGTTAGTTTAAGTGATAAGTAGTTTGATATCATTTAAATAGATTTTGGGTTCGAAACCTTGTATACGCAGAAAATCTCTATTGAGAAACTCAGGTGCAAATCGTCTAGCTCTTTCTCATATCTCCATTCGCGCCTCCACTTCAAATTAGAGGGTTTAAGGTTTAGGATTCAAGGTTAGGGGTTATGGTTAAGGTTTAGGAAATTAAGGGTAGAGTGTATTTTTTAGGACATCTAGTTTAGGGTTTAGGATATAGGAAATTAGGGTTATGGTTTAAAATTTAATTTTTTAGCAAATTTCAACAGGAGGCACAAATGGAAGCATGAAAAAGAGACAAACAATTTTTACCCGAAAAACTCACTCACCAAAATCATGTGTACGACATAAATCGATCTGAATTAAACATGGATGAAATGAGTGGAGAACCGTATATATCAATTGTGTCTAGTTGTAATAAATATATTATTTAGTACACTTTGACATGGCAAAGTTGTAGGAAAAGTTGGAATTTTGCTGATGTTATCCCTACGTAGAGACCAGAAGCTTCCAATCACATTGTTTTAATTAACCTACTTGTTCAGCTAAGCAATCAAAACACAGCTATAAGTTGAACATTTGCTGTTATGACTTATGATGCAGTAAGCAACAGTCTTGTCTGTGCTGGAGAATATGAAGGTAAGAAATTTGTTTTCTTGTAATGAAACATAGCATTTTAGGGGTTGAAAAAGAAGAAGAAATCTGATTGTTTCGTTTTTGTTTCCAACCTGCGCAGCAGAAGATTGTTATCAAAGTGTCGATGCATTCCAGCAAACGCCGGACACAGGCATTGCAGGTAGCTGCTGCTGCGACCGGTGTGTTTAACATTAATCTTTCCGAAATCCAGTTGACAGAACATTATTGGTAAGATCGATTCAACTAAACAGAAACATAATTAATGAATGTTAGGGATTCGCAGGGGTGACATCCGTGGCGTTGCATGGACCGGAAAAGGATAAACTGATGATTGTCGGAGATGGGGTTGATGCGGTGAGCTTGACGAAGGCATTGAGGAAGAAGCTTTGTCATGCAAGCATTGAAGTTGTTGAAGTAGTGAAAGATTCTCCGCCGTCTAAGAAGCCGGTGCAGGAGCTGATCATATACTGTCAACCACCGCAGATTGAATATTACACGGTGGTGCCGGTGTCTGATCCTGATCCCGCTCCTTGTAGTATCATGTGAAACTAAAGTGACACCATTGTCGCCAATAAAGTTATGGTCTGCGGTTGCAACTCCTTTTTTTCTTCTGTGTTTTTTAGCTCCTTTTTGGACTACCAGTATTATCGTTGATATAAAATACGGAATAAAATTTGATTCGATTTAAAAAATAAATTTTTAAATTTTAAATTATTTAAATTAATTTTAAATAGTCAGTCGATTTGATTTTAGAATTTAAGTTAATTTAGATTCATCCATCATTTTAAATTCGTTTTAATTAAATTTAAATAACATACTCCTAATAGTTATAATCAAATTTTGTGTTTTTATAATATTTTTAATTTAATCTCTCAACTTTTTATTTTATTTAATTTGGTCCTTTAACTACAATTTGTTTCAAGTTATTTCTTCCCATCAATTTGGTCCACCGATGAAAAGATTATATGATCCTTTTCAAACCCCACATTTTTTAGATGAAACTGAAACTCAATTAATTTTACATTAATTTATTGATAGTTAGATGAAGTATCAACGAAGATTATATGATTCTTTTCAAACCCCACATTTTTTTTAGATAAAAATAAAACTCAATTAATTTTACACTAATTTATGATCGTTAGATGAGATTAAATAGATGGTTGTGATTATTTCATTCTTTTTCTATTAAAAGTTTTTTTTTATTTTTCACGGTTAATATCAACCATTAATTCAACCACATCCAGTCGTTAAAAAAATTATAAAACAATGTGAGTTTTTCTATGTAAAACCCACAAAATTTTACACTAATTTAAGATAACTAGTTATGTGTAAATTAATGGTTAAGATTAACTTTTTTTCTTTTTTCTCCCTATAAATCTCCACATCCTCGACTTTTAATTTAAACCATTAATTTACACTTATCTAATAATACTAATTTTAACCGTGTACCATCACAAGTCCCTCAAATAAATAAATTGTAATTAAATATAATAATGGTGAAGAACTTAATTTTCGGTTTAATTCAACATTTATGTACATTCAGAGCTCAAACACAATGATTTTTCTTTTTTGTCTCTTTAATATTTATAAAAAAGAAAAAAGAGATGGTGATCGGTGAGTAGATTTTCTTCGACAAGGATTTAAAGAGTAATTTAATCATAAAAATTTAAGAGCTCAATTTATTAATGTTCGTTTAATCACGAAAATAAGATAATTTACTATTATTAATAAATTTAATTAATTTTGAATATTTGCTATAAAATATTATTATATGTAGATCTAATAAATTTGATTCAAAATTTGATTTAATTTATTCAAATAATTTAAATTTTATTTGAACCCATTACAAACTCATTTAGATCAAAATCAACATAAATTTTAACTAAATCGAAAATAATTGAAATAAAAAAAAACTAAATTAAAAGTAATCGAAACCAAAAGTAACCTAAATTTACTTTTTTCCATATTTGATAAAAAAAACTCAATTTTAACTCGATAGTTAAATAAAATGAATGAATAATTTATTTTTATTTATTTTATAATAATATAATAAATAATTAAATATATATTTTATTATATTACAATAACATTTTAAATGTACAATATATTTTTCTTACCCTTTAAAAATCATCTTCATATCTGATTTCATAATTGATATTATAGATTATAAAATAAAGTTACTCTCTTTGACGTTAACTTTCACACCTACGCATATATATATATATATATATAATTTTATTTTTAATTTTTTATTTAATTTAATTTTTTATTTAATCCATGGTATTAATCTCAAGCACTGCAATAACGAATGGCTAGAAGCACATGTTTTTTTCCCTCTTCTTTTTTCTCCCCAGTTATTCAATTTTGTAATGAACAAAATATTCGTTTCCTGCAAATCTTCGGGGTGATCGGATCCATCTGTTCGACTCATAAGCTCCCGGTGCAGATGAATCGACGACGTATGACAATGAACTCCTGCGGAATTGAAGTAATCAGAAGCAGAAGCAGAAGCAAATCTAGATGTATTTCAAGTATTCCATAAAGAAAAGAATCCCGTAACTCGGACACCGTTAACTCCGAGACCAAGTGGGACTAAGGAGCCCCACTCAAGAAACAGCTTTTCTATATTCTTGGAAGATCAAGACTCAATGAAACGTAGCAACCTCCCAAACAATTACCTGTATATCATCAGTTTTGCTGGACTTGTCGGTGTATTTGCGTTATCCAATCGACATAACCAGTGGCACCACCCATCTGATCCTCGATAAGATTACCGAGCAGCAGCAGAACTTCCCTGGGTTGTTCGCCTTGTCTTACAAGATAAGGAAGTTGATAATATGAACGGTCACTCTCTCTTAGTTCATTCAATATCTTCATCAGTCTTCTTGACATTTCATTATCCTGCTCGGTAAGCGAAACCTGGAGAACCAGTTAAGTACAAGCTTGTCACGGGGTATGCCAGGGAAAGGTCAAAGGAATAGTAGAACAGATTAACTTCAAACAACGTTATCATGGTCACTAAAACGGAATAAACATATAATACTCAACAAAGTTGGAACTATAAGAATATAGCTTTATCAAGAAGAGATCATACCCTTGATAATTCAGCTGCAAAATCTGGTCCGAGTAAATTTTTAGCTATATCGGGAGAAAGCATTCTACCAAACCAAATAACAAAACGGAAACCATCATCGTATATATAAAGGCCTCTTGAATCGAGGCTTTCAGCAACCAAAGGCAACCTCTTCATGATGTTTTTGAAATCGTTAGCTTTGAGCAGATGGCTGCAAATATGAGACGGAAGTGATGTTCAGTTGCAAGCTCAACATCCTTATTGAAATATTTTGAAGGTTTAAAATCTTTCACCTTCATAAGATACTCATCAATTCGAATCAAGCTGGGATATAAAAGCTTCAACAATTTTTTAACAGGTAATGCCATCATCGTGAAACCTGCTGCACAGCGGTCATCAAGCTGAGCATCTGCATATCCTCCTTTTAGAGGTACTGATTTAGAGAGTGCTAATCCATACAAACATAAGAACTTTAGAGACTCTGGATAAATCATCCTTGCTCCTAACCGATGCTGCACAGAATAGAGATTGCGGTACTCTCTGAGTGCTTTAACGATCCTTAGCTGCAAAGAATTTCTAGCATCTTCAAGTTTACTGGTCAAAGTTTTCTCAATTGCTGCAAAATCTCAGTTGGTTAGAAAATAAAGTATCCGCTGAAACTAGTAACCTCAGAAACAAATAGCATCTCTTGCAAAGGGGCTTCAGATTAAGTTTACCTAATCTACAAAACAAAGAAACAATGGCACCAGTGTCTGCCCGGCGGTACATCTCCCCCAGATCAGTAACAACAGGGGCAGCTGCCGTATGTACTCTGATACGCCTCTCTCCACAAGATGCAGTATATCTTTAATTTGTTAAAGAAACATCAGTAAGACAATAACCCCATCTTTTCCACTTATAAAAGTACTAGTTTCAGCCCAGGGAATAATCAAATAAATTAAAACCGGTAAAATAAACAAGGCACTTGAAGGATACAATAAAGCAACTTGGAAATACACTGTTTGAGTTGTCAACAGTGTCTCCTCAAGGGATAACTGCATTGCATATGCTTTATCACAGTCCACCGCTGGTAGTGCTAGTAAATCTGTGGACCTTAGCATAAAGTTGCCATGATAAGATGAAAACCGAATCCCTGGAGCGAAGTAACAAATGTCAAATAACATGAATCAATTGCTTTGTTATCATAAAATCACGGGGAAAACACAAGTTATAATAAAGAATAATAGCATTTTATATAAGAATTAGCCCACGTCAGCATATAGATAGAAGGGGGGGGGGGATTATGTAGCCAACCCAACTACATTGAGATTATGTCTTAATAGCATTCACTTACAAGTATATAAAACAACAAATAAAAAGAATCTGCGGACCTTTTCCACATCTTATGCGCATAACTGCTTCCCAGGCCGTTTCCCTAGTGAGATCTCTGGCTAATTCATGCCTCAGCTTCTCTCCATGAATGCCTAATTGGAAGCTTGGATAATAATACACTTGACCTCCAGTATATTTTGCAAGGGCTCCTACATAGAGATTCATAAAAGAGACAATCACTAAATGCTCTTCTAAACATCTACATCATCTATATCAAAAAGAGCACTGTTTTTTTTTCACCTAACGAAGCTATGTCAGTGTATTTGTCACTGAAGGCATAAATATTAACCCCTATCTGGTACTTCGTAAGATCAGCAGCCATTTGCTTGTAGAAGGAATTTTCTGGTAATCTTAATATATGTTCCTTATCAGTTCCATACACGCGAAGATCATCCCCGCACAACTTCAAGCGCCCAACTCCTAGAGAAGGCAATGAGTTCTGGAATATTAGCAGTTTTCCCCCAAGTTGACTCTGCAGTAATAGGTATTCAAACAACCAATATACAATACAAACATCAGCAAGAAACTAAAAAGAATGTTATCCTTGGTAAAGGTTAATAGTAGAAATGGTGGAGAAAATAACATACCATAACCAAGAATGCTGCCTTAAGTGCAGGACCAAAAGCAGATTCCACATTCACATTGTCCTGAAACATGGAGGGCAAACTATCCAGGAATGTTTCAACCACATTTCTAGATTCAGACAAGTTAACAAGGAGATCATCTGGCAATGGCACAAATATATCATCCAGATCTGAAACCACCATCATTTGAGGCTGTGTAAGAGATGACTGCAAAGACAAAACACACAAGTGATAGTGGAAGTACTGACATATATGGGGGAAAAATCTCATCTAAGAAAAAAAAAAAACTCCACTGATCTCAGAAATCACTTGCCTTCATATTGTAAAAATGAATGGTGCTATCATATGTAATGAAACCAATCTGTGTTCTGGGGAAGCCGGGCAGCTCATCCAAACATGAACGTATAGTTTGAGCAACAACCTAACAGATACATTATAAGTCAGCAGAAACCATTGCATGGATATGCAGTGTAAGGAGAAAAAAAATAAAAGGCAGAGGAGCAGCATGGCTTATCAAGGTGCTTGTTATTAATCAACTATGATTGGAAAATGCATAGAACAACTAGGATGAAAAATCAGCTAAATAAGTTTTACTCTTTCCAACAAACCCTGTAATAAAGCAGCAAGGCTAACCCACATTTCTCTCTACAGATTCATGGCAAAGGCAAAAGATTCTTGCAAACCTTACTTTACAAACATATTTGAGACCAAGTTGTGGCAAACCCAGCCCATCTATCACGTTTAAATCAAACAAAATATATGAGACGGACACCGGATAACCCAGGCCAGCATTTTATACGTAATATCTGAACAAATATTGAGCACCAATAGCTGATCAGAAAAAGAGCAGCCTCCTCAACCGTACTTCACATGTTCTTAATTCATGTTACAATTAGAAAATTTGCCTTTGTAAAATCCCTATTAGAATAACACAATGCTTTATTACAACACAATATGGTAAATAACTAATTGCTTTAAAGGAAATGCTTACCTCAATCATACCACTTCTCACTGCAGATATTGAAACATCAATGAGAAAAAAGTACAGTGGCGGCATTGGAGGCCGCACCATGTATTCAGTTGGTGCAACAAATTCCACGCTGCCTTTTATAAGCTCGGGCCGCTGATCAAAATCAATTCTTCTTCCAGTGGCATCCAAATTGGCAAAATACTCCCCAGGAACTGAACATGGAAGTTGAATCAAATAAGCATTTCTTTGTAATTCTAACTATTGAAGAGATCTGACCCGGAAAGAAAACTAATTTGATACAACAGAAGAATAAACAAAAATTACAATTCCAATAAAAACATTTAGTTAACATGTAATGTGAAACCCCATACTACACCTATCATCAACTCAAAAGCTTTACAAGTGAATTGAGGAAGTTAAAAGTATAATTAGGAAAGATGCTCATAATAATCAAGCTTGCAGAAGACTGATATATTTACTGCAAGTCTATATAAGTGAGTACCCACCAACGATATTTGACATTCCAAAAGCAAAAGAAATGCAGATAAAAAACAAAAGAATGTACACCATGGAAAATGATGCTATAAACATCGGTCACAACTTGAACACTTTATGTAACTCATTGCACTTTCGACCATTGAATTATATCTCTACATAATAAGTCAGTTGAGTTTACCATCATTTAGTAAAGAACAAATGTTGCACCGCCACTTTCTTCCAGCATCTGTAAATGTGACATAGGGATTCACATAAGTGCGACATCTTCTACAACGAATAATACCAGTTGAAGCGAAATTAATTACTGGTACTTCCTCCTGAACATAAAACAACAGTAATTAACATGAAAAACATAAGTCTTCAAGAAAATACAGTTACTAAACGCCTAGAAGCAAATTACTATTGATTCTTGAGATACTTACCCCTTCAGGAGCCTCTGCAAGAGGACAAACAACTGCTCCAAGTGGCAAATGCCATCTTGAAACTAAAGACTGGGAATTTGGTATAGCACTTGTAGAAAGCCGTAGGTATCTTGGATCACAATTCATGGGATACATCTCAAGAAAAGAACTTGGCACCTCATCACCATCCAATGGCCTAGGAAGTGTTCTATAATCAAGTCCTGGCTCAATTGATCCAGGCATAGATGCAATAGAGAGTGAACTAAAATCTTCTGTCAAGCTTTGGACACCGCCAATAGGAGGTGCTGAGCCTGGATGTTGCATTTGGTCCCTTGATTGGTAGCCCAAGTTATTTGCTACTGGTGGAGGAGGACCATAACTACCCTGCTGACCAGGAAAGGGAGGAGGTGGAGCAGGTGAAGACATAAAACTTCCTTGCTGACCAAGAAAAGGTGACGGTGCTTGTGAAGCTGCAGGCTGCTTGCTTGGATATCCGGAAAAAGGTGGCTGGAAATTGGGTCTAGGCCCTGATAACGATGGATCAGAGGGAGGTTGAGGAAAATTCATACTGGATGGAGGAAAATTTACATTTTGTGACAGAGATCCCATTGGCACAGGTGGAACTTGTGTCTTTGGTCGGAAGGAAGGGGGTGGTAGTGATACTTGACTTGCAGGTGGTTGAAATGGTGGCTGGCCCACTGGTGGTGCGCGATTAGGGGGAGTTTGGGCAACTGAAGGAAACGGAGGGTTTGGAAATCGCTGATAAGGCACCCCAGACGGTGGGACAGATTTTATTGGTGGAGATGGAACTGATGGATCACTAAAACGAGCAGGAGGGATAGGTCCAACTGCTGAGAAAGGTGTCATAGTCGCGGGTGCACCAGGTGGAGTAGGTCTAACATTACTGCTTTCTGATCCTGCCACAGGACCAGATGATGAAAAAGGTCTCACAGTTGGAGGAGCGGAAGCAAAAGGGGTAGAGGAAGGTCTCATGGGAAAACTCGGACGACCAGGGTTTTCAGTCCCCATTCTTATAAGTAATATGATTGTGTTTGTTATTAATAGGCACTCTCACAACTAAGCCTGCCAGGAGAAGTAATATCACAATAGTGAGCATTCAAAAGAAAATAAATGAAAGACCAATACATTTTAGGTGAATCATCC
The DNA here is from genome assembly GCA_035048815.1 of Abelmoschus esculentus. Taxonomy (NCBI): domain Eukaryota; kingdom Viridiplantae; phylum Streptophyta; class Magnoliopsida; order Malvales; family Malvaceae; genus Abelmoschus; species Abelmoschus esculentus. The sequence goes on from JAUCBN010000009.1 coordinate 12,670,706, forward strand.
AGAAAAAAAGGCAAGAATTTTAGACAGACCTCACCATTGATTCTTATCAAGAATCAAGCAGCACCTTACTAAATATTTCAAATTTTCACTTTTTTCTTAAACATTATCATGCTCATTAATTTCATGCATCCAACAAAAAGAAGGAAAAATAGGCAACGACCTCCATTAATCTACACAAAATTTTAACTAAGAATACCGCTGATTCAACCTGCATTCCTTTTGGCCACATACACACACACAAAAAAAAAATCAACCACATCCTTGGGTCTAAGGCAAAAATGTTTTATAAAAGCATAACTCGAGTTGATAAGTTGATTTCCAAATAGAAAACACCTAAAATATGATGATTTAAAGATGGCATATAACATAATTGAACTCGGAAATAGTTTGATTTCTTTATTTTTAACAAAACCATTCAGTTTTAAGCATTCAATATCTGCATCATAACTATATTACACAGTTTAACAATAAAAAATCCTTCCTGAATACTCTAGAACAATCAAAACTCAATTCAGTTTCAACGAATTCCCACAAAATCCAGCTCCTTCAATTCAATACTAATCTAAATTCAAACAAACAAAAAACAGTTAGATTCAAATTTACAATCATACCTAAACTGAATTTTCAATCAACTGATCCAAAACTCAATTTCCTTTTGCACTAACTTAGCTTCAGCTTTGACTAAAAAAATTACTCTTTCAAAAAATCTCAAAACTACCTTTACCGAAACAATCAAAATATACAAAAAAAAAAAAGACTAACCGTCGTCCTATTCAGCGGCGTACACCTTCAGCGGCAGGTCGTCGAAGATCTACACGGTGATTTCCGAGAAAGTGCGGATCAAATAGAAAACGACGGCGTCGTGAAGGGATATGTGGAAGGCGAGATCTAAAGAGAGACTGAAAACTTTAGAAATCGCAGATCGAGGGGAGTAATAAAAAAAAAGAAAGTAATGAATTCGTTTCGGACTAAAGGTGTCAGACGGATTATTCTATTCGGATTCGGGTTGAGTTATTTTAGTTTTAAATATAATCGGTTTAAATTTGATTTGGATTTATTTGAGTCTTGTTTAAGTTTTAGTTTAGGTTTATGATGATTTTGTTTTGGGTATTAAGTTGAATCGATTGATTTTCGATTTGGTTGACTTTTAATTGATTAATACTAGTTTGGTTATTTTTAAGACGATTGATTTTAGTTCGAATAATCAATTCAGATTCATTTGTTTTGGCTCCATTCGTTTCAATTGAAAATCGATTTGCGTTTATTTTTGGTTCAACTAAAATTTCAATCGCTTTCGGTTCGGTTTGTTTCATGTTTCATATCAAATTCAGTCATCACGTTTAGATAAATTTTGAAACGCAATTCAAATAAATTGGTTTGATTCTAGAATTTTGAGTTAAATTTACCATGTCAATTTTGAACATTTCGAAGCTTATTTTTATTTATTTATTTTATAATTTTCTATATCGTTTTGGCTCAGTTGGCTTGTCGATAGAAGTTGAGTTTATGGGTGACAATCTGAGAAATAATTAAAAATTGTAGGATTTAAATACGAGTATAAGAAATAATTGAATTTTTCATTCAAGAAAATGAGAAGGAAAAATTCGAAGCTCAAATGGAGAAGTAAACAGGGATTATTATATCCAAACTGTACGAAAAATCGAATTGTACTCGTATAAATCATTTAGGAAACTCAAAAAATATCTTTAAAGATCCTAATATTTTTACTAAAGTTTGATGACTATAAAGATAATTTTATCATTTTTTCAATAAAAATTTAACCTCTTATATCTGTAGTATGAGCGGCTAGAGTAAATTTTAAAAATCCTCTTTAAATTTCATAAAAATAAGGATAAACTACATGAAATATCAATAAACTTCAACTCTTATATCGAAATGCTACTGAACTAAATTTTTTAGGCAGAATAAGGTATAATCATAAACATGATTTATGTGAGTAAAAATGTTATGCTCTTTAGTCATATCTTTTCTATATTTTCTAATAAAAAATCTTAAAATTTAAATTCTAAACTTTAAACTTAATTTTTATATCTTATACAAATACATCATAAATTTAATCGTCTAAACTCTAACCATAACCCTATCTTTTAAGTCTTAAATTTTAAACCTTTAAAATAAAGCAAAAGCACTATACAAACATAATAAGAAAAAGGATACTATTTGCACCCGATTTCGAACTTTTCCGGTTTCTTAATCATACTGCAGCAACAGTTTTGTCATTGCATTGATCTCTTATACATTAGCCATACAGCTACATTCGATTTTCGTGTAGGAAGTACCAGGAACGAATCGAGTTTCCGATGTATGATTCTCCACATTACATGGCCGTGGAACCGGAGCTTCACTCAGGTAAGTTGCTCGGTTTTATCGTTTATCCTAATTACGGTCCATGGCAACATAAACACTCGGCCAGCTTCAGCCATCATTCAGGTCTGGCATACTGATAGACTAGCATAACTTGTACTCATCTGGTGTATGAATTTCTCTGTTCCAAGAGGATATGCAACGTCTAGGATGACCCGTAAGCAGTTTATCGAATATCAAGACCAAATCTTTCAACTTCAGAGATGACATCCGCCGGAGATGCATTTGTCACAAAAGCCTCTGGCATATCAGTCCTTTGGTTACTTCATGGACAAGTTAAAAGTGTCGGAAGGTATCGAACTTTACTACTTGGACCGTTGCACATACATTGTTTAATTTCAGCCTCATTGTCTGTTCCCTTCCGACACTTTCTTTTTTACCAGTAGAACAACTTGATTTCCGATCGTCGGAGTTCAATTTTCTCCCGGAAGCTGTCAATACCAGCACTGCATCTGATGTAAAAATCAAACATGTAGAGACCAACAACAATGACCAAGAGAGGTATGAAAATTACTGTCTTAAAGTCTCTATTCAAGGTACCATTCATTCTTAATTACAGGCTTCATGTTTCAATGACTGTGTCGGAACTGCAGCGAAGGACTTAATCTGCCGGATAGCCCTTTCGCTTCCACCATAGAAAGCGGCGACATTTCGACAGTCATCTAGGCCGCATGATAGTGGTAGTTAGAACACCAGTTTCAAACTTAACACCTGCAAATTTACACAAACAAAACCATTGTTTTGGTTTTCCCTCGGTTTACTCGAATCATAAAAAGTGATGGTTCTACACTTTCTTTAATGTTGATGACAGGAACAAAGGTATGGCATGTTTAGAAGAGGATGTAGTGTAGATCTTTTAGTTGAAGAAAAGAAATAGATTAGTGTGCAGACTGCAGAGAGTTATGTCATGTTTTAGGGGAGCCCTGTTCCTTCTAGACTCTCTCCCTGCTGATCTCGCCTATGTCCAAAAGCCGTGACTTGGCCACCCCGCCGCCGTGTGGGTGGGCTTGAAACACCTTCGAGAATGGTGGCCACAGTGCCAATATCGAGCAGAAGATCACTGTGCTGGTAGTGTTCGACTATTAAATCATTTGATCAAAGAATTAAATATCGTTTCAATTAGGAAAAACTACTTAAATTTATTACGAATATAAATACAAGATCGAATATTTCGAGAATACAGTCCCCACATGATTCTAACAACTTGTGTACGGTTGCATTAATTCGTCAACTACCTGACATAATGAAACACTTGAGTTTGAACCACATAATTCAAACCAACTTTTCTTGTTCTCTTAATCCTATTTTGTTCTTTTATTGCTAGGGGTAGGGGTGTAATGAACAGGGTGTTCGACGAGCTGCTCGTGAACCGTTCGTATAATGTTCGTTTAAGTTCATTTATTAAGTTAAATAAACGAGTATAAACAGATATTTTATGTTCGATTAATAAACGAACGAACACGAACATAAGTGCGTTCGGCTCGTTTATGTTCACGAACAAACTCGTTTATGTTCGTTTATAAGCTCGTTTATAGGATTGTTTATGTTCGTTTATATACTTGTTTATAAGTTCGTTTATTAGCTCGTTTATGTTCTTTAATAATCCTAAATTCAAAGTATATAAACGAGCATAAACGAGTATGTTCACGAACGTTAAACTGATATGTTCGTAAACGCTAAACAAACATGTTCATGAACACTAAACAAACATGTTCGTGAACACTAAATAGACAAGTTGATGAATATATACAAACGAACTCGTTCACGAACGCTTAACGAATGTGTTCACGAACGCTTAACGAACACGTTCACGAACATATAAACGAACACGTTCATGAACGTTAAACGAACACGTTCGTGAACGTTAAACGAACCGAGCCCGAACATAACAAAAAATAAACGAACCAAGCTCGAACATAGCATTAAAATTTTAAACGAACACGAACAGAGTTTGAACACCTTCAAAAATAAATAAACGAACACGGACATACCCTTGTCCGTTCAAACTCGGTTCGTTTACGCCCCTGTTTATTGCTACAAAAAGTCTTGTAAATTGATTTCCTTTGAAAACCAATCACCTTGGAAATAAATGGAAGGGAGAATCATCTTGTCTTAAATCGGACATGTGGTATTTGATTTGATGACGTTGTCTAGGTGGAGACAATGCACAAAGCTTTGACTTTATGTAATTGAAAATTGATATTTTACTGTTCATGGTATTAATAGGTAGATATAATAAGATGAGATACTAAATTCTTTAAATAATATTCAAAATTTAAATTTTAACTTTTAAATGAAAGAAATTGGATTGAGACTATCATTCAATGGTTATAATAGATATTTACATTACCTAATTTAAACTAATCGACTAATATGTCGGATATCAATTATTATATAAAATAACATTATGCCTAAAATAATGTCTTAAATCTTAAAATTAATAAATTTGTGTAATAAAAGTTATTATTTTTTTAGATTCTCAAGGTATCCACTAGAGGAAAAATTATATCATGGGTTAGTTCCACTACGTCATCCATAGACCAATTAATAGAAACTATCCACCTCATTATTTTTTAATTTTCCAAGTGAAAATTCACTTGGAAAAAAATTATAACATGAAAAAATTGATAAAGTGGACAATTTTTATTGATTGGTCCCATAGACAGATGATAAGACTAACCCATGATATAATTTCTCCCACTAGAGTGAGTTCAATAATTAATTATTTATATTTTATTAGGATAAACGGTTGCCACAGTCTAAAAATAATTCATCGAATATTTTATTAATTTACACCTATAAAAATATACATTTATTATTTATTTCATAAATTTAATTTTTTATACTTAATAAATAACATTAAATTTTAAACCGGGCATTTATTGTTCCCCTGTTCTTACTCCGTGTGGGGTCCTCTGCTCTCCTGTTTGAACCGGGCAGTCCATTGACTTCTAAGAAAATTTGTTTTTGGTTTCATTGGTCAACTTTCAAAAAGAGAAAACAGGACACATGGAAAACGACGTTCTTATATTGACATAAAAAAAACAGTTTTTTTTTTAAATTAAGTATACCCAAAAAATATTCTAATAAAAATATGTTTTTTTCTTAATATATTCAAATTTAAATAATTTTATTTATAAGATCGTGTGAGTTTTATTAAAGATTAAAATATATAATATTATTACGAAACCACATTAAAAATGTTAAAAAATTAAGATCTAATGGTATCATAAACCATTTACTTTATTTTATTTTTGCAAAAAAATAATAAAACTCTTGAATTTTATAATTAAACCATTATACTTTAAAATTTATCAATACACCTTTTTGATCAAACGTTGAATATTAAATCTAACATTTTATTTAGATCAGTTGGTACAACGTGTCGTATTCACTTAGATTTCTAGAATTTTTTTATTTTATTTAAAAATTTATTGAAAAGTTTTAAAAATTATATAAAAAATTATAAATATGTCTCATAGTACAAAGAAATGTTCAAATTTTAAACTTTTGTACAAGTACTTAATCAAGAAAAATAATAAAAGTTGGACACAATTGCAAAATTAATTTTGATGCATGTTACGCTTTTCTAATCTTACATATAAAACGCAGAAACTTCTAGAATTTATTTTCTAGTCCCTTAAAACCATGCTTTGGTGATGGTTACTTATATCAAATTCCCCACGTTTTTTCTATTGATTTTTCTCATATAATTTAAATAAAAATTATTAATTACACGTAACCCACCGCGTATATTAAAAAATTAAAATCAGCTCCTAATTTAGACTTTTCTAACCGTACAATCCGTGGTACAAAATGACTCAACATGAAAAAGAAATTGCAAAAAGATCCTTTTTGACACATTTAATTATGTTATGAAAGGTACATCATTTGACTATAATTGGAAGACTAAGCCTAACTCACCTAATTATGAAAGAGATAAGGACTAAAAGACGAATAATAATAAAATAAGTTTGGTGTTGACTTTCTTGTTTTAGAAAAGGAATTTAATCCTTTAAAATATGCAAGGTTGAATATAATTTGTAGGTGAAGACGATATATTATTTAATTTGTCATTTTAATCAATTATATTATAAGTAATAAAATCTCGGTTTTATCATCAGGATTGATGTTACTGATAAACAGTTTAATTCTGTTTAAATAAATTTTAATTTCAAGATATCGTATATACAAAAATTCCTTATTTGAGAAACTTACTAACTAAAATAAACTATGCGACGCGGATCGATTTGGATTAATCAGGATGAAACCTTAAAACTCAAAAAAAAAATGATTTTAATATCATTAAGAATGGTTATTAGTTTTTTTTCTTCTTCTTAAATGATCTGAGTTTAAACAACGTAATTTTTACGGTATATTTTTATTTTTAATATTTAAGATATATTATTATGCACCCAAAATTTATAAATCATTATTTTAGTACATGAATTTTTGGTTCAATTTAAACTCTATTTTTTTTCTAAACATGAAGCACGTTGCGCTGATTAAATTTTTCATTACAAAAATGTAAAGTATTATTTTAGGAACGTGCAATATAGTACAAAATACATTTTAAATTAGAAAAAAATTTCTATGAATTTATAAAAGATCTTAAAAACCCTAAAACATTATATTTTTTAATAAAAAATAAAAAAAAATGTTTTTGTCTGAATTTCGTGAAGTTTTCTAATATAATATATCTTATGTGACGTCCTTAAAATGTCGTGGTATAATTATTTTCAACGAAAATTTAGTAGAATAATACGTTTTCGACTGAAAAGTAAGAACAAAACTAAAAGTAATAATAAGACAACAACTTTAAATGCTAAAATACTATTTAATTTTATTACTGTTATTTTTATATAATGGTATAAAAGTTATTACTTGACTAATCTTAATTAAGTATTATAAAAATTAATTATGAGATTCATCCTTCCAACCTAATGAATTTTTTATAATGTTAAAATTCAAACACTTAATTAGTAAGGGTTAGTCTAAATGATAAGCAATTTGGTTCCGCTTAAGTAAATCTCAAGTTCGAGACGTTGTATACGCAGAAAATTCTTGTTGAAAGACTCACCCTCTAAAACTAAGTGTGGGATGCGAGTCGATTCGGATTAGTCAAAGCGAGACCCTAAAAAACAGAAAAACAATAAATAAAAAAAATCAAACACTTTAACTTAAGAGATCTAGTCTATCTCATTAGTCTATTGTTGGTACTTTTTGTTGTTGTACTCTCTATTTCACAAAATTTTATCTCGACTGATTTAGATCGATATGTGTTGCGTTCATGCATATAAGTGAATCTTTCAGTGAAATTTTTACGCATATATAAATTTTTAAAATCAAAACCTAATTAAATGATATTAAATTATTTATCATTTAGATCAATTTATTAATAGCAAATTGTTGGCATAGACGAAACCATATATAGGTCGGTAAAGGCCTTATGATCTACACTTACAGACCATTCTTTTTATTTTGGCTCATATAAAATTTTAAATTATAATCTATCTTTTAATATTAAACCGTAGGTGTTATCTTAATGGTAAAGTGTAAATAAAAAAATAAGTTTATTTTACCTAAAATTAGTGAATTAAATCATATTAACCACGTTTTTTAATTTTTTTAGGCTTGTGTAAAAAATCCTTAAAAAATTTTAAAAAACAATTAATCCCATAAATTGTTTAATACTAAATTAAGTTTTTAAATTAAAAAAATTAAATTAATTAATTATTGATTTCTTTATTTTCGACCCCATTTACTTTTAATTCATATCTTCGCCTTGATTGTTGGTACTTTTACTACTAGTATGTGAATCGAATTATTCAATTAAGTGCATTTAGAAAGTATACAGTATAATTATAATTATAATTATCATCGTGCATAAATACTATATATTATAATTATCGTTATATAATAAAATAAAAGGGTTCTTTGACTCACGGAGGACGAATCAAATTTGGTTAATGTGATAATGCATTACGTAAGGATGATCACATGAATCATGGCAGTTTCGTAATATTCACAATTAAGAAGGTCATTTCCTCATGGAATTTCGTTATAAAGTGGAGGAAGATGCATATTACATTAGACCGTGTCGGAAACTATGGCATCTGCTTAGATCTTTCTTCTTTCAAAAGCTAAACCCAGCGCTGAACAACAAAAAACTGAGCTTCAAAGGAAAACACCCAATAAGGTACGGCAAAAAAAGAATTCTTAATTGTAAAATTTGTATGGAAATTTCACTGGTTTTGTTATATTATTTGATTTGTTCAAGACTTAAAGCTCTTTTTTTTTTCTTTTTTTCTTTTTCTGAAACTGGTTTGAATTATGGGTTGTTGCTCTGTTCTGGGTTTTTGTTGCTTCTTCTATTTGATGCATATGGTGTGTTTTATGGTCTGAAATGAGTTAAATGATGATGTCGGTGATAGAGAAGCCTGAGTTTATTTGTTTTTACATAAGATATGGAAGCATGGTTCCATATCTTTTATTGCAGCTAAGGTGCTTGTTATAATTTCACATAGAACCTTTTTTTTTTCTTTTTCAAAGATGATTATTGATATAGATATATGGTTGAAAATCTGTAAAAAGGTACTTTATACTTACAAGCATATAGGCCAAGCTTTGTCGGATGTATGCTTGTAAGTATCTTTATTTGGGATTTGATTTGAAGGTGAATGCTAGATATTAGCCTTTTATTCATAGGATCTTATGTTTTGAATTTGTTTGGTGTTGTCCGCCAGAGTGAACTGCCTTTGCTGCCATTAAAGCAATCTCTTTGTTCGTCAGAAAGAGTTTCAGTGTTTCTTTCTTTTGTTGTCTGTCAATTGGTTGCGGTAAATAGAAGTTTCTTCGATGCAAACGTCTCGGAATCGTAAGATTACAGTGCAAGAGATGGAGTCCTATTGTTGGCCTCCCAAATTGGGACAATACACCCTTGATACATCATCTGGCATGCAGAATTCTTCTTCTACTGCCAGTTTCTCACCAAATGGTAGTTCGGTTTCACTGCCTAACCAATCTTACCCGATGGGCAGGCATCATTCTCCGGACGATACATGTGGTTCACCGGTAACTGATTCTTGTGTGACGGACAATGAACATGACTTGAGCCACATGATAAGACAGCTGGAAACTGCAATGCTAGGCACAGATTCGGAAATTTTCGATATTCACACTATCACGGGCTCCGACAGATTGACTGGAGTCTCGATTGAATCAGAGAGGTGGAAGTACATGATGGAGATGATTGCCCGAGGGGACCTGAGAGAACTGCTATGTGCTTGTGCTAAAGCCATAGAAAATAAAGATATGTATATGACTGACTGCTTGATGACACAATTGCGGCAAATGGTGTCGGTTTCCGGTGAACCGAAGCAACGCTTAGGAGCCTACATGTTGGAAGGGCTTGTTGCAAGGTTGGCCTCTTCAGGAAGCTCTATCTGCAAAGCCTTAAGATGCAAAGAGCCTGCCAGTGCTGAACTGCTTTCATACATGCACATACTTTATGAGATCTGCCCATATTTCAAGTTTGGCTATATGTCAGCGAATGGAGCAATTGCTGAAGCAATGAAAGACGAAAGTAGAATTCATATAATTGATTTCCAGATTGCACAAGGAAGCCAATGGCTGACCTTAATCCATGCTCTTGCTGCTCGACCAGGTGGACCTCCGAGCATACGTATTACAGGCATTGATGATTCGACATCATCTTATGCCAGAGGAGGAGGACTTGAAATAGTGGGACAAATACTAAGCAAGCTCGCAGAGTCATGTAAGGTTCCCTTTGAGTTCCAAGCTGCGGCTATTTCCGGTACTGAGGTTCAACTTGAAGACCTCAGAATTCAACCTGGTGAAGCCATTGCTGTAAACTTTGCCATGATGCTGCATCACATGCCAGACGAAAGTGTGGGTACTCAGAACCACCGGGACAGACTGTTGAGGATGGCAAAGAGTCCGTCTCCAAAGGTGGTGACACTCGTCGAGCAAGAAGCAAACACGAATACTGCCCCATTCGTTCCCCGCTTTCTAGAGACAATGAATCATTACTTAGCCGTCTTTGAATCGATTGATGTGAGTCTGCCAAGGGATCACAAGGAACGGATCAGTGTTGAACAACACTGTCTAGCACGGGAGATCGTCAACATTATAGCATGCGAAGGGCCTGAGAGAGTAGAACGACATGAACTTTTAGGTAAATGGAGATCAAGGTTTATAATGGCTGGCTTTAAACCTCATCCATTAAGCTCAGTCGTCAATTCCACCATTCAGACCCTGCTTCAAAGCTACTGTGATAAGTATACACTTGAATATCGAGATGGAGTTCTTTATCTCGGCTTGATGAATCGAGCTATAGTTGCTTCTTGTGCATGGAGATGCTAACCTACATATAATTGTTTATTACAGTGTCCATAGAATCTTTAGTTTTCCTGTTTGGTATACACACAAGCTTAGCCCTTATTTGAGAAGAATATCAATTGGAGGGATACAATTAGAAAGAGCTCCTTGTATAATCGAATGTTAGTGGTTTATTCTAGTGGTTAAACTGTTACTATTGCAGCTTTGCTTTCTTCATATTGGGAACTTATCTTACATTTTTTCTTTCGTTATCAAGTTTAATCCTTTTAGCAAGTTTCGATTACACACACTTGAATCTTTAATTTTTTTTTTTTTTTACTCTGGATTACTCAAGGCTTTGTTCAGATAAATATGGATCAATATGTGATTTTAATTTTGATGAATGAATCTCTTAACGAAGAATTTTTGTATGAATTTAAACTTGACATGCTTAAAGAGATTATAAAATCCCAGATAAATCTGAATCGATCTGTATGGTATAATTGATTTTGATGATTGGATTTCTTAAATTTTGATGAATAAATTTTTTAATGAAAATTTTTATATGTAGAAGAATTGAAACTCGACATGTTTAAAGAGATTATAATACCTTAAGTAACTTGTTTAAAGAAACCGTAACGATAATATTTTCTTTATATGTAACAACTTTAGGATCACGGAATTTAAGATATTAAATGGTGAATAAAAATCTTTTATTTCTTAACTATATCTCTTTCTATGTTTTACACTATAAATCTTTAAAAACTAAATTTTAATCTTAATTTCTATATCCTAGATTCTAAATCTTATATTTTAAAAAAATAAACATTACTCTTAATTCTTTAAACCTACTTATAACTCATAGCTTTAAACTCTAAACTTATTATTTTAAAATAAGAATTTCGATAAAAACATAAGACCATTTGCACCCTTAAATCATAACCCAAAAATAAAAACAATTATGATGGCTTCTGATATTTCCATGTTTACTTGTCTCAACCCACACCAATATATATATATATATATATATATATATATGTGGGGTGAAGCATGGCTTGTTCTTGCACATTCTTTGATTTTTTAGATTTATTTTTCTTTTAAATTTTGATTTAAACTATATTAAATTATTTACGATCGTACATATTTAAAAATACAGAATAAATCATTAAATATCCCAAAACCAATACCTTGAGTGTACAACCAATTTTTTTTTCTAAATAACTATATTTAAGCCTTGGACCTTGCTTGCTATTGACACCAAATTAAATTTATACCTCAATAAAGTGGTCATTGGAAGAAAAAAACCAGACATGATTATTATTATCAAACTGTAATGATCTGGCAATGGTGTGAGATCCAAAAGTGAAATAATAAAATAGATAAATTACTTTCATCACTAAATATTTAAAATTTGTGTTATAATTAAGATAAAGTTAGAATTTAAAATGGGTTGATAAAATATAAATATTTCAAAAGAGGTAAATTTATAAATGAATTAATTTTAAAAACAATTAAATAAAATTATAAAAATAAAAAAAATAAAAAATAAAGAACGATTATTTCTTTTCATCATCATGTTATTTCGTCCTTAATTATAATCACTGAATATTTAATTTATTTATACTTTGATATTTTCGTTAATAATAATTGACGTGACATATATATTATTTTTTTAAATAAATTAACATATATATTAATAAAATTACATCACATCTATTGGTAAGAAAATAAAAAAAAATTGAGATGTAAGAAATGGGGTTTGAATAAAGACTTTGGGTAGAGGGTTTCAATACCTAATCATTGCTTTAAGCTAAGAATTTATTATAATGTAAGCAAAAGTAATATTTAAGTTCAAATGTGGTAGAAATTAATTTTATTTATCTTTTGAAAATATATTAATCATAATATAAGTAATAAAATAATATAAGAACATGTTTCTAACATCAATTAAAATATATTAATTTTATAAATATTATTTACAATTAAAACATATTTTAATTTCTATTATAATCGGTATAAGAGCTATGATGTTATATTATTTTATAATCAGGACGGAGTTAAGATTTGAGGTCGAAGGGGCAAAACATAAATATTTAAAAGTAAGGGGTAAATTCATAAAAAAAACATGTTTTAAAAGAATTTAAATAAAAGCATAAAAACAAAAAAAATTCTTCGGGATGGGAAAGATTGTCTCTCCCCACGTAAGTGTAGTTCCATCCCTGTTTATAATCTAAGTTATAATTAATATATTTTCATAAAATAAATTAAATTCATTTTAGCCAACAATTTTTAAACTTTTTTTTAAATAATGGCCAACAATTTTAACTTATATATTACTTTTGTCAACATTATAATAATTTTCTAACAGTTAAACATTCGACCTTCGAATCTAACAAATAATTCTATTTATAAAATAAATTATATTCATTTTAAAAGATCTGAATTTAATCGTAATATCAGTTTTACTATACAACGTCGATTTATAGAAAAACAGAATGCCTAAAATTTGAACCAACTTGTGTAAGCAAAAGAGAAAATATTTATATATATTAATTATCTTCAATTATTATATTAATGTGTAAATAAATCTGTCGAAATGTCTTTTTCATGATTAAATATGTAAAAGTTGGTATATGATTTGGTTCTAAGATGCCATCCAAGTAAGGAACAACTATAGAGCAAATGCATAAAGGGTATAGAGCTTTTATGACGGCCATCTTTATGTTTTAAATTGATTGCATTTTTATTTTTATTTTTATAAGATAAATTATATGAATTATTATTAAATTTTATTTTTTATTATTTAAATTTTAAAATATTTAATTTATTTACTAAAATTTAGATATTAATCTTTTTATTATTCGTTTATTAATTTTTTGATAATATCTATTTATTGGTGAAAGAAAAAAATTCACTAAGATCTAAATTGTAGAAAATTTTGTTGGTACAAAAAAATGTTAAAACTGGGTTTCACCCGACGACGTATGAGAGAGATCGGGAAGAGAAAAAAAATATTTTTTTGTTCGATTTGTAAATCAAGGTACTTTTGATGAGATTGAGGTCTTATTTGAATTTAAGGGATAAAATAAAATGACTGATAAAATTTGATACCGAACAACAACAACGATGATATGTGAAATGATAAAAAACATTTAATGTTTAAATTTAATTTTATTTAATAAACTAAATATTTCAAAACTTTTATAATCAAATAAATTTAAAATAAGTTTAACGATGATTTAGAATTTACTCATTTTTATAATATTATAAGTTAAAATTAATAACATCTTTAATTATTCTATTAAAATAATTATATAAATTCTTAAAATGTTTTAATCATTATTGATAAGACTTTAATATGATCTCGATGATGTGATCAAATAATAATAAAATCACCTTAATAATTTCTTAAAAATTAATTTTCAAGTATATAAGAAATAATTAATACTTCATGTATAGTATTTTTTTAAGTATAAGATAATTATAAATTAAAAAACCAACGTTGCAAATTCAAAAATAAAATTTAATAATTTTCATTAAAAAACTCACCATCTCCTCCAAAATATTCTTAGCCCAGAAGATTGCCATTCTCAATCTCTCTGCCTCTCTCACCATATATTCTCTTTCCTCTCTTTCTTTCTTCAAAATCCATTTCTTTTGATTTAATTAAGAGGAGTGGAATAACCAAAGAAGAGAGAAAAGAAACAGAGGAGGAGAGGGAGCTGAAGATAGAAAAAGGATTTAAAAAAAACAATAAAATGAACAACTAAATCTCCTCTTCTGTTTCCATTGTCATCATCTCTCATCTCAGATCTTAATTTCCTTCCCATTTTCTAATAAGGGTCATTTCCAGAATGGTAAATTTTGCTCTCTATTTTCTTCACTTGCTTCATTTCTGCTTGTCTCTGTTTTTCTCTGTTTCCTGATCTTTGGTCCTTTGTCTTGATCCACACAATTCAGTCTCAGTTTCAAATGTTTTTGATTGGCAGGAATTCTGGGTTGTTTTCTGATTAGTGCTTAAAGTTTTTGAAATGATCCTAGATTGGATTTGACAGCTACCCACTTTGTCTTTTGTAGTAGATTCTACCTGTAATTCACTATAAAAGGTGTGTATTTTATTTTAATTGTTATGTTTGATTGTAGTTATTGTTCATATTTTATCTGTTTTAGCTTATTTTTCTTCATAAAGATGGATCTTTTTAGCTGCTGGTGATGCTTGGATAATTCAGGATTGGCTTTTTAAGATGTGAAATAGTTACTTTTTTGGAATTAGTGTTAGAATATTGATTGAATTTGAATTTTTTAATCTTTGAATCCAGTTGTGAAAAACATTAGATTTACAATTTGTGGTCGATGGTGGTGATTGTAGATAAGATGGAATCAGATCTTGGTAAACTCTTCATAGGTGGGATATCCTGGGACACTGATGAGGAACGTCTGAAGGAGTATTTCCAAAAGTATGGGGAAGTGGTGGAGGCAATAATAATGAGAGATCGGGTCACTGGCCGTGCCCGTGGCTTCGGTTTTGTTGTCTTTGCCAATCCTGCTGTTGCCGAGAGGGTAATTATGGATAAGCATATGATCGATGGTCGCACGGTGAGAGCCTTGATTATATTTATCCTTTATACATTACAGATTTAACTGGGATTAGGATGTTATTTTTCCTTGATTAATTCGATATTTGTGATAATCACATCGAAAGTTGGCCAAATTGTCTCCTTTAATCTATTTTTGTGGCTTTGATTTAATTGTTTGAGACAGAAATCGAGTTGCATTGACTGCTCAATTTTCAGGTTGAGGCAAAGAAGGCTGTTCCTAGAGATGACCAGCTCGTTCTAAACAGGAACATGGTTGGTGTCACTGGACCTACTGGTCTTCGACGAACAAAAAAGATTTTTGTTGGAGGTTTGGCATCAACTGTAACTGAGGTTGACTTTAAGAACTACTTTGATCAATTTGGTAAAATTACTGATGTTGTGGTAATGTATGATCATAACACACAAAGGCCGAGAGGGTTCGGCTTCATCACCTATGATTCGGAAGAATCAGTAGACAAAGTCCTGCATAAAACATTTCATGAACTTAACGGGAAATTGGTTGAGGTCAAGAGAGCAGTGCCTAAAGAACTATCTACAGGTGCCACCAACCGCAACCTTACAATCGGGTATAATTATGGTTTGAATAGGGATTCCAACTTCCTCAATAGTTATGCGCAGACATATAATCTAAGTCTGGTTGGAGGCACTGGGGACCGGATGGATGGTAGGTTTAGTCCTCTCGCTGGTGGGCAAAGTGGATTTCCTCCATTTAGTACCACTGGCTATGGAATAGGTATGAATATAGAACCAGCAATGAGCCCAAACTATGGTGGGAATTCCAATTTTGGCAACAGTCTTGGATATGGGAGGATAATTAGTCCCTATTACGGTGGGAATTCAAACAGATATAACACTCCGATTGGCTATGGCATCGGAAGTGGAAGAAATGATCCTGTTTTGAGCCCCATTACTAGGAATGTCTGGGGAAATGTAGGCTTTAGTAATGCTACAAATGTTTCCAGTCCTGCTAGTTACTTGGGGTCTAGAAGTGGTAGCTTCAGTTCTTTAGGAAATAGTGGGACAACTTGGAACCCTTCTCTTCCTTCTCGAAGAGGAGGAAATGCTTCCGGTTATACTCGTGGGAGTGCCGATGACAACTATGTTATGGGAGGGGGAGGATATGGAAGAAACATCGGCACTGTTGTAGCTCCAACATCATCATTTTCTGGATCAACTGTTAATATTGAAGGTTCCTATGGGGATCTTTACCGCAGTGGTTCGGTCTATGGTGATTCAACTTGGAAGTTTGCAGCACCTGACTTGGATGATTCTAGCTCATTTGGTTATGAGCTCGGCAATACATCTGCAGATGTTACTGCAAGAACCTCTGAGGATTATGTTGGAAGTTACAGTGTTACAGGTAGACAGTCCAGTAGAGGTAATACTCTTTAGTTCATTAAGTGGACCTCGATGAATAGCTTCTGAATTTGATTAGGTTCTCCTGATATTTCTTCAACTCCAGATGAAAATTTCCTTGTGCTGGAATGGAATGGAATTTTGGTTATACATCATTATTCATGCTTGAACACCATGGTTTGGTATCTATGATATCAGGAATAGTAATACCATAAACTCGTTTTCTGGTATCTGATTGGCCTAAACGATCAAAAAGAACAAAGATAAGGTCATTAGTACCAGATGGAACTAATATATTTTATGTGTTGCCTGATTAAAATTGTTAGCGGATTGGCCCTGTATTAACTTTATATTGTCATAAAACCAGAAAGTCAGTAATGTGAATATTCTATTTGTCATAGGAACGAGTCGCCGAAAGACCATTCTTTACTAATATACTTTGAGATTGCTTCTGAAAATTTAATTTTTGCCAATGTGCTGAGGCTTGAGAGATTAATGCAGGCTTTTTACATTTGTTAATTTGTCTATTTCATTGTTTCTTCAGGAATTGCTGACTAGGGGATCCGTTATTTGGATATCAGATACCGTAATGTAGGCAGAATGAATTTGCACAAACATGGGAAGGATTTGTGAATTCGATACAACTGACTCGTTACTATGTTGGCTTACGCCGATTGATCTTGTGGGACTATTGACGGTTAATGATCTGAAAATACATATTCAGAGTGAGCAGTTTCAAGCGATTTTCTACAAGGTTTGGGATTTGAATTGCTTTTACTTTTCTTTATTTTACTAGAGAAAAAAAAAATATAGGTTACCTCCTTGGCATTTGAGTGAGGTTTACAATCAGAATGCGTGATCTCCGGAAGATTGGTTCAATTTAATGTACCATGTATCTCCAGCAACGCGAGCTAGTAATGGTACATCGAACAATAGGGTATTGATTATTTTTCGTATTTTTTTCTATTTTAAAATTTTCAGCTGCTGTAATGCATGGCTGAGCTGCTGGTTCTTGTCTTTATGTTTTCTTTGTATTATCTGGGATTGTTTTTCTCTCCGATTTTAAGGAGTTTTGGTTCGATTTGCTAGTGTGAAACATTAGAGAAATATCCATATAAAAATCCCAATAAAATAGGTTACAAAAGTTCCTGATTCATTTTTTTTCATTAGACTATATATGATAACCATTTGCTTCTGCTGCTAATCTCTCTGTCAGTTGTCATCGACATGCCATTTTCTTCATATTGTCATATGAAGAACATGGCACGAAGGACATTCGTATGGCTATCACGACATGCCAATATGATAAGAAATCGGACTGTTTACTTTTTCTGGAATGATACAAATGTTGCATTAATTGCCATTCTTGTGTTTTTTTCAGAGGTTTCCATTTGTTCCAAATTCCGAAAACTATTTTGTGGCCATACCGAGAATTCTTATCCTTACTTTGCCATTGAAGACTGGATATTTCTTGCTAGGATTTTCCAATCACTGTCATTTAATTTATTTATTTAGTGGCAGCCAAAAATAGATACTAACATGATTGTGGTCCTCTCCCTTTAACTTTATGTTTATGGCAGTTCTTGTCCTCTGATAATGAGATGAACTTGTTGCTAGGCTTTTTGTTATGTGGATTTTAGGAGCCTTCCCCTATCTTAAGTTCCATATTCATTTCTTAGTATGAAATTCCGAACTTGTCGATATGTCGATTACTAGTTTTTAACTAAGTAGGTTGAAATTGTATGCTCATTGGGTTTCCATTTTGCCTATGAAGTTGCCTAGAAATGTTACTATCAACAATCGAATCGGAGGTTAAACTCCGATTCGATTTTGATGAACTAATCAGATTTTAAGTGGAGCGAGGTTCTAGTGCCATTTTGGCCCCAGGGTTTAGGCCTTTGTAGGTGGGGGAAGAGAATCTTTGATGATGAGAAACAGCAAATGTTTTATTATTTGTACTTTAATTTGTTGGTCCATCTACTTTCATTCATAGATGTTTGACATAGAAAGGGGGGAAGCTCAGGTGTTGATGAGTGACCAAACACAGGTGATTATGTTCGATATCCGACTCATTGGCCGATTAACCAGAATCAAAGTTTGCCCCTTCATACCCTACACATTATAACTGGTTTTTACTTTGACTGCAGTATACAGGGATGAAATTCCAAATTTTGCCGCCGAAGAATTTTTTTCACTTTTATCTCTCAATTTAAATTCTTTTTAAAAAATATTTTTTTATGAATTTGCCCCCCTTAATTTTAAACATTTATGTTTCCCCCCTCGACTCCAAATCCTGACTCCATCCCTTTTCCCCCTGAGTCTTCATAAAACCCAAAGCCTTTCAAATTACATATGCTCCTTGGTATCCATCACATCTTTTATGAGTTCTATAATTTTTAATATTTTTAGAATGTTTTTGTACTTTCGCAGTAATTTCTAATTTATTTTTATAGTATTCTAATATTTTAAAATATTTTTATAATTTTTAATATATTTTAAAAAAAAATCTAAAGATATAGAAATACAAGTTTAGTGTGAAACGTGACGCAAATAACTCAAAAAAAATAAAGCTAACATTTAATATTGGTTGAAGAAGTTAATTGACGTAATTTCTCGGTTATAGGTTGATTGAGTATAAAAAGAAAGCGATGACTTAATTGATTTGAGGTAATGATAATTTAAATTTGATTTATGTTCGATTAAATGTTGATTTAAATTTGAGTCGAACTCAATTATTTTATATTTGAACTTAATTGTATCTGATTTGAGAAAAACGTAAATCTTAATTGAACTCCACAATGTGATACCCTAACTTGACAGACACTCCACTTGATTTGAATCTAAATCCAAAATTAATTTAATAAATATCTGATATAACTTAAAACAACCTTAAATCTGATTTTACCTTGTTATCAACTATTGATTTGACCTCTAAACCAAGTCAAATTCTAAGATTAATGAAAATCAGACAATACCATTTGCCATTATTCAAAGTTAAAATCAGCACAAGGAAGACATGTTATAAAAGGACAAGTCCATATACATATACTAACAGCAACTGCAGGGGAACAAAGACAGTAACAGTAAGTTATGGTTTTCCCATCATCCAAAACCATGTGGAAAGGAAAACAACACATTACAGTCACCCAAACCTTAAATCTAATGTCACCAGGGACCAGGGTCTTCCGGTCGAAAAGATGAAGCGAAAGGGATTTAGAAAAAGGCCCTACTTCCATAGAACACACGGGCACCGGGGTTCTTTGATGACTGAGTTTTCTCGTCGGTTGTAGTACTTGAATTTTCTGATTTGGCCGGTCCACTGTCGATGTCCAGGGGAAGTTTCATCTTAGCCAATGACTCGGTAAATTGCTGCATGCTTTTCATGTACATGTCCACTATATCTTGCTGCACCACCTGCATTTCAGGCTCGATATTGACAGAAACAACGGGCTTCACCCCCAAGGAATCATGGTTTCCATCTCCGATGTGGACTGTTTTCTCTTTCGGGGCTGAAGTGTGTTCCTGAGTGGGAGGTTTCGAAGCACCATCGGAGGACTCGGAACTTGCTGCAGCAGATGGAGATGAAAGTGAAACCCCATTAGTTGACACACTGCTTGGGGGAGAATCAAGCTTGGGGACTTGGATTGAATCCAATGTAGCAGTTGAGAAGCTTTCGAGTACGTTAACACCCATTTCTGAATTGTCAACATCGGAGGTGGCCAAACTTTCAGAGTCCAAATTGGAACACGGGATCCCGAAGTACTCGGACACCATCATCTGGTTCTCGTTCACGATTTTTGGATCCGGAAACTCAATCTTTTCGAACTCACTTGTTTCTGAATCCTTCACAGTTTCAGCATCAACGACATCAGGAATAGCCATTACATCAGGAGATGATCCGACATATGCAAGGGACAATTGAACGAAACCAGCAGGTGAATGAAACAGATCAGTTGAAGACAGAGAGAACTCTTTCTCCAATTTCCCATTCTTGAGGATAACTTCAGACAAAGGCACCAATGCGAACCCCAGCAACTGGTCTTCGAGATAATTCCTCACCCTACTCATCATGAATATTTCGATCTTTAGAGACGAATCAATGTTCCAAACATCGAGGCGAAGGTTATCATTGAACACTGGATTCCTCCCTCCACCATTGATGATCTTGGTGGAAACCGTGCTTTCAGGGTCACTGGTGAGACAAAGCTTAGCATACACATCCTGCTTGTGGTAAATGCAGATGTTATGGATGTCCCTTGCCTGATGAACATAAACCTCAAGAACACCAAGGATGTTGTCTTTTTTCGACAGAACAGCTTCGGTCTTGTTAACTTCAGATCCATCGAAAAAACTGGATTTCTGCTTCTCACACTCGGCTACAACAGAGCTCTTCAATGGTGACACAATTGATTGTGGGGAATCCATGCCAACACCAATAAAATGAACCTGGCAAAACAAGAAAAAATTGCCTAATTGAAATCAAAATTTTCCTCCAGACCAATTCTAAGATGAAAAAGCTTCCAAATTTAGCTAAGAACACAAGACAAGGCTAATTAGAAGCAATTCTCAAATCAAAACCCTAATTAGAATCTAAACCCCAAATTCTTCAAGCAAAACCCTAGTACATGAAATTCAAAAATTGATGTCTATTATAAACCACAAGCCCCTCCCTAAGCTACAAAAAGCATGATTTTGCAAAGTTCAAAGAAATAAAACTAGTATAGAGCAAAAACATTAGACACACAACAAGTAAGAAACCAAAATTCTCAAATAGTAGCCAAAAACTCCAAGATTTGATTTTCCTTTAAGTTGACAACTTCAAATCACCTCCAAACAATGAAAGCAATGACAAAAGCAGAAACATAAACCCTAATTGAAAACAGCTTCAAAAGCATAAATCCAAGAAAACCCAGAATTTAAAACCAACTAAAAACTCCATCATTCAGATTGTAATGAAAGAACCAGAGAATTCCCTTACTGCCCAGAAACTGAAAAACCCTGGAAGTCTGAAATTTTGAAGTGAGCTACTTCTCCTTGAGACTTAATTAATATTAAGCAAAAAGACCCAGCAACAGTTAAAGCTCAGATTCCAATAAAGCAATGGATTTTTCTCTTCCCACAAATCGGAATCCAAGGCGTAGAAAATAGCAAGAAAATCCCAATGAAAATTCCCAACTTTCCTTTAATCTTAAACAATTACAGAACAATAAAAACAAGAGAATACGAATTATTGTCACCTCGGGACTCTAGCTTTAATCTCTATAACTCGAAAGTCAAAGGAAAAAAGTTTTTTTTTTTTTTTTTTTTGCATAAAATCCAAGATCTTAACACAAACCCAGTTCCAGAATCGAGTTTCTTTTTTTCTTTGAAAAGAAACTTTCTCTTTTTCGGGAGTTTCTTACAAGTGAAGTGCTTGTATACGGCACTAAGACGGTGTCTATAAGTACCAAAAAGAAGAAAACAAAGAATAAAACCTCTTACAGATTAGAAAAATAAAAGAAAATAGTTGATTTCTAATTCTCCTCACCAGCAGCTGCAGGAGCAGAGGCGTGTCTGTATGGAAGGTTGTGGGAAAGAGAGTGTGTTGGGTCAGTAGGAATGTTATGGAGATTTTAATTTTCCTTATCTCAACTGTAATGATTACAAAGTCAGGGAAAATTGGTATTTTATATAGATTTCATTCAGGGTTCTTATTACTATCTTATTTTATTTGAAAAAAATACTTAAATTATTATTAAAATTTTAAAATATTTAATTTATTTATTAAAATTTAGATACTAAGTATTTTTATTTTTTATTAATTTTGTACGGTGTTTATTTATTGGTGAATAAATTTTTTTAAAAAATTTAAATGATAAAAAACTGATATAAGGAAAAAATTGATAAAAAAGTTTGTTCAATACATAAACTTCAAGACATTTTTTAATCAAATAAAAGTTAAATTCGAACTCAAAGATACGAGACAAAGTGATTGACCATGATCGAAAATCATTAATAGTGGTGTTTGATAACTATGATTGATGAATAGTATACAACATTCGTATTATAACATCGTTAAAATAATAATAATTTTTTTTAATGTTTAAATAGCAGTGAATAAATAAATTATTTTAAAATTTTAATAATTAAAATAAATTTAAAACTAAAATTCAAGGGTGTTTCATGTAATTTACCCTATTTTATTACCTAAAGTGTTTCCTGTCGGAGACAAAAGTCATTCGAGTACGTGGCATCATAATTATTGTCTGTATTAACCACACGATACTTATAGAATCAAATTTAATACTTTTCGTCTATAGAATCAAATTCATGGGAAGGTGTGCTATGACTTCTTAGGGAGCACTTTACAAATCCTTCAAATTTATAACACAATTTGAAGAAAAAAAATTAAATTTAGGTCGGATTAAATTTAATTTTGAGAGGTTTTAATTATTATGTTTGATAAGAATATAATGGGGTTTACGTAGAAAAATGTTAAGACTTAAAATGATTATTTTTAATATTATAAAATAGGATGTTCGATAAAAAATTTTAGATAGATAAATAGATGAATAAAATTAGATCTAATAATATATTTTTTTAGGTATATAAAGGTATATTTTGTCATTTATCTGTAGTTGATAGTTGCATATTTTTGATGTGTTATTAGATGAAATGAAATTCTATTTATCAAAAAATATTTAATTATAAATATTTAAATATAATTATTATAACGTTGGTTTTATATATATATTTTTGTTTAATAAAAATAGATTATTTTTTATCATGTCTTTTTTTATTTATATTTTTTTAGTTAATTTTTTATTTTGTTAGATAAAATAAAATTAAAAACTTTTAAATTTTATGTTAAAATCTTAAAATTTTGGTATTGATCTTTCAAAAAGATAGATTTTATGTGACAGAGAAAAAAATAAGATAACACATTTATAATTCAATCCGACAAAGAAGGAGAGAAGATAACATATTTTTTAGGATGACTACATCTTTATATAACTAATTTAATTATAAATTAGTTATTAAGTATTTATAAATATGTTCTTAAATATAAATATATATTATGATATTTATATTTTTATTTTCATCATATTTTAATACATATGTCACACTTAATATAATTACACTGATCACTTAATTTCAACATATCATATATAATTAATCATTTAATTTTATGTCATATTTTATAATAACATCACATATTATTTATATGTGTATAATTATGAATTTTAATTTATCAAATTCTTTAGAACATTTCATCATAATCAAATTCGCTTAATGTTCATTAGACTAAGATATTGCACTAAAGAACTCAACTCTCACCATAGTTAATTAGGGTGAGCGTTCGAGCGAGTCGAGTTAAAAATATTCCGAGTTATTCGAGTTGAGTCAATATATTTTATAATTTAAAATTTTTTGAAATTTTTTCGATTTGAGTCGGTTTTAGCGAGTTCGAGTCGATTCGATTTTTTGAGTTTACGTATAAATTTTAATTGCACTATTTGTAAATATTATTGTATATTTTGATTCTAATTTAAATGACTTTATCTTTATATCTACATACATATTTTTTCATATTGTTTTCTACATGTATAAATAAGATTTATTATTATTATTATTATTATTATTATTATTGTTATTATATACCTTAGGTATGAATATGTCATTTCATTAAATTATGAGTATCGGTAAAAAAAAATCTTATCTATAAAAAGCCAAAACTAAATAAAAATAATAATAAATTAAATACAATAATATAAATACATAAATTAAAAAATATAAAATAATTTAATAATAAAAATAAAAATTATATTAAATAAAATAAAAAATAAATATGGTAAGTGATCATATTGCAAAGAAATGAAAATTAAAAGGTAAACATAATAAAAAAAAAGATAGGACTGAAAATAAAATTTAGGGCTAAATGTGTAATTAGATACTAAAATTTTTTGGTTTTTCGATTTTTTTGAGTAACTCGAACTTTGAAAATTTGAACTCGACTCGGATAACTCAAAATTAAAAAAAAATCAATTTTTTCGATTCGAGTCGAATTTTACTCACCCCTATAATTAACAACATTATTAAGCTGATATAACTTATTTTATCTCTTTTTATTACATCATTAAAATATTCCAAATTATAATTGATTTGTCTTATTAAAATCTTCATATAAAGTTATTTTTTATAACTTTAATATTAACGGGGTGGTGGAGAATAAAAAATAGTCGATGTTAACATTTCAATAATGATAAAATAATATTGTTCCATCATGTTTGGGGTCATTTTTTAAAAAAAGTTCAAGGACAAAAAGAGAATATAATAAAAATTTGAGACTTGAATGATTAAATTGGTATATTTGAGGGACCAATGGGTTATTTTACCATAGTCTTTATCATAATTCCTGATGGTAGGGATTGCTGTGAATCTGAAGCTATTAAATGCTCGTCTTCCATGACAATTCAAGCTTGTGTTTCCGGTCAAACTCTTGCATTAAAGACAATTAATGTCAGCCTCTCTCGATCACAAATAAAGCAAGATAGGAGGAACCGACCTTGGGCAGAAAATAGGAGATAAGGTTACCCATCGAATTGGTACAAGTAATAAATAATTTAATATCGTTTAAATAGATTATAAAAAAGTTTATCGAACGATCTATTTATTAAAATTAAATGTGTTACATAAGTCGATATAGATTAATCATAGTAAAGCTTAGAAAAATTGAAAGAGCAATAAAAAACTATAAATATGATGTTTTTGATAAATTATTAGATGAATTATGTTTATCACGTCATTCGTAGTCCAACAAATAAGGTTCGTTTATCACGTCATTCACCTTGGGGAAAAATGAGACAGACGAATCTAATTGGTTAGAACCGTAGATGATATAGTGAACAAGGTTCGTTTAATAATTTTTTGATCTTCTTATACCATGTTAAACTTGAAAATTTTATATTTTTTAAACCATTAGATGAAAATAAATATACGATTAAGATTAATAGCAAAAAATAAAAAAATATTCTTAATTATTTATTTATTTACCATATCTAATAATTTAAAAATATATAAATAATTAAATTATATACTATATAAATAGATACTAATACTAATCAAAATATTCTTATATTATATATATTTTTTATTATTCATGTAGATAGAAGTGATAGGAATTATATGGTTAACTTTTATCCTACATCTACAAGGGGTGTATGCCTAGAAAGGTCAATAATTAGGTGGATTTAGACTCATCAAAACATGATTTAAAATAAATAATTGGATGGGGAAGAATGACAATAATAGCATAAGCAATAAATAAATAAATGTTATTTTTATTAATAAGATTAGTTTAAATAATAAGCAGTTTAATATCAGTTAAATAAAAATTTTAGATTTAAAATATTATATATGATAAAGTTTTATTAAAAGATTTACCCACTAAAACTAACTGCACGATATGTCTAGATCCGAATTAATTCAATCAAAACTTTTATAACCAAAGTAATAACAAAAAAATCATTGTTCATTTTTTTGGGACAACTCCCTTCATTATTAGATAACATGTAATTAAGCATGCATTGTTCTTACAAATGATGTGTTATAAATGGATGAATGTTGGTAATGAGAAGGAATAAGTTGGTAATGAATGATATGTACTATCATTAATTATTTTAATAATTTTTAAAATCATAAAACCTTAAAACTGAATTATTCTTTAAAAAAAAAAGTTTAATATTTTTGTCACATTTTTAGATTTTATTTTTATTCACTTTTCAATTTAATAACTTCATTAGTTTTTGAATTGAAAATGGGTAAAAAAGTATTTAATATATTTTACTCTTAAAAATGAATAATCACGTATAAGTTCATACCATTTTAAAATTATAAAAAAATATTAGTATATATAATTAATGATGTATATCGATAATTAATATTTATTATTAAATATTTTTTTCTTCTTCTTTGAGTTATACTATTGACTGTTAAATAAAAACATAAAAAAATTTATTACTAATGTTTATTTGTTTTTTAATAGGGATAATAGAATATAATTAATTATATCCTTAAAAGGTTATGTTTATTCATAAACTTAATTATACACACTAATCCAAAACCTTAATCTATAAACTTTAAATATAAACTTAAATCTTAAATTCTAATTCTAAATCATAAACTATTTTAAGTGGGTAATAATTATATTAAACAACCTAAATGAATTAAATATATTTTTTAAAATATAATTAATTATATTATATTAGATTCTATTAAAAAATAAAATAAATATTAATTATAAGAATTTATAAAGTTTTTATTAACCATCCTTAGAAGAAAATCCAATTAAAATATATATATTAAAAACATTGAAATTAAAATATATGAATTCAAATACCCATAAGGATCGAAATGAATGACAATTTTAATACGGTGGGGTCATTGTCTTTTTATTTTTTTCTAGTGACTTGAAATAAATAAAAAAAATATATATTTATCAAAATACCCAAGGTAGTCTTTTAAAAAATATTTTTTTCTAGAGCCTTAAATCAAATCAAAGAATAATCAAGGGGCTCACATGGAGGGGATAGAAAATGGATCCCACGACCTTTTCCTTGTTTCTTTTCTACTTTAATGGGGATAGAGATAGGGTAGACCAAATTTGAGTATGGTTTCATGAACTAAAACTAGACCTTATTTTTTTATTTAATTTATAATATATCTGTCTATCTATCTATCTATATTTAATATAACGGAATTGAACGAGCGATTTTGATAAATAAAAGAATAATATTTATTTTTATAGACCCAAATACAATCAATTTGATCCGTAAGATGTATGTTATCAAGAGTTAAAAAAAAATAATAAAATTATATTTATATGATATCTCGTAAGGTTGAGCATGGTTAACCACAAAATCAAAAATCGAACCGAAATATTATGGTTCATAAATTTACGAACTATGATTAATCGAATTGAATTTTATTTTTAATTATTTTTATAAGGTAAAAATATATATTTTATACTTAAAATACTATAGATGTATTTTTATTTTTTTACTTAAAAATAAGTTTTTAATAAATATTTATGAAAATATCTCAAAATTTTTACCTTTTAATGTTTAAAAGGTAAAAAATAAAGTTATTTTGTTAAGATAAAATATAATTTTTTAAAAAATTAATGTTTATATAAAAAAACCAAAAACCGAAGTTAACTAAATCGAAAACCAGTGATTACTAAAATAACTTATCAAATTAAACCGAACCCAAACTGGTTGCACCCCTAGTTTCTCGTCCCTTTTGTCCCTTAGTGGTTATTCTAAATTATTGAATCTTAAAAGGTGTTAAGAACATGTACATAGCATCATGAATAAGAAAGATTCTCTCAATCTATAGTATCCATGTAATTTACCTTGTGATTTTACCATTAAAGTAAAAAAAATTTATTGTTTGAAGAACCTTCTTTAGCGTGTGGGGGCATTGAAAATTAAAATGATGAAGAAAAATTAACCAGGCAAGAACTTTGTTTTTTTTCTTTTGACCATTTTAAGGTGGCAAAAAATCAAAAGTGAAAGATACTCTTTCTAGATAAAATTATATCAATCTTTGAGGATTAATTTGGGATGACAAAAAAATTAAGATTAATAGAAAAATTAAAAGTTTTGTTAATCAAATCTAGGTGTAATGACAAAAAATATTATTTTAATCTCGATTAATATACCCTCTTCTTAAAAGATATGTCTTATAAAATATACAACACCACCATTTATATATCCCAAGACCTTTTTTCTTTCCGATGTGGGATTAATGCTCTTTTACCTCTTTTCAAGCGTGACATTCTCTCCCACTTAACCTCGTAACGAAAAACTCACCACGTTACTCATTATTATAAATTTGTTTGTATTATGAGTGATTGTTATGGGTGTTATACATGTAAGTATATTGAAATAAATTTATACGCAGCCCACAAGATCAATCTGCATAAAGTTTATACCATATAAAATATAGAGATAAAATTGAATTAAATTAAAATATAATGGTTAAATCATAGATTTGAGGATAAATACAGGACCAAAATTAGAATTTGACCTAAAAACAATTCTTTTATACAAAAACATCCCTTAATGCTGGGCCTTGAATGGCTAAATCCTAGATCCATACATATTATTGGGCCAATAGCTATAATCTATCCATTGACTAATATAAACTCAAACCACGGTTTTCTAATTTTAAATACGAATAAATTTACACGCATATATATATATATATATATATATATATATAAATGAATTAAGTTGTTTGAATTTAAATCATTTAAAGTATAATTTTAAAATTGAATAAATTAGATTGGAAGGGTCTCGATATAATTAGTCTTTATAATATTTTTATTTCAGATTAATCGACCAATGAATTAGATACAGACGATTAAACACAAAATAAAATCTTTTCTCCTATCATTTTTTAATTCAAATATTTAATTCATTCTTTAATACCCTAAAATATTTTGTTCCTAACTCCGCTTCTAACTTAAGAGAGATTTTGTGTTGAAAAATTCACCATTAATTATGGAGAAATCATTGGGTTATGACGTCATTAAATGGATTAAAAATGAAAAAGTTTACCAATTTCAGAAACAAACTCAAATAAAAAAATGTTCAGGTACCATGATCGAAAATATTACCAAGTTCAGGGACTAAAAGTTGATTTAAAGGACTAAAGCGTAGATCCAATCGTTGAATTGGACCGATGGTTATAATCTTATCCATTGACTAACCTAAACCCAAACCCAAACAGGACACAAGTAATTTTAGGATGACAATTTGACTAGACCCCGTCGGGTATCGACCCGAGCAGGTTTTTTTATTTAAAAATTGGGTTTGAGTCGGGTGATAAAAAAAAGTCAGGTCGGATCAAGTTTAGGATGAAAAGTTTCCAACCTGACCTTATATATATATTATATAAATATAATATTTAATTTTTTTATTAATTTTTTTCAGATCAGGTCAGGATTATTCAGATTTTTTATTAAAATATTGGGGTCGAATCAGAGTTGGGTTATATTTTTATAATGTCGTGTCAGAATAAAAAATATTAAGATCAAATTAGGTCGGGTTAGAAGACTTAAATTCCGAGTTGGGTTCGGGGCGGCCCCGACCGCTGCCATCCCTAAGTAATTTCAGACCAACTATTTTTTTTTTGTTTATAACCAAGCTTCAAATCTCAGCTTGTCACTTCCTTTGAATCTTGCTTCAACGCATCAAATCCCCCCTAAAAGGCTTGAGCTTTTCCCTCAGCTAAAATGGGTATTCTTCACATTCCTCTAATCTAAATCATGCGAAGTTCTGATTGATTTTCTTGTTTAATGGGTTTAATTCTTTTTTGTTTTCTTCTGCTAGGTATTTCTCGTGATTCCATGCACAAGAGGTGTGCCACTGGTGGAAAAAACAGGGCTGGGAGGAACGTGAAGTGGCGTGCTCTGAGGTTTTACACATAAGAATCTATGATATCAGCTACACCTTTGAATCTCAATGCATTTCATGATCAAAACAGATGAAAAAGAAAAGTGTTAATAAACCCAAAGTAATTCCACAAAACAATGATGCTAAGATAGCTGCAAAGTGCAACCTGAAACAAACCAACGTCACATTCTAATTCCAATCCCTTTTCTTATTTCCATAATGAAACATTAAACGAGAGCAGAGATTGTGAGGATGGAGCAACAGTGCAGTGCAATGCAATGCAACTCTATAGTTTGCCATATTTCTTCCTCAACCGCTCCTTAACAAAATCGTTTCGAGCTTTCGTTCGAGCTTGCTGTGGGGCGACATTTACGTACGAGAAATGTGTACCAAGTGCGAAAAGGCCAGCACCAGTAAGGAAGCACCCCACGGTCATTGCCAGCTTCTTAGGTGTGGATGGGAAGCAAGAAACCATCTTTGCCGATCACCAAAGCAATTGCTCACACAGATGGATCCAACACTTTACCTGGGGACATAAATAATGTAGGGTAAACCAACCTTGGAATAATCAAATTCTTACATATTTTCTCAGATCGCCCCTTCAGGAGGTGTTTAGGGTCTGGATAATTTACTATCATTGTATAAAACAAAAACACACTTTTCTCAGAGGCATTTTGTCAGACACTTGGCATGCTATCTTTATTTATCATATTTCCATAACACTTTCACTTAATTTCTGCAATAAATAACACAAGAACGAATATAAACAGATTTCACCATGTTTTCATGGTTCTTTCGTTTTATCTGAAATACTTACCTCATGCGTTTTGATATTCCAAATTGAAAAGAAAATCGAAGAACTCATACCTCAAACTGCAATGCTTAAAACAGACAATTTCCCAGACGATGGAACTCAATTTAAATTAAATTTGTAATATTGGATCGGATTATTTTGAGATTCAGATTTGATGTAAAAGAAGAGAAATTTGAATCCATTAAAATGAACTACGAGTAGGAAGGAGAAGACAGGAAACTCATGCAATGAACTATTTATATATTTTTAAGGGATAAAGTAACATTTAACCCCAGAATTTAATAAATTTTAGGCTTAAAGGAGAAGAAGTATTAGAATTTCTGGAGAAAAAAACCTAATCAAGTCCCTAATTTTTTTAATTAATTAAAATTTTAAATTAAAAGTCAAATCAACTAATATCTTGAATAAAAATTTAAAATAATTAAATTCTTTTTATCAATTTTAATCCTTAAATCTTGATAGTTTTTTCTTTAAATATTACTGGCATATGAAACATTGTGATTTTATGTCTATCTCAATCACAAACTTAAAATCAAAGGCATATTCGAGTCACATGGATTAAATAAAGAATTCAAAATTTAATTAATAATTATTCTATACATCAATGGTAAATACAAAAAATTACAAAGTCGAGTTTGAACGATTTAAGTGACCATAATGTGCGTAAAAAATGTTCGAAGGTGTGGAGGAATTGAAATCAAATCTGTCTCAGAAAGATTTCAACGTCTCCTTGTACCCCATTTCTCACTAGGATATGATGAAATGTTTTAATCCCTTAGATGGAATGAACACCTCTCAAGTGTCGAACAATCTCTTCCATGTTTCGGACCTGTTCTTTCATCGGCATACGTGCAAACAACCCATTGATGAGGTTCACTTTGCATTCGGAATGGTTAGATGCCCAACTCGATAGTGAATTGGACACTTCTTTTTCATTGCCAAGTAGGTTCGACTGTACCTTCATGGCGTGGATGGGATAAATAATCTTCTCGACGGACAAAGAGAACATTACGACCCGAGGTTTCCTTACCAACATGATGTCTGTTTACCGGAAGACCAAAGGCTGCTCTTATCATTTCTCCAAACTCGGATAATCGAGCTGTTTTGTGTACATCAGA
This sequence comes from Abelmoschus esculentus, assembly GCA_035048815.1. Taxonomy (NCBI): domain Eukaryota; kingdom Viridiplantae; phylum Streptophyta; class Magnoliopsida; order Malvales; family Malvaceae; genus Abelmoschus; species Abelmoschus esculentus. The sequence goes on from JAUCBN010000009.1 coordinate 12,702,756, forward strand.
ACTTTGGTTTAGGTCATGAGCAGAAACTCCATGACAATTTATGTCTTCACCAAGCCCTCTAAATAATGGAGTCTCGTACCCCAAAGGTGAGAAAATAGCATGGTTGAAACAGACTGGACCAGTGAAGCTTTTCGCGTATCTAAGGCTTGAAAACAAAGCAGAAGTAAACAATCGACAAATCGAATCAAATATTCGAATTAGTAGACAAATCAAGAGACCAACTAGCTAATATAGCAAGAGTTAAGTCCATACTCCATTGAAAACCAGCTAATTTTCATTCTAAACATATGTTCTGACATATAGAATTGCATTATACTGTAATCCATGTCTGCATTTAAACATTAAACAAAATGTAATCTAACCTCTTCACAATCGAAATCCTTTGCACCAACAATAACAGTAGACCTAATTGATTCCCTGATCGGATGTTTTGAATCACCTTCAACGTGTATAAGCTTAACCAACAACTATCACCGAACAAGTTTCCTTCTCTTTAACCTTGATCCGCCATTGCCTTCAACCACAAAAGCTCCGTTTTGAAACCGAGGCAGTTCTTCTTCTTCACTTCTACCAATAACATCCTCGAGCTTTTCACCTCCTCTCGACATCTTAATCTTCCTGGGATCCATACTTATCTTCCCACCTTCACAAATTGAAGTCCTCCATGTCTCGGACTAATGGCAGCGGAACCAACTGGACCCGATTCTCAAGGTGACCTTTGCGGGAAGAATATCAACTGCCTTTCTAAACCCATTTCCGAAATAAGCTTCACATGAATTTAAAGCTACGTTTGGGTTCAAAGACCAAGACAGATATGATGGGATGACAGGCCAGGGCAGCAGGGCTTTGGTGGGATGTTTGGCGACGGCTTTGATGAATGGGGTTTACCGTATGGGATGTTTAACGGAGAACTGTCCGTCATACGGCGGTGGTTCACCGCCAGATGGTGGTGGATGGTCGAGAAGTATTGATAAAGAACGATGCAGTTGAAAACAAATAGAGGTAGGACGATTTTGATAAAAATTAACACTTCCATAGGTAAACTTTTCTTAAATTTTAACGTAACATTTTTTCATTCAAATATTGTACATATTTGTTATATTATTTGATATATCGATTGATAAATTCTTAAACCAAAATACATAATCAAAAATCTAAGCTAAGACCAAGTTCAGATCTCCAATGCCTTGCTTTCTCAAAGCCATTGGTATAGTTTTCAAAATCATCAATAGTTTGATCAATCTCTTCTTGAGTGTTCATCACAAATGGTCCAAATTGCACTACCGGTTCGCCCAACGGTTCACCTCCGACGAGAATGAACCGTAACGGTTTAGATGACTTGTTCCATACCTCTAACCCATCACCGGACCCTAGAAGAAGCAAATGGTGAGCATTTACCGATGATGACTTCGACCGCCCGAAAATACCCTCTCCTTCCAACACATAAACGAAGGCGTTCCACGTTTTTGGTATCGGTTGTCGGAGGTGACTTTCAGGATCCATAGTAAAATCCAAGTACATTGTTGGGGTTCTTGTATAGATAGGTGACTTTATTCCCAATGCTTCACCGGCTATAACCCGAACCTTGATTCCATCCTTTGTGGTTTCTGCAATATCTTTACTTGATAATTCTTGATACCTCGGTTCAGTCCTACAAACAATAACATGAACATAAAGATTAAATTATGATTTACGAATTTAGATTTAAAACTCGGATTTTTAAGATTCGAACTTACATTTTATATTTGGAGGAGAGGTTGACCCAAAGCTGAAGACCCTTTTGTGTTCCTTGTGGTGCAGGCATCTCAGAGTGGACAATGCCTCTTCCAGCAGTCATCCATTGAAGATCACCAGCTCCAATGGTCCCCTTATGACCCTCAAAGTCTTCATGTGTCACTGAACCCTAATGGAGTAAAATGAAATTCAAATATATCACCTACCAAATACAAATATAATATTTATATAAATATGATTACAAGATAATATTTGAATGTTATATCTGACAAATTGCTATCAGAATAAGATAGATTATTATATTTCTAAGGTCCCTATTAGACTTAGCCCACGAGTGAAGCTAGGTTAATTTAAGTTAAACAATCACATCTAATTTAACCCTTATTATTACATAATTAATCATGGTACAGATATTTATTAACACAAAACTGTATCCCTTGAATGTTCAAAATCCATTACCTGTAACATATAGGTGACTGTCTCAAACCCTGTTACAAGAAAGAAAAAACAGAGTACTCTGTAAAATTCAAATACTTTCTCCATTTTCAAAAACAGAGTCCACATATTATATGGGTAGAAATGAAATCAAACCTCTATGTGGATGATCGGGAAATCCAGCTGGTGCAGTGACTGCAATTTCCGAAACAAAAACCTTTATAACGTATGAAAACAGGGAGAGTTATACAAAAACAGAGCAAACAAGAAAACAGAGACGCTCACCTGAGAATTCATCCAAAACCAGGAAAGGATCAAAGTATCTTAACTCGAAACTGCATAAAAAAGACACCCTTTAATCTAAAAGACTGTAATTCATCAAGAAATCATTCATTTTAATGTGAAAAAGTGTAACCAAATGAATCAAGTTCTGTTTTGTTTCCTATTGGTTTACCGTCCAATGCTTCTTCTGACGATAGCTCCAACTCCTTCATGCTGTGGCCTCGCCAAGAACTTCCTCACCACCGTTCGTGGCTCGTTTAACCCAATACAGCCATCGTTTTTCTCAGGCATTCTTTTGTTTGTTTGTTGTGATATTTTTTGAAGAAAATGCGAAGATATAAATAGAGAACGTTTGACAGAAGAGAAGAGATTTGTTAGAATTAGATCTTGGAAGGTCAAAGGCAAAGGCAAGAGTTGAGTTGGCGGCCTCGACAATTAAAAGACCCACCGCATCCTACTTCCCTTGCGCTCAAGTTATTAGGAAATTGCCTAATCATATGACGCCAACATGGCGTTCACTTGACGTCCGGTTATGTATTTTTTATTTATTAGAGTATTATATTTTAATATCAAGATTCGAATCTGTACAAAATAAAATACTATTAGAGATGGGCACGAGTCGGGTCAGATCGGATTTTCGACCCACCTAAACCCGACCCAAACTCATAAATCTTAAATCCGACCCGAACACATATATCTTAAACTCAAACACACACATATATATTATAAAAAGTTGTTTAAATTAAAATTAATTAATATAATAATATTATAAATATTTATAATTAAATTAAAAATTAAACAACTCCACTCAAATCGAATTTTTATAAATTTTACTTAAAAGATTAAATAAAATTTAAATTATAAAATAAAACTTATAACTCGATTAACTCAAATATTTTTACTAATACTCTATCAAAGTCTCACCCTTTTTAAGTTTAAAATAAACTTATGTAATTGTGTAATTATGATTTGTATTATCAAGCATAACTAATAACGAATAATATAATTATATTCATATAATTTTTATATTATAGAATGTAAAAAAAAAATTATAGAATTTATTGTTCCACAGTGCACAGGCATCCTCGTGGGTTGCCTATTCCCCCTGGCAAAAGGAATAAGTTATTCTTTCGTACGTAGATTTTAAAGTACATAAAACAAAAATATATTATTTTATCTTAAAAAAATATATTTAATCATATAAATTAATATATTCAATTTTTTAAAATATCTATGGAACTTTCAAAAATATTTAGAAAAATATCTAAAATAAAAGCAAAGTTTTCATAAAAATAATTCAATTTTTTTTTCTACTACCACCCTTACAAGGATAAAGTGCATGACTATCATGTAATTACCGACTTTTAAAGGATCAATTCATTGCTTTATCATGATTAACCATGTAAATTAAGTTGATGATTGGACCCCATCAAGTAGTGGTGACCCATGGATTGGGTGGTAGAAGGGTCCATTCCTTACGTAATTTGTGAGTCATTTAATATGGTCAAATGTTTAGTTTAGGTAACGAAGTTCATGATATTTTATTCTAGTTTCGGTGGTTAAAAAAACGGTTGTTGTTCATAAAGGTTGCAAGTTTGAGCACCAGTAATGCTATATAGTAATTGAGCGATCAATATCCAATAATTGAGAGTAATATATTGAACAGATATTATTGTAATCATTGTAGCTAATTCAAAAAAATATAATCTTTCAACTATTTGAAATTGATCGCTCAATCACTCTGGTTGACATTACTGGTACTTGAACCCATACCTCTAAGAACAATAATTATTTCATTAACCACTTGTTCTAAAAGATTCGTACAAATTATTGATTATTTAAATATACCTAATCATATATCCTCCATATATTGTACTAACAAACAATATTAATTAAATTAAATTAAATCAATAATATATATTTAATTTTTTTTAACAAGCTAATAGTGATTACAAGTAGTATCTGTTCTAGAATATAATCTCCACCATTTGTCATTGATCGCTCAATCACTCTGCTGACATCGCTGGTGCTCGAACCCGTGACCTCTAAGAACATCAATCGTTCCTTTAACCACTTGGGCTAGAGGGTTCGTACATATATATTTAATTTTTAAATACAAACAAGGATACCAAAATTTTTCAATATGCTTTTTTTTTAAAGCTGTAATGACATCATTCTGACAAGAGCATGAGAGCAGGACACCTATCCTCTGGGCTGTGGATGTGTACAGTCAAAGTCAACATCTGATTCCATTACACACTTGTAAATTACAACCAATTAGTGTCTGGAAAGCAACAAACAACGTGTGGAAATACAAATCATTAAGGCACAAAGGATGATTTGGGAGGACAAACTCTTTGATTTAATACAATTTTTTAATTCAATTCAATATAAAAAAATTAATTTATTTTAATTCGATTTTAAAATTTTAAGTAAAATTTAAGTTTTAAATAAAAATTTAAACAACTTAAATTTTTTAATAATTAGTAGATTAATTTTTAAGTTTGATATGAGTCCCTTAATTTATATATAATACAAAGAAATAATACAAAGAAATATATGTCACGTATAAAAAATATGATGAAATATTTGTATAGATCTTATATGAATAGAGAAAGTCGTTTAAATTAGAATCAAATTATATCATAGCATGATAAATAATTACAATTAAATTTATATAAGAATTTGAAAACTTGACTAGACTCGAATTTTATAATTTTAAATCGAAAAAATTTTAAATAAAGTTTAAGTTATAAAATATTATATTTTTACTCAAATAACTCAGTTTTTTTTAACTCCATAAAATTAAAAAAATGTAGCAATACTTCATGTCCGATCTAGAAGAAAACTGAATCGGAAAAGTTATCGAAATTCAAATCGGATGATTAAACAATCAAATCAATATCAAGCATATACAAAACATATGAAGTTCAAACAAAATAATCATTCATTAGAGGGCACAAACTAATTAAGTCCAATTTATCATTAGGGATCAATTTTTATGATTTTTAAAATTTAGGGATTAAATTGTAATTATTATAAGTTTAAGTCATTTTCACAAATTAAAGACATACATATGAAATTCATGTCATAACATGCATACTAATCAATTTTTACCATATTTTGGTGTTTAGAACTCATACAATTGAATCATACAAAATTTAGAACTGAAATGCCAAGACACAAAGTTTGAAGAGAAAAAGTAATTAATTATCTTTGATATTGATACTTGAAGAGGTCGTATCGATACATCTTAATATTTTGAAATTATAATAACCGAAAATATCAAGTTTTATATCAATACAATCTTTACTCGTACTGATATTCAAAAATATTCTATTGATACGTATACATAATATAATCGATTTAAACATGTGGGTCAAATGTCGCGCTTAAAAGTAAACATTTTGTAAAATTTTATGAGTAATTTTGGTGAAAATCGAAAACAATGTTTTTAGATTATGATTTTAGTTTATGAAATCGAGTAAAATAAATTTGTTTAAGTGATTTAAAGTTTTAAAAACAAAAATATAAATGACCCAAGACAAATAAAATTGAAACGAAAGTGATTATTATTATAGTTTATCTTTTATTTATTTTCATTATAAGATCAGTCTCATGTTAGTGTTTAAGGACAATAAATGTTACAGATTTATAATAATCATAACAATCAATTTTAAGAATCAATAATCAAAAGTGTACACTTACTAATCTAAGTACCCATATTATTATGCATAAGAAATTTACGTAAAAACAGTTTTTTAGAGTACATGTAGTCATGTACATTATAGAAAAGGTTAAAAATAAACAAATATTACTATGAAATCACATAGTATATCAAAAACTAATCCTCGATGAACTAATACTAATCGTAAGCTAATCATTGATTATTACATTTATTAGGAGGAAGTATTCAATTGAATAAAAATCAAGTTAGTTGAGTTAATGAGTTTTATTTTATGATTTAAATTTTATTTAATTTTTTAAGTCAAGTTTATTAATTTGAGTATAATCAAATCGTTTGAGTTTCTATTTAAATTTTATTTATAAATATTTCTAATGTTATAACATTAATTGATTATAATTTAAACAATTGGCATCCATATATTTTTATATGTAACATACATAGAAAAAATTGATGGATTCGATTTAAACTTCATCAATTTGATCCATTTTATTTTACTTATATATTTTACTAATCATGAAAGTTTTATTTTTCAAATAACCATGTATAATAGCTCTTATCGTATATATCCAAAATCATAAAAAAAAAAAAGAACATCACTAAGGGTATATAAGTGAGAGGAATAAGAGAGTAAGTGCTAACACAAAAGAATAGCCACACCATATCTTTATACAAATCAATTAGGGAAAGGACCCATCAAAGAATTTGCGTCTTTCAAAATTACACGTGAGAAGAATGAACACAACTGAAAAACAAAACGCTAAAAGAATTAACATCTCTCCCGGAGGGGAGATAACTAAAAACAAATCTGGTGTACTCTGCCTGCAACCGAACATTCAAACTACTCGATATCAATGCAATAACATATGACAACATGGGGGGAGGGTTTAAGGGTGGTCCGGTTTTACGACTGCTTCAAAACAGTGCTGAAATGGCTAGAAGCACGGTCAATAGTGGCACCATGACTGATGCAGCAACTTTAGGCTGCCCATTTGGTGATCTTGGGGCAGCTGCAGTACTGTTTGGAGAAGTGGTTGGGGCTTTCGCGGAGACGGGAGGCAAAGGAGGCTCAACAACATCCGCATCAGTCAGGTAGGGGTTTGGAGCTTCAGCTGGTGGCAAGTAAGGTTCAGTGATTAATTGATAGAGGCTGCCAGGCTGCACAGGGCTCATATAACCAGGTGTACGGTTGCCTCTGTTCATGCAACGGTTCCCTACAAAACGATTACTGAATCAGTACCGGTCTGTGAAATATTCATATTCCATTTATAAGTTAAAGGCCAGTAGTCTGATTCCATGAAAATTTTATAGCTCCGGCATATAACAGTGCTAAAATTCAACTAGTAAACACTTACTTCGGTATCTATTAGATGTCTTTGGGAAGTCCGTAATGACACCATTAATACCACCCCCCATGAAGAATGAGTTGACCTCAACAGTTGGGTCGGAGAAGAAGTCCCATGCTTGAGATGTGAACTCATTACTGAAGGTTTGGACATATACAGAGAGATTTGCAGCTTGTAGCCTTGGTACAACATTCGTAGCACTAGTGACAAATGCTGAGTTTAAGGGGAATACAGAATCCTTGCTAATTACCACAGCGGTAGCAAATCTCTTAATATCATCAACCGACGAATTCTGAGTGCCACCGATATCTTCATCAATCTTGTAAACGAGATCATAGTTGGTTTGACTCCTGAATTTCATTAGGACAGAGCTATTGCTAGACTGTATCATAACTTTCTGAGCTGTCTGGTTATTGTAGCCTGCTTCGCTCAAGGCATTGAGCACAGCATCGGTTACACCAAATCCTTGCTCTGCAAGGAAAGCCGCATTCTGAAAGGAATAAACATGTCAGAAAATGTATAAACTCTTCACAAGAAAATATTTAGCTAGATTTAATCATCATGAAAGAAGAACTTAAGCAGATAAGAGTTCCAGGAGATGGTAGATATCGTATCACCAAAAAGAGAAAGAAGGATTGAAAATTCTGTTACTCAATGTCAGAAAAAATTGACATTTGCTACCCATATAGAGGAAAGATCATGAGGATTACTCTTTTTAGTTCATTAATTAAACTATGTTTCTCAGAACAATAGAGATTAGAGACCATTCACAGTGGCTATGCCTAACCTCGTAACATCCATCATTAGGTCCAATAATGTGAAAAGAAAAAGAAAATAAAATTACAGAAGTAGACTCCAATGCGGAGGAACTGACCTCAATGCTGATTAAGACACCTTGAATAGAGCTAGCATTATTTGCTATGGTTAAGAAGTCAGATAATGATAAGAACTTCCCAGCATTTCTGAACTTCGGGTTCCGGAACAATTGGTACTGTGACTGTGGGCTTGATATTACAGCTGTAGTGAAGTAATGGTAGATTAAAACAACGAAGTTTATAAAATGCTAATGCAAAGCATCTATCAAAGAAATAAGAAGCCAGCTTAATATCAGGAACTGATGATAAGGCAAAGTAATGTAGAAACTTCAATCTATATTGAATTGCAAAAATATTTTGTCAACATGTTTTGTTTCTATTTATAGAAAGAGACACCCACAAAACAGAAAAAAAAGAGTTTAAAGTTCAGTACAAGAAAGAACAAAAAAAGAACTGAATTTAACTTACGTGTCAAACTTTGAATATCATTCCAAGACATATTGAAGGTAAATATTCCACTGCCCTGCATAATCTCTGGAATTGTTGTTGTAAGATTGCTAAAACTTGATTGAGCCACATTTGTGCCATCTATTAGATTTATAGAGCTCAAGCAAATAGGTGTTCCATCCATTGTCATTTGAACAGGACAGTCAATAACATCTACTCCATCTTGGATTGCTTTTGAATATGCCAAATCCGTACAACCAGGAAAGTCTCCACTTGCTCCATTACTTGAGATGACCAAAAGGTCAACTGTAGCATGCCAACAAAAAGAAAATTGTTTAATGATAACCTTAAAACAATTGTTGGTGCCTTAAAACACACAATCTCATGGTCATTACCACCGATTCTTAGCAAGAAAATATAAGGTCTTTCAATCACAAGCATTGTATAATGCGGTACCTTGTTTAGAGGCATTCCTGTCTAGGTGAGCAAAGCAATCTGCAATGTTACACAAAAGTTAGCATCTCAACAGAAAAATGCTCTTATCCATCAGCCGCAAAGCATAATGGTATATAGTAAGAACCTCTTATTTATGGAGTAAAAACCAAAAGTGCAAGATTCTTGGGTGCACCCTTGTTATGGAGAAATTATTTATGGGTAAGTTCCACCACGTATCCATGGGACTAACCAATAAAAATCATCCATATCATCATTTTTTCCACGTCATATATTTTTTAAAGTGATTCTTCACTCGAAAAAACTGTTTTTAAAATGAATTAACAATAAATATGAGTGAATATTCACTTTGGAAAATATATGACATGGAAAAAATGATGATATGAATGATTTTTATTGGTTGGTCCCATAGATGACGTGGTGAGACTTACCTATGATATAATTTCTCCTTGTTATGGGTCGAATCTCACAATAGGTTGTACCACTCTTTTAGTCATAAAGCAGGATATACTCTATAATTTGTGAAAACTAGAAAATTTTGGAAGACAAATCAAGACGGAAGCACAAGTCACTAAGACAAGTAATGATCCTTAAGAATACTTTGAATCTGACCATAATTTAAGTTTAAATGTAGATACCGACCGATGTATGAGATGTAAAACCAAATTGAAGAATGCTTTGCATCCATAGGTATATAACTCACCTATAGCTGCTGATGGCGTTATTGGGAAGTCGGATATCACCCCATCAACAGAGAATCGACCGTTGTTAACAAACTGAAGATACTCAGCCAGTGGATCGTAGGAGTAATTGAAGCTAAATGGAACATCGTTATAAAATTCTGATGCAAAGACTTGTAGCCCTTCTCTGTGAGCATCCAAGACTAGAGAAGTAGAAGGTAACAAGTAAAGTTGTCTATCTACAGGCCATATATAGGACTTGGGCACGATGATTCCAGAGGCAAATGTCTTGATAAATGTGAGATTTTGTGAGAGAGAACCATAAGTTTGATTTGTTGAAGGCTCCACATCACTCTGTCCTAGAAATCGGAAGACAAGATTGGTTGCTGTTCTTCGGAAATTTGGAGCAATATTTTGCAAGAAAGCCACTTCCGGTGATGAGATATAGTTAATAGTTACATTTGCATTTCTAGTTAAAGAAAGTACAAATCTTGTCATACTCAAGTTGTGCTGTGCATAGAATGCATCATTCTACAAAACAAAAACAGGAATATGAGTGGTGATAATTTAACAAAGGAATAATAGGAGACACGATAGAAAAAATAAGAAAGCATTATTAAGCATCCACAGATACTTTACCTGAATATTCAACCAAAACCCTGGTGGATTCAACTGTGTATAGGTATTCTGAACAGTCATAATAGGATAACTTTGGCCATCAAACTTATTGGTTCGAGAAAAGACACCTTGATTTACTGTCCAGATAACAAATAACACATTAGAATGTGGACACCTACCAAATGAAAGCAGAGAATAATTTATTACTAGTACATATTGAAGCAAGTCAACCCAAACAACCTTGCAAAAATAATGCTGAAGTTCTGTAGGTAATAAATAATGTTGACATAGCAACTGACATGACCATATCAAAATTCAGAATTGATATCTGATTGCTTGAAATAGGTAGTGGTTACTGAATGAGTTAGAGTTTTAAGATTAAAAACTAAAAACTAATTTGACACCAGTATTAAGAATTTGGCACTCATAAGTTCATGAACTTCCCATTCCACGAAGTTTGAGGTAATGGTAATAAATAGAATGAAGCAAGAGAACATTGATTATGACAGGGGGAATAAATCATGAGGTAAACTTACATATGACATTTCCAAGTTCCCTGAGAGTGAAATCAATAGAAAACCATCCCTTTGTAGAGACACCATTGACAAGGTAAGTCCTCTGCCTATCACTGTATATAGTTGCGACGTCAGAATTATTATCCAGCCTAAGATCAGGAAAGCATATCCCAGCTGCATCCCTTGTTAATTGCACATCACACCACAAGATCACGTCAGGTAGACTGGTTAATAAAGCCAAACTATAAGCTCCAAAACTGGAGGATGCAAATATTCCTGAAAATCCACCATGTGCTATGACACGCGGCGGCCTCCCTGCAAAAGGAATTAAACGATATAATCTTATTGAACAACAGAGAATGTCAACTGCCTTTGATGTCTATCTATTAGGCAGAATATGAACAAGGAGAAAGCTCAAGCTCTTTGATATTAGGAAAAAAAGGCTCTCTTTTTTTTCTTCAAATGAGTAAAAATTCACTCTAATTTAAGAAGGATGTGTCAAAAACAGCTTTATATTTCAAGGAACCCTGAAATAATAAATGTTAATGATAATATTACTGATAATTCTATTGCAGTTGACTTTGACGAGCAAGAAAACCAGGTTTTAATGTTAGTGATAATTCATTAACATTCTCAGAAACCAATGGAAAATAAGTATATTTCAAATTAAGGATAATAAATCTATAAAGAACAGGTCAAATTTTATTTATAATAAAGGAGAATATTTCCAGTTTCATAAGCTTGGAATTGAAAATTATTAAAAACATACATTTTGTCATCGTTTCTTCCACTTTCGTACGAACGAAAGAGAAATTAGACAAAACTTGAATTTTTCTGTTCCTTTACTTGAGGATCATGAAATTTTCCCTTTATCTTTCCTCCGTTTTCTTTGCACACAAACAGAAAATTAGCTAGCACAAGAAAAATTAGCTTCAAGGAATCTGGTAACAGCTCAAACAGCTCAAAGTAAACTTGTTTTCAGCAATTTTCTTATCATTTCCTTCACTTTGGGGTCAAACGAAAAGCCAACAATTAAGCAAAACTCAGGAATATTGTACATGCATCCAGTTCAACAAACTATTTCTCAACAATTTCCCCTCTTTCCCTTCGATCAAACACAAAACTAGCTAAAAAGATTTCAAACAAAGAAAATAAACCAACAAAAATAATAAATAAAGAATCTAAAGAAACAAACGGACCGTTTAGAGTCTGCCAACGAGAACCATTAGTAGATCCTTGAGCAGAAACCAAAGCTACTAATAAAGCTTGAACTACAAGAATGGCAACCGAAATGCTCCTTAAGCTTGCCATTACCGGGAATATCTTTTTCCGATGAGGTCTCAAATCCGCCAATGATCGCCGGCGACGGTTTCTTCCCTCCTTTGTAAAACCGTGCAAGATTAGAGAGAACAGAATGATAACAGAAAAGAATACTGAACTTTCAGGCTGTCTTTCTTTTGGTTCGTTTCAATATTTATTTATATTATTGAATTTTAAATAATAATTAGAAGTTGAAATTATTAATTAATTAATTAATTAAGATGGGTGAGTTTTGAAATTTCCTAATCCACGCCAAATTAGGCGTTGTCCCAGGCTCAGCTTGAGCTGGTTTCTAAAAGCTTATTGGCATTTTCCCTCAATTTTGTAATTTGATCCTTAAATTTAACATTTTTTTAATTTAGTACATGAATTTGTTTCTAATATTGTACATGTGATGATATGATATTTTAATAAATAATGAGATTGTGATTATACGTTAAATTTATCAAATTCAAGTGTTAATTTGAATATAATATAGATATTGAGGTTTTTATTTATTTTTAACGATTAAAGATTAAATTAATAAAATTTATATACGAAAACAAGAATATTATTTTTTTAGATAACAATTAATAGCAACATTGAAAATAAGAGGAGAGATGGAGAATTTAAATACAAATAGTAGAAAATTTAATTTCATAAATAAGTATAAAAAATAATTTTAAATTTTAAAATAATATATGAATTCTTTTGTATAATTTTTATAAATAAAGAGAAAAACCTAACTAGAGAATTATTTCGATCTCAATTATGATGAAAAAAATTTAAAGCTAACCTTAGAAATTATAGAAAATCCGACATTATATTCCACCATTGCAAATTGATTTCGTATTCTGACAATAATTTGCAATATTGTAGTGATTTTTTCTAAATTTCATTTATGAATATATTGATTTCATCATGCAAGCATGCGATGTTAATAGACATGGAAAATTTGATTCGAGATTATGAATTAAATCAAAATTCGAAATTAATCTGAATACGATAATTTAAAAGTTGAAATAAATCGAATTAAACTTTAGTTAAACTGAAAATGAATCCAAAAAAAAATTTAACCGATCTAAATATACCTAAACTGATTTTCATTTGAACCAAAAATAATCTAAAATAATAATATATTAAAATAAATAAAGATGATATGTGAATTATCGTACAATTTAATAAAAAGTCAAATATACAAGCTATATAAAAATATATATATGGTGAAAAAATTAATCCGGACTCAATATCCAATTAAAACTGATTGATCTCCTAACGTTCCGACTCGATACCTTAACTGAAATTACTATAAAATTACTATAAAATTACTATAAAATTAAATAATAATAGAAAAACAATAAATTAATTTAAAAAGTGGCTAAACTAGACCTGCCTTTGAAACAGTCAAAAACACCGAGCCGAATTTCTTTTTCCACGGCTGGAGCCAGTAAGCCAAGCCGTCCACTGGGTGGTGGCTCACCGCACCAAGCCACCCATTTTCTGATTGGAGTACAGCTAGATGGTGGGATTCCAAACCAATTGGCAACTATGGAAAGTGACCACGTGGAATTACCCCATTGGTCGTCTCACCACAGTGATGTGACCGTAACGCGCAAAATGGTCACGCTGCATCCCACGTTAACGAATAAATAAAATGGCTAAAAAATTCAATGTTCAAAATTGAGCTAATTATACTTGGCTTTATTAGCTGTATATGATGAAGAGAAAATAAATTATGGGTATATTTTTTAAAATTTAAAAGAAATTGATATAATATATAAATATTAAATATCAAATTTATTATTATATTGAATTTATAGTCAATTATATGATTTTTATCAATAGTTAATTGTTAATGACCAAAATGTAAAAAATAATAATTGAACGACCGAAAACAAAATTTGTATAATATAGTGATAAAAACTAATCTATAATTGATATTTTTTTAAATTTCTTTGCATATATAATGGTTTTCTAATTATTTGTTTATCTTAACGATTATTTAAATTCTTAAAATTATTTTAATATTAATTTTTTAAACGGCTTACTTTAGAAATTGTCTGATATTATTGTAGTCTTTTGTACTATTGGGTAGGTATATATATATTTAAAAAAAAGTTAATAATTGTATTATACTTTGTCTATTATTTTAAAACAAATAGATTTTTATTAATTGCAAGTTGCATTACCAAAGGCCAACAGAATTTTTTAAAAAATACCAAACATATACAAAATTTAAATTACATCATTTTTAAAAATCATGATATATACCGAGTCAACCTTGTTGCAAATTTTATACAATTAATCTACTTATAAATTGATATTTAAATTTAAAAATAAAATATTAAATAATTAATTGGATAAATACTACCATTGGATGGCATATGCAAGAAAGTCTTGTGCCAATTTGTCTGCATCCCTAATCACTCAATGTTTATTAATATTATTTATTAATTTTGAAAGAATTATATTTTAAATATTACAATATATAATATGTGTTATATGTTCATAAAATATTAGATTATTAATCTCAATATATATATATATATATATTCTTTCATACCCTAAATCGAAAGTAAAACAAAATTAAATAAGTTTTTTTTCATAATTCATTGTTAATGAAAAGATTATTCTATTTTATTCTATTGGTTTTTAGTGTTATATTCCTTCATCCAACTTAATAATTACAATTAAAAATTAATTAAATAAATATAGATATAAAAAACCCTGAATTTTGAAATAAATATTTTTCATATATTTCATGCACAGGTAATAAAGATTTTGATGAGTTTAATTTAAAACTTAAGAATTTATTTAAATTTTATATATTTAGATTTTAGAGTTTAAAATTTAGACGTTATAGTTTAGGTTTAGACTTTAATATTTTATATTTAAATTTTATTTTAAAAAAATCCACATGCTCGTAGAATGATTTTTTGATGCATGGAATAATACCTCCAAAACATGCTAACAATTGTCAAAGAAAAACATGCTAGCATGAAATAAAATGATTGGTCAACTTTAGTATAATCATTTAATATTTAATTAAAAAATATTATCATAGAAAATAAAAAATAATTTTCATACACAAACGTCTTAAATTTTAAATTCTAAAATTTAAATTCATAAATTTTAATTCCTTAAATATTATAATTGATACACAAGTATACTCAACAATATACTAGCAAAGAAGAATGGGTTGAAGAAGAAAGTGCTAATTATTTATTTTATTTCATTAATTTTATTTATTTAGAAATATAATTTTAGATATTTTTATTATTTGGCAATATAGATGAGTTACCTCCTAGTTCCCTTACCCTTTTAGGACGGAGCTAAAAGAGGGGTAGACCAATTAATTTTAAAATAATAAGATCTTAAAAGTTAAGGGAGTTTAAGATTCATTTTAAAAATTTTAAAATTAAAAGGTCTTAAAAAATAATTAAACCAGAAAAAGAAGGGTCAAAGTTTAATTTTAGATTACATGATCCTAAAAATAATAAACATAAAAATTTTGAGAAGGGTAAGAAAGAACAAAAGATTTAATCGTAATGATTTTAAAATTATAAGGACCTAAAGTAAAATTAACTCATAAAATTTGAGAGAAAAATTACTCCTCCCACAATGCAAGTAAATACGTCTCTGCTTCTACAGCATGAATCTCTCCTTATAGAAGTGAAATTTATTTCGAGGAAAATTAATACTCCTCTTGTATATATTGAAAAAAAATTTGACGATAATATTATATTTAGGTCTTCAAAAACGATAAATAAGATATAGTCATAATTATTAGTTAATAAGTTAGTTGATAGGTCAATAAACTTAAAGTCTATCTTATAAAAATTAGTATAACCTTGAGATGAGAGTACTTTGAAAGACTAATATGTCCTATTTCAAAGGTCCACTTATAGGGGATCTATTAAAAATGGTTAGATGGTACCTTTACATAGCTTGGTGATAACCATTTTTCTTAGTTTAGAGAGTGACATAAATTGACATGATATCATATTTGAATATATATAATGATTCTTAAATTAAGAAATAATAATTTATTATGTTATCTCGACGTTAAAAAGAGGATGGGTTTTTTATTTTTGATCTTATTTTTAGATGGTTTTTATAGATATTATTGTATAGTTGATTTTTTTATATTATTCTTCTGGTTTTAGAGTTTAGTTTTAATTAATTCAGATCGATCTGCGTCACATACCTAGTTTTGGGGGGTGAATCTCCCGACATGGATTTCTGCTTACACGATATCTCGAACATGAGACTTGCATAAGTGAAACCAAGTTGTTTATCACTTAGACCAACCCCTATCGGTTGTAGCTGAATTTTTTTAATAAACCTTAAACTTTAAATCTTAACTCTTAAACCATAAATCTTAACCATAACTAAATATCAAAATTGAAGGTCAATTTGGTAAATTAATTAATATGTATTATGAAACCAAAAGTCCAAAAAAGCAACGTATTGCACAAAAATAAACGCCTGTTTCTTATTTTTCGAGCAAAGTCCGGATGATGCACATTAATTTTATTAGCAGTTGAATTGAACAGATATTAATATAAAATCATATTGTAAATATTAAAAATTAATTAATTAAATTAATTTGACTTTGGAAAATGCAATAGGGAAATATACACAAATTCAATAATTGACTATTTGAGGACAAAACTTAATTTCCATGGAAACTTCTTGGCAAATTCAAGTATATGAATATTCTTGGTTCAAATTTGTACTTGAAATTAGATTTTTATCAAAATTAATAATTATGATAAATAATTTATTGAAACCAATTTAAATCGTGATTAATCTATTTACAAAAAATGTCTCAATTTAGATACTTAATTTAACAAAATAATTAGATTCTAAATTGGACACTAGACCAAATTTAAGTACTTAATTGGATAAAATAAACTTGAATAATGATATCAAATATAGGGTTTATTATAAAAAATTGCATAAATTATATATATATATATATTTGTTTTAGGCGTTTAAAGTCTATTTTGGTCCGAATAAGTATATAGATTTTTATTTATTTTATTTTAGGTGAGTGTCATTTAAAAAAAAATTAATTATACACAAGTTTTCTAGTCCAAGTGGTTAACGGAACGGTTGTTATTCCTAGATGTCACGAGTTTGAGCACCGGTAATTGTAGCAAAGTAATTAAACGATCAATGCCAAATTGTTGAGATTATCTTCTAGAACAGATACTACTGTAATCATTACTAGCTAAATCAAAAATAATATTTCATTTTGATGCATGACTTATTTTAACCTTAAAAATATTTTTAAATACTTGTTTTAATCAAAACAAACTTTAGGCACCTAATTTTCTAAAAAATGTTTTAATCACATATTATAATAAAAATAATATTTAAATACCTAAAAAAAATGTTTCGAACACTTATTTTATATTTAAATCAAAACTAACAGAGGTTGGTCCAATTGGTAAGCAATTTAGTTCCGTTTAAACATGTTTTGAGTTTGAGGTATTAAAACTAGATGTACGGCACATGTCAATTCGAATTAATTAAGACTAAATCTTAAAAACCGAAAGAAGAATAAAAAAAATTCAAAAATACACCCATGAAAAAAGTTTAAATCTCACAAAATGGGCCAAAAAGGACTATAATCTCATGAATAGGCCCAAGCACTTAAAAGACCAAGGCCCATTGAGTTAACCTTGTTCTCCTATCGAAACTGCAACACTTTGCCTATATGTTAAGTGTTAATCGTTTTAAGTTCAACGTTCAACACAGCTTAGAATCTGAGGGGGAAAACACACACAAAAAATAATTAAATATATTATTTTAATTAAAAAAACTATATAAATAGAAGAAGAAGAAGAAAGAAAGAAATAGAGAAGGTGTGAATCGATCTATCTAAGCTTTGATCTTATTTCTTCAAAGGTAATTCCTTTTCCCCTATTTCTTTCGTGTTTAGGGTTTCTCTTTACTCAGATTTGGGAACTTTCTTTTGTCGTTTAATCTTATGGTTTCCCAATTGCTTAAATGCTTTAAGTTTCATAAATTTCTTATGAATTAGGTTATCTTAAGCTCATTGTTTATTTTCTGAGCAATAAGCTCTGTTTTATTGACGGAGATGAAGCAGAGAATTTAGCTTTGTTGCTGCTCCTGAGAAAAAAAAGCTTGAATTGGTCTATTTTTGAATTTTTGTTGCTTAGGTTTAAGATTACCGGAAGCTTCTGCCACCCTTTTTGGCGTTTTAAGTTAGGTAGAATTTAGAAGCATGGATTTAAAAGCGTTTGCTTGCGATCATAATTAGAAATATAAAAATAAAAAACTAAAATAAAAAATTAAAATATTTTTTTAATAATTATTAGTAGGAGTAATAAAACTCGAATTAACTAAAAAAATTGAATATTTCGACTCGATTCGAGGCGAAAATATCTGTTTCGTCTTGACTTTACTCAAAATTTCATAAATTCGAATTAACTCAAATTTTTAAATAAAATTTAATTTATAAAATAAAAATTAGAAAAACTCAAAATTTTTAATAATTAAAGTATTTATTTTTAAGTTTGTGACGAATCTTTTAAAATTTTATGATATTTATATACCAATATATAAAAATATAAAAAATATTAATACATACGAATATATATATTATAAGTAATGAAAATTATTTAAATTATAATCAAATCATATTTTAATATAACAAATAATTATAGTTAAATTTTTATTAGAATTCAAAAACTCTATTCAACTCGAAATTTTTTTAGTGAAAGTTTGAATGATAAAATTAGACTTACTAACTTAAATAACTCAAAATATTTTAGCTTGATTCAATTGAACATTCACTTTTAATAATTATAATTTTTAATTTTTAAAATTAAGATTAAAAGTATATGTAATAAACCTAAGTGAACGAAAACGTAAATAATTATACTATTTTTTTTTTATAAAAAATCAATTGTCAATTTAATACTATGAAAATCATGATTTTAATAACAAAAGCTAAATCCCTCTTTATTCTTCGTTTTCTCTTTGGTTTTCGAACCCTAAAAGGGTTGTTTTCACTCCGTCATCAGACCAGCATCCAGAGCCGCGCGATTTGACCTCTTGTCGTCGGCGCGCCGTCAATCACCTCTCCTCAACGTCGAACAATCCTCTCCCTGTAAGTCTCATCAGCTCGCCTCCCTTTACACTCTCACGTTCACCCTTATCGCCCATCCATGGATTTTTTTTTAGAATTTACAGTAACGGGAGAAAACGGGGATAGCGGCCCGTTACTACCGTTATTTACCGCTACCCGTTAAATTGCGACCACGATCCACTGCTAGTAGTGTGATCCGCGTCCCACCAAAAACGCTTTTCCCTTTTGCAGGTTTTTTTTGACTGGGCTAATTATTAGGTTGGTTTTTGAATTTAGGGTGTTTGGAGTAATGGATATTTTTTAGCTTATGGAATTTGCTTGGAGCTCTTGTTTGTTTTGCTTCTTCTTCTTCGAGCTTATGCTGTTATTACCTATTTTTTTGGAGCTATTGTTTTATGTTTTATTTTGGATTCTGACGGTCTGCTAGTTATAGGATTGGTTTTTGAATTTTAGGTATGTGGCATAATTGGTATAGTTATTTAGTGGGATTTTTTTCAGGATTCTTAATTGTTTTATGGTTTATTAATTAATCTGTTTAATTGAAATTTTGTTTTAATCAGATATTTGATTTGATATACATGCCAACACAGTTCGTGGTTGGATAATGGCTGTTGAGGCTCCTGCCAAACATGCTTACGATTTTGATGATGACGATGATGATGGTCCCGTAGTGTTCAAGAGGAATAATACATTGTCCTCTAAGAAGAATCAGTTGAACTCAGAAGTAAAGAAGGCACCGTCTCAAAGGTCTGATGGACAATCTGGGAGGCAAGCCTCTGATGCTCGAGCTCGCAATGGTCAAAGTTCCAGTTCCCAGAACAAATTCATTCCACCTTCCAATTCACCACCTCCCATGCAATCACCTATTTTGAGCCCCAAATCATCAATTGCACCTGTGAAGGCATCACCAGTGAGATCACCAGTAGTGAATTCTAAGGCATCAACTTCGCTTAATGATCAGTTAAAACAAGCAACAAAGCAGAATAAGTTTGCTGCTGTCAAGGAAGAGAAAAGCCCAATTAAAACCACTGAAATAAACAGTGACAATGACGATGACGATGATGATTCACAACCTTTGAGTGCAAGGCTTAAGGGGATCTCAAGCCAAGGCAACAAAGGGGCAAGCACTTCAACTCCTGCCCAATCACAGCGATTAGTACCAAAGGTTGAGATAAAAAGATCTGCTGAGGATCCTGATGATGAAGCTCCTCTGTCTGCAAGGCTCAAAATGAAGTCGAATATGGGGACATCAAGTAGTAAGCCATATGAATCTCATGAGAAGAAACCTGTGGCTTCTAAAATTCTGCAGAATGGTTCGACCATGAAGGACAAGCAGCAAAAGTCTTCTGTGTTGTCGGATAAGAGACCTCTTGATAAGGGCAATTCATCGGATCAGTCTTATGCTAAAAGGCCAAAGATTTCAGATGCACCTACAACAATGAAATCCAAGCAAATTATAGTGAAAGCAGAAAAATCTGAAGAAGATGATGACCATATTCCAATTTCCCAGCGTATAAAAAAGTCAGTTTCACCAAAAAGTAAAACATTGTCCACGAATCAAAAAGTGACCAAAGTTGTCTCTTCATCGCTTAAAAAAGTAAATAAAAAGTCGAAGAAAGAGATGAAAAATTCTAAATATAGTAAGTCAACAAAGCTGTCTCCTAGTTCTGGTGATGGTCAGAAAAAGTGGAGTAGCTTGGTTCACAATGGTGTCATTTTCCCACCTCCATACAAGCCTCATGGGGTTAAGATGTTGTACGATGGACGACCAGTTGATCTAACTCCTGCGCAAGAGGAGGTCTCTCTCTTTTTCTCTCTTGCTATCTATCTATTTACATAAAGTGTTATATGTTATTGAAGTTATCATGTGTTTTTTGAGAATCAATTTCATTAATGTCATTGGAATTTGATGAAAGGTCTAATTTCTCATTTGACTTGCTGCTGTTGATCCCTTCATTCTGCAGGTGGCAACAATGTTTGCTGTAATGAAAGAAACAGATTACATGGGTAAACCACAGTTCAAGAAGAATTTCTGGGAGGACTGGAGTAAGATATTGGGGAAAAACCATATCATTAAGGGCTTGGACAAATGTGATTTCACTCCGATATACGAGTGGCATCTGCAGGAGAAAGAGAAGAAGAAACAAATGAGTTCTGAAGTAAGTTGGTTCAAAATATTTTTTTTGCCTTCGATATACTATAGCATTTTGTACTGCATCTGTCTTACTTTAGAACCTGCAATTTTTTTTCATGCCTTTCAAAGTTTTATAACTGTTAAGCATGGTTGCTTTTTGTAGGAGAAGAAGGCTTTGAAAGAAGAAAAGTTGAAGCAGGAGGAGAAGTATATGTGGGCTATTGTTGATGGTGTCAAAGAGAAGGTGAAGAATTTGTTTCACTGTAGAATTCAATTTATCCCTTTCAAAAATTCTTTACTTGATTTTATTTTATTTGTTTTTGCTTATCCTCATTCTACCCTATTTTTGGAGCGTAATGCATTTTTTCATTCTCCTTCTGCCAAGCTCACAAAATCTACAAAAATTAATATCTTTATTTCAATTTAATTATCATTTTTTTTCTAATTCAGATTGTTCCAATTGCAGGTAGGAAATTTCAGAGTCGAACCACCTGGGCTTTTCCGAGGTCGAGGAGAGCATCCAAAGGTATTGGTGACATTCTTCACTACATTAAAGCAAATAGGAAATCGTATGCGTTAGTTTGATAGTTCAGTCTATGGGATTTTTATATTAAGCTCTTCCAAATGATTGTTGTTTATCAGATGGGAAAGTTGAAAAGACGTATTCGTCCATGTGACATTACCATTAATATCGGAAAGGATACCCCAATTCCAGAATGTCCAATCCCTGGTGAAAGGTTAGGACTTAAAAGACAACAGAGTTTATTTTCTAGAATATATGAAAAGATTGGAAATTATTTCTGATTTGGTTATTCTTAATTTGAGACCTTTTTGTTTGGTTGGCAGATGGAAAGAAATAAAACACGACAATACTGTTACATGGTTAGCTTTCTGGAATGATCCCATTAATTCAAAAGAATTCAAATATGTATTTTTGGCCGCTAGTAGTTCTTTGAAGGGACAAAGTGACAAGGAGAAATATGAGAAAGCAAGGCTGCTGAAGGTAATATTTAATAACCAATATGATGACGCTCTTAGTTTCATTTATTGAACCATCTATAAGTGGATATCTGTGCTTTAAATGTAGGATTATATCAAGAACATCAGAGCAGCTTATACTAAGGATTTTACGGCGAAAGATGTTACAAAGAGACAAATAGCTGTTGCGACATATCTTATTGACAAATTAGCTCTTAGGGCGGGTAATGAGAAGGTATATCATGTCCACTATGAACAATCCATTTTCTGCTTCTTTTGATTTGTATGCAAGTACGTTAACTGTGGGTAAATGGAGGGGGGAAAAGGTCTGAGCTGATTTGGCCGTATGCAGGATGACGATGAAGCTGATACTGTAGGTTGCTGCACGCTTAAAGTAGGAAATGTGGAATGTATTCCTCCAAATAAGCTGAAGGTAAGGTCGGATTATGCTCCAAAAAGAGATTTAGTAATTCCTTGCTAATTTGTTGAAATGAGCCTAACTTTTGTAAGATTCACATTTTAAAACTGGTTGGTTTAGGTTAATATGCAATTAGTATTAGGCTTGGAAATTTCAGCTAGTCATTTACCTGCTAGCCGATATTAACGTTTAACATTTTTGTTTTCCTTCTGATCTTTAGTTTGACTTCCTCGGTAAAGATTCAATTCAGTATGTGAACACGGTAGAGGTTGAGCTTCCTGTGTACAAGGCAATTGGGCAGTTTCAAACTGGTGAGTTGATGACCACCCGTGGTTAAAATTCATGTGTATGATACTACTTTAGCTAAAGAGTGTGATCTCTCCTTTATGCAGGGAAAAGCAAAACTGATGATCTTTTTGATGAGCTTGATACAAGCAAACTAAATGCTCATTTGAAGGAACTCATGCCCGGTCTTACAGCAAAAGTCTTCCGTACCTATAATGCTTCCATTACATTGGATGATATGGTATGTCAGCTTATACATGGCATACATGCATTTTACTCTATTATGCATGTGTACTTAGCCTAGTTGTGAGACCTCAGTATGTGAGGTAAATATATTGGACCATAATGATTATAGTGATATATAAACAACTTATGAGACCTTCTAATGTATTGATAGCATATCATTGTGGTTTTGTAGAGTAATTTTTTTAACAGTTTTCCTATTTGTCTTTGTTTGGTTAAAATGACAGTTAAATAAAGAAACCAAAGATGGGGATGTGGCAGAAAAAGTAGTAATTTATCAGCGAGCAAACAAAGAGGTAAGGACTGTTTATGGCTAGATGCTAAGCTGAGGAGTTTACCTATTTTAACTTTTTGGTATCTAGAATTTTGATTGTTCTTGCTGCAGGTTGCCATCATTTGTAATCATCAACGTACTATTTCGAAATCTCATAGTGCACAGATGTCAAGGTTGACTGAGAAAATAACAGAACTCAAGGTAATTACTCTTCTAGAAAATTTATTGGAAAACTTTGAAGTTTTACATGTATTTTGACTTCTGTCTGGAAATGTGACCGACATGATTGTTGCCAAGTACTTGCAAAAAAACAGTCGAAGTGACATAGGATGTTTTCCTCTGATTGGTTTTAAATTTAAAGATTTTCTTCTGGGAATTGGTGCTTTTCCATTTTAACCATTGGGCTGACTTTTTTCTATTGCTTGTAGGATGTTCTAAAAGAGCTAAAAACTGATTTGGATAGAGCTAAGAAAGGGAAGCCGCCATTGAAGGATGCTGACGGGAAGCAGAAAAGAAACTTGACCCCTGAAGCGTATAATATCCCATTCCCTTTTCTTCACAGCCTTCCATACAATTTTTTGCTTACTAACTCCGTTGATTCATGTTCAATGCAGGATCGAGAAAAAGATTACACAAACAAATGCAAAGATCGAGAAGATTGAACGAGACATGCAAACTAAAGAGGATCTGAAAACTGTGGCATTGGGCACATCCAAAATCAATTACCTTGACCCTAGGATCACAGTTGCATGGTGCAAGCGACACGAAGTTCCCATCGAGAAGGTAAACCATATCTATCCAGTTCTCACTCTTGGACTGACACATTATTCAATCTAGGTTCATTCGTCTATTATATGTTACTTCACAGATTTTCAACAAGTCTCTTCTAGCCAAGTTTGCTTGGGCCATGGATGTTGATCCTGATTTCAGATTCTGATCATCTATATCGATTTCCAGGTTGGTTCCATTAAATTCTTACTCCAATCTAATCTAAACAGAGGGCTGGTTTGGCCCATTTCTTTTTTTACCTCTCAAACTGCCCCTTGTTTCTCAAAGAAATTGTTTGTTTTTAACATTTGAACATTTCTAACTGTTAAATGTTGGACTGGAAAGAATGGTTCATAAAAACAGGGTTAATTTTGTACTTTTCCTCACTGAGATCCCTTTTTGTTAGTATACTATTAGCATGCTTTTTCCATCTGAAACAAGATTCTTTAAATATATTGTTTATTTTCTATAATTTTTTTGACGATTATCATTTTTTATCATAATTATCATTAAATTTTTTATGTTTTTAAATCACGAATTCCAAACATTCGTCATAAAATAAGTATATACATGTAAGTATTAACTTTTTAATATATATTATATTATATTAATGTATGAATGAAGATAAAAAAAATAATCTTAAAGATTATTCTACTAATAATTTTAATTTCATTAATAAATTATTATAAAATTAATTAAGTTAAACAATTTATAATTAAAGAGAATTCAAATCACAAACAAAATCTTTTCGAAGGTTAAAAAAAATGACGGCATTAAGCCACAGTTAGAAGAGTCACTAAAAATAGAAAAAGTAAAGAGAACAAAATCTTAATTCAGCAATTTATAAAATGTTATAAAATTAATTGGTGTAAATAGATCCTAACTTTAGATATTTTTTTTAAATTTTGTTTTTATAAAATAAAATTTTAATTATGATAATTAAATTTGAAATTTGATTAAGTTAAAAAAAAAAAAATTAAAAAAAAAAACAATTTGAATAATTAATATTGAATCTGAAAGTTTTGACTGTGTCGCATACATTAATATTGAGAGTTTTTATAGAGAGTTTTATCATTTTTTATGTTATTTAAAAAATTATTGAAAAACTTCATTATTCATAAATGACATCTATTATTAAGAATTATTTTCAACATGTCATAACTTTTATTTTGACTATTTGCAACAGTAAAAATTCTTAGAAAATCTTGTCATCACGATAAATCTTAAAAATCTTAATTTTTTTTTACTATGATCATTATCTTAAAAACCTTAAAAATTTTAAAAAAAAATAGATTACAATGATTTTACCTGTTACTTGGAAATTCTCTATCATTTATAAAAAAAAATAGATTTTTGTATCATCTGATTAATAATTATGTTGCTGGCATATTCTTCGTAAACATGGATACAAGGATATATTGAAGCTGTGAAAATTGCAGATGATAACAATGGCATGATATCCGGCAACACTTCACTGCCTGCGTCGGGACCGGAACCGCAGCGTCGTGCATCAGCTATCCGACGGAAGATTACAATCATAGGGACTCGACTTTGACGGATTTGCAGTCCCTTTTGTCTAGGCCTACCGGGAAGCCATTGTTAGTCATCTTCTTAAGAGGGGATCATGTAGGAATGAATTGATGTTAGATTCATGTTTTTATGTCTTTTAGGATATTTATAATATCATATATTCGATATTAAATTTGAATAAGTTTTATCATGAACATGTTGGATTAGTATTTGAATCATGTCTTATGTCTTATGGGGTATTTATAAGATACAATATTAAAAGTCGAATATGTTTTATCATGAAGGATAAATTATCTTTAATACTGAATAATGGGAGTGAATAGATGTTGAATTTAGAAACTACTCTGAAATCTAAAAAAAAGAGATAAAAAGAATAAGGAATTTAAAAGTTTCAAACTAGATTCACAAATTTTGGGACATTTTCCGATGAAACGAACATCATCTTTGGACTCAGCGTATAAAAAATAATCAATTGGTTTAATTTAAAATCAAACGATCGCCGATTTTGAGATCAATTGTGTTTGACGCGGTGGTGATTTTTTTTTTATAAATATTTTTAGTATTTTATATTAATTTTTTTTATAATATATGGTTTTATTATTAATTTTAAATTATTTTTATATTTAATAATATTAAAAAATATAAAATAATAATAAAATATTTTAGAGTCACTAAAATATATATAATTCAAAATTTTAATTAGTAAATTAAAAACGAATTAAAAATTAAATATCTAAAAGAAATAATTGAATGATATTGTATTAACAAGTAGTCTTAACATCATGAGTTATGCCGGCTATTGGCCCAAAGTAAAGCCCAACAATTAAGCACCATTATTATTGTAAATCCAGTTCCTCAATTTTCTTCTACGATTAGCCCTAAAAATCCCAATTCAACCCTTGAAAATTTCCCCCAAATTTATTTATCCAGAAAAAGAAATTTCCCCCAAATTTAAAGTTAGGAACACGATTAGATTTGCAGTTAGGAAAAAGGAAGAATGAGTAACGTTCCTAAAGAAGCCATTGAAGTGATAGCGCAGAGTATTGGCATTACGAATTTGTCCCCAGATGTCGCCATTGCTTTGGCTCCCGATGTTGAATATCGTGTTCGAGAAATCATGCAGGTAAATTATAATTCCTCCCCTTTTTATAGATTCAAATTCTAGTGTTTCCTTAAAAAAATAATTTTGTTCATGTGACCTTTTTGGATATTTTTTTCTAATTCAAGTCATAATGCAGGAGGCAATTAAATGTATGCGCCACTCACGGCGGACGGTTTTGACAGCTGATGACGTTGACAGTGCTCTTAATCTGCGAAACGTGGAGGTACATTTTCAAGTTTTAGTAATTTTTGTTCTGCTTGTTGTAAATTTCTTACATGTATACTTTCTTTTTGTTAGTTGAGAATAGTACTGATTAATGTTATTTCTTAGTGTAATTTTGTAAGAATTTATGAGTTTTTGGAGTGATGTGATACTTTCCAGGTCATGTGTACTAATTCATAATTTTGACCAAAAGTGGAATTTTATAAACTAAAATTTTGGAAGTTTGAATCTTTAGTTTAAGTCAAGTTTTAGCTTTTGTTTTTTTGGTTAATTGGTTTCTGTTATGCTTTTCTCCTGCACCAGCCGATATATGGCTTTACTTCTCGTGATGCACTGCGATTCAAAAGAGCTGCAGGGCAAAAGGATTTGTTCTACATTGATGACAAGGATGTGGAGTTTAAAGAAGTAAGATATAATAGATGATCATAATTTTGTAGTAACTGTTTTTTATTGAAGACTTTTCAACTTATATTCTTGTATGTTGTGTAGGTTCTTGAGTCACCTCTGCCAAAAGCACCAATTGATACATCTGTCACGTCTCACTGGCTTGCAATTGAAGGCATTCAACCAGCAATTCCGGAGAATGCTTCAGCTGAAGGTACCGTCTTAGTCAACACTGGTGGGATAAAAGATCCTGAATATTGAACTTCCATAGCCTTTTTATCTATGTCCTCAAAACATTCAGATTAAAATTTTAGATTTTTGTTTTGATATGTTCTCTACAGAAGTATTCATGTTGAAGACTCTCATTGTTCGTGTTCTTTTTCAGTTTTATCACTTTAATCTATTACGAGCTTATCTTAATTTCTATGTGGAATTGGCATTTTCTTTCCCTGCAGCGCCTTCTGATGGAAAAAAGGCTGAATACAAAGAGGATGGAGCTTCTGTTGATGTTAAATTACCTGTTAAGCATGTATTATCAAGAGAACTTCAAGTATGTTTTACATCTTCAGCAGCATATTTATGTTAAAAGACTTTTTTGCTGGGAATGGCATTAAGAGATTGGTTTGATTGGTATGCAGCTCTACTTTGACAAGATCGTGGAGATTACCATGAGTAGATATCTCTCAGTTGTCTTTAAACAAGCAGTACTTAGCTTGGCAACGGACTCGGGATTACATCCTTTAGTTCCTTATTTCACATATTTCATTACTGATGAGGTTGTCTTAAAGATCTTCCTTACCTTATTAATATGTATGTGGCAAAAGAACCTCTGGTTGGTTATCTCAAGCCTATGTTTTCCCCATGTTTATCTCAGGTTGCACGGAACTTAAACAATTTCCCTCTTTTGTTTTCTTTGATGCGTGTCGCCCAGAGCCTTCTCCAGAATGAACACATACACATAGAACCTTACGTGAGTTTATTGCTTTAATTGTATTCGTAAGTACCTGAGCAAATACATATAAGCTAGTGGTTTATTTTCTGCCTATCTGATTTTTCGAAATGTTCTTCAGTTACACCAATTGATGCCATCTATTATTACCTGCCTCGTTGCAAAAAGGTTAGGGAATAAATTCACTGACAATCACTGGGAACTTAGAAACTTTGCAGCAAAGCTAGTTGCATCAATATGCAAAAGGTGACGATTTCATTTGTTTCGGACATGCATGGCGTACATTTTTATGGATTTCAGGTGTCTTATCGTTTAGTTTTGAACTTGGATCTCTGGTGCAATAATTTGTTTATTGATTTGCATGCTATTTTAAATGGTACGATCATGTTTGTCATGTGGATCACTTGGCAATTGGCATTCCTATTTTGATGATCGCGACTACTCTTTTTACTATATTCTAATTAAGATATGCTTTTCTTTTAGGTTAAACACGGCAAGGATTAACCTTAATTTCCAGCACAATGGTTGTCTTCTATATGCAGACTTTTACACATAATGTTTTGCAGATTTGGGCATGTTTATCACAATCTTCAGCCACGTGTGACAAGAACTCTGCTCCATGGTTTTTTGGACCCAACAAAAACATTTCCCCAGCATTATGGCGCAATTCAAGGGTTAGCAGCCCTTGGACCCAGTGTGGTATCTTAATCATGGCATCACTTATACCTAGTACTTCTGCTTTTTACTATAAATCTGTCTTTCCTATGTTTCACTGATGTCCCTTCTTTCTTCGGCGTGTAGGTCCGTCTACTTATCCTTCCAAATCTTGAAGCATATTTGCAGCTTCTTGAACCTGAAATGGCACTGGAGAAGCAGAAGAATGAAATAAAAAGATACGAAGCCCGTTGTGTTTACGGGGCTCTGCTGGTAAGTTTATTATCCAATTTTATACACCAGATTACAAGCATCCCTGTATGTATTTGCACGTGATGTTATTTATACGGTAGAACTAACAATGCTGTATAAATTTTCTGCTACCAGCGTGCAGCTGGACTTTGCATGTATGATCGACTTAAAATGTTCCCCAGTCTGCTAGCTCCTCCAACTCGTACTGTCTGGAAAAGCAGTTGCAAAGTTGCAACGACAAGTATGGTTTCTTGAAACCATTGTTTTTACACTTAATCCACATGTCTCATCTTGTCCTTAATGCTATATCTGTCTTATTCTGATCAATCTAGATAAACGAAAAGCAAGCACAGACAACTCGATGCAGCAACCCCCGGCCAAGAAAATAGCAACCGAGAGTGCAATGGGAATGATGCCAATAAATTCCATGCAAGCTGATTTACAAGGGGCAGCTATCAGCTTTTCTAACACCGTAGGAGGTTCGAATGTTGGCGCATCATCAATGTCTCGGCCGTTATCAAATGATAACATGCTAGGAAGGGAGGTTGGCGGTCGAGTTTCCAAGACATCAACTGTTCTAGCTCAGGCTTGGAAGGAAGATACAGATGCAGGGAACTTGTTGGCATCATTATTTGAACTTTTTGGTGAAAGTATGTTATCATTTACCCCCAAACCTGAGCTTTCATTCTTCCTTTGATTAAATTTTACCTCCAATGGCACTGTTTTCCACAGTAATTTCTGTAAATCATCTCCATAGTTGCAGTTTGATTATGTTTACTTTTTCAAGCCTTTTCTTTTCATGCATGCATTATGTAGTTATCAAAGAGTAATTTCTACTTGGATTTTATTTATATTGAGAAATTTGTCAGTTCCTCTTGTAGACTTGGATTTAATTTATTACAAAATATAAAATGCTCATATTAATAAAATTACATATAATGTCTGAAAGAACATTCAAGTTTTATGAAAATTGGACACATGATAGCAACATATCTAACAAATGAGAAACTGGCAACATCAAATTGCCAACACAATGGCAATTCAAAGTACATACAGAATCAACATGAGAAAACATCAAATCATCCATGTAATGAACAATGAATTCAGAATAAATCATGCAAGGAAACTTCACTCCCCTTCACTTAAAATGGGCACAATAAGTGGTTTCATCTGTGCTAGATATACAATTGCCCACCTATCAAAAGATAAAATGAAATCTAACATTAGAAACTATAAGGAAAATGGAATAAGACATGTTTGAAAAAGGATTTAGCTTCCTAATCAAACTCGATGAAGATGCATCAAGTTACTCGGACTCGGGTGAGTGTCTCCATGAATTTGGAGAGCTCTTGAAGAATCATATATCCATGTACCCATGTCTGAATATATGACGGGTAGGAGTGCTTCAAGAGAAAAGAAGCGGAGAAACAAAGAAGATGCATGTTTATGTGGTGAATGCAGGAAATTGGTCATTCGTATGAATGGTACATAGGTATATGTTTAAGCAGTGTATTATATAAATATATATTGATAAAGACAATATTTTCGATCAATATGATAGAGATATCGGATCAATTCAAAACTACGTGCATGCCAATATAGGTATAAAAACATAAACTTACATCATCCAACAACAAATAGTTGCTGTAACGACCAATGTAAAGTGCAACCTGCACAATAAAACAAGGATAATGCAGTTTCTCAGTGAGAGCAAAGAAATATAGAGGGAATCAAGACAGGAGATGAAAATCAAACAAAAGAGGACTTCCTAATCTGTATATGAGAAACCAGGCTATCCAAAATCAAGACGAAAATCCGGCAATATCATTTTGCGAGATCACCACCAATCACTTATCGAATCGACTAGAAGCGACCAGATTCATTCAAGTTCAGACTAAACAACCATAGGCACAATGAATTCAATTGATATTCGAATTCGATCCAAAAACACCCACTTACAATGTACCATCTTAAAGCATATTTCATTAATATATATCAATCAAAATACACACTTTAAACTTCAATTGAAGTAACATCAATCCAGACTAGTGAAAAAGGCAACACATTTAGCATATGAATTTGAAATCCCCAAAAACTTTATATAAAAGAGTAAATTTAAATGTAAAAATAAAAAAGGAGGAAAAGTGTTAAAAGGGTACTTACAGATTAGCAGATGGACCGCTGTTAAAGCAGATTCTGGTACAAATGGATGCAATTATACCAACCACAGAAAAAATTAGGGTTGTTACCAAGAAACCCATATTCCGATCTCGATTTTACACAAAATTTCCTGCAGAAGCAACAAATTAAAGTTGTTTAAAAATGATCTGATTCTCAGCAAGCTAAAAAGGAAATTCGGATCAGACACAATCCCACTTACCTTCTGCTTGGTTTCTGAGAAAATACAAGAAAATAGCAGGAGTTGGGATCTTAAAATTTAACCCTTTATAATTGAAAGTGAAAAATTGAACATTCTCCCCATAAATCTTGTCATCCTTAACAAAACAATATAGACTTATTACACTTTAAAATTAAAGGGTAAATTACACATATCACCACTTAACATTTCTCTCTACCTATTTTAATCATTAAACTTTCAAAATAATTAATTTACTCACTAAATTTATACATTTATTTATTTTGGTCACTTATTATCATTTTATTAGTATTTTGATATGACTTGACATATTTTATTATTATCAAATATAAAAATAATTTAAAATGATAATAAAAATAATATTTTATTGAAAATTTTATTATTATTAAATATAAAACTAATTTATTTTTATTTTAATTATATTTATAATTAAATATAAATATAGAATTATTTTTTAGTTTAAATTATTTTTATATTTAATAATAAAAAATATATCAAGTTGTATCAAAATATTAATAAAATAATATTGAACGACTAAAATAGATCAATATATAAAAATCAATTAATATATTAATCATTTTAAAAGTTAGTAACTAAAATAAGTCAGAGAGTAAACTTCAATGATGATTTTTATAATTTACTCAAAATTCAATAATGATAGTAGATCGATGGTAGAGGAGAAATCGAAAATTTATTAAATGTGATTTAATTTTGACACACGTATGTAGGATTAAATATTTGATCGAGTTGACGGTAAAATTAAAATTTATGATTAAATGTGTACACTTATTAAATATAAGTGATCGTTCTAATAGTTTAATTTAAATAAAAAGGTAAAGTACATAAATGATCACTGAATGTTTATGATACTTTCATTTTGATCACCAAATTTTTAAATTTTGCATTATAATCACCAAACTTTTTGTTATTTTTAATGGTACGAAATTGGAATTTTTTAAAACAAATGTTATCAGTACTGGTCATGACCGTATCGGTATGAGACACTTAGTATTGATATCGAGGAAAGAGTACCGATACTGAATGTTTGTTTTTGACTTTTAAAAGCCTTTGAAAATATTTGTTCAAGTCAAAATCTCTTCACAAATATTTCAAACATATTTTTTAAATTATTTGGACTTTAAATAATTTTATAATATTTGAATTAAGTTCAAAAACTTTTTTAAATTTGTTATATCAAAATATTTATCTCGACGGTATCAAAATTACTAGACTTTAAAATACTTTAATACATAAAATTTATAAAATATTGTATATAACTTCTCATATCGATTAATTAATGTTACTTAAAACTGTGAATAATTATTAAATTAAAAATATTTTATTTTAAAAAATATGTTCCAAAGTAAAATTTTTGAATTTATATAACTATATAATTTGAGAATGACCAAAATAAGAACAATTCAAAAGTTAAGTTATTAAATTATTTTTTTAAAATTATTAAATTGATTTTTTTTCAAAAAATTATTAAATTAAATTTTTTTAAACTTTAATAAACAAAAATAAGATTGAGAAGAAAGTTGAGTGATAAATAATACATTTACTTATTATTTTATTAAAAAAATAATGTTAGCTTTTTTTACCACACTAAAAAAAACTAAAACTTTTGTGACTATAATATAAATTTTAAAAGTTTAATGACTAAAATAAAAACATCTTTAAAGTTCAATGACCATTTAGGTTGTTTACCCTAAAAATATGGAGCTGAAATTTAAGGAAGTTTTGTGTGGATTTGAGTTTGACAATTGTTTTAAAAATAATATAACTAAAAATAAAATAATTTAAATATTAAAAACAATATAATTAACCTTAATAAAAACATAATCACATAATATTCTACAGAGGAGCCACAAAAATCGTTAAATCACACAAATATAATTACAGAACAACGTGATATTTGTGAAGGAAAAAAATAAAAAAATAATTAATTTATTATAATTGTAAAACACAAATAAAATAATAACAATTGAAAAAAAATATATAAAAAGAAACAATTTATATATATATATTTTAAAACACGTATAATATCTCATCGTCGTCGTCCTCATCTTCATCTTCTTCGTTTTCAGGTGTTGAGTCAAATATGAAGATATCAGCTTCTTCTGGTAATCTAAAGGTAACTCTTTTATCCTTCTTCTTCTTCTTCGGTTTCCAGCTTTGATTCTTCTGCAAACCAACCGTCATCTCCATTCCTTCCTTTCTATCTTCCTCCTCTCTATTCTCTGCTTTCGGATATGGAAAAACCTTATTCGACGACAGTTTAAAATTAAAACCCTTGACAGTAACACCGCCGCCATTGTTGTTGTTGTTGTTATTGAGTAACGAAAACGCCATAATCCAATCCTCCGTGTCTTGCTCTTTGGGTTCCTTTGGCAGATGTTTCCCTTTCTTCCATGAAGAACCCAACATCACTAACGGCTTGTCTGGAAATGTACATCGCTGGTTGCTCCTCCTCCGGTGTTGGTCTTCGGTTATCGGAGGTGAACTCGACAATCTCTCGAAACCAGATTCACGAAAACAAGAGAAACAATCCATATATTTTTTTAAAAAGATAGAAGAATGAATGTTTAAAACTGTCTGATTCTGAACTAGGTTTTATAAGAATGTTTTGGAAGAAGAAGATGAAGAATATAACTGTCGATGGAATACAGGTACCAGATAATACGGACATGGCTATTACAGTTATTTTCCTGTTATAATTGACCTGACCAATACAGCAAATATTTTTAATTTAACGCAAAAACTGTCTGAAAAAAAAAACTAAACTGAAATTTGGTATCTATTTTTTTTAAAATTATTTGGGATATTTTGATAATTAATTAAATTACTGATGTTATTATAAAATAATATAATTAAATTAATTGTTAAAATGTTATGCCAAAATTATTACAAACAATACACTCTTGATACCCCAGAATGGTTAGCTAATCATTTTAAGTTTGTTTCGCTTTTTAGATTTTGATAATCTAAAAATAAATTAAAAAATTGAATCTTTAATATTAAATATTAAAAAATAATTCACTCGTAAATTGAATCTCTAATAATAGATTTTTTTTGAAAAAAATTAAATTTTAAGGGTAAATAAAACAAATTAATTTGCTTGTAAGGACTCATAAAAATAAATATTTAAATATATATTAAAAATAAAATAAAATAAATTAATTTACTTGTAAATTAAATTTCTAATAATAAATATTAAAAAATAAGAGTATATAAAAATAAAATGAGTTTACTTATAAAATAAGTCTCTAATAACAAATATTTAAAAAAAATTAAAAACAAACAGAAAATATTAATTTACTCATAAATTGAACATCTAATAATAATTATTTAAAAAAATTAAGAATAGACAAAAATAAATCATTCGCTCGTAAGTTAGACATTTTTTTATTGCTCTTTCAGTTTTTGGGTATTAATCTAGACCGACCTATAGGTTATATCACACACCTAACTTTGATATTGATTACATATTAAAAAATGAATAATATACAAAAATAAATTAACTTGTTTACAAATTAAACCTCTAAAAAATTGATCATTGATTGCATATTCCATCTAGATGAATTGATTTCGAACAATTTAGTTTTTAAATAGACATGAATTTATTTATATTTAAAATCGAACATAAATATTATTTTATCTACTCAAATAGAATTATATAAAAAATCTTTGCTTAAAGAACGTTTGATTAGTTTCTGACTTACCAAAATAACAATGATAATTTGTATAAACAATAATCTGGTTTAAATCCGATTCTATCCGACCAGATTCGAGTATTCTTCGTGTTATTATCGAATTTCAGCATGTTCTTTTAAAAGTATAATGATATTTCAAAAGGGCATCATACTAAAAACAAGTTTATTACATAAGCCACATCAAGAACTGAATACATAACACAGCTTAGTTGATAAGCAATTAAGCATTTTTAGTATGATGGGCTTTGTGACTTGTGAGGTTAAAAACACCCTGTTTCCATCTTGTCATAGTTCGTCACACAATGGCAAACAGTGAAGCTAAAACAATAAGAATCACTGTGCTTCCAACTACTAGCAGCTAAGTTGGTTGTCTGTTTCTAACACTAAATTTTTACAATCCATCAGATGCATCATCAATATGTTTCCTTGTGCTCTGAACATATAATTAAATTGACAATTGAAGTCCGAAACCAGTTAGATAGGCATGAAACAGAAAGATTCTTTGTCTATAGTTCAGAGGTTTGAAACAAAGAAGGGGAGAAGTTCACAACTTGGGGAACTGGAAATAAAATCTTACAAAATTATAGTAATTAGTCCTCGAATCAATGAAGACTTGGTACAGGAGAAACGAGGGTTTCTACGTAAATCATTGCAGCAAAGTGTTCCACACCTCG
Source organism: Abelmoschus esculentus (assembly GCA_035048815.1). Taxonomy (NCBI): domain Eukaryota; kingdom Viridiplantae; phylum Streptophyta; class Magnoliopsida; order Malvales; family Malvaceae; genus Abelmoschus; species Abelmoschus esculentus. The sequence continues at coordinate 12,739,145 of JAUCBN010000009.1, forward strand.
AATATCAAGAGTCTCCCTTGTTTTATTCTGCAGGTTGAACCACGCAGGCTGACGAGGCCATGCCCCATCCTCTAACAATAATCGATCACTCTTACGACAATATGCGATAACTCTGGTATAAAAAAAACCCGGCTGCCACCATTCTTTTCGGGATAGAACAGCCAATTCAGTCCACGACTCCTTAACTCCATATTCCTTCATCAACCACAAATTGACATGATCTTGGTCATCATACTCGCGAAAAACACACAACTTCTCTCCCAGAACGCCAACACTCCTGTAACCAAAGTTCTCGTGACTAATGTCGGATTCGGGGACACGATGGAACTCCTCGACCCCGAGATCAAGACCGAAGATCGATCGTCCGTTACCATGTTCGTCTTCTTCGTCGCCTACCCAATGTAGGGAACGGTTTGCGAAAACACCGTCCTGTGTCAGGTGAAAATAAATTTGATACGGACAATCCTTGATTCTCCTCCATGAATTAGCTTTCAGGCTGTAAATCATAACTGGCTTACCAGATGATGTCGTTTGCACCACCTTGTAGTCGTTGTTGATGGCATCGTACCCGAATCCAAGAATATTTTCGTAATCAAGGTTAATTGTTAATTTCGGGAGATAATGGCATGTTCTGGTTGATGGATTCCACAAAGCAATGCCTGCTTCATCATGGTATACTGCAAGTAAACCATTGCAAGAACCAAAAATTCTGGAAGAAACTCCAAAGTTTGCAACCGAATACGGTCGAGAGAGCTCCTCCAAGTTGCCTAGCGAGTCGAAGTCAATCGAATAGGTCTTATATTCATGATCGTCTGTGCGCCCGTCAAGGACGAGCTTGACATTGACGTTGGTTTTGAGTGAGTTATGGAGATGGAGTTTAGCAAAATTAGAGTCCTGAATGAGGGAACTCCAAGGCTTCGACACACAAATGAAACGTAGAAGTGTCTTCGTCGGAAGCCGACAAAGTATATCAGGGATTATGTCGGTCGGAAAAGTAGCCATCGGTGGGCCTGTATGATTTCCAAAATAATATACTGGATCTTTTAAAGATGACCAATGCTTATGCCTTTGTGGAGTTGAATTCGAGGATGCTTGTCATGTTCTTCTTAGTCGGAACTTACCTAGTATTTTTGGTGTACGTTTTGCTCATGGTGGGAAGTGCAATGATGCTGCAGGCCGTAAACTTTTTTTTTTTTTTTTGACATATGGCTTTCATCTAATATATTAATGGTGTTGATATTAAAGTGTGTCACAACCTGATTGGATAAAAAAAATAAATTTATTAAATAAAATAAATAAATATATTTTTAATAAAGTGATAACACATGTTTATACCGAATTAAATGATTAATTTATTTAATTAAATAAAAAATTAAATTAAATTGATATAATAGATAATTAATAAAGACTAAATATATAATTATATATTTTTTAATAGTTACTCACTCTTTTAACGACGGTTAACTTCGAGTGATCAAAAATTTACAAGTTTATAACGAAGATCATCAAAATATTTAAATTTTTAATTTAATTATTAAAAATATTCTCAACATAAACATAAATTATTTTTGCGATAATTTATCCTAAAAAATATATCAACTGTTAAAAATTTATAATTTAAACACTTTATTAATAAACTAAGGATTTGTACAAATTGTCATAACCTTTATTCCTTATAACTTTTTACTATGATAAATTTAATCTTTAATCTTTATATATTTTAATCATTTTTTTAGTTAAATTTTATTCTCAATTTTTTAATTTTTTTAAATAATCCAATCTAACATTTTATTTTAGAATATAAATAAATCATCAATTATATTTTACATTTTAGATCAATTTCTACAATACATATAAGAGAATATTATGCGTACATAACATTTTTCCTTCAAATTTTATAAAAAATATTAAAAATAATCTATATTTAAAAAATAAACTTCAAACATTTTATTTTTTAAAATAAAATTTTTAAATAATTTATATATATATATAAGATAAAACCCAACTCTTTTTGTCAAGTTGATATATTTTAATGAAAATGTTCATTAAGATTGTATTTTTTTTTTATGGTTCCGTGGCAGTCCAGTCCACGACTATTTCATTAATAACTTGGTATAATATCGCACCATCAAATAATTTTAAATTATAAAAATATTTTTTAAAAACAATTCATTATAAAATATTATAATTACATCAATAAAACAATCCATTATATTTAATGGATTGATCTCTTTGAAGATTTCCAGAATACACTAATTAACTCTATAGTCAACTTTCTTCCGTATATGAAAATGTAATGGGTAAACTACCATGAAGGTCATATAATTATAGGTAAGGTTATATTTGGATCATTCAGTTATTAAAAATTACATTTAAATCACTTAAATATGAGTAAAATTATATTTGAATCACTTTTCATATTAAAAAAGTTTATCAGTTTGTGTATTAGATTAATTAATGATTTTAAATGAAGTACTCTAATACTAGCAAGGGTCTACAAGTAATTTGAAAGAAAAAAATATCAAATTTTTATATTTTTTTAAATATAATTTTATCTATAATAAACAACCCAAATGTATTTTTTAATAATTAGGTTACTCAAATATAATATTATATATAATTAAGTGACATTTATTGTAATTTACCCAAATATGATCCAATAAATTAAGTGCACCGACACCCATTCTTTAATTGGGATGGCACATGAAGGTTTGACTTCAACGTTCTGATAGTGTATGGATTCGCCAGCAGGTTTACAACTAAGGAAGATGAATGCCTGAATCCAGTGTTTCCTCTTGTTCCTTGGTTTTGAATCACTTCTCAGTTCTCTATAAATCCTCAACCAAACCCTCTTACAAGATCCAACAATGTCTCCTTTCCCATCCGATTTGATCCCGGACATACTTTGTCGGCTTCCGGTGAAGACATTACTCCGATTCAAATGTGTGTCCAAGTCATGGTGTTCCCTCATGGACGATCCGCAGTTCGCAAAACTCCATCTCGACCACTCCTTGAAAACCAGCACCAACGTCAAGCTCTTCCTTGATAATTGTATCGAACGTGACGATAAGGCTTATGCGGTGGATTTCGATTCTCTCGACAACTTGGTCCAATTCCCCCGCCCTTTCGTAGCCGAAATCACCAAATATCGATCCAGAGTAATCGGGTCTTGCAACGGTTTACTTGCCGTTTATCATCGCGAAGGAGGCATTGCTTTGTGGAATCCATCGACCAGAAAATGCCGTTACCTGCCACCACTGGACGACGATATAATCAACGATCACGACACCTTGCCTGGATGTCACTATGACAAGAACACCGTACTCGGATTCGGGTACGATGAAACAAGCAACGACTACAAGGTGGTGAAAATGCAGAGATCCAAGACACAAAACTGCTACAAAGTCTTTGTCTACAGTCTTAAAACAAACTCCTGGAAGAGAATCGAGGATTGTCCTTACGAGTTCCCAACGAATTACAACGACGGCGCCTACATAAACAATTCCCTCCATTGGGTCGGCGATGAAATAGGCGAATTCTACGGAGGAAAAGTAATCTTCGCTCTCGATCTCGCTACCGAGAAATACTACGACGTTCCCGAAGGTGACACGAGCTTCAAAATGAAGAAATGTGGCGGCGATTGTCCGTATTTCGGATACATGAACGCCGGAGTGTTGGGTGGCTGTTTGTGTGTGTCACGAAACTACTCGACATGTCCGGTGGAGGATCATATCAATGTCTGGGTGATGAAAGAATATGGAGTGAAGGAGTCGTGGACTGAACTGTTGTATCTGTCTCGAGATGAATGGCTATCCAATGTATTTCATACTCGAGCTGTGGCGTATTCCAGGAACGGCGATAAAGTACTTCTTGATGATGGCGGAGGTCGTCAGCCTGCATGGTTCAATCTGGAGAATGAAACCGGGGAAATTCTGAGTATTGCAGGGGCACCGCCACTTGTTTCCACTATGATTTATGTGGAAAGCCTCGTCTCGGTTCAATAATCGTAAACTTTTGGTTCGTTTAGGAATTAAGATTAAAATATAGATTTATTTATCGTGATTACGGATATATCAAATATTATTGTGATCATTATAGATATTACGACCGTGAGTATATTCTTTTTATTTTATTACATTTTACCGACTTTTTTAAAGGTTATATTTTTATTTTAAAAAATTACTGTCAATTGTTTAGCTATTTTTTTTAAAATTGAAATAATATTAAATATTAAATTTTAAATTTTATTGAATTATAAAAACTAATGATACGAGAGATATCATAGGTCTATGATATAATTTCTCCTAATGATATAGTTTTGAAAGATATCGAACTGTATAAGAATTTTAATTAAATGTGTAATATAATGTGATAACTTTGATTTGATGCAATTATATAAATAAAATTTTAATTTTATTTTACTTTAGTTTTATATATTTAAAAAACTAAATACATTTATTATTATTTTTTTTGTATTTTTTGATAAATGGAAGAATACGATCGTGTGTCTCATTAAAAATTTCCCTAAACTTAATTGAAAGAAAATAGTACACACGACAATATTAAAGAATATAAAAAAAAAAGACAGCACAAAACATAAAAAAAATTGTAGGCTACATCCAAGATAACATCTTATATTTATATATAATTACTTGTAAATTATAAAAAGGGAAAATTTATTTTCAAAATTGAGAATTGAAGCTAAATATATATTCTACAGAGTATTTAGTTTAAATTTGGGTAAAAATAGAATTAAAATGAAGGAATTGAAAAAATAAATGTGGGGAATGAATTAAAGTTACATATATATTATATAATGATAGTGAAGTATATGGTTAAAATCGATCGAAATAAACTTAAAACAAAAGAGAAATAAGCACGAGCCTTCTAATTTAAGTGGTTAAAGGAATGATTGTTGTTTTTAGAGGTCACGAATTCGAGCACCAGTAATGCCAGTGATGAAGATTATATTCTAGAAATCGCAAAACATTAAATTTTTAATTTTAATTTTTTGAGTTAGACAAAATTTAACTAGACTTGAATTCAAAAATTAACTCATTAATTCGAGTTTATTCGAATAATTTGACTAATTCTTTTCAAAGAAAAATCAACTCAAAAATTAATTTGAATAAATTAACTCAAACAACTTAAAATTCGGAAAAAATATTTTTTTCGAATCAAAATAAATTTTATCCGTCCCTAATTCTCAAAATTTTATATTATATATTTAAATAATTGACATATTTTCGAAGTAAGATACTTTATATAATTTAAACAGTTATTTTTCCTTTAAATATATGAGATTAATTCATATACTTCAAATATAATTTAAATTTAATAAATCATCAAATTGTATTAAAAAATAATTTAAAAAATATATAGTTATTTTAAATATATTTAGTATTTTAGTAATATTATATTAAAAATTAATTACCATAACTAAATAATATCGTAATTAATAAATTATTTAAGTTAGTATTAAATATATTATATTATTTTATTTATTTAAATAATTATTGATTTTTTATTAAGTAAAATATATTACTCATAAATTTTAGAATTCGAACACACATAAACTATATAACATGAATATCATTAATCAATAAATGAATTAATACATTAAATTTATAATATAATTTTATCAACTATTTTATACTATCGATTAATATAAATTATTAATTAAATGATAAATATAATCCATTATAAATTATTAATATAATTCATTTTTAATTATATATCCTTGTCCAACAGATTATTTATTTCGGTCGTAGCAATACAAAAGAAAACGTTCACCAATTGCTGATCCAGCAACAAATATAACAAAATGAAAGGCAGTTTTTTATTCTTCAATATTAAAACTAGACGTTGGCCTGTGAGGAACGACCTTCTGCATGACTTCAAGGGAAACCTCCAAACCCACCACCAGCTCCACCACCAAAACCACCACCTGCGCCAGCTCCACCTCCTCCACCAAACCCACCTCCTGCGCCAGCTCCACCTCCTCCACCCCCACCTCCAGCTCCACCGCCACCACCAAGACCACCTCCAGCTCCAGCTCCGAATCCAAACCCACCGCCAGAACCCCCACCAATTCCACCACCTCCAAACCCTCCACCGCCACCGCCACCAAAACCACCACCTCCACCGAGCCCACCTCCAGCACCAGCACCAGCTCCACCACCAGCACCTAATCCACCTCCACCACCACCACCAAAACCTCCTAATCCACCTCCTCTTAAACCACCTCCAGCACCAATTCCCGGACGACGGCGGAACAGGGTTTTCTCATCCTCAAACCCACCCTTAAGCTTCCTAGCACTAGCAGTAGTACTGCAAATCACAAATGCACCAATAAACAACACTAGAATAAGCTTGCAGGAAGTCATCTTTAGCTGATACAAATTACAAAAAATGACTGAATGAAGAAGTGGGCATTCCGATGGAGGTTTATATAGAAAAACAAGAAACCAGAAAGCCATGAAAGAAGATTGGAAGAGCACGGTTGAGGAGGAGGTATTAAATTCCGCCCATCTCCATCATCTGAAAACCGTGTTGAAAGGAAAAAAACTAACCATCTCTTGTTTCTAACAGTGGCAGGCATTTTCCTTTATGATCCAGAAGCCAAGTTGCATGGACTTTTTAGGGTTTGTAAACGTCTTGTCTGAAAATCCATGCATTTTTTGAACGTACAATCAATGTTCAACGCCATCAGTAGCGTAGAACAGATGTTCATATCTACACCAAGTCACCAACCATAAAAGGAATCCCAAAGTGCATGGGTTGCTGGATTAAAGATTAACCAGTTTGTTGGTTTGCACACGTGAGCATATACATAGCAAAGCAGGACGGAAACATGATTTAGAATTGGGGTAAAACATAAATATTTAAAAGTAGAAGTCAAATTCATTAAAAAAAAAATTAAAAATTTAATTAAAGAAACGAAAGTATAAAAAAAAAATCTTCGGAGGTGGGGACGATTACCCCACCCCATTAGCTTTGTCACTAATACAAACCCTTTTATGTTACACATTAAAAAAATAAGTTTATAGTTAAGGTTTAAGGTTAGAGTTTTATAAAAAAAAATAAAAAATATTTTTTTTTTAAGATTTATGTTTTTGATATTTATGATTTTAATTTTATGTTTTAACGTTGAATATAGAAAAAAACATATATTTTTGTTCGTTAGGTAGAGCTGTAAAATTATATTAGCATCAAATAAGGATTATTTTTATGTGAAAATCGTTTATCTCTTTATTGTGTTTCTTTTGATGTCTCGTTTTAAAATAGCGAGTTTAAAATTTAAGGTATGAAAATTAGCGTTAAGATTTAAAATTTAATTTTTAAATATTTTTTAAGATAGAACTTGTTCATTATTTTTCATTAATTGCATGTTTTAATTCACATATACGGTAGATAAAATTTATAAATTGATAGTCGATTTAATGTATTTTTAGTATTTCAATTAATTTTAATTTATATTAGATTAATGTTTTATTTTAATTTATTTTATATCTTTTCATAATTTATTATATTAATAATTCAATGTTAAATATGTATCCATGTTGTTTTGTACATTTTATGTTTTTAGTTCTTCGAAGTATTATATATTTGAATAAATTCTATCATGAATAATTCATCTATATAGATATTTACAGGTTTGTAAATAAAAAAATTGTTGTGTCATGTAATAATTTTTTTTTTTTTTTGCTGTGTTTGAATTCAGTTCTTCGTATATTTACATATTTTTTATGTGAATTTAGTTTCATCTTAATTTTTTTTTCAGAATTGAATCATTATAAATAATATTGATATAGTTAATATAAACTTTATTTTTAAATTTTATTTTTTATATTAGATAAATATGTATTCATTCAATCAATTAATAAATATTTACGAATCACACCTTTTAATTAAAAAAACAAACAATTATCTCTAAAATCCCAATTTATTGAACATGCTCAAGAAATAGAAAGAAAAATATATTCTTTTTCTTTTAAAAAATCAAACTTGAAATTACTTCTTCTGATGATAAGCCATCGTCTAACAATAATTTACAAATACTTGCAAAACTACGCCGCTTAAGTCTAACCAACTCATAAACGAGGGCGGAAAAATTATTAGGTGAATCATGTTTACCATGTCATTTGTAATCCTAAATAATCAGGACCGTTCATCTTAATTTTTTTTAAGTGAATCATCACCTTTTTTCTACATGTAGTTAGTGGGTGAGTAGTTATTAGATGGTTATTTAAAAATTGATGGTACTATTGCTTGGACCAAAGACAACGAAGTAAAAGTGATTCACCTAATAATCACTCTAAGAGGAGGTAAAAAACAGGGAAAGTAATTAATTACTACAATATTATATGGTCCTGTTAAATCCCTTTCATCTATGGATGGAGGTCCGTCAACCTGTCGGTTATTCTTAGCTATCAAACGGACGAGAGGTATTCTCATCTGACTTCCTACCGAATATAAGTCCGAGCTTCGGAAACCGACGTCTTAGTTCACTGTCGGTAGGACTTTCATTTTCCTGCATTGGTGTCTCCTCTGCCTGCAATGTCTGTACGACTTCTTCGGGGGATGTTAACATTGTTTCCACTGTTTCATATACCTATTAAACAAATTCGATTTCGAACATCATCAGATGTATGCATTCAAGCAACAGGGACAAACTTGACAAGAAGACATCATTTGCTTTGATTGATTAGCATGTAATGAAATCATATATCTCATCAGCAACATTTGAAATCAATCTGATATGTTTATAAATATGGGGTCCTATCGATCGAAACGTCGAGGCATACATGCAAAACCGAAACCTACCTGACAAAGCTCATCCAGTTTATTGTTCCAGACATTTCTTTGGCAAGTTGTAACAACATAGCTTTTGCACTCGTAAAACAACTTTGATAAGTTCTCATCAGTAGAGAGCTTGTCCTCAGCTATTAGGAATCCCAAACCAAGCTGAACATTAAGCGATTAAAATGTTAGCATTAGGTATAATGACCAGTAAGAATAATAAGATGCAACGTACAAATAAGAAAATAACAGTCAATTACTAATGTTCTTGCCCTATGTTACTTGGATTCAAGTATAAATGTTGGATGCAAGTCTGCATATGATGCGGATATATTCTATTTATTCTAAGTTTTTCTATGCATTTGTAGAATGTTAAGAGAGTCATAGTCTGAACCCTATGCATCAGGTCCGGGAATTTCGAGAAGAGTAAAGCTAGAGTAACACTTACAAGGGAAAGAAATAGTTGTTGAAAAAGATCAGTAACCGGAATGTTCTCGAAGAAATTCAGGATTCCCTCACTAAAGCAATCATAGAACATGTCGTATTCTTGTAAGAACAATACCCCCGTAGTAAAAAATTTAAGAGTGATAACATAAAAAATTACGAGTTCTACTTACACTTGTAAATCCTCATAATAGAGAGGTGTTTGTTTAATGGCAGGTACGGGTTTGGATGTCTCCCAAAGTTCACGCCACAAATTACCTAACAAATAAGTATAAATTCATATAATAAAGTCAACTATAGCAGCAGTCCGAGAAGTAACACTATTAGCAGGTTAAGAATGCAAACAACTAGAAGAGTATGTTGTACATGAGACATGCTACCAATACAAATCGCAGGGCATTATACGAGATCATACAAACATACTCCAGCATGCAATCAGTAAATCAATGCTCTCTCCTCAATGGTAAGACCTGACCAAGAAGTAACTAAAATGAAACTGGGATAACAATAAAAACCTTCTTTTTGCATTCTACTACTTAGTTGACCTCTTCTACTTGTAACATTGTCGCTTGACTCATCTTCAATCCAATCAGGAGGAGAGTGCCATCTAACAAAATCTTCTAAAACACAACCAGGATTTGCAGCCTAACAAAATTATTAAAGAAAAAAGATTAATCATCAAAGCTTGAAATAAGTTTCTCTTCCATATATATTTACCTACAATAGTATTAAGATAGTAATAGATGATATTTCTTTATGCTAAAATATCACCTTAAAAGCCTGCATGTCGGAGAGGAGCCGAGAGCACCCAGCGCCAACACTAGACCACAAAAGATGAGGCAATGAGTAAAAAAATGACAAAAATAATGTAACTACACAGAGTATCATGATTGTCGGACAGAAAAAATGTGATTCATACAAAATATAGATGGAAAATATTAGAGAATAATTACAAATTTTTAAGAACAACATTATATAGGTTGATCCTGTAAGTAAACATCAATGTTTAAAGTAAAAAAGGAAAAGCTTAATCTATATTAAGGTTTAAGAATAAATCTTAGACAATAAACAGATTAAGATGATGATCATAAAAAAACAGTATTAGTAAAAGTTTTAAAATGTTAAGTAATGAGCTAGACTCGAGAGGTTAAGGAGTTTTTATTCAATATGCTGACCTCCCTGTCCGAAGCACTAACTCCTCTGTTTCTCTGATAAGGTCTTGTGTAAGTAAAGGCCCTTCCTAAAGACATACAAAAACACACTAAAGCATGGGAATGGGCTTGAAAGTTAAGTAATCTATTGGCAGAATTTCCATCCAAACCTGGGTAATGGGTATGTATATCGGTTCATCAGTTTCCAACATTGTTAAATTTTCAAGCACTTGATTAATGCCCTGCCGAAGAACAAATTCTCCAGTCTTAACTCGTGCATACAATGTAGAGCTGACAGACTTTGTGCCCATAGAAATATCTGATTCCTTAACATTTGATCTAGCTTCCATCATTTCAGAAGCAAATGATTCAGCTGCAATATTTTGTTGTCTTTTTCTTGATAGACAGCAGTTAATAACCTGTAATTGTTGATATAAAAGACATGAATTTAGATCTGGAATCTCATTCACAGGAATGCCTGGCAGATGTCTCTCTTCGGACCAAAATCTTCTCAGCTGCATGTGTAAAGGATTTCAAAAACTTTTCATTAAATGAAAATTAACAACTACACAAAGTAAAGCGAACAAACTCTAAATACATTAACATGGGAAACATGATAGAATTTAATTTACTCGAAGATAACTTGTTGCAGGAAAAAAAATGAAAATGTTAGAATGCACTCTAGTGTCACCATGTTGTTATGCTAGAAGTGGTTATTATGATCTTATGAAATAATGATACCTTGAAATTCATTAGAAAAGTTTCGATAACAGTTTTATTAGGACAAAAGGATCCCAACTGTAAACTCAGTGATTTTTTTTTTCAACATTGATCACTTGTGTTAATTCAGATAACGTAAGGAATACCCCACTTACTTCCGTAACAACCCTGCACCAAAAGAGTGTCATCTTGCTAAGGCTTCTAAAACTTCCAATCACTTCAGAAAGTTTAACGACGAAGCTCTGTGGAGGAGCACCATGAATGTCTTTAACAAACGATATATTTGGTGTATACCCATTCGAATTAGATGCAAGCTTCCTTTGGAGAAATTTTTCATCTACAGATATTACAATGAAAGTAAAAGATCATTACAAGAAAATATAGAAGTTTGAAGAAGAAACATATCACCCAGAAAGACCACATGTCTCATTAGCAACATATATGAATCTACCTGGATCAAACAGTGCACGGATCAAAGCAAGGACTCTCTCATCATTACCAAAGCCAAATGCAAGTTTATCCTCTTTCTCGCGGATAACTAACGACTTGACAGCAGAGAAGCTCAAGCCTGTCTTTTCCTTACTGGGTGAAGAAGTTTCAAAAGATGCCAAAAGATCTTTCAACCTTTTAAATTTTTTTCCAGCCCTGGGACCAGAAAGAAAGTACAGGAATATAAGAACACCATGTATGAACTGAAATAGGATTAATTAAAAGATCTCAATTGAACAATTAGCATTAGCTCAGAAGCAAAAACACGTTTTTTCTAAAATATCAAGCCATAGCCATCACTTAACAAAGTAGTGTCCATACCCCGAAAGTAAATCCCAATAAAGATAATCAATTCATAAATCAACACATCTCATGAGGTACCCTACAATTTTATATATCAACAAGACAGATAAGGAAAATCCAAATTCAAAGTATTGAGAGTATATTAATAGCAAAAAACTTACTCAATAGCTACAGTCAGTTGTTTGATGACAGATGTTGGAGGAATATTTTCCGTGTTGGTGGTATTTAAAACGTCTACGGAAGGAATTACTTCTAACAACTGAAGAAAAACAATCTCATAAGCAATCCATTCGGTTTAATTTTACAAAAGCAGAAAAATTATGATTTTAATCCATAACAATAGCCCCAAATTATGAGAGAAAGAAAAATAAGCAAAATCACAAATGTACCTTTGCTTCCGCGTCATTCTTCATGTTCAGCAAATATATGTTTTCATCGTAGAATAGAACAGCCATTATTGAAATAACTTCCTCGGAATCCTCAACACCTTTTCTCCTTATTCCTATACTTCTAAACCTTTCCTGCCATTCTTGTTTTGTTCTTAATATCAGGGCTTCCACCTAGAACGCTTTACCTTGTGAAATCTCTGCGTTATGCCACACAAAATTTAAAACTAAAATAAGTAATTACGGATTGATAAAAAGAAATAATTTGAAATGAATTAGGAGAAAGAAGACAAATGAAACTTTAAAAAAATTACAGATTAATTGATAAACATTTAACAGAACTTTAAAGCAATTTATGACTCATTTTTTGCAGAGGTGCATGAAAACTAAAAATATACATATAAATTGCAAAACCTTTGATTTCATTTGAAATTAAGTTAGCTAAATTCTTCTAAATCTATACTTAAATCACTTAAATTCACGAGACTTCAAAAATTTGTTCTGCAATTTACTTCATTTTCTCAGCAACCAAACAAAGAAGTGCATTGTATCTTAATTCTAATGATCTTCTATTTTTTTTAAGTCATGATCCTCCGTTTCTTCTTAAGAGAAAAACAAAAAACAAAAATCAATTTAAAATTTACCTTAGAGTTCCTTCGTTCGTATGAGATCTGTTTTTGAATTTCTTGGACGATAATTTCTCAGAATCTTCACGAAAATGATAAGAAGAAACAAAGTCAAATTTCCGTTATAAATATTTACACTACTCTCATTAAAACCGCACAGTTTTATATATAACAAAAGAATCTAAAATTAGAAAAGCGAAAAATAAAATTAGCAATGGACATTAACAGCCAAAAATATAGAGGATAACTCTTTTTTTTACCTAAATTGGACTTCAAATCAGTGAAAACTCTCTCAGCTTTGGCAGCTGCGGAATTGAAATCGGTTCTTGCTTTGGCAACAAATGAAGGAGCATCCATGTGGTGCGCCGAGGGTGCTCACGTTACGATTTAGAGTGTTGAGGGAAGAGAGGAAAACGAAAGTAGTTAAAATTGGAGGGACCAAAAGGACGGCATTTGCTGGCAAAGCGGGAGATCTGTTTGGATAGAGAAGAAAGATAGTGGAAGTGGAAGAATTTGAAAAAAAAATATTTATTATTATTAAGTGTATTTTAATTTTAATTTTATTTTATATTTGAGCTATGTTGATTGTTGATGGTTTTTATGTAGTTTGACGTTAATTGCGGCTCAGAATATATTTTAAAATTAAACATTATTATTATTTGTTATATAACTTTATTATAAAAAAATTGATTTAAATTAAGGATAAGAATCGGAGTATTTTTTAAAGGACGTTGAATTTGTTTATAAGCACAATAAATACTCAAAATTAAACTTGACCCTTTGGTTGAATAAGAACAACCCCAATCAACTGTTTCTTGCTATTGTTTCGTATGAAACTTTGTGATGGATATGATTAATAATGTTATGTGTTATTTCTTTCGTGTTTAGTTTTGTTATTTTATTTGTTGTTTATGCTCTTAATATTAGAATATTGTTTTTTTTAATTTATGTTTAAAAAGATTATTAATAAGACACACAATAATATATACGGTATAAAAATTATGTAAATAAAATCATAATTAAAAAAAATTAAACACTAAATGGTTTTAAATGTCACGTAATGGATGTAACTATGCACTCATAACCTTTTTTAAATACTTTTTAAAACTATAATAGTAGTTAGTTTTATTCGGGGGTGGATTGAGGTGTAATTAAGTAGGGTTAATTGACTTCATTTGAGCTTAAAAAAATTATATAAAAAATAAAAGTTGGTCCAAATAGTATCTAATATTTTTTTAAATAAATCTCGAGTAAGAAACTTTATGTATATAAAAATTTCTGTTTATAAGACTTATCTATCAAAATTAAGTGTACAATACATGTCGATATACATTAATCCAAGAAACTGTTGAGAAATCAGAAAGACAACAAAAAAGAGAAAATACAATAAAATATCGTTATTTGGAGAAAAACTATAGAATTTAATATAAATTAATTAATTTTGGTTTAATATATATTTATTTTATGATCGAGATTTATAATTTTCTCTCTTGGTAATATTATCACTAAGGTTTGTACTCAAATTCTTCCCTTAAAAGAGTAATATACTTTGTAATTGTACCAAATTTTTTGGGTAATATAAATTAATTATTTTAACAAATTATTTCCTTTAAAATGATCAATTTTAAAAACCTTATCATAGATGTAAACATGAAATAAATATTTTTGAAGATCATACGTTTGATAGAAAAATATGATATATGTATTAGACAATAGTGTTAATTCAATAATAATAATAATAATAATAATAATAATAATAATAATAATAATTAAACAAACGATACAAGATAAGAATGATACAATATATTTAAACTAAACCAAATTAATCATATTGAAGTTTGTACGAATACATTTTCTTTAAGATAAATTTTCGATCATTCTTATAGTGTTTGAGTTCGTTGGTCATCTGTTTCCCAAGATATAACAACAAATGATCAGCTACAGTTGCATTATCATTGCCTTTACTTATCACCGAAAATAACTTTTGAAAAACCTATAGAGTAAAACAAAAGAAAATTATGTGATTTTTTCGTTATATGTTGAAATCAAAGGAATGACATACTACTTATAGGGGTTTCATTAACTTAATAGAGCATTTAATATTGAAAAGTAGAATCAATTTATTTATTTGAAAACAATTTTTAAAATTACTATTTCAATTAAAGGTAACTTTTAATATTTAATTTTTTTAATTCTAAAATAGAATTTGACATATAATATCAGGGAAAAAATATTTTAAATTTGAGTTAAAATATTTACAAGCTTATAAAGGATAAAACGGTTCAAATATTTGTGTTACCTTCATCGTACACGTCTATACATTTACGAATTAACAAATAATTCAATATTTTCTTTAATAACGTTTGAATTAATTTCTCATTTAAAGTTTTATAATTATCAATTTTTCTAACCAGTAAAGTTTCAATTAGCGATAACTTTTTTATTAATTTTTTAAATTCACTTTCAAAAGTTTGTGTTATTTTATAAAATTATGTTACAATTTTATTGTACCAAAATTCTTTTTACCCTCCTATTATTTTTATATTAATTAAGATTAAATGATTTATTGTCGATATTATTGTTAACTACACCGATAATTAGTTTTAAAAACATATTATTAATCCTTATAATTGTTGTAACTTAAAAGCATCATCCACGTGTTAACGATTTTTAAAATAAATAGTAATTTTTTTGTTGACATAGTGATAATAAATCCAGTCGAGTTTGGATATAAAAATTATAATATTTAAATTTTAGATATATATATATTTTAATAAAAATACTTTAAATTTATAAAATTAAAAATTGTAATTTAAATATTTTTTATTTAAATCTTTTAAATAAAAATTAAAAATCATAGAAATAAATATTAAATCTATATTGATAAAATTTAAATTTTGTTACAATTAAATTTATGATCTAAATTCTTAAATTTTTTTATTTTGGGATTTTTTATATAATTTTTATATATTTTTTTACATTTATATTTATTTATTTATCTCATTATTTTCTTTCAGGTTTAAAAAATTTATATTCGTAGTTTTTTTTAAATAGAACTGAGACCGTTGGATCTCCTTCTCACTGCAAATCCGACACTCCGATAAAAAAAAAGAGAGAATAAAATTCCCTCTCTCTCATTACTCGTTAGCGAATAGCGATCAAATTTAAGCGCCAAAAAATGGAGGAAGAAATGGATGAAACCGAAGCCCTCCCTCAGGTCAATTTGATTTCCAAGCTTATATTTCTTCGATCTTTGTTTTCTGTAAAATCTGTTTGGTTCCTGTGGAAATCAGAGGAAAAAGAACGAAAAAAAAGAAAGCAAAGCAAAAGAACTTGAAATTGATTTTTCTCGCTTGTTATGTGTTGATTCGTTTTCAAATTAATAAAGGAAAAAACCGAGACGCTCAACATTCATGCTTTGACGCCCTCTGTTTGACTATCTAGGGAAAACAGATGACCTTTATTTTTGTGCATATTGTTTTCTGATTTGGCTTTCATTGTTTTGATTTCTGTACTCCACTGAATTTTCTCATCATCCAAGAAGAGCGGAATCAGGTGTTCATTCCTATCGGCTTTATAGCACCTAAATCTTCCATTATTCATTGGATCATCTACTTATTTGAAAAATTCCAGAATATTCAGTTCATGCAACCGCATTTCTTTTAGTATAGAATTGACTTCTATATTAATTATCGATAGTTATTTGATAGCGGATAATGATTCTTTTTTAGTTTATTTTGATCCTAAGAAAAAATTTTCTCGTGTTAAAATGCTATGATTGATTTTTTGGCTAAGCATCTGTTTGGATGGATCTAAATTAAGCAGGTCTACATGGCTTGCATTCACCACGGCCATCGGTGAGCTTCATCTTTGACTTCTGTTTATTTTCCATTTCCTATTATGCCTTCAAAATGTGGAAAAGAAAAAGGAAGATTTAAGTTTTAATAAGAAAAACGTACTCAAAAGTAAGTGCAAACATGAAAGATTTCGTTAAAGCTTCTGATTATGATGTATAGTACGAAAATTTATGTCTGGAATCAGTATCAATTGGGTGTTTCTTTTTCTCACTCTTTTGTGCAGAATTGGAATTTCCTACTATGATTCCAGCATTCGTCAGCTTAATGTAGCAGAAGTTTGGGATGATGGTAGCTCAGACTTCCCACTGATTGAACTTGGTATGAGTTTCAAGTCCGTCTCAGTTTCATTTTGTCAGTTCTAACTTCTAATTGATCATTATCTAATTCTTTGTTTTTCTCAATTTCAGTGAAATATCAAGCAAAGCCGGTGATTATATATACAAGTACAAAAACTGAAGAATCCTTTTTGTCAGCTTTACAACGAAGTGGTAGCCTATCTTTGTTTGATTGTTAGATAAATTATCTTATCAACTTGTGAAACTTATTTACTTGCTGAAGTGATTCAGATGGAATGACAGAGGCTACCACAGTGAAGCTTGTTAAAAGTTCGATTTTCACTTATGAACAAGCATGGCACAGGTATCAAATAGAAAGTAAATCATATTTTGGCATCCTTTTGTTGATGTCTCCAAGATTATTTAGACACAAATGAACTTCTATGATGACTAAATTTCTAAACTAAAGCATTTAATTTTGGGTTCATATCTTTGTCATTGGTAATCTCAAAATACTACCGCCCAGGAACCAATCCCTGCCATTTACAGAAGCAAGTAAAGCCCAAGATTCTTTTAATCAATTTCCCTACAGATACTTAACCATTAGATTAACATTCATTGGAGGCTTGACTGAAAAGCTCCTGCATTCTTTCATCTGAACCATAGTATGAAACTTAGGGTAGAGGTGGTAAATGGTTAGTTCCCAATATTTGGAAGAAGTCAACTTAACTAATATGGTAATATAACCTGCTGCTGGTATGGACTGACTGGAAGAATTTGTTATTCACTCACTTCATTAGTTCTTATTGTGAACTTGTGTGCATAGGACTAAGTGTAGAGTCTACTTAGGTATTTTGTACGGCAGTGTACTCACCTTATTTTGCTGTCCTGAATGAAACATCTTTCTTACCATTTATACCTAAAAAGGTGTTCTTCATTTCCAGCTTTAGTCATTGATATTTCCCCTCACCCTTTTCTTTTCTGGTTTCTTATTTGGCTTTTTATAGGTTGATATACCTTCGAGTAACAGGAATGGATGATGGTTTAAACATCAAGGAGAGAATTTGCTATGTAATCTCCTAACTGTGATACTCCATTGGCTGCCATGTCTAATATAATTTCATTTGCACTAAGATTACACCATTTCAGCGTTAAGTCATGGTTTATAGAGTTTTATTTAATTTGTAAATATTTTTATAACATGATCATGTGTAAGTCATAAAGATATGATACATTTTTCTTTTGCGTGTGATTATTTACGCCTCTAGTCCTAGATAGTGTAATCTCCTAACTAGGATACTCCATTGGCTGCCTTGTCTAATATATTTTCATTTGCACTAAGATTAAATAATTTCAGAGTTAAGTCATGGTTTTTAGAGTTTTATGTTATTATGATAATGATGAAGTTTCAAGGTTGATGTGAAACTTTATAAAGTTTTGATCTAAACATTATGAGAAAAAAGGCAAGATTCTGCTCATTTTAGCTTCTTTGTTTCAGTCTTTGGGGAAATGAGATTTGTTCTTAATAGCATCCTGAAATTAAGAAACTCTAGAAAAAAATGTGTTTACCTATATAAACTCTAGTGGCATGTTTGATCCCTCTCTTTTGGGGTTAGCAATCCCAGTTCTGCTGAGCATAATATCAGTTCTAACTTTTAATTGATCATCATCCCTCACTTTTGAGATGTGTTCTCATTGCTGTAAGAACATTCTACCAAACATGATATCAGTTCTACTGATATATGCATGTTTTTTTCCCTTTTCAACTGTTGCAGCTAAGTTCTATGATGGACATGGGAAGTGATATCCTAGTTCGTGTGAGTGGGGGCCTTCTTGCTATATTAGAGAATGAAAGAATAGTAGATACCCTTGAGCAAAAGGAGTGTGGGACTGCTTCAATCACAATTGATTCTGTCACTGAAATTTCATTGTATCATTTTATGTGAATTGACACAGTGCTCTTAGGATCTTTTTTTCCCTGATTTTCTACTCCAATTTTACATCCTACTTGGAAAAATAACAATACATTTAGAAACAAAACAAAGTATTTATTGCATACCTTGACAATAAAAAATAGGGATAAATTTCTTAAGCTTGATGCTGCAGCGCATGAGGCATTGCAGATCTTTCAAGTAGATAAACATCCAAGTCATATGGGAATTGGTAGAGCAAAAGAAGGGTAATTAAATCTATTAACTGCAAGTATTATTTCTTGTTAGGTATATGTTTAGATGTTTAACTTGGACATATCCCTAATAATATCCTCATTTTTAGGTTCTCGGTATTTGGAATCATGAACAAGGTTTGTAAAGTTTCTTCTAATTTTCATATTTTAATATCTTTTCTCACATTGGAATAATTCATTTTCTCTTTAAACTCAGTGTGTGACAGTAGTGGGGAGACGTCTTTTGAGGTACTTGGTCAAACTCAAGAAATCTGCTGTATTATTGCTGCTTATATAATATCTAATCTGCACACTTGGACAATGGTTTTCTTTGCTATAGGAACTGGTTCCTCAGGCCCATACTCGACCTTGAAAACTTGAACAATCGTCTCAATGTTGTATCCCTTTTATTCTTCATTCATATTTTGAATGTACTTGCTTTACTTGAATAGAAATTTCAGTTTGGTGGCATATCAAACACATGATACGAGAACCTGCACTATCGTGAAGAGTCTATATTTGGTTTTCTAGATGTAATCTTATTATGCTATTATCAAAATACATTGTCTTTAATGGAAATAAGATATCATTCTTTCTTTCTTCTGAAGAACTGATGGTTTCTCTAAGTGAAACTCTGAAATCTGTGAAGGATGTCCCTCATATATTAAAGGTATGATCATTGCAGTTTTTTTAATGGTTCACTATCCTACATGTGGGCTTTGCAAAATGAAGTGAATATGTTGCATTAAGTTCAATATTTTTCCTCAAAGTTTTTCATACTTTTGCTTTGCAAAATTGAAATGCCTTTAGATTTTAACTCAAACAATTTATTTCTCTAATTGATTGTTTTCTTTTCTTGTGGAAGAAATTCAACTCGCCAAGCTCTATGTGTACAAGTAGTGACTGGATGGCTTTTGTAAAGGTATTGCCTACTAACATTTGCTAAGCTGTCATTTGATCCTCTTGCCTGTCATTGATATAAAGTTATAGATCTGTTACTGGTAAGATGATCATCTAGATATAACATCAATGCCTGAGGACTGTTTAATGGTTTCAGTTGAATTTGAATTTCTTGTTCTGTTGGCTAAATACAACGTTTGAGTTTGAGAAACCCAACTGTATGGAGAAATATGGAGCGAATGGTTCTAAATTTCAAGAGTCATTTCAGTTAGTGGTTTAATTTTATCCTCAAAAAATCATCTCACAA
The DNA here is from genome assembly GCA_035048815.1 of Abelmoschus esculentus. NCBI lineage: Eukaryota > Viridiplantae > Streptophyta > Magnoliopsida > Malvales > Malvaceae > Abelmoschus > Abelmoschus esculentus. The sequence continues at coordinate 12,759,569 of JAUCBN010000009.1, forward strand.
AAGTAAGGAGTTTTTTGAGATTTATGCAGCAGAGTAAATTTAATTTTTCCATCATTCTTTGTTCTCTCACAGAGTGTCTGTTCGCTCTTGCATGTGAACAAGATATTTGAAGTAGGTATTTCTGAAAACCTTCGAGAGCATATGGAGTGCTTGAATGTGGACATTGTTGCTAAGGTATCAAACTTGTTATTTCTTATTCGTGAATGTCATCTTTCCATGAGGTTAGATGTGAAAAAATTATCTGATTTTTTCTCCAGGCTAGTTCATGCATCACCGCTGATCTGGCATATGTCTATGAATTGGTTAGTCATTTCACTTTGTAATAGTTTATTGATTCCAGATTAAATGCTATATGGGGTTAGACAAGGAGGTACTTGAAATCTGACAATATAGTATGGAAATAGAAGACTAATAATCAATTACACCATTTTCTTTTTCTCCATGTTTATCTTATTTTGCTTCATGTAAGGTTTGGTTCTCTATTTTATTTCAGTGATCACTAATAAGAAGAATATAGTGAGTAGAAAGTTGCTGAGTTTTCACTTTTCATGTTGTGTACCATGCAAATTTCTTATTTTAACAACACATTCTGTGTGTTATAGGTTATTGGTGTTATTGATGTAAACAGAAGTAAAGAGAAGGGTTATGAGACACTAGTGAAAGAGGGTTTCTGTGATGAGGTTAGACATTAGTTCTGATTTTTCTGTGATGAGGATAGCAAGCTTTTTTCTAGGAAACTTTTTGTCTTACAGAAAACATCCCACCTTAGTGTTATTTCCATCTGTGTACAGTTGGATGAGCTGAGACAAATATATGAGGAATTGCCAGAATTTCTGGAACAGGTGCTTGGTAGAGTACAAAGCTTTTATGTTTCGAATTCAATGTACCCTTAGTGGTTCCTACATAATTACATAAATTAGCATCATCTCAGGTTTCATCATCCGAGCTCGAACAAGTTCCTCATTTATGTAAAGAGAAGTTTTCTCCTCATATTGTTTATATTCATCAAATAGGTTGGTCTGTGTCTATTCAGCATATCCTTGTGTCAAAGTATTGCCTGTGATATTAAACATAATCTTTCTATATTGGAAGTACATCTTAATTAGCATTTAGCATGATAATCTTTGTTCTTCTGTCATAGGATACTTGATGTGTTTTTTTGAAGAGCAACCTGATGAAATCACACAAGCGAGAATTGAAGATATTGAATTTGCAGTAAGTTGATGCATGCATCATATGGCTTGCTAAATTAGTAATTGTCTAATTTTAGATTTTCAAGGCAAAGTATGTTGGTATTTGCATCATATTTAAATGGTTGTGAATGTTATTCCCATGTATGTTGCATCTAATCAGAGAATATGCTATGGAAACTCAGTTCTCTGATGCTGATGGAGAAACAAAGAGATTCTTTTATCGTACACCAAAGACACGAGAATTGGATAGCCTTCTTGGAGACATTTATCATAAAGTTCTAGGTATGCTTTGTAATTTACTTATAAGCAGTTAAGGTATGTTCTGTTATATGTTTACAAGTTTCATCTAGTAACCCATCTCAGCAAGATATGTACCATCCCATGCTGCTGCTAGCAAGTGAACGATTGCTTAATTACATAGTCCATGTTAATTAACAGGGTAACATAATTTTTAGTGAATTTCTTTGTAACATTACTTTCTTAAATTCATTAATGAAGATATGGAGAGGGCAATTATCAGAGACTTGGTCTCACACGTCTTAACTTTCTCAACACATCTACACAAGGCTGTGAACTTTGTATCTGAACTTGATTGGTAAGAATCATTTAAAGTTCTCTTTATCTCTATTTCAATATTTTTCTGTCTACTCTAAACATGAATGTGTCTGAGGTAGCTGTGTTACTGACAATAATATCTTCATATTGATGTTAGCCTTTTGTCATTGGCAATGGTTGCTCGCCAGAACAATTATGTGAGGCCAACTTTAACCATGGAGACCATTCTTGATATACAAAATGGAAGGAAGGAACCTTCTACTTACAATTTTACAACTCCTGAAAAAATAATTCTCTCAAGAGAATTATTATTAGAACTACTGACCTTTTTTTCTAATAAGAAATAACAACTTCATACTGGTCTGCAGGCATGTTTTGCAGGAAATGACAGTAGATACATTTATCCCTAATGACACAAGGATTCTTGATGAAGGTAAGTTGAGTTAAAAGTTCAATTGTAGCATGTAAAAATTTCAGGATAGTGTGCCTTATCTAAAAAATCCTGTTTAAAATATATCACCATGAACTTTCCCCCCTCCAGATTACAAGGTGCTTTTATTTTCAGGAAGGATTCATATCATCACTGGTCCTAATTATTCAGGGAAAAGTATCTACATAAAGCAGGTCAGTCTGGTGTGCTTTTCTAGTGGAAGCATATTGGTAAATGGTGTGTGCTTCAGTGCACACATTTTGTAAGTTTTGATATATTTATGTAAATATGTATGTTACATGATACTTTGGAGATATAACTATAATAGCCTACATGATCACCCATTTATGGCTCTTACAAATTTATGGTTTCCCTAGGTGGCTTTAATTGTTTTCCTTTCTCATATTGGAAGTTTTGTACCTGCTGATGCTGCCACAATTGGATTGACTGATAGGTATTATGTGCGTGTTACTAATTTCGTTCTTAAAATTGCATCTCTGTTAGTATTTTATCCAGTTTGTTCCACTCAACCATGTTTCCCATTTTCACAGGATATTCTGTGCAATGGGAGGCAAACTTATGACTGCAGAACAATCTACATTCATGATAGATCTGCATCAAGTGGGAATGATGCTAAGGTATACTGGATTAGAATGATTAAGATAGCTCCATAGTCTAGGTTCATGGAATGGTTAGTTGTGATTAGGGATGATGATGGGTAGTGCAATTTTGCATATTTGGAGGATATTCATTCTTTTTCTTGCGAATTTGGATATTTTAGTTACTGTCCACAGTGGATGCAGGTATTAACATCTGATATCCACTATCCGAATCAGTTTTACTTTTGTAACTGATTTGGATTAAGATGTCTGATAATTTAATTAATTCATCTTCAGATTGAATGCAGATAATAAGTGAATTTGGATTTTAAAGTAGATTTGTGAGCTTGAATTCGATTATTACAGAAATTACAGTTGTTGCCATCTAATTATAAACAAAGTTTTGGGTCGATAAGGAAATTTCCACTGTTTAGTGTCTGATGGTGATAATTTCCCAGGCAGGCAACTTCACGGTCTTTATGTTTGCTGGATGAATTTGGTAAAGGAACCCTGACAGAAGGTTGGTGTCTTCCCTTTAACCTTATCACACATTTAAAATGTTTGTTTTTTGCAGTACTATAAATATATTACTGGGTCATTTTAAATCTAGATGGCATTGGTCTTCTTGGTGGGACCATAAAGCACTTTGTCAACTTAGATGCTCCGCCGAAGGTTTGCTGATCTTCTCTTCCTCCCACCAAAAATACTTGCTATTGTTATAATCTGATGGGTAGACTTTGGTTTACTATATTCTCAAAGAGAAACAATTATTACTGTCTACAAGTGAATGGATGATAGTACAACCACTGTTGGTCTAACCTTTGCTACTAGTTTTTCTATGATGTTGTTTACCCGTACTTCATCCATCTGACACATATTTTGATAATTTTACATGGGATAAAGGTATGATTTTCAAAAGTACAGAAAAACATGAAAAAAAAAGTAAAATATATTAATAACGAAATCCATATAAAATTCACCCTTGGAAACATAGGTGTACCTTCATCTAAAACTGCAATGTGTTATTTGGCTGCTAATTTAAGTGAAACATAACATTTATGGTTGTTATATGAAATTACCAAAGAATTTAAGTAAAATTGAGTAACTGATTGAATGATTGGATGTGTATTTACTATAATATCTATCAGTAAACTTTTGGGGGCATGCTGTGTTTGTATTTCGTAGGTTCTAGTGTGCACTCACTTGACCGAGTTATTTAATGAAAGTTGCTTACCAAAGGTACGCATTACTGTATTCTCACAATTAAGTGGCATGTTCAGCTAGAGAGGAGGAGGGGAAAAGTCCCCCCACGTGCACATACACACACGTATACACTCATTGTCCTTTTAACTTTTTCTCCTTTAACCATTTCCCTTCTACAACCTTTTTTCAGTCGGAGAAAATAAACTTTTACACCATGAGCGTGCTACGGCCTGACGAGAACTCTACAAATGTTGAAGACATCATCTTTCTATACCGGTACAGTTCTGTTGCATTCACATCAAGTTAACCTGTTAAAGTCTTCCAGTGATGACTATAACTTTATACTCCTATTTATCTAGGAATTATGGACATGGATACACAATAGCGGTACCATGCATGTACGGTCATATGGGAATTTTCAAAAATTTAGGACATATGGCAGGACACATCTTTAAAAAAAATTGATTATATAATGATAAACAATAAAATGTAAAATTAATTCTTATCGATTAAACACTGCCATGCAAATAGCTTTTGAACTTATTTATAAAAATAAACTTTTAAAAATCCGTTAGATCTAAATTATCCGTTGTTGACTCTGTATTTTGGAAGGGAAAAAAGAAACAAAAAATTCTTAACATGTCTTGACTGTGTCTAGTTTTATTTTATTCTTTCAATATGTCCTTGCATGTCCAGTACAATTTTTACAATATGTGAGCTGTATACCTGTTCTATACTTCCATACTCCCTCGTAGAAATGTCCATGTTTCGTAGCTATCTGTTATGCTTTGAAAGGAGGAGATGACAACATAGGAACCTTGCGAATTTCTTGCTAGTGTCTGTCTGATCTTAATCGTTTCCAAAGATAGGCCTATCTAATTTGGTGCGTGTTAATATGCATCTTATATTGAGCCACCTGTATGTATCAAAATAACTTCAGATTTGCAATTCCTGGGTCAGAACTATTGGTTTCAATGTCCTCATACTTAAATATAGTTTAATTCAATAATCAAGATAACAATGATTTATGCATTCTTGCAGGTTAGTTCCCGGACATGCAGCTCTGAGTTATGGTGAATTTTCTTCCTCTGTTATTTTTATTCTATATAACTGAGGGGATTCATTTTATGATTTACTTCATATATCCTCCAGGACTACATTGTGCACTACTAGCAGGTATGTTCAGAATTCGTGAGACTGATTTTGTTGCCTTTTCATCACTATTTGCTTACAAATGGTTAAAAGCATTTAACTAGTAAAAAACAGACTGAACCGGCCAGTTCTATCGAGGACTAGTTGGTCCAGCGATTTAACCATATAAGTTGAACAAAAAAGAATTAAAGAACCAAATGGAGCCAATTAACGTTGTAAACCGAGAGCCAAAAGAAACAGTTAAAACTGGCAAAACCAGTTTTTTATAAGTTTTATATTTTAAACAAAATATTTGAATTTTTCATTATGTTTCCGTTCATTTTTATCATTGTTTTGGCCTTTATCATATAAAAACTCAGTATATACATATTTTTAATCAATGCTCATACCTGAATCTGAGTAACATAGTAGTATTATACATATAGGACTAAGATACACTTCTGCCTCAGGCTACATAGATACTTTAACCACATTCAAAATTTCAAGCCAAATAAATCTTAAAACCATTTATCTTGAAGGGATTACATGTTTCCCTGTTCATGTAGGTGTCCCGGAGGAAGTGATTAACAGAGCAAGGTTAATCCTGGATGCTATTGAAAATAATAAGAATGTGACGCGATTGTGCAATGAGAAAATTTCAGCCAAAGACCAGCAATATAAGGTTCTCCTTTCAGAAATTAGATCTCAAAAGTGAAAAATATTTACGATCCTATTGTTTATTCAATGTTTTATTATTACATTAAAGTCTCATTGATTGGGCTAATTCAGGCTGCAGTTGACAAGATGTTGGCCTTCGATTTACAAAAGGGCGATCTCAGCACCTTCTTCCAAGATATATGAATTTCCTTAATTCTAAAACATGAAAAGGTACATATCCTTGAACTGGCTCGTATATTCTTCAGTTTTGGACCTTTGGTACATTTTACATGTTTTTCAAGTGTCATACAATTATGCTTGTTAGACATGAATATATATATTCGGGTTTTCATTAGTTTTTCACATATTTGAGGACCCTAAGGCCTAAACCATTCTCATGTTAAAAACCAAATATTAAAGATAATCGAATCAAAATTCTACTGATTTTGAGGGGAAAAGAATGAAAGGCCGAGTAACATAGTTATTTCTCATTGCGTCAAAGGAACCTGTAACTTTAGTGGATTGATTATTTTTCACACTGCATTTGTTTGCTCTTTACTTCAACAAAACATACCATTCTGTTTCAACACAATTTCATTAGATAAAATCAAAGGAAAACAATCTACTTTGTGTTCTTCCTAATCTTGTTACACTGGTATAACTCTTTATTTTCCTCATATATTAGTGTCTGATATCAGACATGTTTCAAGAACCTTCTAAATATATGGGGAAAAATGGAACATATTTGTATTGAACTTATACTAATATAAGCACTCTCACACTCTTTGAAATCATTTTTTTTCCTATAAGCAGAGGCTCAAGCCGAAACTAGTTGCCTAACATTTATGGGGACACACACTGGTGAAGAACCGTCGAAAAGAGTATCCACAAAAATGTGAGCCGTTGCCTCTGTTGGATGATAAAGGTCCCAGAAAACATGATCGTTCCTGTTGGAACAATATTTCGAGAGCTGCAAACAAGGAATTTCAGCTCTTAACTCGCCCAATCCACAACAAGCAGACTTTATCTCATTGAACCCTGCATGCGACATATTCGAAAAGTGGTAAAAAAGGAAATCATTTCTCCTTATTATACAGATCTTGATGGCAATTAAGACAATAAAAACACACACAAAAAGGATATGTTATATTACCGTATGTAGATGGTTTTTGGATGACATTTTGCATGATAGTGTAAGTATCAAAGTAAGAGTAGCTGATGCCTTGAAGCTCTGATTTTAGCCCCGTCAACATTGCCTTTAGCCCTTCATTGTACTTAACAGCCCAGAAATTACGTTCTTCATTGCACTCTTGGGTTTTGTTTTTAACTCTCTCGGCTGGAATGCACCCTATGGCCCCGATACCGGCGAAAAAGAATTTACGTGCACCAAACTCATACAGTCTCTGCCAAAATATTGACATTTAAGGTACAGTTAGGTAGAGGAGAAGAAAAATAGAGTAGATTTGGGTTGAAGGGAAATAGTTGAGTTACCTTGAGTTGTCCTTTTAGGGTGTTAGCCATCAAGTCGACAAATTTTTTGGGAGTATTCTTCTTTTGGAGATTGGAAGATCCGAAGTAATCGAAGAGGTCATTGCTCCCGATGACAATGGCGAAAAGAGATTTCGAAAAGTGCTCTTCTGCTGCTGAATTTCCCATCTGCTGCACCAACGTTTTATGCACTACCATATAGTAGTCGACTTGGTGTGACAAAGGTATTGCTTGACCCTGTTACATTTGAAATATTTAGAAAAACAATGAGTTAAACAGCGGGAATAGCTCAGTCGGGAGAGCGTTAGACCGAAGATCTGAAGATCACGTGTTTGATCTACGTTCACCATATATATATATTCTATTACTATAGTAGTACATCTGTTTTTTTGTTTTTACTTACGAAAACACGATCGGTGCCATTGAAGATTTCGGCGCCACCGGAGGCAAAGCTAACACCGTTTTGGAAGGAAGCAGTCTTATTCTTTGTCAGAGAGAGATAGGGTGGTGAACTTGGTAACCCTAATTTTTCAGCTGCTCAAAATTATTACACAGAAATCAAATGTTACAATCTATACGTAAAGTCTATATACAAATTTACAGTATAAGTCGAGTCAACCATGAGATTCCATCCGTTACTTTCAATCTATATTAAAATGAAAGTTTGGTTGCTTGTTCATACAAGGTGCAAAAGTGAAATTAGATATTAAAGTGAATATATAAAAATTTACCATTACACATATTACTAAATATTAAAAGGATAAGAAAATGCTATAAAAGTAATTTCAAGTTCTTTTGTGATTTATATTTTAAGTTTAGAAAATTTATATATTTATATATTCAGGGACGGAGTTGGGATTAAATATTAAGAGGGACAAAGATTTACTAAACTTTTAAATCTAAAAATTAAGAAGAACAAAAACTTTTTTACTAATATCTAAATTAAGAGGGACCTTAAATATAATTATACCAAAAATATTTTTCCCTAAACATGACTTTTCTCTGTATGTATTTATCGATTCATATATATATATATATATATATTATTTGTAGTTCACAATAAAGTATTAAAAAGGTTCGCACGAAAGGAGAAACATAGAAACTGAAACGTGACAACAATAACTTGGCAACAAAAGGTAGATATATGAAGAAAGTGAAAAATTAATTAATCAATGCGGCCAATAAAGAAAACTGTGTTAAAGGCCATTAAACTATATAAAAATGATATTTTAGTTGTTAAAGTTTTAAAAGTTTATTTTATAATAATTTAAAAAAAAAACTTAATAACAATCTCGTAAATCAAAATTTTAAAGATAATTTATAATTCTCAAAAATTTATATAATTAAGCGACCTTTATTGTAATTTACCCATAAACAAATGCATGGAGCATCAGCTCTTTGTTACTCTTCGAAAACTCGAAAATGTTTCCAAACCATTCATTCCTCAGCATCTAATCTGATGAATCTATTTATTCATGTATCATATAAAATTTGAAGTTAAAATCTGTATTATCAGCTACTTACCAAGCAAATCCGCTGCATTTTTTCCATTACAGAATCTGCCGGTCGGTTTCTTGGTGGGGAAATCGACGCCGTTGTGCGGGAAATTTGCCTTGGCGACTGAAACAGGAAGGTGGTTGTTGTTCCCCACATCAACCAAGGAGTCTCCCAATACGTACACCGCCGGCACCATCTGAGCTCCCGAGAACTCCATTCCCCAGCTCAACACACAGACGATGAGGAAGACGAAGACGAAGCTCGAGTGCTTGGTATACATCTTTTACTACTTGGGTTTGTAGAAAAAGAGAAGAGTCTTTTAGTTTAGTACTGTAAGGTTGATATCTGTGAGGAGGGGAATGAAAGATTTCATGTGCTTTTATAGATGGCTCATGTAGGGATCCTACATACTTCCTTGAGTCTAGACATAATGTGTTTCTTGTCGGGTTTAACCGTATCCGACTCATTAAGTGATTAATCCGGATAATATACTATAGACGTTTATTACGAGATGATTTTATAGTTTATTTTTTCAATTCACAACCAGTATCTTGAATCTCTGATATTACTTAAGGTATCTAGTGTCTCATCCTACTTACCCAACTGATAATATAACGTGTTTCTTTCAAATAAAAATATTAATAGACAATATTTAATGCACATGTCGTATATTTTTCATAAACATATATATATAAGATTTAAAACTTATAATCTAAATTCTTAATCTTAAATTTTAAATTTTAAATATTAACCTAAACCCTAAATTTAAAATATCATAAACCCTAAAATGAATAATGAATGATTATACATAAAATATTTTTTCTATATTATTAATAATAAATTTTTGACAAAGTGTATAACTATTTTATAATTTGTGTTTGAAATTTGTGATTTTTATTTTTAACGATGTTAATTTTTTTTATTAGAAGAACAAGGTAAGAGAATTCTTTTAAATATTATATATTTTGAATAGTATAAGTATTATATGTTTATATATTGTGAAATGAGGATAATATAATAAAATTTGAATGATTGTGTAATGATATTATATTTTTGATATTCTTTATATTTTAATATATTTTTTGTATGGTATAAAAGTATTTAGGAATATGAGATTCAAAATGATGGGAAGTTTATAATTTTTTATTTAAAAATATATATATATTTTTATATTTTTTGGTGTGAAAATAATGGGACATGACAGGATATACAGCGGCGTGGCATAAGTGAGGAAAACCCCACAGCCAAACGCCTTGAAAGGGTCAATAGTATGAATACAACCTATTTTCCATGCCATTTGTCAAGATTTTATTTTTTTTAGTTTAAATATAATAACTATAAAATAAGATTTTGTATACATTATTTATTTTAATCTCATTAAAATCTTATCTATATCTAATTAATTATAAGCTTATATACTCAGAAACGAAATTAAGAATTAAGATTAACGAGATAAAATATAATTAATCATAAAAGAAATATTTTTTTTAATAAATTAAAAATTGAAGGTCAAAATAAATAAATAAAATCTATTATATTTTTTAATAAAAATTTGAAAAAACACAACTCAACTACATAGTTTCATTTCTGAGTGTGGAAATAATTTTATTCGTATCAAAAATAAAATTTATAGTTTTTCGAATATATAATTAATACTTAGATTAAAAAAAATTCCTTCCCCTTCTTTCAACCATTTTGATCAGTGACGAAACTAAATAGAGTGAAGATAGACAATCGTGTTTTTTTTCGATGATTTTTTTATTTTTCTTTTTTAATTTTTTAAAATTTTAATTTATTTATAAATTTATCTTTTTATTTTTAAATATTTATATTTTATTCCCTAACTTTAAATCTCGATTCTGTTTTTATTAACGGTACAAGCTTTATAATTTAAACATGTAAATCCCACTTATATTTTTATATTCTTTGTTTTCAAAAGTGTGTTAGGAGATGGCTATAAACCGGTAAAAATCCTATGTGAATTTGATTTTGCTGAAAAGTTTTGGTCAGCTTAGAGGAATTTAGACGTTTTCTGGTTGGATTCCATTAAATATTTGGGTATAATTATGTGGTAAGATAAATTTAGGTAAATTATAGGTATAATTATCTTAATAAAATTATATTTGTCGAATAAAAAAATAAATTAAAATATTATTAAAATTTTAAATTTAATTCTGTTTAAATTGTATAATCGTTTTTTAACCGTTTCAAATATAAATACAAGGATATTTATACATATAATATAAGTAATTACAATCATAAACAATCATCGGTGTATAAATTAATAATCGGTTCGAATTTTTAATTTAAAGTTGATCATTAAGCTAAGACTTTAAATATGGGTAAAAATCGTTTACCTTTTTCACATGTCGCCGTTCGTGTCTCCTGTTGAAATTTGCTAAAAAATGAATTTTAAACCTTAACCCTAATTTCCTATATCCTAAACAATAAACTCTACACCCCAAAAAACACACCCTATCCCTAATTCCCTAAAACCTAACATAAACCTCTAACCTAATACCCTAAACCTTTAATTTAAAATAGAGACACAAATAGAAATATGAGGATAACGATTTGCACCCGTTAAATATACATGTTCAGTCTGCTTCTAAATCATTACAAATATTTTATATTTGATGATAGTTTGATTTTAAAAATAGTTTGTTGGAATTGCACATTAGTATTTTTTTTAATAACTATATATTTTTACTTTATTTTTATTTATTTATTTATTTTATTAGCTTACTTTTTTAATAGTATCTAACATTATATTTTGTTTATTTTCCGACACCCCATTATTAAAATATCAACGATAGATTAATTAGAAGGAAAAAATCACATGTAATAAGTTATCATATTATTTTCTTGTCTGGTTAGTATGTTATGTCGAATTGTCGATTAAAATTATAAAAAAATATTTGACATACCGACTAAAAAAGAAAAAAATTGCATGCCAACATACTACATCTCTCTTAATTAGCATATTATTTATTTTTTAACAATAATGTATCTAAGTAAAAACAAAATATAATGTTAGATACAATTATTTTTTAAAATATAAACAAAATACTAAAACAAAAAATAAATAAAAATAAAATACTAAATATATAATTATCTTTTTCATAAAGTTTCAACAAAAATTTCTTTTTAATTTCTCTCTCTAAACATAACATACCACTGTTGCTTACTATTGATGTTATATATCTCAATTTTATGTCAGGGTATAAAAATATTAAAAATTTATAGATGTAATATTATAAATTAATTTTAGAATATTAAAAATATTAAAATATTTATACAATATAAAAGATTAAGATTTCAAAACAAAATACTACAACTCAATATTTATTCATCCATGTATAATATATATATTACGACTCGTGTATCTAACGATAAAATTATTGCAGTTTAATCCGTCCAAACAAAAAAAGATAATGGTCCCGTGAGATATGTGAGTCCTAAGGTCAAAATAACCCAGCCAATGTGATGTGTGTGTGCGCTAAGGTCAAATACCACAGGCAATGTGATTTATGTGTTAAGGTCAAATGGGAAACCCTAATTTGGAAATCTGGCACAACACAACCATAACTCGTACACATTAACCCAATAAGGGTGTCTAGGCGGTGGATCCATCTTTGGTGCAACCATGTCGACGATCAGTGGGACCATGTCTCAACTTCTCCATCATGCATCCCCCACACATAATTTAATATTTTAATTATTTATACCTAACCTATTAATCTGTTGATCCGATTAGATTTTATAAAAGTTCAATATAAAGATGATTTTTTTTAATTTAATTTTTTTATTTATAACATTATGATTTAAATTGTTAATTTTATTTAAAGAATTTAATTATTTTATTCCATGATTATTGGTAACTTAAATTTTTTATAACCATTGTTATTTAATATATAATCGCCTAATAACATTGTTTAGCATTGCTTCTGGAAAATAAGTTTGGTTTCAAATATATTTTTGAATAAAAAATCATGTAAAACAGATGATTTATCATATTAAAAAGTCGTTAGATTATAGTTTTCGAATATCATATCTTAAAATAATTATTTAACCTTTTTAAATTACGAGAAAAAATATTTTTTAACAATAATATTAAAATAATATATTTTTTTTAAAATTTATATAATTTTATATTAACATTTTCAATTCTTTTTCAAGACAAATATAAATGTAAGACTAGTTGTCTATATTCGCATGTAAACAGGTTGCATGTACTTGTAAGTGAATCGATTTGTCCATTGATGATCGTTGATGTGTAGCACGAAAAATTCAACCAAAATTCTTTTCAATGTAAAAAAAATATGAAAAATATAATTTCAAAATCTCAATAATTATGAAATTTTGGACTTCACCCGACCAAGGACACACTATCAACGCGTTATTGAACCTCTAGATGTTTCCATACTACATTTTTGGCATATTAGCCAAAATATTTCAAAACTGGGGATTATTTTTTAATTAGCGTTATATAAATAAATAATATTAATTTTTGATTAAATAATTATTTTAAACGTTATTTTTTTATTAATTTAATTTTTAATATTTTATTTTGAGTTAAAATATTTTTTTACGATAAAAATTATTAATTGACTAACGATAATAATTTAAGATGACTTGAAAAAATAAAAGATCGATAGAAAAAATAATTTTATATTTTATATAATTTTATAAAATTATTTTATAATTAATGTGATTTTATTTTAAGTTAATACTTTTATTTATGTGATATTGTCATATCAACGTGCATTATCATATAGGTTTATCATATCATTTTAAATCATTTACTTTTCGTTAGTTAACAATTTTTATTCATAAAGGAATTATTTAAACCGAAACAAAATATTAGAAGAACTAAATTAATTCAAAAAATTATATATTAAAATAATTATTTAATCAAACGTTAAAAGTATTTTTGTGCTTTATACCCTTCTAATTACGTTCTTAACTTAATCATGTTATCTTAATATATGATTATTTTAAAAATTAAAACGCCAAAGAATTAAATTACCTGAAAAAATATAATAAAAATCATAGCAAATTAATGTCTAAATCTCGGCATAATGATAAAAAATGTCTATAATGTTTAATTAAATAATTAGTTTATTATATTTTTATATAATTTAATTTTTAGTGTTTTATTTTAGATTAAAATAATTTTTTTATAAATATAAATTTTTAATTCGATAATAATTTAAAATACTTAATAATTGATACATCAGCATGAAAAATAATTTTATAAAATTATTTTTAATTGATATAATATTCTTTCAAATCAATATATTTGTTTATATGATATTGTTATGTCAGCATACATTATCATGTTCAAATTATATATAATTAATTAACTAATAATTTTTATTTGTAAATAAACTAATTTAATTTAAAATTAATTTATTTTAAAATAATATAAAGCAAAATAAATATTTAATTAAATTAATATTAAAAATATGTTTATGCCTTAAATATTTTGATAGGTGCGATGATTAAGTACAAAAATATTAGTTTTATTATTTATTTTTCGTGTGTGAAAGGAAAAAGTATTGAGTTGGTCGCATATCGCACAATTTCCAATTCCGTTATCCATCATCTTTGTCTCATTGACTGTTTTTATTTTTTGGATTTTTTTATCATTTATTTAAAAATAAAAATTCAAATTCAAAATATTCCTGAAAACCATATCCATCCTAATTTCATAATATAAAAATAAATATAACTCAAACTTAATGAATGGTTTCAGTAAGGGTCAGTCTTGGATTTTTAGTGATGAATTTAAAAATTAGAATATAAATCAGAGATTTAAATTACGAGTTAATGGTATTTTTAGTTGTGTTGTATTTATCACGGTTGTAGTTATAATAAATGTTATTTCGGTCATTACGAGTATTATTACGATTGTGAAAGTTTTAATAGAAAAATTATATAACGGGCGTCGAATATTGTTGAACATCACTAATATTGAACATTGTTGAACACCATTAAATTAATTATTAAAATTTTAAAATTTCAAGGACGTAATTAATAAAAGAATGATAAACTCAACATACAATTAATAATTGTATGATTAATCTTTTAGATTTTTATTTTTTATAAATTAATTTAATTTCAGTAGTGTTCGACGCCCATTATAAACTCATCTGTTTTAATAATATATAATTTTGTAGACAAAACAATTACGATTTTAAATAGTGCCGCTATAACGATAAATAAGTTTTATAATTAAATTTATAATAACAAGTAATGAAAATTATATTTAATATTTTTATTGAAGATCTAAATGTCACGTGTTTGATTCACGTTCACTTGTGTTTGGATATTTTTTTCATTCTACAACGTTGTCCTGAAATCCCAATAGGGCTTCATCTTATCTTAATGATCTCTTTACAAGCAATCACAATGAAATTTGGGCCTAAAAAACAGAAGGCCCAGTTATTTCAATAATGATATAAAATAAATAATAAATTAAACAATAAAGAAGTATATAAAATGTGATATTAACATTTAACTGCAGCAGAATGGAAGGCGTCGATCTAACGTGAAAGGTATAAAATTTACGGTTTAAAGTTAAATTTTTAAGCTATTGACAAATGCTATTAAATTTTTATTAAATCTATAAAAAATTATAATTACAATATAATTACAACTTAATAAAGAAGCAAAAAAAATTGGATTAAAAAATCTAAAAATTCTTATAACCCAAAAACAAAGAAAAATAAAATTCCTATGAAAATAAGCATACCAATAAAATTCAGCAGCTTCCTGAATCTCCTTGTCTCTGTTCGAGATACATAGTGAAGGAAGAAATTGTAGGCGCTTTAAACTGTCGTGCAAAAAATACCACTACTCAGGACTGATTTTATCGGCAAACAACCATCAATGATAAAATGATAAAATGGTTGGCTGGTTGCCGGTAATATGAACTGTAACAAAACAAGGTATTAGTCATGACTGGATAAAATAAATATTAGATCACAAAAAATGATGTGCGGTAATAAACTGACAATCATTGATTTATAGGCGGTTCGTCCCCTGATATTAACATAGTCTTTTTAATATTTGTATATTTAAATATCAAAATAAAAATCGATGATATTGTTTTTCTCTTCAAAAACTTAAAATTAACTGTAATTATTATTAAATAATTAGTTTAAGTTTTATTAGTTTTACTAAACTCTCTTTTAAGTTTTTATCGGGGATCTTCATTTAGATTATACGTAAATCTCACATTGGTAATCGAAATTTCGAATAATTAAATTGATTGAATTTATTTAATTATAAAAATTTAATTTAATGGTATTATAAGTGTTTAAATATTAAAAAAATTAATTAAATTCATGAATTTTCTCACCCATTTAAGTTTTTATACTTAAAATTTTTTTAAGTTTACTATTTGATACTTTTAATTTTTTTAAGTTTTATATAAAAAATAATTTATTAAAAGATCTAAAAATTAAAAAACATAAAAAAAAATTATCAGTTACTATATACATTATATTATAGTATTGTTATTTGATATTTTTAATTTAATGGTAATGTATATGTGTTTTTTCTTAAAAGGGTATGGGTTTGAATATTTTCTCTGACAAAAAAATCACTTTATTTTATGTTGAAAACTTAGTATAATTTTAATATAAAATTTTGATATAAAATTAATCACTTTGTTTATATGATATATATATTATTAAATAATTAAAAATATTTATAAATAAATATTATATTATAATCAACTTTAAACTATTAAAAATAAAAATAAAAAATACTTATCAATAAGGTAACAGAATAAATTAAATACTTGTCTAAAAAAAGTATGAGATCGTTTTTAAATATATTTTTAATCCAACTAACATATTACTCCTTTGTTATAAATTTAATTTAATTTAATTATTTTTATTAAAGTTGAATTGATATTTTATTAATAGATAATACTAACTCAATCATAAATTTAATATAAATATAAATAAATTAATAAATATAAATTTTAACAGAAAGCCACAAAGGAAATTTAATTTTAGGTCATTCAGGAAAATAAATTTAGTCATCATAAATTTAATTTTTATAATTAAAACTTTAATAAATACTCGTTGTTTAACGAATTATTTTTTTTAATCGAAATTACATATATCACCCATTAACTTTACCTAGAGACGAAATTAGGAACTTTGTACAAGGGACGAAGAAACAAATTAGAAAAATTAGGAGAGCCAAAGTTTAGAAAAACAATATGAAAAGGATTAAATAAAAAAAATAATCTGTAGGAAGGGTCAAAAATTAAAAAAAAAATAATCAAAGGGTTAAAAGTAATTAATGAATATCTAGCATTTACGAGGGACTAAAAATGGTATTAGCCCTTTTATCCAAGGGGATTCGTCCTTGAATAGACTTTGACTTAAATTCGGAGATTCATATACATAAGGAGTCAAAGATTCCGTTTTTTTTCTTATATATATGTATTATATTGTATTGTTCTTCAACTTATATCCTTTAATTGGCTCTCTTTCGCGTTTTCGGCATTGCTATTGCTTTCGCTGATTGTTTCTTCTGGTTCTGGAAAGGGTAATTTGACGTAAACTGTGAAGTTTTATACTTAACTCAGAGCGAATATGACGGTGGCGGAGGTGACGGTGTTGCATGTGGTGGCGGAAGCGGAGGAGGTAGCATTATCATCTTCGTCCAAGGTTGTTGCTACTGTTATAGCTGAGAAAGATATGGAGAACGAAAAAGAAAATCTTTCCAATGGCACCGACGGGAGGGGTGTTATGGAAGGCACTGGCATTGACGGCTCGTACGTTGGCGTTAAGGAAAGCGACGTCGTAGAAGGAGGTCCAACGGAGTTGCATCGCGAGAAAAACGGTAATTGCGTTGGTGAAGAAGATGGAGAAGTGAAATCCGCATCCGATTCGGTTAGGGATGAATCTTGTATTGGAAGTGGGGATCAGGAGGAGGAGCCAATTGAATCGTGCCACGTGGAGAGCCTCGTTGATGAACAAAAATCAAGGGATGTTGTTGAGGTCGATCCCGTTTCTGCTGTTAATTCCGGAGATGGTGTTTTGGAAACTTCCATGGCTGCTCACAATGGAGTCTCCGAATCGCCTGAAGATGCCGTTATTGATTTCAGTGTTAAAATCAGTGCTGTCTCTGATGATAATGGAGACGGTCTGGTTGAGGAAAGTTTCGATGACAAAATCGAAGCCGAATTGGATGACAAAGAGACGGTTATGGTTAAGGACTCCATTGATTCGAATCAAAGCTTACAAGGTAAGGATAAGGCTTCTGTTCTTGTTTTCGAAAAATTGAAATCCGAAACGAACATTAGTTCTATAGTCTCTGTAGGTGACATATGCTTTGAAGCTGATGTTCAAAGTGATAGATATAATGGTAGCTTGGCTTCTTCTCCGGTGGCTGCTTCAATAAGTAAACCTGATTGTGAGTCTCAAGTTTCAGAGACAGTTATGCTCAAGGACTCCATTGATTCGAGTCAGAACTCACAACAAGATGGTAAGTCTTATGACATAGTAGAAACAGATCTCTCTGCTCTTTCAAATGTGAATGTAACTATTGAAGGTGGTAAGTCTTCTGGTGTCGAAGAAACCGGATCTTCTGCACCTCTGAATGAGAATGTAATTGTTGAAGGTGGGGATGTATCTGTTGAAACAGCCAGTAGTGATGCAGGGGCTTTTGTTCTTGTTTTTGGAAGCTTCCCCTTGATGCTTAATAAAGCTAGTGTTGGAAGTAAAAGTGGTGTTAATGGTATTATGGCAGAAACTTTATTGCCTTCTCATGATGATTCGAAATTAGAAACGGAAACTATTAAGACGGATGAGAATGACGAAGGGATTTCGAGTTTGATATCTGAAAGGGATATTAGTTCTGATTCTATAGTCTCTGAAGAGGTTGAGAATAGAAGTGATGGTAACTCGGCTGCACCAACAAGTCATCATGATAGTAATTCGACTACTTCGACAAATCATCCTGTTGAAAGGAAAACGTTATTCAACTACATCATCAAGGTCCCCAGATACAATGATGAAAATTTAAAAGAAAAGATTAGACTTGCTCAGATGTGTGTTGATGAGAGGACTCGAAGTCGAGATGCAATTCGAATTGAAATGCAAAGCATGAGGGTAACTAAGTACTTTAATTAGATACTTTTTTTATATTTCTAAAAAATAATTGTTTGTTTCTTTTCCTGATGGTTGATAAAATGCTTTAAAAACAGGCTACTTGTAAGGAATATGGCAATGATTTTAATGCTGCTGTATCTCAAGAACGAGAGGCTCGAGACTTGCATAGGTACAAACGACAGGAAATAGAGTCTTTGCAATCTGTGATAGATATTGAGGATATTGATGTCAAGGTAACCTGCTATTACTCCATTCATGGAATTTATTCATCTAAATGTGTTTTTTTTTATGATATGATTATATGTTCTGATTATATGACTGTTAAGTAGATACGAAGCTTGGAGCGCAAGATACATCATGAAACTCTCTCTCTTATGGATGAAAAGAATTTCATTCGTGAGATCAAGCAATTAAAACAAACTCGCGAAAAGCTCTCATCTACTATGGGTAGACAGGATGAAATGCAGAAAGGTGTGGACCGGAAAGAGCGCCTGAAGGTATTGATTTCAATATGCTCTTCTTTTCTGTACGTTTTTTCCCATTGAGCAGCATGTTCTATGGTTGTATATCTACTTAGATATGAAACTAGGGAATCTTTACCTAGCTTAATGTCATCTTCCTTAATAACCAATGATGGATAATATCCATTTTTGTAAGCTACTGGAATCATGGATCTTTGTTTTTGCAGTATTAAACTGTTAGTACTACTTTTGATTGCTTATTTGATTCTTCTGCATCTGCAGTCTTTAAAGAAGGAAGCAGACCAATTGAAAGTCAATGTACTAAAGGCTGAGGTGGTCACTAAGGCTGCTAAGAGAAAATACTATGATGAATCTGAAAAGTTAAACAAATTGCAGTCTCGGTTCAAAGTTGCAGATAACATTCGGCAAGAAGCGTATGCACAGATGCAGAATTTGAAGAAACAATCATACGAGAAGGTACTTTTAAACCCCATAAGTCATTTCTTTATCATGTAAAGGAAGATTGCTATCGGTTTTTGTCTCGCACTCTAACTTCTGTAGTATGATAAAGCTTGTGTTGCTCCAACTTAATTTTTCTTCAGGTGTCCATGTCCTTCTTATGGATACTAAGGAACCGATTTTTGCACAATGAACATAAAATTATCTCTTGTTTGAATTTTGTAGAGCAAACACTTTTGGCATTTCAAGGATGATTTAAACAGAGCAAGTGATTTGGCTTCGAAAGGGAGTAAAGAGGCACTCCATAGTTTCTGTACTAACCAGGTGAGGAGGCTGCGCTTTCATTTCATTTCTTCGATATGAAAATTGTACAATATCTTATCTAACAGATGATGGTTCAGGTGGAGAAATTTATGGACTTGTGGAACAACAACGATGAATTCCGTAAAGAATATGTGAGATGCAATGCGAGGAGCACAATAAGGAGACTGAGGACACTAGATGGCCGTGCGCTTGGTCCTGATGAAAAGCCACATGTATTTCCTCCAGTTGTAAATGAAAGAGTGGCCAAGGATTATTCAGTGTCCGGCTTAACTTCGGAAGATCAAACACAAGAGAAAGTGGTGCTGGGGAAAGCTGAAAAGGAAATTGATATACCTGTGGAAAAGGTTGTGGAACAAAAGAGGGAGGCAAGTAAATCCGGAAAGCCTGTAATTCCGAGAGAAGAAAAATTGAAGAGGACAAAGGAGGAAGAGGAAGAAGCTAGGAAGCCAGAGGAATTTAGAAAGGAAGAGGAAGTGGCTAGGAAGGCAGAGGAGTTGAGAAAAGAAGAGGAAGCAGCTAAGTTGAGGGAGCAACTCCGGTTGGAGGAGATGGCTAAGGCTAAGGAAGCACAAGAGAGGAAGAGGCGAAAGGCGGAGTAGGCCCAAGCGAGGGATGCCAAAAAGCTCTAAAAGTAGCTGAAAAGAAAGAGAAGGTGAATTCCTTGAACAATCCAGTTAATATTCTATTCAGTCTGCTACTTGTAACGTAGCAATACTTTTGTGTTTGTTTCCTTGCTAATCAAGAAAAGTCTTTCTTTTCGCAGGAACGAGAAAAGCGTGCAAGAAAGAAGGAAAGACGAAAGTCAGTCATGGTAACTGGTGATGCGTGCAATGCAAGCATCACAGATGAAGCTACATTTGCTCCTTCAACTGCTGAAACCACAGTTGAAACTCTCAAAGAATCCAAAAATGAACAGAAACCTACAGCATTGCCGGAAGCGCCTCAAAATCCATCACAGGTTGCAAAGCAAAGCAAGGCAAAATCTATTCCCCCTCCTCTGCGGAACTGCTGTTGGCAATGTATACAGCCATGGATGTGGATCATTTTAACTTGTCTCGTTACATTGGCCTTGTTTTTGATAAGAAATTATGTGTAGGCAATTCTTTTCTAGTTGATTTTTTTTCTTTATTCTTTTTGAGACTGTTTTCTTTTTCTTTAATTTGTAACTATTCAGTAGAAATGTAATGAAAAATTGATCAAAGTTTTACTACATTCTTGTTTAGTTCCACAAATAACATTTTAGTATTTTCCCGTGTCATGTTTTAACATTTGAACTCTAGCTTAACCCAATGTTTTGTACTTAATTAATACAATTATTTTGAATTATAACTAAAAAAATTTCTTCCATCTAGTTTGAACAAAATATTGTCACTCTCTAGATTTGCCATATGATCTAGTCAAATTTGAGTTTTCCAAGTTAAACTTGAAACTCATTAGCAAAGCAGTCTCGTTTGAAGCCATAAACAAATACAATATTACACTCGAAATGTAAACTCAAACCAGACAAAGTAATGTAATGAAATCTAAAACATCCGTAGAAGCCATTAGTACATGAAATTTGGGAAATTTTTGTTGATTTCTGCAAATCCAGTCATATACGGATGTCTTAAAGGGGTTTCCCTTGGTGTGTTCCCCTTCTCATCATGTCTCTGAACTCCTCGTAGTTGATTTTACCATCCTGTAAATACTTGCATGAATGGTAACCAATATGCAGTTACCGTCCTATATTCCGGAGAGAAATATGATTCGAAAGGTTGAAAAAATGGGGAATCTTACATTGTCAGAGTCAACTTCAGAAATAATTTCTTTGATTGTTTCATCATCACCCATTCCATATTCTTTCCATGGCAGAAGCTCTCAATTCTCCCACATCAATGGAAACCCAATGTTTTTTTTCCCCACCAGCACCAAATCCCAACCTTCCATTTCCTCTACTTTTGCCTTTTAACAACCTGTCAAGGTTACCACCATGTTCTGCAATCGGTCTTATTGGACCTCCATAAGCGAAGGCATCGAAGCTCATCTCAAGCAGGCCATTCCGGTATGCGAACCGCTCACTGTTTTCGAGCCCATGCATCGTTTGACGTTTGCCGCCCCTCGGAATACCGCTCCGGCTTTATGCGTGACCGCTTGTGAACAGGTCATAGGTCATCGTGACCAAGCTTTGCCGGCGGCATCCGCGATTGACCTCGTTTATGCAGCTTCGTTCTTGCATAAGCCAACACAAAACAACTCGGACCGAATTCTACGTATGATAGTTAAGATCACACATAGTATTAATTCGCAGGGAATGATTCATGGACAGTACTACAAAATAGAACCTCATGAATCCGACAACTACACCGACGAAATCGAGCGTGTGTCCAAAAAGTACGAAGGAACATTGTATGGCTACGCGGCTGCCTGTGGGGCAATAATAGTTGGTGGAAGTGAAAAGGAAATAGAGAGACTGAGAAAGTCCGGTGTATATGAGCCAATATTTGAGGTCGAAGGGGTAAAATATATATCTTATTATTTATTGTTAAATCATATATCTTATTATTTTTATTTTATGTCATATTTTTTTAAGTGAATTTGTACTTACATTTAGGGACAGAGTCAATATTTGAGGTTGAGGAGGGCAAAACATAAATATTTAGAAGTAAGAGAACGAATTTATAAAAAAAATTAAAAAAATTAAATAAGGGAACAAAAGTGAAAAAAATTCTTCGAGGGTGAGTGCGATTATCCCTCCCCACCTCACACAGCTCCGTCCCTGCTCACATTTACTACTAATTTATTTTAAAAATGATTTTTTCAAGTGAAGATTCACTTAAAAAAATATATAATATAAAAAATCAATAAAATAAATAATTTTTAATAATTAATCTCATAAAAATATAATATAATGTTTCCCTTCCATGACTCATAAAAATATTATACTTATTTTCTGTTAGTGTCACTTGTTGAGTTTTATGACGTTGATTATTAGTTTTTGGATGTCGTTCATAGATACAAATATCTTGCTCTGTTTTTAATTTTTTTTATTATGTCTGAACATTAAAAAAAATCAAATTTTAAAACGTAATTTTAAATTTTATATCCTAAAAATACATCTTACTTTAAATTTTTTAAACTTTAGCTTTAAACAATAACCTAAACTTAAATTTTTAATGTAAGCTATAAACAAAACATCGTAAAGGGATCGAATATTTTTATTAGTAGTTCGCACCTATCCATTATATAAATGTAAAATAAAAATTAATTGATTAAATTACATAAACAATCTTCTGACCTAATTCTTTGTTGAGTTCTTTAATTATAAAAAATACAAATTGATTCTTTGACTTAAAAAAAAATAAATTGGTGCATTGCCATTAAAAATTTAACATCCGATAATGTGATGGTTAATATAAATTGGTATAACTACATAGTTATTTCTTAAGTTTTATATTTATTTTAATTTAATCATAACTCAAAAAAATTAGCTCATATAATTTTAATATTCTATCAATCTTTTATTTTATTTATGGGAATCAACATGTTTAATAATTATAGTGATAAATTTTTATCTTCGATAGATAAAATGTTAGTTTTATAACATTTATTAGTAACTGAAGATTGATGAAAAAGTTAAAAAGAAGATTTGTTCGGGATCAATTTATTACTTTCTTTAGTTGAATTAAAGGATTAATTTATAATTTTTAATAATTAAATGATTCAATAAAAAATAATTTATAATTGAAGGATCATTTATATTGTTTATTAAAATTATTTAAACAAATGTATTTTAGAAAATATTTATTAATGAACTTAACAATAACAAGTGGTCTAATGAGAAAATATATAATATTTATTTTAAGAGATCTGAACTTAATCGCTTTATTAGAAACGTAAAGAGAAATTATGTCATGGGTAAGTCCTACCATGTCATCCGTGACCGTAAGACCAATAACTAAAAATCACTTATATTATCATTTTTTTCATATTATATATTTTTCAAAGTGAATCTTCACTTAAAAAAAATGTTTTTAAAATGAATTAACAATAAATATAAGTGAAGATTCACTTTGAAAAATATACAATATAAAAAAAAATGATGATACGAGTGATTTTTAGTGGTTGGTCCCACGGATGACGTGGTACTTACACATGATATAAGTAAGTTATACAAGGGAAGTGTATTGTTAAAAGATAAAAGATATATGAATAGATATTATATTAAAATCATCTTAAACTATTAAAAATATATATATTAAATAAGGAAACAAAATAAATTAAATAGTTTTGATAAAAAGAAACTTGTCTTAGAAAAAGTAGGAGAGCGTTTTTAAATATACATATATTCTTTATTCCTACTAATATATTACTCCTTTATTATAAATTTAATTTAATGTAATTATTTTTATTAAATTTAATTAATATCTTATTAACAAGTGATACCAACTCAATCATATATTTGATATAAATTAAATATGTCAATAAATATAAATTTCATCAGAAATCCAAAAAGAAAATTTAAAATTTTAGATCATTGAAGAAAATAAATTCAATCATCATAAATTTAATTTTTATAATTAAAACTCTAAAAAATAATCATAAAAGAATTAGTCCCTATAAAGGGTAAAAAATAAAAATAAAAATAATCAAAGGTTTAAAATGAATTAATGAATATTTAGTATTTATGAGGGACTAAAGATGGAATTAGCCCTTTTAACCAAGGAGTATTCGTCCTTGAATAGACTTGGACTCAAAGTCGGAGTTTCACGTACAAAAGGAATAAAAGATTCCGTTTTTTTCTTATATATATGTATTATATTGTACTGTTCTTCAACTTAGATCCTTTAATTCTCTCTCTTTCGCGTTTCCGGCATTGCTATTGCTTTCGCTGATTGTTTCTTCTGGTTCTGGAAAGGGTAATTTGACGTAAACTGTGAAGTTTTATACTTAACTCAGAGCGAATATGGCGGTGTTGCATGTGGTGGCAGAAGCGGAGGAGGTAGCGTTATCATCTTCGTCTAAGGTTGTTGCTACTGTTATAGCTGAGAAAGATATGGAGAACGAAAAAGAAAATCTTTCCAGTGGCACCGACGGGAGGGGTGTTATGGAAGGCATTGGCATTGACGGCTCGTACGTTGGCGTTAACGAAAGCGACGCCGTAGAAGGAGTTCCAACGGAGTTGAATCGCGAGATAAACGGCAATTGCGTTGGTGAAGAAGGTGGAGAAGTGAAATCCGCATCCGATTCGGTTAGGGATGAATCTTGTATTGGAAGTGGGGATCAGGAGGAGGAGCCAATAGAATCGTGCCACGTGGAGAGCCCCATTGATGAACAAAAATCAAGAGATGTTGTTGAGGTCGATCCCGTTTCTGCTGTTAATTCCGAAGATGGTGTTTTGGAAACTTCCATGGCTGCTCACAATGGAGTCTCCGAATCGCCTGAAGATGCCGTTATTGATTTCAGTGTTAAAATCAGTGCTGTCTCTGATGGTACTGGAGACGGTTTCGTTGAGGAGAGTCTCGATGACAAAGTCGAAGCCAAATTCGATGAGAAAGAGACAGTTATGGTTAAGGACTCCATTGATTCGAATCAAAGCTCACAAGGTACGGCTAAGGCTTCTGTTCTTGTTTACGAAAGATTGAAATCCGAAACAAGCATTAATTCTATAGTCTCTGTAGGTGACATATTGTTTGCAGATGATGTTCAAAGAGAGAGATATAATAGTAGCTTAGCTTCTGCTCCGGTGGCTTCTTCATTAAGTAATCCTGATTGCGAGCCTCAAGTTTCAGAGATTGTTATGCTTAAGGACTCCATTGATTCGAGTCAGAACTCACAACAAGATGGTATGTCTTATGACGTAGTAGAAACTGCCCCCTCTGCTCTTTCAAATGTGAATGTAACTATTGAAGGTGGTAAGTCTTCTGGTGTCGAAGAAACCAGATCCTCTGCACCTCTTAATGAGAATGTAATTGTTGAAGGTGGGAAAGTATCTGTTGAAACAGTCAGTAGTGATGCAGGGGCTTTTGTTCTTGTTTTAGGAAGTTTCCCCTTGATGCTTAATAAAACTAGTGCTGGAAGTAAAAGTGGTGTTAATGGTATTATGGCAGAAACTTTATTGCCTTCTCATGATGATCCGAAATTAGAAACTGAAACTATTAAGTCGGATGAGAATGATGAAGGGATTTCGAGTTTGATATCTGAAAGGGATATTAGTTCTGATTCTATAGTCTCTGAAGAGGTTGAGAATAGAAGTGATGGTAACTCGGCTGCACCAACAAGTCATCCTGATAATAATTTGACAGCTTCAACAAATCATCCTGTTGAAAGGAAAATGTTATTCAACTACGTCGTCAAGGTCCCCAGATACAATGATGAAAATTTAAAAGAAAAGATTAGACTTGCTCAGATTTGTGTTGATGAGAGGACTCGAAGTCGAGATGCAATTCGAATTGAAATGCAAAGCATGAGGGTAAGTAACTAAGAACTTTAATTAGATATCTTTTTTTATATTTCTATGAAGTAATTCTTTGTTTCTTTTCCTGATGGTTGATAAAATGCTTTAAAAACAGGCTACTTGTAAGGAATATGGCAATGATTTTAATGCTGCTGTATCTCAAGAACGAGAGGCTCGAGACTTGCATAGGTACAAACGACAGGAAATAGAGTCTTTGCAATCTGTTATAGATATTGAGGATATTGATGTCAAGGTAACCTGCTATTACTCCATTCATGGAATTTATTCATCTAGATGTGTGTTTTTTTATGATATGATTATATGTTCTGATTATATGACTGTTAAGTAGATACGAAGCTTGGAGCGCAAGATACATCATGAAACTCTCTCTCTTAAGGATGAAAAGAATTTCATTCGTGAGATCAAGCAATTAAAACAAACTCGCGAAAAGCTCTCATCTACTATGGGTAGACAGGATGAAATGCAGAAAGGTGTGGACCGGAAAGAGCGCCTGAAGGTATTGATTTCAATATGCTCTTCTTTTCTGTACGTTTTTTCCCATTGAGCAGCATGTTCTATGGTTGTATATCTACTTAGATATGAAACTAGGGAATCTTTACCTAGCTTAATGTCATCTTCCTTAATAACCAATGATGGATAATATCCATTTTTGTAAGCTACTGGAATCATGGATCTTTGTTTTTGCAGTATTAAACTGTTAGTACTACTTTTGATTGCTTATTTGATTCTTCTGCATCTGCAGTCTTTAAAGAAGGAAGCAGACCAATTGAAAGTCAATGTACTAAAGGCTGAGGTGGTCACTAAGGCTGCTAAGAGAAAATACTATGATGAATCTGAAAAGTTAAACAAATTGCAGTCTCGGTTCAAAGTTGCAGATAACATTCGGCAAGAAGCGTATGCACAGATGCAGAATTTGAAGAAACAATCATACGAGAAGGTACTTTTAAACCCCATAAGTCATTTCTTTATCATGTAAAGGAAGATTGCTATCGGTTTTTGTCTCGCACTCTAACTTCTGTAGTGTGATAAAGCTTGTGTTGCTCCAACTTAATTTTTCTTCAGGTGTCCATGTCCTTCTTATGGATACTAAGGAACCGATTTTTGCACAATGAACATAAAATTATCTCTTGTTTGAATTTTGTAGAGCAAACACTTTTGGCATTTCAAGGATGATTTAAACAGAGCAAGTGATTTGGCTTCGAAAGGGAGTAAAGGGGCACTCCATAGTTTCTGTACTAACCAGGTGAGGAGGCTGCGCTTTCATTTCATTTCTTCGATATGAAAATTGTACAATATCTTATCTAACAGATGATGGTTCAGGTGGAGAAATTTATGGACTTGTGGAACAACAACGATGAATTCCGTAAAGAATATGTGAGATGCAATGCGAGGAGCACAATAAGGAGACTGAGGACACTAGATGGCCGTGCGCTTGGTCCTGATGAAAAGCCACATGTATTTCCTCCAGTAGTAAATGAAAGAGTGGCCAAGGATTATTCAGTGTCCGGCTTAACTTCGGAAGATCAAACACAAGTGAAAGTGGTGCTGGGGAAAGCTGAAAAGGAAATTGATATACCTGTGGAAAAGGTTGTGGAACAAAAGAGGGAGGCAAGTAAATCCGGAAAGCCTGTAATTCCGAGAGAAGAAAAATTGAAGAGGACAAAGGAGGAAGAGGAAGAAGCTAGGAAGGCAGAGGAATTTAGAAAGGAAGAGGAAGTGGCTAGGAAGGCAGAGGAGTTGAGAAAAGAAGAGGAAGCAGCTAAGTTGAGGGAGCAACTCCGGCTGGAGGAGATGGCTAAGGCTAAGGAAGCACTAGAGAGGAAGAGGCGAAAGGCGGAGAAGGCCCAAGCGAGGGATGCCAAAAAAGCTCTAAAAGTAGCTGAAAAGAAAGAGAAGGTGAATTCCTTGAACAATCCAGTTAATATTCTATTCAGTCTGCTACTTGTAACGTAGCAATACTTTTGTGTTTGTTTCCTTGCTGATCAAGGGAAGTCTTTCTTTTTGCAGGAACGAGAAAAGCGTGCAAAAAAGAAGGAAAGACGAAAGGCAGCCATGGTAACCGGTGATTTGAGCAATGCAAGCATCACAAATGAAGCCATATTTGCTCCTGCAACTGCTGAAACTACAGTTGAACTTGAAACTCTGAAAGAATCCAAAAATGAACAGAAACCTACAGCAGCACCGGAAGCGCCTCAAAATCCATCACAGATTGCAAAGCAAGGCAAAATCTATTCCCCCTCCTCTGTGGAACCGTTGTAGGCAAAGGATGCAGCCATGGATGTGGATCATTTTATCTTGTCTCGTTACATTGGCCTTGTTTTTGATAAGAAATTATGTGTAGGCAATTATTTTCTAGTTTTTTTTCTTTATTCTTTATTCTTTTTGAGACTGTTTTCTTTTTCTTTAATTTGTAACTATTCAGTAGAAATGTAATGAAAAATTGATCAAAGTTTTACTACATTCTTGTTTAGTTCCACAAATAACATTTTAGTATTTTCCCGTGTCATGTTTTAACATTTGAACTCTAGCTTAACCCAATGTTTTGTACTTAATTAATACAATTATTTTGAATTATAACTAAAAAAATTTCTTCCATCTAGTTTGAACAAAATATTGTCACTCTCTAGATTTGCCATATGATCTAGTCAAATTTGAGTTTTCCAAGTTAAATTTGAAACTCATTAGCAAAGCAGTCTCGTTTAAATCCACAAACAAATATAATACTACACTCGAAATGCAAATTCAAACCAGACAAAGTAATGTAATAAAATCTAAAACATCCATAAAAGCCATAAGTACACGAAATTTGGGAAATTTTCGTTCATTTCTGCAAATCCAGTCATATATGGTCTTAAAAGGGTTTCCCTTGGTGTGTTCCACTTCTCATCATGTCTCTAAATTCCTCGTAGTTGATTTTACCATCCTGTAAATACATGCATGAATGGTAACCAATATGCAGTTACCGTCCTATATTCCGGAGAGAAATATGATTCGAAAGGTTGAAAAAATGGGGAATCTTACATTGTCAGTGTCAACTTCAGATATAATTTCTTTGATTGTTTCATCATCGCCCATTCCATATTCTTTCATGGCAGCTTCTAGTTCATCTCTTGTGATATACCTGCAAACGAATAAAAAAATGACTGGTGTTTGGCATAAACGTGTCAAATCCGATTAACACAGGAGAATTGCATTTAAAGATGGAAATCTCACCCACTGTTGTCCTTGTCAAAATGTTGAAAAGCTTTATGAAGATGTTCATCTCTTTCAAGCCTATATCTATGCATTGTAGCAGTGATGAATTCGATGTAATCAATAGTGCCATTTCCATCAACATCAGCCTGCAACGAAATCGAACCCAAAGTTAGTATTCATGGTTTCGGATCGATGAAAATGTACGATGCTATAAGATTCAAATGACATTATCTTACAGCTTCCATCAGCTGCTTAACCTCAGCCTCTGTCAACTTTGATCCAAGTCGAGCTAATCCAGTCTTAAGTTCATCATAAGTGATTGTGCCACTATTGTCGGTGTCTATATTTGCAAACATTTGCTTCAGACCTTGGATTTCTTCAGTGGAAAGGTTTTCTGCAATGACCTATAATCCACCAGGCTTGTTATTAGCTACAATATCCGGACTCGGAGTTGAGTTTCAGATATGTTTGGAGATTCTATCTTCGCACTTAATTTTGAATGTGTTGGAAAGGTTATTAGGTGGCAAGTGAAGTTTTTGGTCTAAGCGCTCCAATTTCCGGTGCACCATTGTGTCGGACCCCAAACGGAAGAAAATATCACTTAATGCCTATTTTCTCTATTCACAAGGCTCGAAACCGAAACTTTACGCTTACGGAACACAAGGCAAATGGAATAAGTTACCTTTAAGGCAAGTTGCTTTAGTTTGTTCATTCTTCTGAATTGCTTCATTCTAGAAAGGACAGCATTGTCTAGTGGCTTGTCTGATGCATTTCCACCTTCTCTTATCCATGGATGCTCTGCATAAAACCACATAATTTCAATCTCGAAATTTTCATTTTTCTAAAACTATTCGTATTTGTCTGATATACTTATGAACAATGAACAACTGTGTCGAAGTAATGCGCATATCCGATATCAAATGCAAGTTCCAAATAACATAATCTACTAATACTATCAATAAGTACCTAGGACTTGAGTCGAAGTAATGCGCTGTTTTGGATCCTGTGTTAACATCTTTCGGACAAGGTCCTTAGCACTGTCTGAAATAGATGGCCATGGCTGACTTTTAAAGTCAATTTCTCCTTCTAAAATAGCATCAAATATCCCCTTCTCCGTTTCTGTCATGAAAGTAAATAAACAAGAACATTCATCAAACCAAATGCAGTTCTGAGGCAATAATTTAGTACAGCTTTTGGCAATTACCTGCCCAAAATGGAGGCACACCACTGAGTAAGATATACAATATAACACCGGCACTCCATATATCGATTTCCTTCCCGTATTTACGCCTCAACACTTCCGGAGCAACATAGTATGCACTCCCAACTATGTCCCTATACACCTTGCCTGCAGAAAGTACCAAGAATAATCAGTAAGGGTATCAAAAGCTGGTTCGGGTTTTAAATTGCGGTCACAGAAGCGTTTTCGAGTGCTATTTCGGTCTACTACTATCGGAAGTTCGGAACAGTTAAACTAATTGATAAAAGTATACATGTACATCATAAAGATCCACAAGCAGAACATACTAAAACAACAGGAATATGCATTTACCATCTTCGATGAAGACCGATAACCCGAAATCGGTGGCCTTCAGAAGTGCATTCTCATCCTTGCTAGACAGCAAGAAATTCTCAGGCTTAAGGTCCCTATGCATCACTCCCATGAAATGACAAGCATGGACAACGTTCACAACCGCTCTGCATATTGAAGCAGCTGCTCTTTCACTGTAATGGCCTCTGGCAATGATCCGATCGAACAACTCACCGCCGGCACACAGTTCCATTACAAGGTGAACCGATTGTTTGTCTTCGTATGCACCTTTGAACTCCACAATATTAGGCTGTCCACTCAAATGCTGCATAATTTGTACCTCCCTCCTCATGTCTTCCTTATCATGTTTTGTGATCAGCTTCCTCTTCGATATCGTCTTGCAAGCGAACCGTTTTCCGGTCGAATTCTCGGTGCAAAGATAAGTTACTCCGAACTGGCCTTTTCCCAATTCTTTACCAATTGTGTAATGGTTCCTTATTTCTTCAAATGGTTTGCCAAGAATTGTGTTTTTATCGACCTTTGGAGCAGGACTGGGACTTGGTGCTTGTGGTTGAGCTGGTGCAGGCCTAACTGGTTCGGCAGCTCTGGTTGTTGTAGCTCCTGGTTTGTAGCCATTGTTCTCTGGCTCTAGCTCTGGGTTTGACCCTTTGTTTTTTGTTAGGCATCCACCCATGTTGTTTCCCTTGTAGTACCAGATTTAGAAACTGCAGACAATGGATCAGAAACCAGTGATTTAGTAGAATTCAGGCAGACATACAAAGACCCAGCAGATTCATGAAATGGATCCGGATTCAGAGATCTAACCCTGATTCAGAAATGAAACCAAAAAAGGTTTCTCTTTTACAAGGATTTTTGAAAAAGATTTTGACTTTGGAGTCTGCTGAATTATTAGATGGCCAAGCAAAGCATTAAAGTTTTGTCATGTGTTTGGTGAAGAAACAGCTGTTGATGAACTTTGTTTGAGAGCCAAGAGAGAAGAAGATCCTGAAACAGCAGCCATTTTAACAGACATGGAATTAAAAGTATTGATTAGAAACAAAACGGAAATGCATTAGCTGTATGTTGTCTTAACAATACAGTCTACAGACGTATAGATCATCGTATGTCTGTATGTATGTCTTGGGGAATGAACAACAAGGGTCTACCTACGATTATGAAGCTTAGGTATTTTAATCAAAATCAAGCGTAGAGCATAAATAAATAATTTTTAAAAAAAATTTAATTAGAGAAATAAAAAAATAGAGAAATAAAAGATGATAAATTTTAAAATTTATCTTTGAATTGAGAATGTTAGATTTTTTTTTGATTAAGTAGAGAGATTATAATTTTTTTTCATATCGAGATTCAAACCTATAAAATATGGGGCAGTATGAGCATCCTTGATCACTAGGTCAATCAGTAGATCTCAAAATGTTAGATATTTTATAATGTTTTCGGTTGATTTTTTAGGTTTTTATGACTTAATTTGTAACTTTAGATATTTTATTCCAAACTAAAAAATTATTAAAAAAAGAGAATCGACACTTACAAAATAAATATCGAAACTCGTAGAAAAACTAAAAAATTTATAAATAATCTAATGATTTTAATTTAAAAATAAAATTTAAAATTTATCATCTTTTAACCATACTCTAAATATATTGCACTCAATAGAGTGGTTATAAGGAATTGTGGGCTTAAAAAAGATTATAAAGCAGTTGTATCATTTCTTTTATAAAAGTTATAAGAATTTCAGTATATACTGAATATTTTATAAAATTTCTCACGAAAAATATAAATTTTTTATATATATTAAAATTCTTAAAAATGTATATATAAAAAATTAATATAAAAATAATATAAAATTTCTTATAATTTTTATAAAAAAACAATATAATTATTTTTTAATTTGTTTTAACTACCGTATTTTTTTTTAAATCTTCACATTCAACTCATCATTTTGTGCTTATCACATGAAAAACATTGTCTGCCCAAATTAAAGATGTCAAATCATGATCATAGAAGATTTGTGGATAAGTGATCAGAACAGGAACACGTGGGACCCAACATCAGACATAAATTAGACACGAGGAAAAAGGGATAGATGCATCGAAATTGGAAATCAAGGATCTCTGTTATGCGGCAATATAAAATACAAGTAATTTATAATTTTAGTAAAACATATATAAAATTTTAAAGTACTTAGAGTAATATTATAGATTATAATTTTATATTTTGATAATATTCTATATTATAACCTAAAATTTTATTTTATACGCAATAGAAAATATTACCTACACATAACTTAAAATGTTATGCATTTGGATAAATTTTTAATTACGTATTTTATAATTATTTTTTAGATTAGGGTCTTTTAGAATCTATAAGAAATTAGAGTTTGTTTGATTTTAAAAAAATATTTTTATTTTTGTATTAGGGTATTTTTATTGTGATTAATTAAAACCTCATTGATTCTATAGAAACAATAATAATAAGAATAATTAATAAGATTCTATAATCAATTGTCATATTTAAGAAACAATCATAACGTTTTAACAATTATAACTCATATTTCTTAAGAGTATTTTCAAAACTTTTATAATGAATTTCGAGATTAACACCATCTAATGAATATAATTTATCAAAATTTTGGGTCCCTATTTTTCAGGGACTCCTGTGCGGTCGCTCCTATTGCGCATGTCCAAAACCCTTAGTAATTTTAAGGCGTAAATATTTTACTCATATCTCGAGTTAAACCGACTTATAAATTTTGAAATTCGATCGTTATACTCTTTAATCAAATTTTTAAAATTAAAATAAAAATAATTTGAATATGATTAAAATAATATATCTTTTATAATTTTTCATGTTTTTTTAAAACATTCTCATTGAAAACAATGGAAACGTAATTTTTATGTTTTTAAATTTTTACTTATTAAAAAAAACATTTTTAATTTTATAACTAAACACATTTTCACTATTTTTTATTTAAAAAAAATAAACCAACCTCATTTTCTAAAATCAAACAAACCCTAATTTCTTCTAAAAAAACAAGAATGGAAGGTTCATTACTTTAGGCTAATGTTGAAGAAAACTTGAGAAGGATGTCTTGACGGTGATTGAGTAACAAAAATCCAAGAATGTTTTGTTCTTGCGCAGCAATAAGAAAGATTACCGACATCCAACTCAGTTTTCGAAGGTAAGTTTTTTTTTTTAATATATTAGCGTGTTTATAGATATTTAAATTCATTTTTTAAATAAAAATTATCAATTTTTTGAAATTACTTATTAGATTCAAATATAAATTATTCTTTTAAATATATATTAGTTTTTATATATATTATTTTTAGTATATATTTGATCATTTATATAATATATTATCCACGTAGCCTATCTGTTTTGTTGAATTTTTCCTCCTTTTTCTTTTGTTTTTTATAATATAAGTGTTTCAATTAATTTGTATCTTATATTAATTTATTATTTTTAACCATTAAAAATATTAAATTTATTTTTTAATGAAATTTTACATTATTTTAAATTAGAATTATATATAAAAAAAATAAAAATCAAATTTTATTGAAAAAAATCAATCAAACAAATCTAATTTACAATATTCTATACAAAATTAAAATACAGAGTCAAAAATCATAATCCTCCAACGAATACTCAAAATAATTTTAAAATATTTTTATATTTAAGTATCATTTCTCTAATAATCATAACATCAAGTATTTTTTAACGAACTCTAATAAATTTACCTTTATTCTAAAGTATAAGAACAAATATCAAGCAAAGTATAATAATAAATTTCAATTTCTACCTAAAACATTGTGACAAATTTATGTCACCCAAAATTAAATTACACAATGAGCTTTATTTGCTAGTTAGGTATAAGATAATGACACCATACTTTTAACAATAAAAGAGTGCCTTGAGTTTTATATTTATATATATTTATATGAAAATTTATTCGATATATATATAGTTTTTAAAATTTAATGTTTATAATTAAAATATAAATTTTATAATTATATTTATTGAGTAAATTAGTTGATTTATATAATTTTTTTACGTGATATTTATATATAAAAAATTATTTATATTTTCATGTAAATTTTCTTTCGAGTAGAAATCTTCTACCTTTTTATCATGTCTCCATCTATGTCTTCTGTTAAATTTTTTTAAAAATTGATTTTTAAACTCTAACCCTTATTTTTTATATCCTAAACTCTATCTCTAGTTCCTTAAACCCTAATCATAAGTCCTAATCTAGAACCTTAAATCCTATACTCTAAATCATCTAATTTAAATCGAAGACACAAATAGAGACATGAAAAAAAAGGTAGAGGATTTGCACCCACTTCCTTCCCTACCTAGACATCTTCCTCTTGCATGGTTTTGTTTAGCTTGA
Organism: Abelmoschus esculentus; assembly: GCA_035048815.1. Lineage (NCBI taxonomy): Eukaryota > Viridiplantae > Streptophyta > Magnoliopsida > Malvales > Malvaceae > Abelmoschus > Abelmoschus esculentus. Next base: position 12,795,296 of record JAUCBN010000009.1, read on the forward strand.
GGACCTTAGCTCTCATAAATGCCGCTTGCAATCTTCACACTATAAATGCTTTATATTTACATCTCACTCTGAGAAAAAACCCAGTTTTTTTTCATTTCCATTTTCTTCAAATTTCAAAGCCAAAAGGGTTTCTGACTTTCAGTTCCAATGTTAAAGGAGTGGCTTAAAAGAGCTGTCTTTGCTGCTTTCACATGCATTTTTGCCTTAGGTAATTAATTGTGTCTAAGATTAGTTTGATTCATCTGCTTGAAACTTTGGAACTCAAGATTTGTTTGTGTTTTTTTGTAGGAGGGGCTATGGTTGGAACTGTCGTAGGAGCAATGGAAGGCCAAACAACTGAAACTGGGTTCTTCAATGGGGCTGGGATTGGTGCTGTTGCAGGTGCAATCACAGCCGTTCAATTGCTTGAATCATTGGCTAATGAGGAGTCAATTTCAAAGGTATAGTAGTTCCATTTACAATTTTTCATTGCTAATTCAATTTTGAGGAAAAATTTGGTTATGTTTTTATAGGTAGCCTTGTTAATCAGCTTAGTAAATGGGAAGGCCTTCATGGAATGGGTAAGTCCAGCAATGCTAAAAGCTTATCAATGGCAAGTAAGTAACTTTCTCGGTAGCCAAACAAGACAATACAGTTTTCTTTTAAGCCATTGTTGACTCTTCCATCTACTGTTTCGGAACCAAATGAAATTTTCAGATGAACTCTCTGGATTCAGCCTACAGAGAAATCTCAGACATTTATGATGTAAATGGAGCAAAGGGTTTGTCAAGAAGCTGCATTCAGAAGCTTCCAATGCATGAATTTCAATCCAGTGAGCCGATCAAATCAAATGATTTTAATCAACCTTCTTGCTCAATTTGCCTACAGGTAAGAAGTAAGATCAGATTATCTATTATGAAATAAAAACCAGATAAACAGGGTATGAGTCTGTTTATATAATTTCTACAGGGTCTAAAAGATGGAGAATTGGCTAGAAATCTTCCAAGGTGTGGGCATATATTTCACTTGGAATGCATAGATGAATGGCTGAAGAGGGAAGGCACTTGTCCAATGTGCAGAGAACATGTTCTGAATGACGCTGAGGAATTGTAAATCATCAAATTTTGGCTCATCCCAAGAAAAGTTGATTGGTTTATGGAACTGGTCCAAATATGTACAGTTTGAAATGAAAATGAAAGATGGTATTTGATGGTTGTATTTAGGGACCATTGCAAGGTTTCCTATCAAGTTTTTCTTGAACATTGATTTACTTGGAAATTGTTTATGTCAATTACAATATTAGTTATCATTTTAGATATTTAACGGATTCGAATATTCGACATTCAAATTTATTAATAGTGCTAGAATAGAGTAAGTGACTCAAGTCAATTATTGCCACCTATGGTTACCCTGCAAGTCGGATACATACACTAGTGGTCCTTCAACTTATCCTTAGAAATTCAGAGATACATATAAAAAATACAATGAAAATGTTATTATTTAAGACTACTGTGAATTAGTTTTCCTTGATATCCTTGAATGCTAGGGGTACAGTATAAATGGCATACATTGGTTTTAGGAATACAAAGAGAATGACCAAGTCCCCCCAATGCAGAATTATAACTAGAGACGAAAGGCAGTGGTCCAACGGTTTCGTCGAGAGTATTGTCCCGGGATATCAGCATGAAGGATAAAACCGAACTCTTGCAGGTGCATGAGCAATGGAACAAGAACAGGATAATCTGACAATCAGTAAATATAAACAGATCAGGTGTCCGTATTCATATGCTACCTCAACGTTGAGCTAGCAGCAGCAGTAGCCTAATATCAGGCACATTCAGATACCGATTACTTCTATGTCTTATGTTTAAGGATGTGCCGTACTTGGACCTTCTGAGTTTCCATTCTTGCCTCCAGAAGTTTCGCCTTCAAACTACCCTTTAGTGGACCACGAGGCCATTCGATGCACCCTTTCATCCCTCTCATTAGGTTTGGATGACCGGTTTCGGGTGAACTCCACTTTCCCCCCAAGTCCGACCCTCGATCTGGGGACATGATACTGCCATTAGACTTCCGTCCATTTGAAAGCCGGCCGTTTGTTCCTTCTACTGAAATTATCTTGTAATTTTCTCCATTGTTTCGGCCTGATCTCCAAAGCCTTGCTACAGAAGAAACCTTCTTGAACTGTCTAGCTGGTAAGGAACAAACTTCACTACTTTCTGTGACTGAGGAATCTCCGCATGCATTTTCTTCCCAATCAACTCCACTACCCGAGAAATTACTGTCCCGACAATTCTTGTTTACTGATGCAGAACTCCCTTCTGGTGAATAACTTGAGCCCTGATCCTCGAGATGGCTGACAGTTTCCCACCCACTCTCGTCTTCTTCTATCTCGTCATTCTTATCAACATAAGCATTTGAATGTCTCGAAATGACACCTTTTTTCATCATGTTCATTTTGGGACTCACCATATGAACTGTTGAGGCATGGCTGACCGGACTATGTGCAACACATGGTTCAATTTCCCTTCCATTGGCTTCGGCTAAAGCTACATCTTCAAAAACAGCAAAAATGTCATCCGGGTTTGAGGGCTCATACCTAAATTCCTTGATTTCTTCAACATTAACTGATGCAGCAGCCTTTCTAAGCGCTTCTGCTTCTCTCATGTCTTTCACATCAAGAGTTCCGGGCCTCGACCTTAGAAAAGTCTCCAAATCTGCTACAAGCTTGTTCATCTGTGAATATCTCTCTTCAAGTGTTACCTTTGCATCTATGAGCTTCATTTGAACACGTTCTTCACGCCAGACCTCAGCCATCTGCAACATCTTTCTTTCCTCGTCAACTTCTTCTCGGAGCTGCATGGAATCTCTCCTTAATGCTTCGACTTCAGCCTTGTCTTCTTCGATTTCCTTAGCAAGCTCATCACATACTTCTTCAATCAGCTCTCGGGCCTTTCTTTCCTTTTCGAAGTCCTGCACATATTGCTTTGCAGATAACTTGGTAGCAGCCAACTCATTCATCAATTTCGAATTGACAATTTCAAGCCTCTGACGGTTTTTCTTTTCCCTGCTCAATTCAGCTTTGACGTCATCAACAAATGCACGTATTTTATCATGCTCTCTGCCCCGCCATGCAGCCCTTTCCTCACTAACTTTCCTCAGGAACTGCTCGATCTTCTTCTTGGATGACCGACGCTCAGTCTCAAGTTCCTCAATCCGAGCTCGAGCCTGCTGTAGCTCAGCTTCAAGGGCAGAAACAATTGATACTGCACTTACTTGTTGGTCAATACGCTTCCCGTGGCCATAGAACTTCCGTGCATCATTTATTGCTTTTAAGCCAACAGGATCCCACTTTGTAGCCCCCTCCATCGCCGAGTTTGAAAATGGAATTGAAGGCTCAATCTTAGAAAGGAGAAAAAGAAAGCATCTTAAGATCAGAAAGTGTAATGAAAGCGATACTCCTCCCCTGTTTTGTACTGTATTACAGCAAACTACAACCTAGTTCGAGAATAAATACACAAATCAAAGTAATACACCCTCCCCGGTTTTCTAACAAATATCCCCATTTTAAGTTACTTGATTAGTTCATTAGCTGATAGACCTAAACTAATGTGAGTCGAGTAGTAAATAAGTAATAACTAATAAACAATCTGTATTTCTATTCTTTCCCGTTGTCGCTCGTACGGATTAGTCAGCAACACTTGACATGCAATGAGACAGTTCAAGGCTTTCATACAAGAATACCATATCTGTCCAGAACGATTAAATTTTCATACCAGTGAACTCTAAATTCATTCAAAATTGATCTGGGACCAAGTCTTTTGCCTTTTTTGTGACATTCAAAATGCCAAAAGGCGCACAAACAGTTTTCCTTTTTCCACAACGAAATTACCACCAAATGTGAGAACCACATGCACAGCATGACATATCTGCCGTTACGAGTTAAAACATAGAGATTCCGCTTCCTATGCGATTTCTATTCAACTGTTTTTGATATTGATCATATCAATAAAAGTTTGAGAATCAGCAAACAAGATTTTTGAAGCAGCATACCTTACGAAGGAGGCTGTTCTTCGTGCCAGAGACAGAGCTAGGGCTCTCTAATGGATCCTTTGCGTCTGAACTGTAAATCCAATCCTTGTGATGATAAAGAAAAGGAACATCCATAAAACCATCACTAGGCTGCACAAAATCACAATGCAATGAGCTCAAACATCCCAAACTCGCAATTCAAATGTCGTAAATCATTAAATTCAACCGATTGTTCGAGATGCAGCAAACGAGTAAAACTTCACATGAAACAGAGTTAGTAACCCAGTAAAGTCATGCACATTAAAAGCTTCTCATAAGTAGACAAAATAAAATCATATCATGCAATGCAATGCAATGATGGGAAGCTTGAAAGATTATAAATGCATCTAAATGAAGATTTTTTATGGACAAAGATCAGATCAATCAATTACATGTGGCAAATATTAAGGATTCATTTCCGAACAGCAATGGGAATATAAAGATCAGCATTGTTTTCCATTATCAAAGGTTCAAGCTTTAAATTTGATCAAAAAATTAACAACTTTTAACAAGAAAAACAATCCCTTCAAATTCACACTTTTGATCACGAGTTAAAAAGCATAAAATCATAGATCTTTGGGTCACAAAATGATTTGAGAAAATCTCACCTTAAACCCCAATCGGTCCCTCCTCTCTACGACGGGAGTCACCGTCTCCGGTAAGTGCAATCGCCACAATCCGGCTGCAAGTTTTCTTGCTGATACTGTCAAAGCACCTTTCTTTCGTCGTTCCCGAGCACCATCTCTCCGGCCACCGTCTTCCTCCTCCTCGAGCTCTGTCTCAACTGCTCCGCCTTTTTCTCTCTCCTCCGTCTTCCACTTCAACAAAGGAGTACCCGGCCTGCTCCGTTGCCTCACCAACGGTGCACCAACCCGCTTACGCCTCGTGTTCCTCGCCTTCCGCTTCTCAGTCAGCTTGAGATCCACGTCTGCCGGGTCCCACACCGGAAATGTAGCCGGTAAACTCGCTTTCCCTGTCACCTTCATCCCTCTCAACCTCAAAACTCTCCCATGAACATTCCAAAAAAAAAACTCCTCTAAGAAGAAAAACCAAAACAACCCAAAACAAGTAAATAAGAAGAAAAATAGGCTGTAAATTTACTTCGAAAATTTAAGAAAATTAGCTTTTTTTCCTTTGTGAAGTGTGTGAAAGTGGAGATGAGCGAGAAAATGGGGAAAAAAAAATGAAAAAAGAGAGAAAATGTAAGCTGAAAGAGGATTGAGAAACAGTGTGGGATTGTATTATTTCTTTTGTACTGTGTAGTGGAGAAAAAGACGAAAACCAGATGTGTATAAAAATACGTTAATACGTTTACCGTACTTTATACGATCAACGTATACAAGGAATTCGGGACATGATACGACGCCGTTTGTATGGTCGACAAGGACGCTCCTTTGCACGAGCGATCGTGGATGGCAGAGAGACGTTGTAGATTTATATTTTTTTAAATGGGCGAATTAAACGGCCTCGTTTTGGGTGGCCGGAGTCTATTTTTAATGGTCCTATAATTTTTAAGATGTTAATATTTTGGTCACTTAATTGTTAAATTATCTATGAATTTTAATATTTTATTTATCCGAACAATATTATATATAAGTCACTAAAATATTAATTTTTCTTAATAAATAGTGGTATTTGAGATACATATACATATTTTAACAATATAATTTAAAAAAATATTATAAAACTATTTTAATTTAAACATATTAATATGAATGTCAACAAAATTGAATTACTATTACACCTTCATGAATCATGGAGCTATAATTTTTTAATTTATACTTTAGTTTTTGCATATTTTTCAACTGAATTAAATGACACCAAACTGAATTAGACACTTCAAAAATATTAAATTATGTCACTCAATTTTAGGTAAATTAATAAGTTTTATTAAAAAATATATTATAAAAATAGTTTTATTAAAATTTAAAGATAATTATTTATTAATAAAAATAAATTATTTTTATTATAACTTTATAAGCGTGTTATATATATATTAATTTTTCTATGCTTTCTTAAGTAAAATATCAAACTTTTTTACGCCAACAAATGTTAAAAGCAATGGAAAGGTATATTACTTTTTAAAGAATAATTTAAATTTAAGTTTCAAAAATATATTATTAAAAAATAATTATAAATCTCGAATATAAATTATAAGAATAAATATATATATATAAAACTACAAAAGTATACATTATTATAAACATCAAACATGATACCCTTTAACAAAGTATACATTATTACAAAGATCAACTCAATTTTACCCTTAAAAGATTTGTCCCCACATGTGTTTATAATATGAATAAAATCCAAGAAAACCCAACTTATTGACCACCCATACCTTCATGTCTGTCTGTCTTTTTGGTGGCCATGAGCTTTCGAGTCTACCAAACAAATGTAAGACAAGAATTGAGCTTAAACAAGAGTGTCTTGGGACTTAGTTGTGGTTAAGTGACTTTGGAACACTCCCTTTGGGGGTCTTAATTGGGGATTAAGACAAACACTGGCATTAAAAATGAATGTTTTATATGTAATATGTAATATGAATATCATATAGATTTATTTAAATTTAATTTGAAATATGAATTTTAAGTTTTGCTATATAATTGAAAAATGAATCATTAAATTTGTTTAGATTAATTCATATATTTATAATTAAAGTGTTTTTTTTTTTATAATTTACGAATACATTGAATTTAGTTTGGACTTTTAATCTTGTTAGAAGGATAAATTCCTTAAGATTAGATCTAAATATCCCAATAAATATGATTTAATTAATTTTAATTTGGGTCTAACATGGGTTACACTTCTTCCATGCCTATTAAAATTTTTAAAAAATAAAATAAAATCATTAGTTTAAGGGCAAAACTGACTTGTGTTCACATCTGATATGTCTGGCTTGCATGTCTGAAAACAACTGTTCCCATGAGATATGATTAGTGGGGAACTCCTCACCAATCAACAATGCAATGAATTTGTTATTTGTAGAAATCAATAATTAAATCGATGTTAGAAAATATTATAATTTTATTCATTTTTAAACATATATGAATTTAAAAAATTAAATATATTATAATTAAATTGACGTTAAAATTTAATAGAAATAATATTTTTTATTTTTAAATATATCTATAGAAGTAAGTCTAATGATTAATCTCTCATTTTTTATTAATTCATATAAAGAGAATTGTTTACCACAAATTTAATTTTAAAAAAAATAATACTCTAATAATAATGATTGAGTTACTTGAAAAATAAACATTAACTCATATGTGTATAATGTTTATGTATTATTAAAAGATTATTTTTTAAAATATATATTATTTTATAAGCATATCAATATATTAAAAAAACTCGTGGGGTGCCACTAATAAAATACCCAAATTAAGCCATTTTTGACTCATACTAAATTATACAAATTTCAACTCATTTTTACGTTGATTTCAACATCTTTATCTAATTGAACGCATGAAAATAATTTTTTTTTTTTTTTGCTAAGTGAAACAATTTGGACTAAACGAAAAATATAATAATATTATCTACGTAAATAATGAATCTGTGGAATTATGTACTCAAGATTGCACGGCTGCATGAACTAATCATGGGAATATATTTTGATTAAGCTTTTTTTTTCTTTTACAAGGTGGTCAAAGCTTATTGAAAAAGTAATTTAATCATATGATAATATTAAAATTAATGCTGGAAAAACTAAAATAATTAACTGTTTGATTCAAGTGATAATCGTCTTGATATCATTTAAGCATGTCTTAAATTCGAGGTATTATATATACAAAAAATCTGTTAAAAACTTACTCACTAAAATCATGTATATGACATGGATCGATTTGAATTAATCAGAATGAAACCCATAAATCGAAAGAAAAATAAAAAAAAAATAGAATTTTTAACCTATAAAAATTAAAGTTTTTCTAGCGTCAATGTATAAAATATTAAATACACGTTTTACCAACAATCAGTTAGTTTAGTGAGATGAGACACTATATTTCTTATATAAGATTAGGAGTATAAATATTGACGTTATGAATAAAGAAAACCAGATTGAAACGATAACCCTGTAATAAACCTCTATAAAATTCGATTTAGATTAATCGAATATGAATAAAAAACCCAATGATTAAATAAATTTTTTTGAAATTTTCATGGTCAAACAATTAAATTTGTTTATAAGTCTAATCGTATATAATTGGACGGATGAAAGTTTTAAAATTGGATCATATTAAAGAATATATTTCATATATAAATATTACCCATCAATGTTGAATATATAATTTATGACCCAAAAACCGTAGAATATAGAATTAAAAGATTAAAGTTGAATTTGGAAATTTTGTAAGAAAGTACGTACGTTAATTGACCACCTACCATGCAAAAAACGACATTAAATGAAAATGAAAATCAAAGTAAAAGTAAAAATTTTCCAGAAAGAATCTTTTAATTATTCTACGTGTTACTAATTTTGCCAACAAAGAAGTAGTAAGTTGAAAACTGCAGTAATTCACTGCAAAAAGAAAAAAAAATCCGACAAAAAGGAAAAAAAAATATTATTTTTAAAATGAAAATTATTTAATGGACATATTTCTAAAGTTTAGACTATCTAATTTTATTTTTATTCGCTATAATAATTATTATGTTCTTATGATATGATTCTATGATATGTTTCTGTCATTTAACACATTATTCTTGTTTATTAAGGTTAGATCCGACAATGACACGACTGGTCAAATTGACGGTTCATCCATTATGATGTTGATCTTCCTATCTCGGATCTTCGATTTAGATCTGAATATGCGATTACATCTACCGTTTTTCGCAATTGAATGGTGGCAATATCTTGTTGTCAACGTACCTTCATTGTAATATGCATTTTTATGTTGTTTGTTGATGGTTTTATCTATCGTCGTTGATTTTGGTGATGCTTGTATCCTTTTTTTCGAGTCTTTGGATCAGGTTTTTATATTTTCCTTGTTTGGTCCTATTATAATCTAATGACCGCTAGTTTTGTTTACTAGGTTTATGTCTGATTTTAAGTGTTTTGTTTATCGGATGTAAACTTTCATTATAATTTCGAATATATTCTTGTTTAATAAAATTAATGGATCTCTATTTTTTAAAAAAAAAAAGATAATAAACAACACAAACAACACAACTAATTAATCATAATCAATATATCATCCCCCCACCATGCAAATGGAACGTCGCCACTAATTAATCATAACTTTAACTGAACACAAACAACACAACTAGGGATAGGTATGGGATCCAGACTTAACGAGTTTTTATCTGATCCGATTTTATACAGTCGAATTTAAAACAAAATTAAGTGAAATCAGTAAAAAATTATTAAATAACTACTTGAGATCAAATTTAGAGTAAAAAAATACTTAATTAAACTCTTTCGAAAATAATTATACAATTATCTTATATATTCAAGGTTAATCGCTATAAGTAGTCTCGTTATATTTTTTTTTATTATATCCTTTGGGGGTGGTGTTAGGAGGCAATTTAGACTTCACCAACCTCTCATCTTCTCCTTTGGTGTACCCAGGACATTAATATTTTTTAAAATGTGGTTTATTTGATTTTAATGTTCTTTTTTTTTTTTTTTTAGAATTTCTTCATATTTTTTATTATTTACTTTAAATGATCCTCCATTTTCTTCAATTTCACACAAATAATCCATTTTAAATGATAAAGATTGGGATGAGTCTACAACGGGCGTCGAACATCGCTGAACACCGTTAACGTTGAATACCGCTGAACATTATTAAATTAATTTATAAAAAATAAAAATCTAAAGGACTAATAATACAATTATTAATTATATATTAAGTCTATCACACTTTTATTAATTACATACTAAGTCCTTAAAATTTTAAATTTTTATTAATTAATTTAATAGTGTTTAACAATATTTAACATTAGTGGTGTTCAACGATATTCCACGCGGGTCGTAAAATTTTCATAAAGATTGACTCTTTCCCAATCCATAAGGCAGGCAGCGCACAACATGTCACGTGAGGGAACAAAATGGCAGCTTTAGTTTGGTTGGTTGGTTGGATTCCTTTCTAGAATTTGCGTTCACACCAAATAGATTCCACGATTAACCGCGTTCACACAAGAATTTAAGGAGGGATATTTTATCTGATACGATTAGAGTTAATCGGATTAAATATTTTAATAAAAAAAATTAAGTTTGAGTCAGGTCAGATTAAGTTTAGATTTAAGATATAAAATATTCGACCGACTTAAGATTAATAGGATTTTTCTTTAATTTTTAAAAAAATATTTATAATAACTCTCTTTCATTTTTATTTTATATAATTTAGTTCTTAAAATTAAAATTTTTATTTATATTTTAATCCTTAAAATTATAATTTTTTTATAATTACGTTTCTTAAATTATTCTTTTATAATTCGGATCAGATTTTTTAAAAAAACATTCAAATACAGCCAGAATTAATTTAAAATATTTTTATTCAGATCGAATTATAATAAATAAAAATCCGACCCGATTCGTACCTATCGCTCTAGAATGGTTTCCGCTTCCACGCCTCCAAATGGCTTAACCGAAATAATTTAACCAACAAAGTTGTCTGTCACATGCAGATATAGAGAAGGTGAAGCTGTCAACGAATGATCATCAGCCACGTGGTATCCTTTTAGTTTTGACTCTTTCACTTCCCTTTCCTATATAACACCCATCTCTTATGAGAATTCAAAGTCCTGACTCTCGTCTCTATATTTGCTTCCTAATTCCTACACTCCTTATAATGGGTAATTGTTTGCGGCCGCAGTCATCGACACAATGGGCCGGCGACGACTGGGGAACATCCGCGGCGGACGACGACGGCAACAGAACGGAGGAAAAACATGGTTTCATTACAACATCTTCAACTGCTGCAATGACTACTACGAAGGCAGTGAAAGTAAAGATAACGAAGAAGCAGTTGGAGGAGTTATTAGGTAAGGTCGATGTAAATGAGTTATCGGTGCAACAGGTTTTAGCACAGTTGATCAATCTTAGGAATCAATACCATGAAGAAAATCAACGATCCTGGAGGCCTAAACTAAAAAGCATTCCTGAGGTGAATTGAGCTCAGATCAATCATCACGGTGAAGAAAAAAAATGGATCCAGATTTCTTTTTCATTCTTTCTTCTCTTTATTTTCTTTCTATGGAGGTTTTCCTGGGAAAGTGACAGAATGAGACAGTAGAGGAAAAAGTTGTTTGGGTTGGTTTTGATCAGTTTGTATATAGAAAGAAATATTTGATTTGGATTTTTTGTGAATTAATTTATATTAAAATCAGACTTGGTATGTTGAAGATGATGATTCAGTCATAATAATTAATTGTATATTTAATTTTATATTTTAAATTTATCATTAGTCTGTATATTTTATGCAAATTGCATTCTTAAACTTGACTCGAAGTGGATAAAAATAATATAATTATATTACCAAGAAATTTTAGAAAATCTTTCAAAATTTTCAAAAAAAAAAATCTCTACATTCTCATATTTGAAGATCTTTAGTAGAATAGGGAAAATTACTCAAAAACTTGGATGCACCCAACAGCTGAAAATTCATAGGCCAAAACTTTTATTTACCTTCAAACTAAGCAAAAAAGGGTAATACTGGTAAAGCAGCAAACTTTCATGGAAGCTTGGTGCTAAATAGTCCATTAGATCCTGGGATTTGTACCGGGCGATTTACAGGATAAGGGGCGTGCAAATACGGAATATGGTTTGGCACCGCCAATGGTGGCTGTCCACCGGCAATGAAAGGTTGAGGCACACAAAGCTGCAACACTTGGCCCGGTGCACTTCCTGCAATCACAAAGGGATTTAGAACACAATGACAACAATGCCGGTATGTTTCAAAATCACAATAATTGGGTTTATAATAGCCTGCATTCTACTTTTTACAGCAAAGAACAGTAAACCTTGGTGTTTCTGAAATTGGACTTGGTGTGGAGTCAATGGAGGACGTGCAGGTTCCGGAGAGATACCTGCTGCGCTTGGAACCAAATCCTTCATATGAAATAAACAGCAATTTAGCAATGAGTAGAAATAAAACAACGGTTCCGTTCTTCAAAAACCTCAATAGAAGAAAATCCCTAGAAAACTGTCTAGTCTTTCGTTCAATACTCAGAAGCTATCACATGCCAGAGTGGTTTAATGATATAACAATGTCATTTCTTTTGTTTGAGGGTTGATTATCTTACATGCGAAACAGGTACACAAATCAGCTGTCCCAGATGTCCAAACATGACCTAGAAAATGAATCAGAAACAACCCCTTTATCGATGTTAAAAAGAGTAATTTAAATTCCTGCTCCATGCGCAGGCAAATAAAGGGACTGAAGCAACATAGGGAAGAAAGTTCTGTCTTTTGCTTACTGCTTGTGAGTTTGGATTCAAATATGCTGGTGCAGCCTGAACAGGATGATATTGACCGGGATATCTAAGTGGTTGGGTTCTATTCCCCATATGCCCAACAATCTATAGCCGAAAAATGAAACAACGTTAGTAATATAATCAGAATTAGAAATACTTTGTGAAGACTCAAACAGGCAACAGCCAAGTGAGATCAAAATCTTTTGTTGAACTTGAAATTGAGCAGCAATCAATTAAAAGCTAAACAAATATTAATGAATAGCTTATGGTTTAAAACAGAACGCTGATGTATATATACTATACAGATTTCAAGTCCTTCGAGGAAGACCTTTGAATGATAAAATGAGAAACATAAAACAAAAAATCTAAGAATGAGATTAATGAACTACAAAAGCTTATAATATACATACAGGTTGAGAGAACTGAGAACCGCTGACACCAGTTGCTGCTGATATGTTACCATAAGAGACAAACTTAGAATGTGTAGAGTTATGAGGCGCAAAAGTGCCCATCCCAACCTCTGGCTGAGAACCAGCAACAGCTACCGTAGGTGAGTTGCCTGGCATGTAAGACACATTTGCGACTGTGGGTACTAAAGGAGGTGCTGCTGATATGGCAGTAACAAAAGATGGAGAGAAAATTTTTGCTCCAGGATTGAGCTTAAATTCCTGGCACAAAATAAATAAACAAATAAAGTAGGAAACCATCAACATAGACAAAGAATATTGTGTTATAATAGCCACTTGGGAAATTGTATCACTAGTGTAAGATAACTAACTGATCAAAGAGTAAGAAGGCTCACATCTTGAAGGCGTGAATCATGTGATACTAAGGCACTAACAACCTCATTATTATCGTCTCATATCATAGACATTCATGGGAAAGGAATCCAACATATTCTCTCTGCTAGACATTACAAGCTATGTTGCTAGGACTTTTCATTTTCATTGAGTAATTGTGTCTGAAATTTGTGTCAGACACATGGATACAGGGATATGACCTCTAAGGATTCTCTAAAAGCATGAAAAAAAACTTTGAAAAAATTAATCATACTAGCATCTGACACTCATACCTGAGTCCGAGTTTCATAAATCACACGTCAAATTTTATAAATTGTCTTACCCTCGGGTTTTTGTTTAAATCCGAACTTTGTGGAGGGATTATGGCAGTTGGATTAGCAAATGACCTCTGGCATGATGCCGGGGAAACAATCACAACAGGATTAGAAGTTGAAACACCAGAACAAACAGCATCTTGGTGTATGTCTATTGCAGAGGGCCTTTCACAACATGGATTGTCATGTTCACCATCCACTGGAGTATCAAGAAATGTTGCAGTAAGCAATATCTTAAATCTTAATTGTCATCTAGGATGCCGATAAGTCAAAAGGATATCAATTTAATGTAACTTTCACGTCTAAGACAATGCATGCCATTTTATTTACCATATACAGGAGATCCAGATGGTTTAAAACCTGGCTTAAGAGTATCAGTAGCAGAAGACTCACAGCTTGAAACTGATTGTTGAACTTCCTTCTCCTGTAGAAATAATCTCATTAGTAAGTTGAATATTAGCTTTAGTTCTAGGTTTATGTGAAGAATTTACACTCTGTTCAACATGAAACTCAAACTTTAGGCCAAGTTCATCCTGTGAAAGCTGTGACATATCCTCTCCAACCTGTCTGTCAGAAAAAAATAAATTGATATGAATCTGAGAATAAGATAGAATATATCTATACATAAAACATTCAAAAGAGATGCCTTGAATAACTCTTGGCACATCGTGAAGGAATCTATCATGGATATGATTACTGTCAAGTTATCTATATCCAACAGAAGCATGGGGTAAGGTATTCCACAAAACACCTTTCAATTTTGTTCTTTCAAGCAATGGATGAGCAATTATAGTTGTAAGAACTCATGATGGGACTATGGATGGAAAGTGCAAACTAACTAAGGAGAACAAAAATTACGCATCACCTTTTACACTCGAGCATCTGCTTCATAAATTATTTTCTTTGTTAGGAATAACCAAGTTGCCCTAGAATTTTCCTTATTCTCATGCAAGTAATATAATGTCAGACCTCCAAGTCTAAAACCATTATAAAGAAATGTAAAACAAATGTGATAAGTTGAATAGAAATAGTTCCTTTTCAAAACCTTACTAGTAAGAGGCAAGTAAGAAAAGTTCTACCTAGGAGAGGACTCTGGAGGCTTTAGCTTGGATTAAACTAGTTGTTCTCATGTCTAAACATAGATTTCTCAACCAGAAAAGGGGTATGTTCTTTCGGCCAATAATATGATCTGAAGTGTGGAAGTTAAGCAACGTGTAAAAGTTACAGAAAATTCTGTTTCGTACCTCCTAGCAATGGTGGCACCAGAAGTATCTTCTCTCTGCAAGAAGACAAAAATGAAAATTTTTGGACGTGAAATGGGTGGAAGAAGCATCATCACTCGGACAATATTTCACTACAGAATGTATGCTATTTTACTTTTAATAGTTTTTTCTAAGAAAGAAGAAACCAATCTTATGAACCAAGCAGCAGCATGGTTGGATCAAACTATCTTCCATGGGAACTGCAAAATTTTGTAGGAATGATGGAAATGTTCAATCAAACTAATACCCATGAAAAATGCTTTCTCAACTCAAATTTGTATAATTAAAAGATAAAAATGTATTTACTAACATCTATTCAACATCTGCTTAGATTTTTTATAACTAAAAGGTAATTTTGAACCAGAAAACTTTACCTGTTCAATGTGTGTCTCGTCTCTTTTCTGATGTTCAACTTCCTTCCCATTTGCCATGGGATTCTCTAGCAACTTTTGACCTTCATCTTCCTTTCCAGTATTTGTGGGTATAAAACTATCAGCAAATTCATTCTCGTTACGGACTGAATTTCTGTCTTGATAGGTAAAATAAAATGAATATATGCTAGCCAAGAATAATAAGAATAAAAGGAATATATGCCACCTTTTCGTATTTCTTTTTATTTCATCCATGGTAGACTCAATGATCTTCTTGGTCCCGTTCAGTGGATTAGCAGAAGAAGGGAGAATTTCAGAAGCAGCTTCTCCATTACCACTGGTTATATTTCCAGCAAAACCATCAAAAGGAAGCGGGACTCCCTACACACCACATTCGTACATGTCAAACAAATCAATCAACCTTGCATTAGCCAAATAAAACCCTAGAGACTGAAGAAAAGGCTACAGGAGTGATTTTACCTTAGCAACAACTTGAACAAGATCACCAGCAAGGATTACAAGTGTCTCTACTACACTGCCACTCACAACATTGGTGGCACATCTGCCCTTTTTAGTCAATTTTGCTTTCTTCAAAACAATACCTAATGGAACACAAACTAATTAAATAATCACCCTCAAGCTTCAACATAGCAAATGGAGATAAAAAACGTCAACTAAATGCAAATTTTAGTCTTAATAACAAGCTTTTATCTCCCCTAAAAGAGAAGACTCAAGTCCTTCATTTTCTACTTCTTTCATTTCCAAAAGGTAATATGTCATGCCACCTTAATTGAGCCATGCTACATATGAGATAGTGTTCACTTGGTCTAACCCTTGCATGTGCTACTTTCCCTTTTAAACTTCCTCGCTAGATTAAAACCAAAATAATAAATGACTTGAATTTAAGACACAATCTAACATAATTGTTCCCTACAAAGGCAAAAAGCAAGAAAAACAACAACCAAAACAGAGTTTTAGATAAAAATGTGTCCTTTAATATGATCCCTGCAACAATAATTCCCCTTAACCAAAGTGCATATCTGCCTGTCAATGTTAATGTTAAAACCTTTGCACAAAAGCGACAATAACAATAAAAATCCTTTTTAATTCAATTTTTATTAATCAAATAGACATAACAGAAGAAAGCATCCTAAAAACACAGAAGCCAATCTGGTCTCATCCAATTTACAAACAAAATCAGAAAACAAGAACCCAGATATAATTTCAATCAGAAATCAATACCCAGAATTGGTTTCTAACAAAATAATCAATGCCAAAAGAAACCCAGAAAAACTCAAAAATAAAAATGAAAAGGGGGTAGGGGAGACGCACCATATTCCTTCTCAACAGAAGCAGCGTGAAAGATTCCAGAATAAACAGAGCCATCTTTCAAGTGTGCATCCACTTGCATACCGATGATTGACATGGTAGCAAACAGCAGAACTTCGTTCATTGAACAACTCTCTTCTTCTACTCTGTTTTTGAGACCCATCTCTGTTTTTTTTCCTTTCTCTTTTTCAGTTCTGAAAATCTGTATTTTTAGCTGATTCAATTGGAAATTTCTTTTAATATATAAAACGGTTGTATTTTTCTATAACTGAATGAATATATCGAACCGAGAGATCTGAAGTCGGCTGGATTTGAATCCCCAGAATTTGAAAAAGAAAAGGAGACAAAAGGCTATTTTCTTTCTGCTTTTCTTTCAATTTTCTAATTTTAGGCGTTTTTTAATAAGCAACGTTTCGATAATGAGTGCTTAAAAACATGCTTATTGGTTAATGAATCCTTGTAATTTTTTAAAAAGTATAATATGGTCCTTGAATTTAATGTAATTCTTTGACCGATAAAATATAATATTTTGTGAATATAGGGGTGAGTATTCAAGTTGAGTCAAGTCAAATTAAAAAATTTGGAGTTAATGGAGTTGACGAGTCATATTTTATAACTCAAACTTTATTTAATTTTTTTTTGATTTAAGTCAAGTTTAAGAAATTCGAGTCGAGTTTTCGAGTTCATATAAATATTTAATTGTAATTATT
The DNA here is from genome assembly GCA_035048815.1 of Abelmoschus esculentus. NCBI lineage: Eukaryota > Viridiplantae > Streptophyta > Magnoliopsida > Malvales > Malvaceae > Abelmoschus > Abelmoschus esculentus. The sequence continues at coordinate 12,812,547 of JAUCBN010000009.1, forward strand.
TATCATGTTATAATATGATTTGATTCTAATTTAAATGATTTTTTAACCATATAAGATATATATATCATAAAAAATTAAAAGACTCGTCTCAAACTTAAAAATAAATTATTTAATTACTAAAAGTTTTGAGATATTCGAAATTTTATTTTACAACTCGAAATTTATTTGAAATTTTTTTGAGTTTAATCGAGTTTATAAAATTTCGAATCAAATTTAAATGAGTCAAGTATTTTTGTCTTAAGTAGAGTCGAGTTATTCAATTTTTTCAAATCAAATCTAGTTTTGCTTGCCTTAATCATGATAAGAAGACTTAATTGTTTTTTTTAATTTTGAATATTTATTTAATCTTTAAAGAAATGAATTATAAATTATAAATCTTTTAAATTTAAAAATATTTAAAATGATTAAAATATTCAAATAATAAGCATTGAAAATAAAATACTATTAAAAGTACAAAACGAAACTATAAAATTATAAATTTTAAAATACTAAAAAAATAAAATTTAAAGTATTTATAAAATATCAAAAACAACTTTTCCAAGTTTATTGTCAGTCTGAGCTTATTTTTGAACATATTTTTGAGGAATCAAATTTTATTATTTTTCATATTTGTGCGTATAAATATTTGACGTATAATTTAAATTTTATTTTTTACATATTGGGATATCTTTCGAATAATAATATTTAATTTGTACATGGATTCGATATCTAATAATTAGATCATTTATGAGAAAAAATAATTTAAAATTTTAAATAATTTTACAAATTAAAAAAAAAGGAAAGAAAAAAAGTGTAGAAACGTTATATTCAAAATAAAAGTAGATTAAAAATGAGCGAATTTTGATTCGATATAAAAATATTAGAATTTTTTATTTGATTTGAGGTAAAAAGTTTGATTATTTTTAAGTGAATAAAAAATTATATAAATTTAATTGGTTAAAAAATTTAAATAAAGTTTGAATTGTAACATAAAAAGTCGAATAACTCAAGTTTTTTAATAATTAATAGATTAATTTTAAGTTTGAGCTAAATTTCTTAATTTATTATATATATAACTATAGAAAATATGATGAAATATATATACATGTCTTATATGATTAAATAAAATCATTTAAATTAGAATCAAACTATATTATAACATGATAAATAACTATAATTAAAGTTATATAGGAACTTGAAAACTCGACTCAACTTAAATTTTATAAACTGGACTCGAATAAAAAAATTTTAAATAAAATTTGAATTGTAAAAATAATATTTTAACTCGAATAACTCAAAAAAATTTAACTCACTTGCCTCGATTAAACACTCACCTCTAGGGTAGATCATATTGAGCAAGATTAAATTTAAATATTTAAATCCACAGATGAATTAAAGGGTGTTAAAATAATCGTTCATTTAAAAATTTAAATTCATATATAATATAAAAAATTAATTTTATTTATCTAAATTTTTATAGATTCGTCTTGTAACATAAAATTACTCTAAAATTTTATCTTATTTTATGTAACGTTTATTTTTCTTAAAATGATAGAATTGTGAAATAGGACCTTATAACTCTAAAATAGTTGAGTACATAATTGAAAAAAAAAGTAGGTATCTAATTGCAAAAATACCTAAATTCACCTTTAGAAACATTTGGGACTTAAATGTAGTATGATAAAAGTTAGATACCTAATTGTATAAAAACTGTTAAATACTATATACCAAAAGTTAAATTTACCCTTTATAAAATATATTTTTAAGGTCCCTAAAATATTTTAAAAAAACGTTAAATCGTAACTCCTTGGAACCCTACCAAAAACCCTAATTCTAAAACCCTGAATCAAAAAGTAAAACAAACAAAATATTTCAACTTTCTTCTTCTTCGACAAACAAAAAAACCTAAAAAATCAAATTATCCAAAAAGGAAAGAAGAATGCGAAGACCGAAATCGAGATCTTCCCGGAAACAGCAGAAGAACAACGAGCTCCAAGAAATAGATATTCTAAAAGAATGGATAGAATCCCAGGAACCTGAATCCGGCTCCAATCCTTTAGCCCTCGACCCATTGAAATCAAATTCGCCAATTGGCCGAATTGTCGACGCTGAAAGTGGCGTCGTTTCATTCTCGAGTTACTCAGGAGCGAGGAAATTTTACGAGCTTCCGATATCTAAAAGGACGAAGAATGGGCTGGAGAGAGGTGGGTTTAAGAAGATGACTGATATACAAGTGGCGTCTTTGCCTCACGCGCTTTGTGAAAGAGATATTCTTGGTGCCGCTAAAACTGGGTCCGGAAAGACTCTCGCTTTTGTTATCCCGGTTTGTTGTTTCTCTTATCTCTTTTTGTTGTTTCTATAAAATAATTTTGGTGATTTTGAAGTTTTGAAAGGAAATAAGCATATCCTTTTGCTGGTTATGATCTTAACTCTTAAGTGATTTTATTTGGTTGTGCATACAAGATTTATTTACTTGGTAATTTAAAGGTGTAATCAATCTGGGTTGAGATCAAGTTTGAAGTTCAGCTCAACTCACTTTTAAAACTCGAACTGCCAAAGCTCAACTCAACAATGACCGAACCACATTTCAGTTCTTTTTAGCTGAACCCGAGTAGCTTGTGTACAGAAGTGTATTGCATATATTTTGTGCTTTTATGTCTAGAGATGATGAATTGATGATTCATAATGAACTATGAAAGATGGTTGCAGTGATATTGTAATACTATTTATGTGTTGTTTTGTTATGCTTCTGGGCCTTATTGAAATATTAAAGTAATGCTTAGTCAATTGTTTATTTCAGGTCCTGGAGAAGCTGCATAGAGAGAGATGGGGTCCCGAGGATGGAGTAGGCAGCATCATAATATCTCCCACAAGGGAACTAGCTGGTCAGCTTTTTGATGTATTAAAAACTGTTGGGAAGTATCATACTTTTAGTGCTGGCCTTCTAATTGGTGGTCGCAAAGATGTTGACATTGAGAAAGAGCGGGTAAATGAGCTGAATATTCTAATTTGTACTCCTGGACGTCTTCTTCAGCATATGGACGAGACTCCAAATTTTGATTGTTCTCAGCTTCAGGTCAACAGCGCAACATAATGTATTCTTAATTTGGTTTACTTTTAATGGCTTGTATCTGCTATTCTTGTTTGACACTGCTCTGTTACTTGCTGATTGGGGTAGTGGTTTCTGGCAAGTGAACAGGTTTTGGTCCTTGATGAGGCTGATCGTATTCTTGACATAGGTTTTAAGAAGACGTTAAATGCAATTGTATCGCAGCTACCAAAGCGTAGGCAAACATTGCTTTTCTCAGCAACACAAACAAAGTCAGTCCAGGATCTTGCAAGGCTCAGCTTGAAAGATCCAGAATATATCAGTGTGCATGAGAAAGCTGTTACAGCCACACCCAATCGCTTGCAGCAAACTGCAATGATCGTTCCACTTGAGCAAAAGTTGGACATGCTGTGGAGTTTCATAAAGGCACATCTCAAATCAAAGATTCTTGTGTTTCTTTCAAGCTGCAAAGAGGTATATTCGCATTATTTATGTTGTGTAAACTTAATATATTCTGTTTAAAGGATTTATAATCGGGAGTTAAAATGCTCTTGACTTATGCTGGGTCTTCATCAGTAATTTCAACAAATGCCTGACTAGGTTGGAATTTGATATCTATATTTGCATCTCATTATGTACAGGTAGAATTTCGCAACAATGCATTGAAAACAAGCAACTTCTCTGCCTTGTCCCATTTCCGTTTTAGATTTAGAATTTTAGTACGGATAGATTTGAGAAAACAGGCTTCGTGTTGCTCTTAGTCGTTACGATTGCATGATCTTTTTTTTCAGTGCTTCTTTCTTCTTTTTTGTCATCATTGGGTGTAATGAATTGACAATGTGGAAAATGTTATATCATAGGTTAAATTTGTCTTTGAAGCATTCAAGAAATTGCGTCCTGGAATACCCTTGAAGTGTCTTCATGGAAGGATGAAGCAAGAGGTAAGGCTGGGTATATATTCCCAATTCTGCGAGTCTCGTTCGGTTCTCTTCTCAACTGACGTGGCATCAAGAGGCCTTGATTTTAACAAGGCAGTTGACTGGGTTGTTCAGGTAAAATATATGTTCATGTAAAAAAGTATTTTTTTTATTTCATTATTTCAGTGAGATTCCTTTCTTGTCTTTAAAGGTGGATTGTCCAGAAGATGTTGCATCCTATATACACCGAGTTGGCCGCACTGCTCGCTACCTTTCTGGAGGAAGGTCAATTCTATTTCTGATGCCTTCAGAAATGAAGATGCTTGAAAAGTTACAGGCGGCAAAAGTACCTATACAGTTTATTAAGGTAGATTAATCTCAATATTCTTTCTTCCTGTTCTAAATCATGCCCTGATATACATGCCTTGTATGTTGACCTTACAATTATGATTACTGGTTTCCCAGGCAAATACAAAGAGGTTAGAACCTGTTTCTACACTATTGTCGGCTTTGCTAGTTAAATATCCAGATATGCAGCAGCTGGCTCAGAGGGCTTTCATCACATATTTGCGATCTATTTATATTCAAAAAGATAAAGAGGTTTTTGATGTGACGAAATTGCCTATTGATGGTTATTCAGCATCGCTTGGTTTACCAATGACCCCCAAAGTCAGGTTCTTAAATCAAAAAAAGAAAAGTAAAAATGAGTCAGAAAAATCCACTCTTGTTGAATCTGAAACATTTGACATGGAAAATGAGTCAGCTGTTGCAAAGGAAGAGCTACTTGTTGAAGATGTCAAAGACAACAAAGAGGAGAAAGATTTCCTTCTGAAGGATACACCAGATGTTGGAGAAGGGAATGCTAGTGAGATTGGAGACATCATGTATGCCTTTATGATTCTTTTTATCTGTACTCCTTTACCAGAAACTAGTTTTTGATTTTGGTTTCTTTTCTTCAGCCCAGCAACAAGGGTTTTGAAGAGAAAGAAGCTGAAGATCAATGTTCATAGGCCTGTGGGGACAAGGGTTGTCTTTGATGAGGAAGGCAACACACAAGCTCCACTTGCCATGCTGGCAGAGAAGACTAGTGGCGAGATACAACTTGACCAAGGTATACATTATCACTTCTGTGTACTGAGAGCCATAGGCTTGTTTTTTCTTGAAATACTTGAGTTCTATACCCATATTTGACACATGATTGGATATAAGTTTGGAAATATGATTATATATGGGGAAAACTTTGAAAAAGTGGAACATGTTTGTGTAAGGCATGTACCTGTATTAGACATTCACAATCGAGTCAGAGTAATATAATGTATAGGCTACTCTTCTGCAACTTTTAATGTATAATCCGATAATTGACTTGATCTTCTGTTCTATCCTTGTGTAAATAATCAGACACATGTAATCCTAGGATGAATTAAGTTCTTTTCTCAACTAAACCTTTGAACGGTTTTAAATAGTATCCTATGCCATTCTAATTTTGGTGCTACTTTTTATAAACAGCGTTTCATCCCGACTTAAAGAGATGATCAAATGAACTGTTTTATGTGCTTTGATGTTGAATGTAATGCTTGCTTCTTGATGTTCATTTAACTCGTGCTTTTCTGTACTGCAGACAAAAAGAATGAGTACTACAAGAAGATGAGGGAAGAGCTGAAGCAGGTGGATAAAGAAGACAAGCTTCTAGAGCGTCAACGGCTTAGGGAGAAACGGATGAAGAAAAAGATGAAGTTGAAGAAAGGGCAAAGGGAGTACGATGACGATGATGAGGAGGACGATATATCTGATTCAGAAGGAGAACCATATGAAAACAAAAGACGGAAAATGTCGAAAATATACTTCCATAGTGATAGTAAGGATGAAAAGGAAGAAATTAAGACCGATTCGACTGGTATCAATGCTGATTCCATTTCTCTGGCAGAACAAGAACAACTTGCTCTTAAGTTATTGAACTCGATGCACTCATAAAATTTTATGAAATACACCATATATATATGATTCTCCTTTTGAATTTGTATTAGTTTACCCCCAACATTATACATCAGACCCTTTTTGATTCAGTTTCAACAGCAAATCCAGTTTTGTCCTGTTTTTTTCACCCCTTCGTATGCCAGATTCAATCATTAAAATAAACAACTGTTTACTTTCAGTACTTGAAAAGTCCTCAATGCTATGAAAAATGATGCAAGAAAGTATCAGCTTAAGCTTACCAAATTTATAATGTTTTAAGTTCTAATTTTTTTATTTGTAGGGAGATGATTGTCCTTTCCTATCCTTTCGACTCATATAAGCTTTCAAACCACATAATTGAATATATATTTAAAAGTGGTTTTCTGCTGAAGCCGTAGCATACCAATCTAATTGAGGTTGATCCTGTCTATCTGGTACTTGGTTGAGATTTCATTGTCATAAAGTTTGGTTGGTGAGATGGAATGTCCTCCACTTTGTCTGAGTTCTGAGTTCTGACTCCCAATATTTCATGTTTGGATACGTGTGGCATATGGTAAAGGTGGATACAGCCTACAGGGGGTATGATTTACACTTAACTTTGCTTACCAAACACAACAACCAAGACATATAGTCAAAGTTTAACGACAAAAGTAAAAAACCTAATCACTAAAGACAAGGGTGGGGACAATGAGGTGAAAACGAACACAATTTTTTTTATGCGGGTAAAAAAAACATAAAATTTCTATTCTAAAATTGGATATTATTTTATTTTTTTAATTATTAATATTTAATTTATTGACTAACTCGTAAAAATTTATGATACGATGATTCTTAATTTATTTTATTTACGACATTAAAAGAAAAAGGGTTTAGTGTTGGATGCTCCCCCATTCTCATTCTCACCAACTTCCCAATCCAAGAGAATACTTATCCATAACCGGACGGACGACTTGTTCGCCCAAGTTCGGAGTAGGTATAGAATAGATCATCTAATGTTTGTTTAAAATGGTAAACAATGAATCTATTAATAATTTATAAGTTTATATATTTTCTTGCTACAAGTACCTTAATTATCATAATAAATAGGACACGATAAAAAATATTTTCTTGCTACAATACCTTAATTATCATAATTTAATATTATGTCTTAAGTTTAAAATATTATATACATAAAAAAATCGACTCGATTAAAAATAGTAGGCACAATCTTTGTTAAGAGTTACTAAAATTTGATTCCGTTCAAATAATTCAAAAAAGTTTCATTCAATTCGATTGAACACTCTCACTTTTAATTTTTATCAGATTTTTCTATAAATATCGACAACAACAATAAATATCGATTTCATGAGTATGGACACCATAATCTTAAGTATTGGTATCAATGAAAAATATCGATACTAAAATAATCTTATGTAATCTCAACAACTTGAAGGTAGTATCAATATTTACTCATCAAAATACTTAATTTGCACTTAAGTTCATGTAATATTGGTTTCGTATGAACAAGTATCAATATTATAAATTTAAAAATAAATTAACTATGAGTTAATTTATTTTTTTTTATTATTAATATTTAGGTTTTACTCCCAACCTCTAATCTTAATTCCGTTTCAGTCTTCCACTAATTCAAACAAGGCAAAACTAAATTAGTAATAAAAAAAGTCAAATGAGAGTTTCACTAATTGGTCAAATGACAAATAATACTCATATTGTCACATATTATATGAATTTAAATCCTGAAATTTCTATTAAAAATGCGAATATTTCTTTATTTAATAGAGAAAGAGTCAAATGGGAAAGAATAATGGATTAATAACACTAAAATAAAATTAAAAGGGGTAACTGTTTCATGTGCAAGTGCTTGTTTTTACGGGTGTATTAATTTTAGAGTTTAAAGATTTTATTTAGGGTTTAATGTTTAGGGGTTTATGTGTATGAGTTTTAAATTTATGAATGCGATTAGAATTTAGGTTTTAGAGTTAAAATTTAGAGTTCTTAGGTTAAAACTATCTCTAATCATATTATTCTAAACCTTAAATTCTAAACCCACGTTACTTAAACCCCTAAACTCTAAATTAAGTCACAAAACCTTAAAACTAATCCATTTATAAAAACTTTTCGTTTTCACCACTAAAAGATATTTTCCTATTAAATAAACCATAAAACACTTATGATATTAAGCCCCAGTCTTAGACAAACATTCGATAATTAATTTGAATTTTAGAACGTTATTTTGTTATTATGGTCCAATAAAATGATGTGTTACTCTATGTAATATCTAAAGAGAAAGAAACTCATCTGGGATACATTTATAATCAGTAATCTCTAGAGTAAGTGATTAAAAGTTTTTAGTTCATAAAATATGAAGGTCGAACATCAAAATAAAATAAAATCGATTTTTTCCTTTAAAATTAGTTTCTTATTTTTTTATATAGGTATATGATATAATGATAAAATCTTTTCCTTAAAAAGAAAAACACCATTGAAAGATACGTAGAATATATTGCATGATTATTTACTATTTTGAATATGTCCGAAAGCTACTTTGCATCCAATTCCCCAATTTATTAATATTATAGTCATTAATCAAATCTACTTTACTTTAATCCTGTCATTCATCTATTGATCCACGTTACGTAATTTTAACACGTTTTAATCATGACCGTATAAATATTTCACAACCACATGTCTTGTAATGAACTATAAACTTCCGTCTGGGATTTCACAAATAAGGTGTCGAGTATGAGAGCACGTTAAACACGTAGAATCATACTTCATCTATATGCCGAGTGTTTTTTTAAGACAAATTATCAGTATTAATATCCAGATTGTCTTGTTAAATTTACGTATGCATGCTCGCAATGGCTATTTCTCCATCATGTTTGTTGTTGAAACAACGTTTGGTTGTTGGTTTTCTGTTTGTCGTTGTCATTGTCGTAGCGACCGGCATTAATCCGCAAGTGAATTGATGTTTCACGTCGGTTTTCAGCTTCGGAGATTCCTTAACGGATACCGGCAACTTACTTGAGATGTCACTTTTGGAATCCAAGAAGCTTCCGCCTTCGGCTTTTTGCCGAATGGTCGGACCTTCTTTCATCGTCCAACCGGGCGGCGATGCGATGGTCGTTTGGTTATTGATTTCCTTGGTATGTACATACATGATACGTCTTCTAAACTTTAAATCTTCGAATCGAAAATCTTATTTATAGATCATTTGGATTCGAACAGTAATGTTCGGACTAATAGCATTACAGCTAGGGTTTATAATAAATGGTTTCATTCACGTTGCATGGTTTTGCAGCTGAAGCTTTAGGGATTCCCTTTTTAAAACCATCTTATGTGGCTAAAAATAGAAAACCAGTGAAGCTTGAAAAGGGATTGAACTTTGCTGTGGCGGGTGCTACTGCTCTAAATTCTTCGTTTCTCAAAACAAATATCGGAATTCGTGATCGGAACACCGACGTTTCTTTCGGCGATGAACTGAACTCCTTCAAAGATTTATTGCCATCTCTTTGCTCATCTTCGTCAGGTAAGTTTGAAAATTAAGCCATATAATATCGAATTATGACTTAATCATAATAAATACGACACGATAAAAAAACATTTTCCGGCTACAAGTACCTTAATTATCAAACTTTTCATTTCCCTGCTATGGTTTTCAGATTGCAAAATCCTCCTCCGGCACTCCTTGATTGTGCTGGGAGAGATCGGTGGCAACGATTACAGGCCTGCATTCAAACAAGGAATAAACATCGACAAAATCCGACACCTTGTTCCTCTTGTCGTAGATATTGTAACTTCGGCAATCAATGTCAGAATTTCCCAAGAATTTGAAACATTGAGCAATGACATATTTGGTTCATATTACTAACGTTTCCTATGCCAGGACCTGGTCGAGTTAGGAGCAGTGACATTTTTGGTCCCCGGAAGCTTTCCAATTGGATGTTCCCCAGATTTGTTGACACATTTCCATGGCTCAAACAAAGACAAATATGATCCTTTAACAGGTTGTCTAACTTGGCTGAACCAGTTCTCCGAACACCACAACGAATTGCTCCGAAAAGAGCTCGAAAAACTCCGAAATCATCATCCCGACATCAACATTGTTTATGCCGATTATTACAATACCACAATGCGTTTTTACCATTCTCCAAAGCAATTCGGTATAGATTTCCACTGTCTTATAAAAAAAAACTCAATCTGTCATCAAGTTTTGGCTTCTTTCCATTAAAGATTAAACTTTTTGGGATGATTAAACCAGGATTTACAGAAACTGTCAAGGCATGCTGTGGCAGCGGAGGTTCTTACAGTTACAATTCGTCGAGATCTTGTGGGTATCCGCCATTAAAAAGCTCCTGCAATAACCCTTCCTCTTACGTAAGCTGGGATGGTGTCCATTATACAGAAGCGGCCAACAAATGGCTTGCAACTGCTGTACTTGAAGAATTGATGAAAACTGTAACTTGTGTCATCAATTAGTTGTCAATTCGTACATGTTATTTATTAGGAAAATTCTACAACGGGCGTCGAACATCGCTGAACACCACTAATGTTGAACATTGCTGAACACTATTAAATTAATTAATAAAAATTTGAAATCTCAAGGACTCAATATATAATTAATAAAAGTGTGATAAACTCAACATATTATTAATAATTATATGATTAGTCCTTTAAATTTTTATTTTTTATAAATTAATTTAATAATGTTCAGCGGTGTTCAACATTAACGATGTTCAGCGGTGTTCGACACCCGTTGTAGACTCATCCTACTTATTATTATATCCTGTAATTTCGGTTAAAATTATTTGTTTAAAATAATGCATTAGATTTAAGATTTAGGGATCTAATTTTAAATTTATATGTTTAAAATTTAGATATTATGTTTAGAATTCGAGAGTCAAGGTTAAAATTAGTGTTTATATATTAAACTCAAAATTCTATCATCTAAATCTTAAAACATAAATTCTATAAACTAAATTTATAAATCTTAAAACTAGGGCGTTTATAAAAACAAAAAATTTTTACATGTAAAACAGAGAATATCTTGTCATATTTTTATTATTTATTTTTATATATTAAATTAAAATTTTAATCAGGTTTAATTTAAGAGATTCAAGTTTCAACATATATAAAATATGTATACATCGTTAAAAGATTACTTATTTCTCGTATTTTAATATCCAGCTTAATAACGATTTAAATTCTTTCCTTTTTACCAAAAATTTAATAATAACATTCTTTCCTCGATAATTAAAAAGAAGGAATGAACTCAACACGACAAACATGAAACAACGAATCCGGTGAAAAAGAACATAATATTTATTTTAAGAAATTCGGATTTAAATATATGCGTAAGATGTATATGTACATATTATTAAAACATAAAAAATATATAAATAAAAATTATCATATAATCATAATAACATATTAAAAATAATATTTTAAAATTTTTTACTTAAATTTTATTTATTTTTCAAGTTTAAAATTTTACTAATTCTTATTTTAGTAATGACAAACTATTTTAAAACTCATAATAATTAATTTTCTCTCGTCTTATTCTCTATATAACCAAATATCGCATTAATGCATTTTTGTTTTCACTTTTGAGTGGCTATTACATTTCGTGTATTTTAAATATGCATTTTTATTGAATTTTTTTGTTACTTTTCTGATTTCAGGGTTTAAACTTGATAAATTCAGACCGATTTGGGTCGCACACCTAATATTGGTGGATGAATCTTCCAGTAGCGATTTTCTGCGTACACAACTCGAACATATATGGAAACCCAGGCTAATATACGAAATAATCTTAAATTTTCGATTTTCACCGGTTAATATACGAAATAATTACCCAATTAAGATTGCTTAGAGACTTAATGCTTTTAATAATTGAAAGCTGCTTTGCCTCTAATTCATTTTCTCTTGGATCTATCCATAGAAACCCAGGCTTATCTTTAATAATTGAAAGCTACTGTGCATCTATTATAGATATATTGTTCAAACATATATGAAAATGACCTACCACCTTATCATTTTAAAATGATAATAGAACAAGACTTTTATTCGTATATTTTTATCCAAAGTTTTATATTTTTTTTATCATTAGATTTAATTTAATGTATGATAGAGATCAGTCATAAAAATTATCATAGAAAAAATAATCTTAATCGTTTATATATATATATATGCGTGCAATGAAATATAAATTAAAATTACCTACCAGAGTTTTGGTGGGGAAGTAGTAATATAAATATACACATTTGAAAGCTGTAGGTCTAAACTTTTCCCCCTTCAATGGCATCATGTTCTTGGCTGAAACAGCATTTCATTGTTGGTATCTTTGTGTTTGTAATAATTACCGGAATTAATTCCCCGGTGAACGGATGTTTCACGTCGATTTTCAGTTTCGGTGATTCCTTAACGGATACCGGAAACCAACTTGAAATTTTGATTTCAGAATCCAGACACCGTCCTCATTCTGCTTTTCCTCCATATGGACGTACCTATTTTCACCGGCCAACCGGTCGGTATTGCGACGGCCGCTTGGTTATAGATTTCGTTGGTAAGTATATCTATCTTTTGTGTTGTTCCGACTCTTCGTTTAAAAGAGAAAAAAAAACGTATTCTCGTGTCGAATATCAGTGTCGAAATTGGACATGATTTTGCAGCTGAAACATTTGGATTTCCCCTTTTACCTCCATTTTATGGTTCTAAAATTGGGAGAAGGGAGGAATTTCAAAAGGGAGTGAATTTTGCCGTGGCGGGTGCTACTGCTCTCAATTCTACGTTCCTTGCAGAACAAGGAATCCATAGTGCTTCCACCAACATTTCTTTGGGAGATGAACTCAATTCCTTCAAAAATTTATTGCCATCTCTTTGCTCGCCTTGTTCGAGTAAGCGTTTTATTTTGTTTGATTAGTCCGTCAATGAATCGAATATTTTTATTTTGTTTCACAATGGCTAATATGACTTTATAGACTGCAAAGAGCTCCTTCGGAACTCCTTGATTGTGATGGGAGAGATTGGAGGAAACGATTACAATCATCCATTCGTGCAAGGGAAAAACATAGAGAAAATCCGACAACTTATTCCTCTTGTCGTTCATATGATAACTTCATCAATCGATGTAAGAATCACCGAGCTTTCGAGGCGAAAATTCTCGATAATTTACGACATTGCTTGATGCTGTCCTTGTTTCGAACTATCAAACACTTGTTACATATATGCAGGAGCTGATCGAGTTAGGGGCAGAGACATTTTTGGTCCCAGGAAACTTCCCAATTGGATGTTCTACTTCTTTGCTGACGATATTTCAAGGCTCGAGCAAGGACAAATATGACTCCTTAACCGGTTGCCTAACATGGTTGAACCAGTTCTCCGAACACCACAACGAATTTCTTCGGAAAGAACTCGAAAAACTCCGGAACCGTCATCCCAACGTCAACATAATATATATCAATTATTACAGTTTTACAATGCGTATCTACCATTCCCCGGAGAAATTCGGTACATCTATTCTTGCTCGAAACAAGGAAACTTAATCTATCATCGAAATCCGGCTTCTTCACGTCGAATTTTCTCGAATGATTTCAGGGTTCAAAGAAACACTCAAGGCATGTTGTGGAACCGGAGGTCTTTACAATTACAATCCTTCGAAATCGTGCGGTTATCCGCCATTGGAACAATGTTGCGACGATCCTTCTTCGTATATAAACTGGGACGGTATCCATTATACAGAAGCAGCCAATAGATGGTTTGCCGGTGTTGTAGTTGAAGAATTGATGAATGCCATTCCTAGTTTAAGAAACTTGTGTCCCACATCGACTATAAACAAACTGGGAATAGTATCTCCAAATTAGTCAGAAATGAATAAATTAAACTTTATATTTTTATTATATTTGGAAGAAAAAATATATTATAAATGAAATGTTTAATTAAAGAAATAAACAATTCAAATTAATCTTTTAACTATTCAAAATCAAAAGTTTTTAAATTTTTTATTTATTATCGTTAATGTCAATAAACCTTATCTTTAAACTCGATAAATAATACCTCAATAATGTATACTGATATTTCCTTTATAGTGTTTAATTTCTTACTTTATCGTACGTACTATTTCATGAACTTGGTTGAGATATCAAAGTTATAAAGTTTGTGGTTGAGAATTAATGTTAAAATATTGTTGAAATTCATATTTTACATCCATAACGTTTTGTTGTTTTATGATAGTTCCATGTGTCTCTGCTCGTACTTATATTTAATTTTAATTTTTTTGTAAGTATCGTCACTGTCTAAAATCGATACCTCTTAAATCTCATCTCCATCATCATTTAAAACGCAATAAAAATGTGTGGTGAGCAGAAATATGTATTGGCGAGGCACTGGTCAATGAATGCATGGTGTCTGATACTCATAAATATTGTCATTTGATATGTAGTTTCATCCATTGAAATAAAACACAAGTCTAGAATAAGAGAAGATTCATAGATGACATGATTTAAATTTTCTTTCATTCATCCGAATTTTAATCTTATTTTTAAATATAATTAATTTTATGTTATATCTTTAAAATTTTAAATTCTTAAAAATTATTAAAAAATAATAATTTATAATGTTAGTAATGTATAACGGTATATATGTTTTAATCTAAACTCATCCTTTATTTATTTATTTTAACTAAGATTAAAGTGGTAGCCAAATTTATCGTAAAAAAAACACCGCATTGATGATTTGATATACATCTTAATTAAACAAATAAATATGTCTAGAATATACATAAACAAGTATATTAACATAAATATAAAATTATAACGATAAAACTAAAGAAAATATTTTTTATGTTAGATGATTAAATAATTTTATTATATTAAAATTAGGATTAAATTAAAAAAATATATGAATGAAGGAGTATAATTATTCTATTTTAATTTTAACTGTCACATCATCAATCCGTTAATTTTTAACGGTCGGTGACTATTTCGACACCATTTTAATAGTTGACCGGTGTATTTGACGCTTTTTAAAGTATTGTGATCATTTCAATACCAACCTCATAATATTGTGGCTATCCGTATAATTTACCCTTATTTTTTAAAATAGGTAATGACATGTTTCCTCACTTTATTAAATTATTTTATTATAATAAATTTAAGATCGAATTTAAAAAAATATGTAATTAGTAGAGATTAAATATATAATTATATTTTTTTAATTGTTACGTCACCCTATCATTAAGTTTTAATGGTAAGTGATTAGGTTGAGTCTATTTTAATATTTAAGTGATCTAATTATTAAAAAAATTATAGTAATCAAATCGAGATCAACTTTATAGTACAGTAATCATTTATGTAGTTTATCGAAAGAGATATTTACTCGTGTTGCATTTCGTTGCAGTGTTCTTATGACTGGGTTTTACTTGTACAAAATGGCTACCGGTGGCAATCATTTCCCAGCCAAGGCTGAATAACACCCTTGCACTGAGATTACCAGTTTTAACAGATCATTGAAGCTCGGTTGCTTGTAGTAGAAAAAGTTCAATTATATAATCCCTGTTGTACTCTGATGCGTGAATGAATCTAAAGTGTAGATTGTTACATTCAAACGAAACATGGCTTTTTTCACTAAAATTATGTTTTTTTTTATAGGAATTTCCTTCTTTTTTAAGTTTGAATTTGTTCTTGAAATGACAGATTCACTTACTTTCCCAATGAGATCAGGTGTATAGAGTGGTTTGATGCTAAATTCTAACATGAAGATCCACATGATCTATTATGTTCTGTCTTAATTTTCAGACATCATGAAAGTTGAAACTGTAACTGCAGGATTTGTTATGGACAGAAGGATATAACACTTAAAATTCAATAAAGGAAGGGATTTGGTAAATCTATCTGCATCATGTTATATTCTTACATTTTGTCATACATAAGAGTAACTGACATCTCCATTCCTAGTATGAGTATCATATTTACAACTGAACACAATTTCTTCAGAGCATACTGCAAGAATTGCCCGAAACGATGAATGAACCGTGATGGTTGACCACTGGCATGTCGATAAATGGCAGGAATGAAGGTGATTAGCAGTTAGCAGTTTCGTAGCCTGAAGTACTTTGGAGGCAGAGAAGGACAACGTTCGTTCATATGGGCATACGGATCCATAGAATTATACCCGGGTAGTTCCATTCGATACTTTCCTTTGATCTGACAGTAAGGAAGCTTTACACTGTCTGCATCGTTGCACCACTTCGGAAGCCGGCTTGAATTATTCTCGAAAAACCTTAGAGAATAAGCATCTTTGATCTGTGTTTTTGATATTAATTAAATCAACAAGAGCTTGTATCATTAACAATTCAGGGGGAATCATATGACCTGAAACGAAGACTTTATGCAAAAGTAAGCTAACCGTAAACTCAGTGACTTGAATAGAGTCGGCAATCGGATCAAAAAGTCCTGCCTCCTTGTACATTTCGAGAATAAAAGCAATGCATGAAGTTGACTTCCCATCACTATATATCCAATTGTCCTGTTCCGGAACGGTCAGCAGTTCATCAAACGATGACCCACGCTTTTCAATTTCTACCAATATATCAGAAAGATTAAGACCCTGCGGTTAACACTATAATTAGAGAAGAAAAAAAAAGATATTGGATTACATTTTTTTAACAAACAGGAACAAAGGATAGCTAAAATATTCATTTTTTTAAGATCAAAGAACTAAAGATCCGGTAAGTGTTTGAAGCATCTAGGCCAAACTCTCATACAAACAAAAAAAATACTATCTTCAAGACGTAAAACCTGAACAATTCAGATTATATTTGATGAATAAACTAATAACTCAATTTCTTCCATGAGTTAACCTATGTACCTGAGTTCCAAGCCGCTTGTTTAAGGCCTCGTTCCACATGTTAGCAGCATATTCAGGTTGTATTTTACTCCAAACTGTCATGACAGAAGCTACCTGTATGATTGCCAGGCAAAGACTTAGAGTATGGACTGCATAAATTCTCGGACTCAAACCATGGAGAACAAGAGCCACAAGCATTATCAACATTATTGTGCAATTAATAAAGGAATACAAGGAACAA
The DNA here is from genome assembly GCA_035048815.1 of Abelmoschus esculentus. Lineage (NCBI taxonomy): Eukaryota > Viridiplantae > Streptophyta > Magnoliopsida > Malvales > Malvaceae > Abelmoschus > Abelmoschus esculentus. Next base: position 12,829,531 of record JAUCBN010000009.1, read on the forward strand.
ATTAGGAATTTCTTATCATCTTATCATTGTGTGCTTTTGTACCTCCATTTGCAATTTTATTTGTAGTGCTAAAACTTAAAACTAAATATCTTAGCATGAGGCATCAAAATGAATATCTAAATACCACGTGAGCGTCCAATGGGGGAGGATAATTCCCATCGATGGTGTCTATCCAACTAAATATCATGTTATGGTAACCATATGGTTTGCCAGCCATGCTTAGTGCATACTCCCATGCAGCAGTCTCGTTAAACTTTGCTTGAACATCAGGATGCAGAGGAAGATATGCAATATGGGGATTAGAATCATCCTTGTTCAGCTCAAAATCCCACCATTCATCCCATGGTATAATTGCAATGATATCTTCTCCCTTCAACCCAGGACAGAGAAAATAATAAGAGTCATTAATAAGTACAAGAAGAATAACACAAATAAATGGTTATTCCTGATAAATTACCAAGTTCAGTCACAATAACATCAATGAGAATCTATGCAAGAACATAAAGCTAGTTGGATACAACATTGTGTTTTACAAAACTGTAAATGATTTTGAAGTTTGCCCTTCTTTAACATATCTGAATAAGGGTAATCAGATAATCATGAAAAAGAATTTTGGTGCTAGGTTAACTTATTAAGTAAATACTCATTGTAAGAGTCTATAGTACAGCAAGAAAACAGTAGCGAACAAAAGGATATTTGTTTTTACAGACAGACAGAAAGAGAAAATATGTAGGGAACGAATTTGGTAAGTTCCACTAAAAGGTTTTTGTAATACCTTCTCATTCTCATGTCCTGATTCACCAACCCAAAGCTTCCCTTCAGAATCCTTTAAACAAACAGCAGTATGACCGGCATAAGCACCGCTAACCCACTTCTCAAGAGTCTCAAAACCACCCCATCGCCCACGAATTTTTGATATAGCAAGGAAATCTCCCGAGTGCACATCATCAACACTGATGTTAGTAACCCAGGGCTGAGGCTGTTCTTCAAAAGAAGCCCCCATGTGCTTCTCGAGAAACCCAATATTGGAGTTCTCGCCCCACCCAGTATTAGTAAATAAGGGGAAGACATCCCATAGAGCTTGAAATGTTCCAATCATCCCTGCTTGCATCAGGAAAATCGAAATCCCCCTGTTTTTCACCTAAGTTAAAAAACATCACATAAAAGTCCGTGTATGAGTTTGCAGGAAAGATGCATAACTGAAACAAGCTAACATTTGATGTAACTCAAACTAACAATGACAACTTACATATTCATACTCAGCTTTATCTTCCCACTCGCTGATTTCAAGCGAATGCTCCCGAGACAAAAAATAATAATCCCAAGTTACCCGGTATGGAGTTGCAAAGATGTAAAGATCCATACACGTCCAACTATGGGGGTAGCTAACCTGGATAAGCACAAAGATACCATTTTCACATCATTAAGTTCATAAGTACTCTTAACCTATTCTACAATCATCCAAAACAAATAATTTTGCATCATTTTGAGCATAAATTCTGCAAATATTCTAATTAATAAATGTGTATCAAGGAATGTGCTCTAAATTAACCAAAATACTACAAACTCAAAGTACGAATATATGGGCACATAACCAGGAAAAGAAAAAGGAAATAAAATTGCACTCCCAAATTTGACAAATGAGGTATAGAAAAGAAGAAAAAAATCCCAAATAATTCACTTTTCCTCATTTCATCTAAACTCGATTAAAAGAAACCAAAATTTAAGCATTTTCAGCTCAATCCAAGCAATACCCAGAAACAATAACAGTCTAAAAAACCTCAAACGAATTCACTTTTAAGCACTTTAATATCAAACCAATAGATACCCGGATTGCAAAACAGTTCAAAACATCGAGAAATTACAAGGCCAAAGGTGTTACCCTTATATGTAGAGTTCCCCCGCCAAACTCACTGACAGTCTTGTTATGGAACTCCATCCAAGCCGTGTTTCCCTCAAAGCACGCACCTTTCCAGTTCACGATGCGGTTCGGCGATGAAACAGAACCGACAAAGGATGGTAAAAGGTCAACGGCGCCGTGAAGAGAGTTGAGGATCGGCCACGAAACCTCTCTCGGCAACAAAGGCAGAACATCACGAGGGTGAAATGGTAATTTTGCAGCTCGGACGTGTAAGAATACGAAGAAGAAGAAGATTATTTGAAGGAAAGACCGAAATAAAGACTGAAACATTTTGAAATTAAGAGAAAAAGGGAAAATTTGGTTCTTTTATGTTTTGACAAAACTTGAAAAGTAGTTGAGAAAACCAAATTCCAGTTATTTTTGTATTTTCTAAGAGGTTTTACTGGCATAAAATGGTGAAAAAACTACAACTTGCTGTTAGTATTTATTTTTGGATGTATCCAAATGTTTTGGTTTCTTGTAGAAAGAACCAGAAAATAAATGGCGTGACAGATAGAGGGGGAAAAGAAAATGATGATTTTTATTTTCTATCAAAATTAATGATATTTTTATTAAATACGAAGGCATCATATTTTAAATTAAGATTTAAATTTAAGTTAAATAATATTAGTATTTTTTAATTATTAGATTAATTAATAAATCTTAGAATTAATGATATTTTGATATATATATATGTAAAGACACAATTTAGAGTTATATTTAAAAGAAAATATTTATATAACTAGGTGCGTTTATAAACAAGTCGATTGTGAATTAGATAATGTGAGCTAGATAATTCTCGACTCGTACTCGTTAAAAAATTTTGTTGTTCAACTCAACTTGTTACTCGTTAAAATTATGCTTGACTTGTGTTTGTTAAAAAAGTTGTTCAACTTGACTCGTTGTTAGTTAAGCTCACTAAAAAAATATTTTATTTTTTAACTAAAAATAAAATATAATAATACTATATAGGGTTTGATATTAACATAAATTAATAAGTTTAACGAAAAATATCAAAAAAGTGTATAAAGCACTTTCAAAATATAAATTCTAAACTAATAATCCATAAATACACCAAACTAACATATAAAAACTAAAATAACAATCAACAAATTAATCATTATTATTTAGATTTAATTTTAAATAAAATAATTTAAAATAATTACTAAAAAATATTTTAAAAATTTAATAAGCTACTCACGAATTTTTTGAGATAAATTAAATTTTGCTTTATTCAACTCGCTAACATCTCAAATCAAATTTAAATTTTAATCGATCTAAACTAAATATTTATTGAGTTTTAACCGAACTAAATTTGAAAACTGCTCAACTCATTAATAGTGAAATCTACGTCTATTAACCCTACGTACAACACATATACAAGCACCAAAATATGAAAGAAGAGTTTGAGGAAGAAGATCCCTGGAAGGAACTACTTATAAATTTGGAGTCAAAGATTGAAACAAAAACATAATGTCATATTCGAATAGAACTCTTCTGCGCCTGTTTAGTACTCAAGGAATTGAGAGTAAGATGTATTTTTAGAGCTTAGAGTTTACGATTTAGAATTTAATTCTTTAGTGTTGGACCATAGAAAGGAACACTAAAACACCGAAACACGAAAGTGGATTTTTATCTTATTCATACATCAAATATCAATAATAAACATGATTCTTTGCCATGCTTGGAAGCTTCAATTAAAGTTCCAAACGTAGCCAAAGCCAAAAAAGGGGAACAATCATTCTTCTTTTTTTTTTGTCCATTCAGCCGCAAATATGTCTAACCTTAGCCCATGAATCAAACACCAAATGAGGAGATGGAGGATACACAGGGAAACCAATATCGACGTTTTCCATCTCTATGACCATCATCAATCATCGCAAGACCTTCCTGCATCAAAGAACATGGATATTGTAAAACCTGCGGATCTAAATGCCATACTAAGATGATATACATGATGGACGTTGCAATAACTTACGTCTAATAAAGTATCAAGGGCATCAATAGCACGCCCGTGTGTCCAGGAAAGCCGTCTCTCTACCTCATCGACAGTCACATAGCCTTGAGCCTGTGAGTGAGGCAAGTAGAACACTGATGAAGCAATTATTTGCATTTGGTACTTGTTAGAAAATACAAAAAATAGAAGAATCAGTAACCTGTGCCAGTTCCAGAATTTCATTATGATCTTTCTTCAACTCAGTTGGAACCGATCGAACAAGCTTTTTCTTTCCAGCAGAAATTACCTCAAATCCACTACCTAATGTCTAGAGAATTCAAACAACACTTGTATTTCAAAAAGGCAGCATACAAATTTATATAAGTTGCATAAGAAGATTCCATTACAGACGCATGCAATAGGAAGTCAGACTTGCAAGCAGAATAATGGCACCAACAATTCAAAAACAATACAAACAAAATTGTTGCTCAAAACAAAGAAAACCAAGTATGCCTTCTCATGTTCATCCTCCCACTCATCCATCCTAAGAGTAAAAATGGGAATTTGACAAGGCCAGCGAATTCACTCAATAAGTAGTATAGAACAAATATGAAGTAACTTCATACTGCCATACCTTCAACTTACTTATAGCGCGCAAACAGTCATCCTCGGAAACAGCTTCACGATCATGTTTCCGTTTCTGACGAAGCAATTTGCAGAGTTCCTGCAGATTGATCAAACCTCCATTAAGGGGCCGAGTCGCCAAGCATATCTCAACAATTTGCACTCCTGTCTAGCCAAGTACCAATACCTCATTATAAGCACTCAACCAAATGAATCTCTTCCATGTTAAGGTTAAAACTATGAAAATGGAGAGAAATCTGCAGGTAAATTATCTATATTTATATAAATTTCACAATTATAGAACTTCGAAAGAGAAACGGATAAATATACCAAAAAAGTAAAAAGATAAAAAAATTGCTCTGAAAATTAAAAAAAAAAAATTGTCCAATTAATATTTGTTAAAAAAAGGGATGATTTTGTTACCAACCAAGTTCATAATAGAAATCACCGATCCCTAAAAGCTCAGCCCAAAATCCCTTATTTGAAGCCAAAGGATCCACTCCTACTTTAGCACACATTTCGTGAAATTGTGACCTAAAAGACGGATTTTTACGGATATCATTCTGCGAAAAAAAAAGAATCATAAGAAAAAAAAAACTGAAAACTGAAATGATCCAAATAATGAAAAATAAAGCTGAAAAGGAAATCCTCTAAACCTTATGTTTTCGAGCGAATTCTTCGAGTTGAGAACGGAAAGTGGCGAGCTGTTCTTTCATGAGATCGGTTCGTAACTTGGCTACATTTTCTCCCAATAATCGATATTGATCCTAAAATTTAAACATAAATCACACAAACAATTATACAGGTATAGACTGTAATTAAAATCATAATGAATAGCGAAGCAAACCCTAGCAGCAGCAGCCGTTTGAAGGCCTCCGATTCCAGGTCGTCTTCTCATTTTTCCCCTTTTCTGATTCTTTTTTCTGATCCAAGTTTATTTTCTGCCGAAAGTTCAATTCTCACCCTTTAACTTTAAAAAGTATATTTTTCGTGTCACTCTTATTTTAAGGCCAAATCATTTTTTCCACCACTCAATTTTTTTCTCATTTCAATTTTGGTTATTAAAGTTTAAAATTTTTAATTTAATCACAAAAATTTTTAATTACTATTATTTTGATTATAGCCATAAGATACCAATAAATCTAAAATAAAACATCGAAACATATTAACGTACGAATAATAGAGTAAAATATAATTACTAACAATAATTTTTTTGATATATTAATGTATATTAATATATATGAAACATACATAGTGGGTGAAGGCTTGTTGAAAATTGAAATATTATTGTTATATAGCCTACATTATTATTGAATTTTTTTGATAATTCATTATTAATTTTTAATAATTGTTTGAATTTTTTTTTAAAAAAATACAAATTAACCAAAATTACTAACAATCTAATGTCAAGTACATGTATCGTTATTTTTTTTTTGCTAAAAAAATACAGTTAATTTGTAATTAATATAGGTTTTATGATAATTATTAAGATTTTAATAATAGTTTATTTTTATTAAGAATAAATTTTTTAAATATATTTATAATTAATTATTATATTATTTTTGTTCTTCACATCTCAGTTCTCAACTTAAATGGAACAATATTCCTTTTTTCAATAAAAATAATTCATTTTAAATTTTATTTTAAAAAACAACTCACTTTCTCCGTCACATGTCACATACGGACGTAATTCGTATTGTGTACGAAAAACACGAAATATGGATGATGGGGATTATATATTACCTGATTTTTTTAAAAATACTCTTATATGTTATTTTTTAAAAAAAGATTATTTTCGTTAACTTCTTTATATTAACATGACACGTTAAATCCATATTTTTTCGCAATAAAATTTTTAACTTTTTCAAATTTTATGTTTGAATATTTTAAAGGTTTATATTTAAATTTACCTTTTAAAAGATTGAAAATATTATTAAATTAAAAATTGAGACAAAACAAAACTGAACAAAGATGAATGAAAAAAAAAAACTCTTAAGTTATAAAATAATTATACTTTCATTGCGAAAAAAAGTTATAATCTGTAATGCCCGAATTTCGTCCGGGTTTAAATATAAAATAAGACCTACGTAAATATAATTAAACGAATAAATAAGTAAATAATAACCAAAACTCAAAAAATATTACATAAATAAAAAATAAAAAAAATATAAATAAATAATTAAAATTAAAAAAAAAACAAAAAATAATAAAAAATATAAAAAAGTAAATCGAATTGATGATGGGGTGGGAGGAGTTAAAAACGGTTATCATCATGGGATAAAGATAAGAATTGGAGTCGGTTATTAAGGGAAAAAAAGGGGGACTGGTCTGGTCCATGGGAAAAGAAAAAAAAAATTGGGAGAGAAAGGGGGACCAGGATGGACGGAAGAAAACTCACTGTTAGAATTCTCTTCTGGATACAAATGAGCAGTCTCCATATACATATGCGGTGATGAGAAACAAACATTCTTACAACAAGTCGGTGGCAAGCAAATATGTTGATAGAAAGAATGGTCACTTTGACAATTGGTGATAAGTACTCAGGCATCAGTGCAGTGCAATTAAACAAGATAAGTTCTAAATTCAAATGAAATCATATATATATATTTTTTTTGCTTCAAACGTGTAATCATGGCATCAAAGTTTAGGCATAGGTTTGCAATTTCACAAAGTTTGTTTCAACGTCATTATGTTCTTTTAATGTTTGCCATTGCCAAGTTGTTCCCGTTAAGTGAAAAATTTGGAGTTCGGCATGATTTAATTGATGGGAAATAGATTGATTTCAGTGGTGCCGCTGTATTGGTTGCTTTGCAGGAGAATCTAGGAAAGCTTGAGCATGATCACATGAATGCAAAGGCATTGGCAGGGGGACATTCGTCAGAAACAAAAGAGAAGGAATGCCATGGGGGCAGTTTCCATTTTTCGGGAAAATGGTTTTCACTGGAAGCAAGGAGGGAACCCAGGACAAAGACTTGAGACTGCAGAGGGGAGAAAATTCGGCAAAGACAAGTGAAAATTCACCGCTCAGATTCAAGTGATTTACATGACCACCGTGTAATTTAAAAGAAATAAGATGAACAAGGAAAACGAGGAATTCAAGGATATCCAAAGCTAGGAAATCAGATCCAAACTTGATTCCAGGACCATGGAAATTATCTTCGATTGGAAACCTGCACCAACTCGATGGTTCTGGTCTACCCCATCGCACCCCACGAGACTTGGCTAACAAACATTGGCCTACCTTACGAGTTTAGAAGAAAACAGTAGCCTTATCATTGCTGAGATGCCCATTAATTTGACAACGTTCAAAGTGAAATGATAATCTGGTTGCATCTTTTAAGTTGTATATTATTCATATACACGGAATATGAGTAATATTATTGCTTTTATTATTTTTTATTTATTTAATTTATTTGTATGTCTTAATTAATATTTATTTTGTTTATTTTTTTTAAAATTTATATAGTCTACTTGTTTAGAAAATAATTAATACACTCTGATAGTAAATTAGAGTCTTTTAGGGTTAGTCACTTTAATTAATTAATTAATTAAATAGGGAGATAATTTAGTAACAATAGCATTTTAATCATATACCTCGGATACACTAAATGGTCGGTGTTTTGACGTACTATGACGTTGACCTAAAGAGTGTACCTTGGTATCGAATTGACGTGTTATCGAAACTTAAAAATTGATAAAATAATTTAGGTTTAGAATTAAATAAAATTAGGTAAATATTAGAAACATTAATAGCATTATTAATTTTGTTAGATGTCGAGATGGTAGTGTCCGAACATTCGGATGTTATTATAATACACTTGGTGAAATTAATAATTTAATAGGGTTTAAATATTAAATTAATGGAGCCTCGTAGGTTAGAACTTAAAATTAACCAGATTAATAATCAATCATGCATTTAAAACCTTTTGGGGTAGAACTTATATTTCTTTAAATACGAGTTAAGGTTTCCTATCTAGAGGATGTCTTATTCAAACTCGTATTTAAAAGAAATATATTTTCTTATCCAAAAGGATATTCTTATTCGAGCGATATTTATTTGACAATAACGGATTAAATTAATATTATTATTTGAAATGCCAAAATGTCACGTGTAATTAATAAGGTACCGATCTCGGGCGCTCGTAAGGGTCGTCCTTACGCGTAATCGACTCCCGAACCCAAAATGTTTTCAAAAATGAATCTCTAGTTTATTTTACGGTGTCTGGCCTACCAAAGTGGCCAGTGACGACTCCAGATCATTTTAAAATTAAAGATTTTAACACGACTTTGATTTTCAATATTCTCAGGTTCATTTTATAAAATTCAATTAATATGCGTTTTTTATGGTTTTCATAATTAATAATTAAAAGAAGGTAAAAACTCGATTTTTTCAAACTTAATCACCGGGCTATTTTTCACAGCTTCGGTTTTAAAATGGCCGCGACATAATCCATGTATATTATCAATAAGTACCGCATTAGTATTTATAAATACCACTTTAACTAATAGCCTAATACCAAGGAGTTATCATTTTTCCAATAAATAATTAAATTTATATGGTCTAAATCATTTCCATTTCTAATCTTAATTTTTTTCTTAATCTTACAAACACCGTACAGTAGCAAATTTTAGAATTAATTTTCAAATTATACACATTGAAAATATAAATATTCTTAATTTATTTTAAAAATAAAATATTTCCTACTGAAAATAGGATATCAATATATACATGTGGCGAACACCCATTGGTTATTGGAAATATGAAACATGTGGGGAGTCAGATTTTACTGCACGATGATTGGTGTTAGTTGACTGTCTGATAAGTTACAAATAAAGACAAACACTTTTCACGAAAAGGTTAGATTTCAAAAGCAAAGAAGATCATTAGATATTGTTTTGAAGTGGACATGATAGAAATCACAGACCGATCTTCGTCCTAAAATCTTGAAAAACTCGGTGGGTTTTGTTTTGTTGCAGCTTAGCTTCATTTTTTTTGGTTGTTTTTGGGGTCAGATTCAGTTCAATCTGTCATCTTCAAAGTGCCTGAGTTTCACCCTTTAATTGTTTCTTGGTATATAAAGTGGTAAGCTTTCAAATTCCAGCCTCTTACGAACTTCTGTTTCTTTCTTTTTTGCTGTAAATTTTCTCACTTTCTGGTTTGATTTTATTATTTTGGATGTGATTCTTCAGGATTTGGCACTATTTCTGCTTGATTCTTGATGGGATTTTTTCTTTCTTTGGTTTATGATTTTGATTTTATGGTGTGATTTGATGCCAAAATTAGGAACTTGATTTGAAAATAAAACTGTTTATGTGGTTGAATCATATTCATATTTCAAGAACTGGCCTGAAATTTTAATTATGGTTACGAAATGAAGTCTTGGATAAGGAAAGATGTTGTAGATGTTAAGATTCGATTCTCTAACCTTCGGAATATCGTCCTTTTAAAGATGATTGCATGAATCAACTGGATTCGGATATTGTTATTCGAATAACTTAATATATGCATCTTTCTGTTTGTTAAAATTCCTCAATGGTTAGTCAAATATGAAAAATATAATTTGCAGATAGACTGAAATTAGTATCATTTCATTTTACAGGCTTTGAAAGGTTTACAATAATCATAAAATTGTAGAGGAAGCATCAAACATGGTTCAGAAGCTAGAAGCTATCAATGGCGGTGGTGGTGGATCAATCAAGGTGGGGACTAAAGGGACAATTAGTTCCCTGATGACAAGGGAACTGGACTCCATTAAAACACCAAAGCAAACACATGTATCTTGTAGAAACAAATCTCCGGCCACATCGGTTGCCGGCTCATCGGCGATTCCAAGACGATTACAGCAGAGGAAATCATTGGATGGAGCCGGCACCAGCAGTGGCTGCAACGGTTCGAGTTATAAAAACTCCCAAAGTTCTGTCCAGAAGACACAAAGTTTTTCTAAAAACGCCCCTCAGATGCCAATGCTTGGGTCTGAAAATGTTGCGTTAGAAAGAACTCCTATCAGACAAAAAAGTGACAAGAAAGTGTCACACATTGTTGAAGTTGTGGACATAAAATGTGGGAATTCGGATCGAGCATGGGCGAGTCCTATAACGAATCGTCTCAAGAAGCTCGGGTTCTCCAAGCTTTCTGAGAGCGTCGTCTAGATTTGAGACTTCAAATCCGACTTCAGATTCTTATATCCGAAACCCGAAACCCCAACCGGCCTGTTCTCTGAAACTTCCACCATAGAACAAATGTTTGACACAAACTATCTCGACAGCATAATTCAAGCTTGAGACGGTTAAAGTACTCAATCTCTTGCATTACCAAGGATCCCACAGTGCCTTTGGTACCTATTTCGACAAGACGATGTGCAGCCATTTCACCTGAAACATCTCTGCCGGTGGTTTTCGATCTCTGCATGTTCTGTTGTTGGTGTTTCCACTGGTTTTTTGTTTTGATCTTCAAAGGAGTTATCGTTGCCTCTTTATTGAAAGTGAATTGCATTGAACATTTAAGCTTCTAACCAACAATCCCTGTTTTTCTTTATCCACATTACATTGGTTCCATTTTAATGTTGTTTGGTGCATGGTATTGACAGTTACCTACTGTGGAAACTAATAGTCAGATATTAATTTTTATTTCGAATTGAACTACTATGGTACGAAAATGAATCGATATTATTATAGTATTGGAAAAGTTGATGTCCATTAGTTAAGAAGACCGAAATACTTAAGTCTTTAATGACAAGAGATTATAAGATTAATCTTTAAAATCGTAAATCTTATACCGTTTGTGTATCAAAATTTAACCATTTTTTATTTTCTTTTTCTATATTTTATTTTTTTAATTCTTCTTTCCTTGTATAAAAAACATCGTGTTTAGATTTGGACCCTGTGTGCAAAACTCTTGCTGTCGTCAGTGTAGAACAGGTCGTAAATTAAATGTTGGAGTTATGGTTGGTTGAAGTGAGGCAGAAATTCCTTGTTTCGTGGATCATGTCTCTGACTTATAAAACTGTGACTGGTTGTAACTTGTACCTAGGAACAGAATGGATATTGGATGGTCCTCAAATTATAATAATTTGGTCCCAATGTTCACATTAAGTAAAACTAATTTAGATTTATTTATTTAATAAAGCAAAACCAACCCTATTGACAATTAAAAATGTTTTTTAATGGTATAAATGATACGAATACGAGGATAAAGATAAAAATAAAAAATAATTTTTAAAATTATAGAGTATAGAATAGTATTTGTGTAAAAAATTTAAATTTGATGATATATTTGATATAAAAAATAAATTTTAGTGATATTTCATGTAGTTTACCCTAATAATAATAAAACATTTTTGTCTGAAGAAATGAGTGGATAGGAATGTTAGAGATTTTCGTTTCCTCCATTTTCATATCTCACAGACAAGGGTGAAAACATCTAAAGAATCAATGGCTTCAATACCATTCACTTTCCAAGTGCCCTGTACTTCTTCAAAACCCATAAACCATATCCCTTCTTTGCCAAAACTCACCTCTAAGTTTCTGGGTACTCAAAGTTCTTTATCCTGGTGGTCAAGGCCTTCGAAAATTGGACCCTCCAATGGTTCAAGAACTCAATGCTGGTTCAGGTTTGGTAAGAACGGTGTTGATGCTGAAGGTGCTGGCATTTATGGAAGCCAGAAAAGAGATGATTTTGACAAAGACGATGTTGAACAGGTTCTTGTTCAGACATTTGCTTGCCCACCTCTTTTTATATTGATGTTGGAAGTCTGAGATTATTTGATTAATGGGTTCTTTCAGCTTTTTTAATTCTATTTTTCTTGTTAAAATAGGTACAGGATTCAGCCCCCTAGAGGCTTAGACATTAGATAGATCAGCAAGGACAGCTTCACTTTGAAAAGTTATGGTTTTTATGTCTGAAAAGAGTCTAATTCTTAACCAAAGCTCAAGAATTAGAACACGATATCTTTAGATATTATTATCTAATTGCACTAAGAACATAACTTACATACGTTAACCGTTATAGTATTTCGGCTAACCATGAACACCCCTGGCTTGGATATGGTAACCCTTCATGAATGTGAATGTGAAAAGGGTAGTAGATAGCCTGTTAACCAGAGTTTAATTGTCAAAAAAAATAGCAGAAACATGTTGTAAATGTTGGTTGCAAACACCATGAGATGCTGTTTCATATTAATGCCATTTCCTATGGCCAAATTAACTAGTTCATCTTAGGACATTTCTTCTTACAGGCAAATGAAACAGTTTGTATGAACCTCTCATCGACTCGAATTCGATATGTTTGAAAGGGAAGTCCTTAGTTGAATTCAGTATGATGAGCCAATCTTTCACTTTCTTTTCAAACAGAGAAACTTTCTCTGTTTGAGACCTGGTCATTTCGACCACATATTCGAAATAATACGAATACAACATGAATACATCGATCGTTAGGTGCTACTTGTTCTTTCTAATGACTGAAACTATATTGTTTTTGCAGTACTTCAACTACATGGGAATGCTTGCTGTCGAAGGCTCCTACGATAAGATGGAAGCTCTTTTGAACCAAAACATACACCCAGTAGATATCTTGCTAATGATGGCTGCTTCGGAAGGTGATAAGCCTAAAATTGAAGAGCTGTTGAGAGCTGGAGCTACTTATGATGTCAAGGATGCTGATGGCCGAACTGCCATTGATAGGGCTGTCAATGAAGAAATTAAAGACTTTATTCTTAGTTTTTCTGTGCAAAAGGCTTGATCTAGATTAGGGTGGTAATGGAATGAGACATTCATGTTCGAAACTTATTTAAGTTCGGTTCGAAAAACCGTGAATTCGGCTTCATTTTTGTTGTGGTGGAGCACCTTAGGCTATCGAACGAGCTGAATCGAAGTATTTCAATATTTGACTTGAGTTCTTGTTTGTGAGCCTACTTTTCTTACTTTTAATATATATTTTCATCTCTAATTAGTATTTGAAAATTTTCAAATTAAATTCAAACTTAAGTGTGAATAATCAGATTTAAAGTCAACATGAGAATAAAATTTATATTTTTATTAGCTAAATAGGATTAATCATATATAAATAAATTTTTTTTGACCAACAATATTCGTTTTATTGATCGATTAATTTGGATGAGTTTAGTAAAAGTTTGATATAAAACAACCCTTCTAACTTAATTTTCTTCGTTTATATTAGATTAATTCCAATCTGCATTTAAATCTTGATCTTAAACGTAATATCTTATCACCCAGATAAGTTTTATTATTGATTATATAAAAAATAAAAATATAATAAGAATATCATTTAAATAAATAAATATTTTATATAGTATTATTTTTAAACTAAATTAATACTCGATTAGAGCCGTAAATGAGACAAGATCGCGAGTTACTCGAGCTCGACTCGGTCAAAGCTCGACTCGATTCGAGCTCGAACTCGGCTCGAGTTCTTGACGAGCCGATACAAACTATATAATACTCGACTCGAAAAGCTCATGAGCTATTCAAAAATATAAATATGCTATTTTTTATAATTTAAAATCAAATTTCTAAACTTAAAAGTTAAAACCCTAAAATCTGAACTCTTAATATAAGTTTTAAACACTAAATTAACATGTTGAACCATAAAATTAACAAGTTTAAGTTTACACAACTTGTGTATCAAAGTATTTTCTTCATTAGGCTTTAAATGAGACGTGACATATAAGAGTTACTCGAGTCTAACACAGTTAAAGATCAATCAATACTTGACTTGATTAGACTCGATTCGAGTTCTTAACAAGCCAAGCCGAACTCGAATTTTTCAGGCTCATTTAAAATTACTCAAACTCGAACTCAATTCAAAATCTTAACAAATCGAACCGAGTTTAACACTACTCAAACTCGACTCAACTCATTTACAGCCCTACACCCGATTACTTACACAAACTCAATCATAATTTTAATACCATTTTTTTCCTATTGGCTATTGCTCAACAACTCTTGTTATGAAAAACAAAAATATACTAAAAAAACAAAACCCTAAAATTTAAAATTCTCGAAAATGATCGGCTCAGCCACAAGCACAGCTACTCTCCGCCTCTCTAATCCCATTTCTTCTTCCTCCTCCTCGTCCTCAACATTTCCATTCAATTTCAATAAACTTACAACTCCACGAACGCCTGCGAAGCTTTTTCCCATTTGTTGTACGTTAAGCAGAGAATCAGTCTCCGTTGCTCTGGCTTCAATGGAGTCAGATCCGACCGGATGGCAACGACCTGACTCGTTCGGCCGTTTCGGAAAATTTGGCGGGAAATATGTTCCCGAAACCTTAATGTTTGCTCTTTCTGAGCTGGAAACGGCCTTTCATTCCCTGGCTAAAGATGATAAATTTCAGGTTAGTTCCGTCATCCATCCAACCTTATACGTATTCGTATGTGATTCTTTGATGAATACGTACTTGTTTTAGTTTGAGTTGGGTATTTTATGTTTCATGTGTGTATTTGTTAATAGGAGATTAATTTTGAATTCGGGAATTGTTTGTTAATTTGACTAGGAATTTGGTTATTGGTTAGAAGAAGAAAATATGTCGACTTTTCTTTGTTGTTGATTTTATAGATGGGATTTGGAAATGATTATCCTTTTCACTCTTATTTCAATTTTAAAAGTTTAGATTTTGATTGTGACTTTTGATAGTGGAAATTATTTTCCGGGAAAAAATGGTCTTTCTTGTTATAATGTTCATATTTCTATAAAATTAGATCAAATGCGTTTTCACTGGTATGTCTGGTTAAAAATAAATAAATTTTGTATACGCTACATCTTTTGAATTGCTATTGTTGGTTCAATTTTTAATCAAGTTATGAATAGTATATATTTCTTATAGTTTCTTTAAAGATTTTTTTTTTAAAATCATGTAGGAAATGTGGTAAGCTTCTGAAGAATTTGAGCTTTGAAATGGTTCTTTTGCAATAATTTTTTGTTTTTGGAACCGGAAGTGGTACATTTGAAGAAAACTATTTATGATTTGCAGGAAGAACTAGCTGGGATTTTGAAAGATTATGTTGGCAGGGAAAGTCCGCTTTATTTCGCAGAGCGGCTGTCTGAGCATTACAAGTGTCCTAATGGTGAGGGGCCAGAAATATACCTTAAGAGGGAAGATCTTAACCACACTGGTGCTCACAAGATCAATAATGCTGTTGCTCAGGCATTGCTTGCTATACGTTTGGGCAAGAAGCGGATTATTGCTGAAACTGGGGCTGGTCAGCATGGAGTTGCAACAGCTACTGTCTGTGCGAGGTTCGGTTTGCAGTGTGTCATTTACATGGGAGCTCAAGATATGGAAAGACAAGCACTTAATGTTTTCAGAATGCGGCTTCTCGGTGCAGAGGTAAGTGTTATAATGAAGTTTCTTTATCACCTTATCTTTGGATTGGTTGATTTGCCGTTTGTGTAGTTTGGTTTTAAATTGTATATTCTACCATATAGGTTAGAGCAGTTCATTCAGGCACTGCAACACTGAAGGATGCTACATCAGAAGCAATCCGGGATTGGGTGACCAACGTGGAGACAACTCATTATATTTTGGGGTCAGTTGCTGGTCCACATCCATATCCTATGATGGTCAGAGAGTTCCATGCAGTGATTGGTAAAGAAACAAGAAAACAGGCTCTGGAAAAATGGGGAGGGAAACCAGATGTTTTGGTTGCATGTGTTGGTGGAGGTTCAAATGCTATGGGACTTTTCCATGAGTTTGTTAATGACAAGGATGTTAGGTTGATTGGTGTAGAAGCTGCCGGGTTTGGTTTGGATAGTGGCAAGCATGCTGCTACTTTGACCAAGGGAGAAGTTGGAGTGTTACATGGAGCTATGAGCTACTTATTACAGGATGACGATGGACAAATAGTTGAACCCCATTCAATTAGTGCAGGGTTGGGATTTCATAATGAATTTCGTTCATTTTTATGTAGCTTGCTTTGTTTTATTTTGCATAACTTGGCAACTTTTATCTTGGCTATACAGCTTGGATTATCCCGGGGTTGGACCTGAGCACAGTTTCCTGAAAGATGTAGGACGCGCTGAGTACTACAGTGTCACAGATGAAGAAGCATTGGAAGGTATGAAACTACAGTGCAATTTATTTGCAAGGCTTTGTTACTGTCAAATCTGATTGTGATGTTACTACCCGAAGGCTGAAACATATTCTTTCTGCCACTACTTATTAAAACATTGCCCATTTCTTCGTTTTTTTAAGCTTAATAAGAAAGCTTAAACCATAGGATGTAGGAAAGTTCCATATGGTGTAGAAAAATATGCCTCAACCTTCAATTTTTTCACCTAATCATATCTTTGTTCCTTTAATCTTCAAATGAAGTCAGAGTATTGACATTTTCTTTTCAACATTTCTTTTCCATTGCTCTTTGATGGGCAGTTGATCTCCAGATGTTCTCCTTAAAATGTTGTGACTGATAGCTTTACACGTAAAATGAAGCATTTCTTGCATCCTTTTCTCCTTTTATTAAAGATATTGCCTATACAATCGGACTTTAGCTTTTAGGTGATGATTTATGGTCGGATGTTGCACATCCAAAACACCTTTTTCATATAGATATTTATTTGCCTGCCCTTTTGTTCCTTTGACTTGCGCCATTTGATCAGCTTCCTTGCACTCTGGTGCTTGTGTTGATACATACTATTCCACATTTCAGTCAGGTTTATCACTGATAAAACTGTATATAACTGTTACTGTTGATTCTTATGGGGGTCATTTGAGATATAATGCAGCATTCAAGCGACTGTCTCAACTGGAGGGCATAATCCCGGCATTGGAGACATCGCATGCACTGGCTTACTTGGAGAAACTTTGTCCAACTCTACCAAATGGTGCCAAAGTTGTGGTTAACTGCAGTGGCAGAGGTGATAAGGATGTTCAAACAGCAATTAAGTATTTGCAGGTATAGTTCTGATGTTGTAGCCTTTTCTTTTCCTTTAGTTTTTCTTCATACACCATGAAAATAAATAGGTGAGTCCCATGCTTTACAGAAATGATTTCATGGTGCTTCTCATTGTTCCTTAATAAGTATGACTTGCTTTGTTTTACATGTGTGAGCACAATTACAGAAAGTTTAAGACACTTTTTGTTTAATTATCCTCATTCTTTTCTTTAATTATGTATATTTTTAAATTCAAAAAATAAAGAAAAAAAAGTTGAATGGAAGTTTAAGGCCAACATGAAAGAAAGTTTTAGGGTGAAGCTGGTTAAAATGATATTAAAATGAGGTAGAATTAAAATTGTTATAAAATTTGTAAGAATTTTAGTATTTATTTTTTTGGGTATATACCTAATTTTTTATAAGAAGTTTAAAATTTTCGAAAGTGTAAGAATCTTGGTTTTAAAATGCGCGAGGCGCCTCGAGGCGCCAAAGGTCTCTGAAGACGAGGTGCGAGGCGTCAGACGAAGGCGCTCGCCTTTCGTAGGTGAAGCGTTATTTTATCTAAAATTTTATAAATCAATTTTATAACATATTTTGTATTTAAAAATATAATAATTATATTATAAATATTAAAATATTTTAGTTATATATAAATTTAAAAATAAAAAATAATATATTATATTATTTAAATATAAAATTTTAATATTTTATTTAAATAGATATTTAAAAATAAATTATATTTTATAATATTAATTTATATAAAAATTATACTAATATTAATTTTTTAATTTTAAATAAGTATTTTGAAAATGAAATTAATAATATAATTTTCATAAAAATTTAATAATAACCCCAATAAAATCCTAATAAAACGATAAATGAAAAAAAAGTTAATTTATTTTAAATAAAAAGTTGATATATATTATTTAATTTTACAATTTTTAGGAAAAATATTAAAATAATAAAGTCTATCACTAGTGGAATAGCACAACTTTTCTTCCGGAGTAAATAATAAAAGACTTAAAAATAAAATAAATAATATAAATTTAATATTACAACTTTTCCACCGGCAGTAAATAAAGTCATTTCACTAGTACTGTTGACACAATCCCGACATTCAAAATAAAATAAATAATAATATAAATTTAAAGTAATAAAGGGCTCGAAAACAAACATAAGGGGTTTCTTCTTCTTCAACAACGAAGAACACCCTTCTGTATCTGTTTTCTTTTCCACATGGATGACAATGGATCGGATTTTATAAAGTTCAAGTCCAATCCAATTAATAGTCGGACTTTTAAAAAAATTCTAATCTATTTACATAAATCTAAATCCAATTCAATAAAATATCTAAAATCCAAATTCAAAAGTCCAAGTCCAATTATTTTTTAAAGTAACAACTCAAATAAATATCTTTAAATAAAAAAATATTTTTTATCAAATAAATATTTTTAAATTTATAGCACAAACAAATCTCAACAAATATTATAATCCAATATAAAACAAATTAAAGTAATAACTTAAACTTTTAAATATAAAAATTTTAAATATTTTTATTTGGGTTTATATATGGATCGGATTCATATCGGATATGGATTCGGATTGAATTCGGATCGGATCATGGCAATATCCATATCCGATCCACCTCCTATTAGGACTCAAACATTATTTTAGGATTCGGATTCGGACTTTTTTAATCGGATTTGGATCAAATTTTTTTCTTCGGATCGGATTCGGATTATATTGCCACCCCTACTTTTCCAGCTTTAGCTTCAACATCTACATCTCTTATTCCTCCTTTCTTTAACTTAATTTTTTAACCGCAAAAGCGCTCGCCTCACGTTTCAGAAAAAAAGCTCTCAAGGCACGTACCTCCTGTTTCTCGCTTCGCTTCGATCATTAGAGGCGATTTTTTAATGCTTCTCAGCGCCTCACGCCTGGGCGCGTTTTTTATAACCAAGGTAAGAATTTTGATACATACCGAATTTCTTATAAAAATATGAAAATTTCGGCATATATTAAAAAGTTAATACTGAAATTCTTATAATTTTTATAATAATTTTGATTCTTGTATTTTAACCTCATTTTAATGTCTTACGCTAGAAAAACTCAAAAAAGTTCTAGCGAAAAGTAATGCAAAATTGAATGCAATTTTTCTTGGCAAAATAAATACAGATAAAACTTTTATATTCAATTATATTTTTAAATAATTTTAGTTAATCCTTTCGATGCTTGAAAAGCCGTGGGTCTCGTGATAATGGAGATATCAAAGCAATTTGGCATATTTAAAAAAAGACAAAAGTATTAATCCCATATCAAAAAAAAGAGAGGTCTTGGAGTATATAAACGCCGGCGTTGTATATTCTATCAGATATATTTTTTAAAAAGAGGGTAATGATCTCATGACAAGTGGTATCAGAATGATCCTTTGATTATCTAATTTCATCTTGAGTGCCCATGAGAGGGGTAGACAGGTTGAACAACTGTAACAAGAAGTCAATCACTTGAGAGAAAATTTGTGACGAAGAAAGATATATAAACGATGACGTTATACATCTTATCAAACATGTTTTTTAAGGAGAGGATAATGACCCATGACAGAGTGAACTAGTTGGCTTTAACCTAAGCCTCTTATAAATTTTTTCAAATAGGTATAATAACACAAAAAGTCCTCCAACGTTTGATATTTCTTTCAATCGAGCCTTTAAAGTATATTTTAGTAATTTAAACCATAATGTTTAAACCCTTTTACATTAGTCAATCAATGGTAAATGTTTTTCTACGATTGTGATGTCATTTTATCAAGGATTATTGTTAGTGTAACATAGTTGACTTATATGTTATGTCAGCAAAATATATATATTTATAAATATAGTAAATCAAATATTTAAAATTTTATAAAAATATGAAAAATTAATAAACAAATAAAACAATTAACAAATTAACTTTTTATTATAAATAAAAAAAAAAAAATGTCATGTTCCATCTATATTAAACAATATAACACCTTAAATAACTAATATCTTTGTAATATATATGTCCTACGATTCATATTCAAAATATGAAATTGTCTCTTCTAGTAATATATTTTCACTTTATCCTTCAGCATTTTTCGGTATTATGCCAAATAAATTTAATTAAATCTGAATGAGGCTTACTTCAAGTTATTATTTATTTCATTCATGTCATAGCATATATGTCCATCCTAATCCACCCTATGATATTGTTTATTATCATCACCAGTATTAAATCTATCTATACTTATGATCAAAATCCAACATCAATCTAGTACTAAAAAACATTAAAACATGAAACTCATCTGAACCATATTTCCCACATATAATGTTTGCTTTTCTCATCGTCTATGGTATACACAGGATGAATTGAAATTCTCGATGATTAGATTAACAATTCGATTCTCAATAGACATAAGGCCATGAAAAAAACATATTGAAAGGGAAACATATACCACTATAACATTCTTAAAATTGATCTAATAAATTTTTAATATTTTTTATGATCAGGATTTGTCTCTGCGTATAATTAAGTCTAGACCCTGAACTATAAAAATTTGATTAACTTTGGATTATTAAAATTTAATGCAAAAATTTAAAGATTAAGATTAAATTGCAAGAATATGAAATATAGAGTTTGATAGCAAATCAAATTGGATGCTCTTAGAGTAAGTGATGGAAAGATTGAAGGGTTTAAGACCAAATTCTTATAATGCTTAGTAGGGGTGTTTATATTTGGGTACCCAAAATTTTCGGGTACCGAAATATCGGCCCATGACCCGGCCTATAAGAATCGGGTACCCGGGTTTTTTTTATATATTTTTTAAAAAATATATATATAACATATAAAATTTTATGATATATATATTTCAAACACAAATATTGATTTGAGATTAGTTTTAAAGATAAATATTTGAATGTATATGTATATATTAAAATTTATCGATATTGAAATTAATATAAATATTTATGAAAAAAATCAAAACTTAAAAGCATATAATACAAGTATAAAAAGAAGTTAAGTATTTAAAATTAATTTTAGAAAAAAAAACAATAAAAAATATCAAATAAAAATATAATTTAAAATATATAATTATTAAAATTATCTAATCGGGTCAGATAATTGATTTTAAGAAAAAAATCGGCCTTGACCCGGCCTGACTACCCAGAAAAAATACAGGTCGGGTACCCGATCCAAAAAGTTAGATATTTTATTATAAATACTCAATAATTTTTAATTAAGTAAACGGATTAACGGGTCGAATAGTTTGAGTCGGGTATTTTTAAACACTTCTGACGCTGGTAGGTGTCAACTCTTGATATTCTTGAGTTTAGTATTTAAAAGAATAAAATTACGATGGAATTAACCACTCAAAGGCTAGATCATATAATTAGAAAGCAAGAGAAAATTCAACAACCCATCTTCTTCAAACCATTCAGACCACCGAAGATACCTTGCAACGAACAAAGGATTTTTGTAAAAAAATACTTTTTGTTTATTAAAATTTTTTAGGATGAGTCTACCACGTGCGATCAACACCATTGAATATCGTTAACGTTGAACACCATTAAATTAATTAACAAAGATTAAGAATTTTAAGGACTAAATATATAATTAATAAATATTTAAAAAAGTAATTGAATTATTATTTATATATAATTTTTGAATTTTTAATAAGGATAAATTACATATTTAGTGCCTCAGTTATTTTTATATTTTTATTTTAGTATCCAAAGTAAAAAACATTAAAATATAAAAATTATAAACGATTATATCATAACTTGATCTATTCGCCTGTGAATCATCACCATCTTTTTCTTCTTTCTCAACTCTCCAATAAAAAATGATTCTTTTTCTTTTCACAAACGAAAATATGAATTTTCAAGCAATTAATGGCCGAAAAAGCAAAAACATATATTTTTTAAAATAAAATATAAAAGAATACACAGAAAATAAATCAGGTTGATTCCAAAATTTTCAATTTTTATGAAAATTCTAAATTTTTATAAAAATATTTTTTGTTTAAATTTCTTATACTTCAAAAGTTATAGGTCTTGAGGTATGATTTTTGATTAAACGAGAATCTCTACAAATTTTAAAATTAAATAATAATAATTAAATTAGATGTCTAACTTTCATTATTTAAATAAAAAATTTATTGTCATATATTTAGAGTTTTTAAGTTTATCAATTATTTTAGATTTAATAAAAAAAATATCGTTCAAATAATTTTTTGAAATATCAAAGAACTTCAAAGATGATAATTGTCCTATTGATAATGAAATTGGAATAGAAATTTATTTTTAAGCAAGGGGCAAGAGAACTAAACTTTTAAATTGAACAAATTATTATTTAATTTGCTGAAAAAAGCTTATTTTTTCTCGAAGAATTAAGAAAACATAAAAAACAATAGATAAGGTACTAAATATATAGTTTATCCTTATTAAAGAATAAAAATTTAATATATATATAGAAATAATTTAATTGATTTTTTAAAATAATTATTAATTATATATTTAGTCCTTAAATTTTTAAACTTTATTAATTAATTTAATGATTTTCAGTAATATTCAACATTAGTGGTATTCAGCAATGTTCGTCGCGCGTTCTAGAATTTTTCAATTTTTTAATATAATTTTATTTGTATATATTAAATTTTATAAATATTAAATTCTAAATTTTAAAAACACACTATTCCTTTAATTTTGTAGATCATTATAATAAACATTAATCTTAAATCTAAAACCTTACCTTATAGGTTACAAAAAAATTGAAAATTTTGACACCAATTGTAATAGAATCTAATGGACAACATAATATTCAACAAAGTGATCGATACAATAATTTTAGTAGTAGGAGACATGATTAATAGACAAAAAAAAAATTAAACAAAACACACACAATTGAATTCGAATAAAAGTTTTTTAAATCATTGTCAAAAGAAAAGTTCAATCAGAAAGTATAACTTGACATTTGCTTGAGCTCCTGGGTATACTCAACAGTTGTTTAGTGATGTTAAGTTTTCCTTCGGTCCCAAACATATAACAACCATATAATGTGAGTTTTTCAATAACTGTTGCATTCTTGAGGAAGTAAGTTACGACTTGACGACTACGATAGTATACACCAAATGATACTTTAAGCTCTTTAAGCTGATATGCGACACATGCAGGCACTTTTTCCATTGGAAACCTGACCTAAACCCAACAAAGAACAAAACTGATCAGAAGCTTTCATTTCAAATGATATGGACATAAAAGTTTGTGTCTGTACCTGGTTTGATAGATTACTTATTACAAGAGTGTGCAGATTAGGTGAGAATTCAAGAAACTCGAGAAGTTCCATTCCTTGCAAATCCCCACACTCATGAATACAGATTTGAAGGTAATGCAGGTTTTGAAGTGCAACAAAACGTTTGTAAGACAGAAATGGAAGCTGCAAATGAATGTTATATTGGTCAAGAAAAAGAATGATAAAAACTTTAAAAACATACATACAGGATAATAAAAAATGGTAACTCCAACTCAGTTAACTCACTGCTGCCAGATCAATAGTCAAATGAAGTGACTTGACATTGCCAATTCCTTCAAAAAGCGTAACAAAACCAACACTTTCAATTGATATAGGAAGGCCATCAAAACAAAGGCAAATATCAGCTGAAACAAGAGATGGCATGTTTCCCACCGAATAGCTTTTTCCTCTGCAGCCCTCGTATTTGAAGGAGACAAGACTTGGAACATCAAGGACAAAGTCAAACGTAAGAGGAATCCTTAAAAAAACTAAAGTCAAACTCTGAAGTGAAGGATTTGAGATTTTAAGACACTTCATGTTTCTCATCTCACACTCGGAGATGGTCAAGTCTTCAAGTACAGGACAGCTGGAGATTAGCCTGTTGACTGATTCATCATCCTCAAATATAACAAATTCAAGCTCCAATGTCTTAAGGCTAGGCAGACAAACATGAACCCAAACAGTCATTACAAATGGGATTCCCAGTTTCAATCTCACCAGCGACTTGCTGGTAAAAAGCAAAGCAGTAGACAACATGGGAAAGAAACTGGACCAGGGAGGAAAAAACAAATCTATCTCCTTAACTCCACGCCAAAGTGCAGCAGATATCCATCCACAAACACGTGAAGCAGATATCCATCTGCTAACACGTGAAGCATCAATCCTTGATATGTTGTAATAATTGAGACGGAATTGCTCGATCCTTCCTTCAGTATGGACAAACAACAGTTTATCCATGAAGTTGGTGAAGCTCTTAACAGTTTGTGAAGAAGAAGACCGTAATACGTCTAAATCAATATCAAGATTGAGCCTTGAGACAAACAGATATCGCCATCTGGTTGATAGGATGGAGGTGGAAACTGCATCTTTGATGGGAAGCAAGGTTAGGATACGACTTAGAATGGGATCGGGCAACTTACTGATCCTATCATCATCATTTGTTTCCTTACCCGTAAAGGATGCCATGGAAGTTTAATCTTTAAGGACAAATAAAAAGAACAATAGCCAGTTGTATATAAGGAAGAGTTGCAGATGAATCGAAAAGCCTCATTTCGAAGACACAACTCTTGGGATTCCATTGCTGACATGAAATATGAGTTCACAAAGTCCCAGGCATCAACCAAGCACTAGAGCAAAGTATACGTCAGGTTCATGCATATATTGCTTACTGTCAGATGGTCTCTATGTTCAAAAAAAAAAAAACTGTCGTATTGTCTCCATTCTTTCGATTTTCTTCATTTTTTTTGTTTGAACATTAATTGTCATTTTTTTCTTCATTCATGTCCAATGCATAAAATCTAATTATGCAGAAGATTTGAATTAATCGAATTGAGAGTGTTATTTTATAATTTAAATTTTGTTTGAAATTTTTTAGTTCGAGAAACTCAAGTTGTGTCAAGTTGTTCGAGTTTATGTTCAAATTTAATTATAAATTTATTTATAATATTATGATATTAATTAGTTTTAATTTTAACCGCTTTTTATAACTATGATATACATACATATATTTTCATATTTTACATATGTGATATATAGAGAAGGTAAAATTAAAGAACTCAGACTCAATTATAGGAATGTTTATTGGGATGAGCAGCTCACAAACAACTCGAGCTCAACTCGAAGATAATCGTAGTCTATTTGAAGTGGTAACTTATGTGCTGAAGATTACAACAGTTATTGAGAAACTCACAGTAGATACATATCAAGTGTTTGAGGCCGAAGAAAAACTTAACATCACCAAACAACTGTTGACTATACCCAGGAGCTCAAGCAAATGTCAAGTTATGTCTTTCTGATATATATTTTATTTTGTGGATGATTTAAAAAACTTTTATTCTGATTTGAAATGTTGAATGCGATTGAACTATTTTTTTGAGAAAAAAAAGTTATTTGCTAATCATACCCTCTACTAAAAAACATATTGTATCAATTACTTATCGTTGTCGGATATCATGTTTTTCATCGAATATAATAACAGTTGTTAAAATCTTCACTTCATATAATATATAAGGTTAGGATTTATGGTTAAAGATTAATATTTAGTTTAAAGGTTTAAGAAATTAATTTTTTAAAATTTTAGAATTTAAAATTCATAAAATTTATTGTATGCAAATAAATTTATACCTTAATAAGATAATTAATAACAAAAATATAATGTAATGTATACAAATAGTCCTTTATACATGAAAGATCTCAAATCTAAAATGACATGAAGATATACTTATCATGATCATAGTTATATGTAGGGGTGGATAAGTCCATGTACTCGGCTAATTTAATTAGAATTAGTTATAACCTCAAAAGTTATCAGGTTTTAAAAATTAGAATTAGTCTCGATACCAATTACATTGGGCCCTAAATTTAGGAGCTGATTATGTTACTAGTGAGAACCGATATTAATATTAGATACTCGGTCAATTAATTTATTATTAAGAAAATTTGAGCGATAGGAGAAAAAAATTAAACCACCAATAATAATATTAAATAACAAAATTAATAATATTTTAAGCTTAAAAATTAAAGTTTTAAAATGAGTTATACTCATAATATTCATACATAAAAAAATAAGAAGAAACAGACAACAGAATATAATATAACAAACCAATATCGGATACTTGATATTGATCCTAATTTTATTGGGTACCCATCAAGTATCGGGTCTAAAAAATCAAATTCCAATCTTTGTTTCGGTTATGATCGGGATCTAAATTCTAGATTCAATTCTAATCTCATTAAAACTAATTCTGAGTAAATTTTACCGAATTCAACCAAGACCGGATAACCAAATTTTTTTCCTACCCTAGTTATATGTTCATATTTATAAGTTTAAGTTCTTAAACGTAAAAGTATCTATTAGTTTCTTGGATTACAAATAATGTGTTAATCAATTCATCCACTCTTGTATATAATCGAATAAAAATCTTTTACCTCCCAACCATGTTTCTTTTTAACAATCTGCACTCTATATAACCATACATCTTTACTAAACATCAAAAGATCATAATTCATACTCGTAGATAAACTCAATGAATGTTGACTTCTTATTATTATAGTCCATGATTTGATTCAAGTTGAGCTTAAAGCTCAATAATATTATAAATCATAACTTAAACCATAGGCGAGCTTAAAGCTCTATAACTTTTATATTTATTATATTTTTAATAAATTTCAGCTTTTAACTCTTATTTGAAGAAAATTGTGCGACAAAAAATAATTTAACATTTTAAACTTCTTGAAATTTTCAACTAAAGCACAGCATCATAAAAATCAACATTGAAGAATAGTTCATATCAAAAAAAAAAAAAAAAAAAAAATCATCAAGGTTATGTAAATGTACCTACAAAGCAAAAATTGATAATATAACCTTATCAAGCTTATGATCATCAAGTCTTTGCAACTAAAGTCTCTAAGAGGCACACATATAAATCAAAGTAATATGCAACCAAATAAAATAACAAGATGATATTCCGAGAAACAAATTACATTCATCTAATATTCTGAAATTACAACACAATTGTATTCAACATTTCAAATCAGAATAAAAGTTTTTAAATCATTGACAAAACAAAAGATATATTAAAGAACCATAATTTCATATTTCCTAGAGCTCCTGGGTATTCTCAACAGTCGCTTGGCGAAATTAAATTTTTTTTCTGGCCCCAAGACTTTATACATATCTACTATGAGTTTCTCAATAACTGTTGCATTCTTCAGCACATAAGTTACAGCTTCAAATAGACTACGATCGTCTTCAAAATCTAATACTTTAAACACTTTAAGCTGATATGCAACACATGCAGGCACACTTTCCATTGGAAACAAGACCTAAACCCAACAAAGAACAAAACTGATCAGAAGCTTTCATTTCAAATGATATGGAAATAAATGTTTGTATGTGTACCTTGTCTGATACAGAATCTAATACAAGAGTGTGCAGATTAGGTGAGCATACAAGAAACACGAGGAGATCCATTACGTTCAAATCATCACAGCTATCAGTAATTTACAGGTAAAGCAGGTTTTGAAGTGCAACAAAACGTTGGCGGGACAAAAACGGAAGCTGCAAATGAATGTTATATTGGTCAAGCAAGAGAATGATAAAAACATAAAAAAAACATACATACTGGATAATAAAATGGTAACTCGAACTCAGTTAACTCACTGATGCCAGATCAATAGTCAAATGAAGTGACTTGACATTGCCAATTCCTTCAAAAAGCTTAACAAAACCAACACTTTCGCTTGATATAGGAAGATCACCAAAAGAAAAGTAAATATCAGCTGAAACAAGAGAAGGCATGTTTCCCATTGAATAGCTTTTTGCTGTGAAGCCCTCGTATTTGAAGTAGACAAGACTTGGAACATCAAGGACAATGTCAAACGTAAGAGGAATCCATTTAAAAACTAAAGTCAAACTCTGAAGTGGAGAAATTGAGATTTTAAGACACTTCATGTTTTCCATATCACACTTGGAGATGGATAAGTCTTCAAGTACAGGACAGCTTGAGATTAGCCTGTTGACTGTTTCATCATCCTCAAATATAACAAATTCAAGCTCCAATGTCTTGAGGCTAGGCAGACAAACATTAACAGGAACAGTCATTACAAATAGGATTCCCAGCTTCAATCTCACCAGCGACTTGCTGGTAAGAAGAAGAGCCGTAGGCAATATGGGAATGTAGTTGAAACTGGTGAAATAAATCAAATCTATCTCCTTAACTCCAAGACAAAGTGCAGCAGATATCCATCTGCTAACACGTGAAGCATCAATCCCTAATATGTTGTAATAAATGAGTCGGAATTGTTCGATCCTTCCTTCAGTATGGACAAACAACAGTTTATCCATGAAGTTGGTGAAGCTCTTAATTGTTTGTGGAGGAGGAGAAGGCCGGAATATGTCTAAATCAACATCAAGATTGAGCCTTGAGACAAACAGATGTCGCCATCTGGTTGATAGGATGGAGGTGGAAACTGCATCTTTGATGGGAAGCAAGGTTAGGATACGACTTAGAATGGAATCGGGCAACTTACCGATTCTATCATCATCATTTGTTTCCTTACCCGTAAAGGATGCCACGGAAGTTTAATCTTTAAGGACAAATGAAAAGATCAATAGCAGGTTGTATAAAGGAAGAGTTGCAGATGAATCGAAAAGCCTCATTTCGAAGACACAACTCTTGGGATTCCATTGCTGACATGAAATATGAGTTCACAAAGTCCCAGGCATCAACCAAGCACTAGAGCAAAGTATACGTCAGGTTCATGTTCAATGCATAAAATCTAATTATGTAAAAGTCTCGAATTAATTATACTGAGAGTGTTATTTTATAATTTAAACTTTGTTTGAAATTTTTTTGTTTGAGAAACTCAAGATGTCGAGTTTATGTTCAAATTTAATTATAAATATATTTATAATATTATGATACTAATTACTTCTAATTTTAACGACTTTTTATAACTATGATATACATATGTATTATCTTCACATTTTTCATTGTGATATATATATAAAAGGTAAAGTTGAAGAACTCGACTCGATTATAGGTGTGTTTATTGGGTTGAGCAGCTCGCAAACAACTCAAAGATCAACTCGATTAATGCTCAAGTAAAGTTGACTCGATTCAAAATTGAACGAATATATATCTTAATGGTCGAGCAATGTCCAACTTAAACCAATAAATTCATGATCAACTTGGTATTTTTTATATAAATAATTTTATGATTTTGGTTGGTCACCCTAATAAATTTTGTCCGAAGTTTAAATACAATTGAAAACTGTAAAAATTTTAATGAATTGTCAGGTAATTTACCTATATAAATTTGGTTTTAATTTTTCAAAACGTTTTGCATTCTCTAGAATTAAAAAAATAAATTGTATTAATAATAAATTAAATTATAATAAGTCTTTATTTTTTTATTAAATTAATTTTTATTATTAAATTATATATAAAAGTAGAAAAGGATGAAAAGTCTTTACTTTTTGCTTCCCGTATAAAAAAAATACAATTAAAAGTTAAATCCTTGAAATTTCTTAAGATACTATCTCCTTTTTTTTTTATGAGAGATCGTTGAGAAATTAAAAATAGTCATACACTTATATATCGATTTTATCTCTAACTTGGTCATAATAAGTCATACACCCATATCGATTGGCATATTAATCCCTCTCATACATTTATATTTTGACATTTATAACAAATTTCTAAATAACTTAAATTAATTAGATTATATTAAAAATAATTATATAAATAATAAATTAGTATATAAATCATCAAATATTTTTAATAATATTATATTAAAAAGATGTTTTTTATAATATAATTAATATTAATAAATATAAAATATTAAAAACTAATAAAATATTAAACTAACTATAAAAAATAATCATGTCTTTACATGTTATTTTATTTATTAAAATAATAAAAACTATCATCTATTAATTAATTTTATCAAATACTTTTATATAATCTATTAATCAAATCAAATAATACAATTAACTATCGATTATCTAATGATTACTAAATATTGTCATATAAAAATATACAAATAATTCAGTCACTAATCACATAATTAATAAAAATAAAAAATGTTAGAAATGTAAATAAATACTGAAAAGATATTTAAATACAATCTCAATTTATATTTTATTAGGCCTGATTCTGTGGATGCAATATTGAATAGTTCAATAACGGTTACGGTCCTCTAAATTCTCTTTATTTTACGGAACGGAAAAGATAAAAAGAAAAAGGAAATTAGAGAGGATCCGTTAGATAATTAAGGAAACATAAAACGGTGTCGTTTCCCAAGTCCATTTCATCGTCTTCACAAAGAAAGCCGTTGCTTGCGGGAAATTTCAATTTTGTTTCCAAGAAAGAAAAAAAAAAAAAAAAGAAAGAAAGAAAAAGAAGATGAGCGATGGAGAAGGAGATTGGAATTTCTATCTCCAAACCGTATCGAACAGTGCTAGGGACTCTAATGTCGCCAATGATCCAGCCTCTGATCCTTCTCTCCTTCACGCGCTGAAAAAACTCTGCGATTTGTGCAGGCAAGAGCAGAAATCCTCAGAGGATTTGGTTGCTAGGGTCTATCCTCATGTCAACAAGCTGTTTCAACGATCCGTTGCTTCCCTCCCTCAATCTACTACTTCCAACGGACTTCTTTTACTGGTTTGATTTTTCATCTTCCTTTTTCTATTTCAATTATAGAGAATTTTATCGTTGCTTGAATAATTGGGGTGGAATTTTGGTTAAACGTCTTTTGAAAGTGACTTAGTGGCAGTGCATATAATGTATAGATGATGCATGTAGTGATATATATTTCAATATTAGAATTCTCTTACTATTTCGAATTCACTTCTAGTTCTTTTTTTTTTTTTCTGTTTTTATTTGGATTGTAGAATATTTAGATTTAATTAAATATTGGCGTGGACTTTTGATTAAACGTCTTTTGAAAGTGCAATTTATGATTTAATGGACTCTTTTATAATATTTGAGATTTGATCCGATGGTATCATAATGTATATAATGTATTAGCTGATGTATGTGAGAAATATATTGATTGTTGCTTTGATTCCAAATGAGAAACTTTTAAAATGCAAGTTCTATGAGAAAGTTAAATCATGAATTTTGTTTGAAAATATCTATACATTTTTAATGTTCAAGTCTACAAAAGAATTATTTATAAATTTTTAATGTTTGTTTCGTATAAAGGCTGGTTTCAGATAAGACTAAAGATGATACGACAGAAAACAAACAAACAAATATCACTTCATTGTTTAGATTCCCCAAGTTAAAATGTTTGTATTTCATAGCTTTGCGGTTTAGTTGTGTCGATTTATCTTTTTTGTTCTTTGGGATTTGTTCATCAGGTAATTCTTCAATTTTTCCTTGATTTTGGAGAGATGGTTTTGCATGATGCTGATCCCAGTCTGCACATATTTATCCGTTCATGCTTGAGCCGGTAAAGATACCTACCGCCATCAGTACCATTTTTATTGTTACATGGATTAACTTTATTCTATGAATTGTCTATATTGTTTTTTCCTTAAAATATCAAAAAAAAAATAATAATAATAATGAAATTGAATGGTTAAAATGAAGCATAATGATGTTTCTGCGGCACTACTTTACGTTCTAAAGGAAAGCTTATGGATGGATTACTAGTTAATCTGATTGGTAGGATGCTAATCTGCGGGAGGCTTTTCTTTAAGTTTATCATGTTTATATTCTTATATTAATATGCATTTTATGAACTTAGACTTTCTGTTTTTCTTGAATTTAATACTCAGTGCTATTCTAATGTTGATGCAGTGAGTATGCAGATCCTGTTGTTGCAGCGGCAACTCTTGATTTTCTTTATGTAAACAAGAAGAAACTTCTTATTTCATTCCCCAACTTACTACCTCAGGTATGATCAGCAATTTCTGTTGATAAACATGATGCTTTATAAAAAAGCATTAAAGATGCAAAATATTTGAACAATTTGCGTTTTTGGAGAATGTTAAGTTTAAAAAAATGATGCTATTTCTTTATTTTCCCAGATATAAATTTATTTTTTAAATTAAGAACATGGAACGCAGTATTTATCAATGTGTATGTCCTGTTAATACACTTAATGTGTTTGTAGTTTTTCCCTTTGCTTCTGAAGCTGATTGCATGGAATGGAGAAAAGTAAGTTTACCTACCTAAGTTTTATTTCCTTTGCAGAGGCCTTAGTCCTGGAGTGATTGTGATATGGTTGTTGGTTGTCGGACCTGCAATAACTTGCTATCTCTTAGATCTTGTCTCCACCTCTTGTGAAAATTTATTAGTCTAGGATTGGTTTGTTTGAAGTCCTATTGAAGAAGATATGAGCCATTAACGTCATGTGTTCTTTGCAGATTAGAAAAAACATTTCTTAAGGTTTTTCCAGGATTGGTTTCACCCGAGTCATTTCTCCCATTATTTTCATCTTTAGTGGACTTGCCAAGTGAGTGGACAGTCTAGGATTCTTTGCTGACTTAAATTGTTTTCTTTTATGCACTTATTTCATACACCCTCTTACCTCTTTTGCATTTCAAGATTCATTTTAACATTCATTCTAACTACTCTTTAACATAAACAAATTGATATTTTTCTTCTTTTTTTCCGTTTCTTTTTCTATGTGCATTATGCAGGTGTATTGATCGATGAAGTGGTTTTTTCTTATTTCTTCTTAAACTAATTCTGCTTTCTAACATATGTTTATGTACGCTAGTCTTGGTTGTGGCTCTGGAAAAGGTAGAACGAAGTTCAGGGTCACTAATAGGAAACAGTGTAGCTTCAACCCAAAAGAGTAACGCTCCTGAGGTTATTTGCGAGACTATAAATTGTATGTTCAAAGTAAAAAAACTCATTATGTAGTTCATGTGCTAACACTTTTTATTTATGACTCAGATGCTACTTGCTCTCATGGATGAAGCTTATACTGGTACTAACATTGTGGATGGAGGGGGAGACTCATCCGAGGGAAGCATAGATGTGTCTGATCCTCTGTTTCATGAACTTCTCAAAGATGAAAATGATGGGCTTGCTGTATGTTTTCTATTTCTAAAACTTCTTCTTATAATTAGACAAATGCACTTATAAACCCGGTATTACTGGAGGAAAATATAATCGGGTAATCATTACAGGCCTCCTATTTGAAGGATTTGTGTCCCAATGCTCTTGTAGACTACTCCCTTTTATTTTAAAATTGTTCTTTTAATTTCTGTGTATATGCAAGTAAAAATTAACACTTTCCTATTTCCACATTTTATAAATTCACTCTAGCGTACTGTTTCCTTTAGTCTTGTAATGGTATCCACTCTTTCATTTACACAAAAAATAAAATTTCAACTTGTCAAGCTACGAATTGTGTCTATGCCTAACTTAAACCGAGTGTTTGTTTTGGATTACTGATTTCCCCCTACGCTTGAGCTTGAAATAAGTTGACACTTACTTGCTGCTTGATTGTTTCAGGAACGCCACTGGGCTTCTCCAGGTGTGGCTGCAGTGCTAGAGGCTGTAAAGAACAGCCCTCAATCTGATAGATTGAAGAAAATACTCAATATAGCACCTCGGCTTCTTGATGCTTATTTTACTATAGCTTTGCGTGATGCAAATAACTGTATGCATTATGTCATCACTAATCTGGTTGATATCCTTTCTAGCAGTTATAAGCTTTTATTAAAAGAGTTATTGATATTCATTCCTTGTCTCTAATAGTTACTTTGTGTTCTTGCCTCTCTTTTGTAGCATTAATCTGTGCATTAATTCCAATTTTGATGACTAGAAATTCCATGGTGTTTCCTGACAAGAACTATATGTACGAGGTCTGTATATATTTTCAAACTATCAAAGGCTTTTCATTGCAACTTCGTTGTTTCAGCACTGCCTAGTGTTTACATATGATCTAAACAGGATTTAATACCCCTCTAGATCCTCCCTGAGAATCTGGACGAATTATATTAATTATTGTGGTCCATGTCAATATGCTTATGTTTGATAAGTAAAATGTATATGGTTGTATGATTTTGAACCTTTCACTTGTCGATGTCCATGTTATGGTATGGAAGTTTATTTGGTCAGACTAGAATTTCTTGGATTCCTGAGAAGTTTATATTTTTGTAGACTCGTCGAAGGCTTTTAGAGTTCATGCTTGCAGCATTTCAACTTTCTCCGGGTTTTATTGCACTCTTGAAGGTGTTTTTCATACAAGTTTCATGTTTGTATAAAGAATCTGAATTAATTATCATGGACAAATGTTGCTATTTTATATAGTTACAGTCCAATTTAACCTTCTACAGAAGCCTATAATGGACAGGCTCGGGGAAGTATATGACAGCAAAGAAAAGGTCTGATAATTACATCCTTATTTTTCAGGTAAACTGGTGTCATGCTTTATGTTTCATATATAATTTTATATGTTTTCCCCTGTTTCAGACAGAACTAGCATTACAATTGTGTTGGGCTGTTGGCGAGCATGGTGGTGGCGGTGGAGCTCACAAAGATGTCGCTAGGGAACTTTTTGAAAGTCTAGAGTTACTTTTGTATGAAAACCTTTCATCTAGGTAAATATTTCTTTCCCTCCGTTTTATTGTCTTCTCAAAAAAGAAAGTTCTTTCTAATGTTGGCCATTATATGCTCACTTTAAGATCTTTGTTTTGGAAGTCGTCTCGGTCCGGGGCCGGAATCTGCTGTCAATTCTAACCAAAGGAACTTAAGAAACTCATCCCAATCAAGGCTTCTATGTTTTGTTATCACAGCTATCGCGAAACTCGCCACACACCACCGTGAACTATTGCCGAGGGCTCGTGTAGCCTTGGTCAAGGTTGTACGAATCCGTCAATTTTCGACCTTTTATTTTGGTCAAATGCTTATTGAGTAGGAAATGAATTCTATAACTTAAATATGTTGCCTAACACTCATCTAGGTTGCTCGATCTCGAGTATCGGATTCAAGGGTGAAGAGGCGAGCTCAAGATTATTTAGGATTAATGGATGAGCCTGGCATTTGTTTGTCCGTCTTGGGGCCTTCCCGACCTTCACACGGACTCGTGCGCCATCCCGGCACTGTCAACTGGATTGAAGGAGGCACAAAAATGGTCGCACATATTCCGTTTTACATTCTTGGTGAACAGGAAGGTAAAAGACCTTACCACATGCCTTCCCTCTTGACCTTAATTTATACATATATATTGAACTGGTGAAATCAACAAAGCTCATTAACTTTACTGTCCCCCACGCAGGTCCACCCTTCCATGATTTTATGTTTTCAGATGTTATTCCGAGAAGACGGTAGCGGCGAGAAAGGTCTGGAGTTCGTTTCCGGTTTAGAATGCATTTGTCGGATGAAATACTGGTCTCGTTGAACATAAATAGCCGGTGCAGTATTCTCCCTAGCTCATGCTGTGTTTTCTTTTAACTTCAGCTTCATGTAATGACTGTGTTAGCATTTAGCAAGTTCCAATAATTATCAGTTGGTCCGCCTGCCTTAGGTTTCAACTCAAAACAAAAATATTCGACTCGTCTTAATTCTACTCGTAACATAATAAGTTTAGTATAGGATTTAATTTAACTGAGGCGGGGAACTTTACATCTGCCTTCATCAAAAATTGTCAGTCGCTAATACATCCATAGATACATTGTTTTTCGACTGAAATTGGTACGTGTTACTGGTTTATTTATTTTAAAATAATCAATTGATAAATTTAGATTTATTTTTTGCAAAGATGACCTTTCTAATTAAGTTTTTCTTTTATTTATATACAATCATTTGAAATTTTGACATTACTTAAGAAATCTAATGTCTCGTATCAATGGATTGTTATAAAAAATATATTATGTATCAATAGTAAAAATATTTTATTTTTACACACCCTAAGTTTACGTATCTTAAAGGTGACAATCAAGTCGTTAGTTTAGATTAATATCATTTGGGGTGTTTTTTTTATTATATTTTATTCGGATTAAATCGGATTTGATTTAAATTTAAATCGAGTTTATATAATTTTGGGTAAGAATGAATTAAAATGAAATTGGGTCAATATCATATAAGCTATTTTTTAGGCCAAGATAATATCAGATTAATTAATTTTTCGTTCACATTAATATCGGTTTGGCTGATTTTTCGTGTTGGGTCAATGTCACATCAAATCGACTTTCAATTTAGATCAATATAAAATAGGTTCAGTTTTAGATTTTAATCTATTTTCAAATCTTTAGGTGGATTCAAGTTGAGTATGCATCGGTTCAGTTTTTTTTATTATATTTTATTCAGGTTAAATCGGATTTGATTTAAATTTAAATCGAGTTTATATAATTTTGGGTAAGAATGAATTAAAATGAAATTGGGTCAATATCATATAAGCTATTTTTTAGGCCAAGATAATATCAGATTAATTAATTTTTCGTTCGCATTAATATCGGTTTGGCTGATTTTTCGTGTTGGGTCAATGTCACATCAAATCGACTTTCGATTTAGATCAATATAAAATAGGTTCAGTTTTAGATTTTAATCTATTTTCAAATCTTTAGGTCGATTCAAGTTGAGTATGCATCCAATTGAATATATATAGAATTATTGATATATTAACGTAAATATATATTCTTTTATCAATCTTACCATTAATTTAGACTTAATTTTAATTCTTGATGGTTTAATTTTTTAAATTAAACAATATTAAGAGATGATAATCTAACACAAACTCAACCTACGAGACTCGTTAAACTTTAAAACTTGAATATCATATTGCGTTCATTATCAAGTTTTTGATTGGTTATTTTTTATTTTTTAAATTAGAATTTTGTATAATTTTTAATAAAAAATAAAATTTAAATTTACGAAATTAGAATTAGATTATTTGGATATTGTTTAATAAAATATAATTTTATCATGTTTATTTATTTAAAGATGAAATCAATTTAAGTATTTTTAATTGTTTGAGATTTAATTAGATATTTTTTTTAAACATAAATCTATTAATTTTATTAAACGAAGATATATCCAAAAATACAATAAAAGTTCACACCTTAGTAAACAAACACCTAAATCCAATGTATACCTAATAAACAAAACTAACATCACGAGATCATTAGAAGACCAGACTAGAAAAAGGTAAAAACCTAATCCAAAATCTCGAAATAAAAGAAGGATACAAATATCACCCAAATTCACGATGATAAGTAAAATTATCAACAAACAATGTAAAAATGCATATTACAATAAAGGTGCGTTGATAACAAAGATATTACCACTATTCAATCGCGAAAAGAACAATAGATGTAATCAGAGCCGTCCCTGGACCTAGACAATAAGGGCGACTGCCCAGGGCCCAGGACGGCAGACAGAACCTCCGATTAATTAAATTAAAATAATAATAATAATTAAAATTATTTAAAATTATTTTTTATTATTAAACTATATTAAAAATTAAGATATATGTTAATAATTTTTTTTATAATAAAAAAATAAGAGTGACTAAACTATAACAATAATTTATAATTAAAATTAAGGTGGCCTCCTTCACTTTAAAATTAATTATATTATTAAATAAACTACAAAAATTATTGCTAAGAGATTGATAACTTTTTATAATTAATTATAAAGTTATAGGTATCCAGTTAGTTTAGGTATTAATATATTATAGTCATAATTAAGATTATAATAATATTTTTGATTTTA
Source organism: Abelmoschus esculentus (assembly GCA_035048815.1). Taxonomy (NCBI): domain Eukaryota; kingdom Viridiplantae; phylum Streptophyta; class Magnoliopsida; order Malvales; family Malvaceae; genus Abelmoschus; species Abelmoschus esculentus. The sequence continues at coordinate 12,867,586 of JAUCBN010000009.1, forward strand.
AAATAAAAAAATTATATACACCTATAAATAATATTTTTATTATTCTTGTTATTTTAAATCTTAATTTATCATCACATCACCTCTTTTTTATGTTATTTTCTTACAATTTATTTTAAATATTTTATTTATAATTTTTAATTCGATATTTTAAAAAGAAAATTCATTTATTCAAAAATATTATAGTTTGTGAGATTTACTGTTAATATGCTATAACTAAGTCTAAAACAAAGTTTCAACGACAAAAACTCAGGTACTATATTATTCTATTTTTTTATAACTTTTATTATATAATATTTATGCGAAAAATGCTTATAGAAGTTGTTTTGTATAAGTTTAATGTTTAATAAATTTTTTTATGTTTTTCATTCAATAATTATTGAGTGTAATAAAAAATAATTTATAAATAATTTAATTTATTTTTATACTCTTTAAAATTTTTTTCTAATATTTATTATTAGGGGCCCTATTTTTAGATTTTCCCATGAGTCACTAAAATCTCAGAAACGACTCTCGATATAATCACATATCCAAATTTTGTTCGAAGATCCGAAATAGGAAGATTATGACAGACTTATTGTAATAAAATAAATCAAAATCCTTTTTCGTGTTCTTGGCTGTCAGGTGAGTATGTAGTTTCTCGTTTTGTTCCTTATGTGGCTACTGCATCGAAAATGGTGTTCGTCTTTGTTAGTTCCATATCTCTTTGTGGGAACATTAATAGATTTTCTGTGCAGCCAATAGGTGCAGCAGCTCATAATCTTGTGATCCAATTGGCACTTTCTTTGGTATGTTAATTTCCAAACATAGTACCAATCTGTGCTTCCAATGAGTTTGTTTTGGAAATGGCATTCTCTTGTGTTTTCCCTTTTGTCATGTCAAACAGGTTGCTTCAGAAAGTGTTAATATTTATCGAGCTTTAAATGATGGTTCAGTCAATCTCGTAGACAAGATAAGCTGTGCGGTTTTAACTGGTCTAACGAGATGCTTTTCTTCTCTGTAAATCACATACCCAGAACAAATGACAGTTCTTTGACATGCAACGTCCTGATGCTATGAGAGCTTTGAATATCTACAGGAGATCCAGGCATCAGGTACATTGTTGTCCCAGTTTCGATAATATCGTCTCCATCCTAAACGAAAAGGATTTTGTAACTCACCTTGTATTTGCAGGCAGAAGGGCTTTCAAAATTTTATGAAGTATGTAAAAGGCTCGATATTGGTGCCTTCTGAAACAGATTCACTTAGCTTTCAACTCTCATAAAGAAACTAATTTTTCATTTGGTGTTCATGTTGAAGCCCCTTGAATCCTTTCTACAAGCAATCGAAGTTTATGTAAGTTAATCCTTTCTACATCCCTCGTTGGGATGGTCATAATTAAGATGGCTGCACTAGAAACCGTTTGCGTGTGTTTATAAAAATGATTTTGGGTAAAAATTTTATTTTAAACGTAAAAGCAATTAAAAACAATCTAAAATAATAAAAAAAAATTATAATTTATTTTTTTACTCTTATTTTTGACTTTAAAATCTTGGTTTGTAAAAGTTAGATTTTTTAGCTTTTGTAAAATCATGGTCTAAAAAAATTTCACCTAAACCAAACTTTTTAAACACAACCCAAACTAGTAATAAAATACAGCCCTAAACCGTAAAACGTTATTAATGCACTGGAACAAAGTTCTCTCATTCTTTGTCATCTGCAAATAAAACTAAAATAAAAACCCATGACCCAAGTGAAAACCTCAGATAGTAACATTATTGTAATAAAATAAAATTTATTTTAGTTTACTCAACAAACCAACTCAGTAAATTAACGTTCATATAAATTTTTTGTCTGTTTTTTAATGACACATAGTTATTTTATATCAAAAAAATTAATCAATAGACTAATTTATAACATTTGATAATTAAAAAATATAAAAAATAATTAAGGCATAGTCGAGAAAACATTTATATAGTTTACCTGAAGAGGGGTGCGCATGGACTATATAAATATAATATATAAAACGAAAATTAAAAACCCATGATAAAACGCACTAGAATCAAAGTAGTTAAAACGCAAAACGACTTCGCTCATCTCTCACTCTACACTCTCTGAAAAAAAAGTTCTCCATTGCTAGATCTCTTGGGGTTTAAATTCCTGTTATTTTCAATTATTTTTATTTGAGTTTTTTCAACAAATTTTATTTAAAGGAAATCCGATTCTGATTGATTCATATCAGACTGATCAGTCATGATTTCTTCAAGCAAGATCAAATCCGTCGATTTCTACAGGTTCAGATCTGTCATCTCTCTCTCTCTCTTTGATTCATCACTCTTTTTTATTTATAAATTTTCTGATGATTGACTCAGAAGAATTGAAGTTTGAAGGTTTAATGAATCTTAGCATTTACTGTAAATGAGTAGAGCTAACGTGTGTTTGTTATACATGGATTGGGATTTTGTTTGTTTATTTACCAGAAAATGAAAGAAAGATTGTGTTCTAGCATTAGTTATTATTTGTGCGAATAGATCTTGAGAAATTCTCGTTTTTTTTTCTAAAATTTTATTTTAATTTGGTGAATAAGCTTAAATTATTGTTTGTTTATTCCTTTTGCTTTGCATCAAATCATCTACTGAAATGCTTAGTGTTTTTTAGGGTTTAAGTAAATTTTATAATGATAAATCTGTTTTATCGATTATTTTTTCATCCATGTGCAGGAAAATCCCTAGAGATTTAACAGAGGCATCCTTATCCGGTGCAGGGTTATCCATAATAGCAGCATTGGCTATGGTGTTTTTATTTGGAATGGTAGGCAGCCTGTGGATTTACTCTAATTTCAATCTGATTTGACTTGGTTAGGCATGCAGGTTGATTTTAAATCCCTGACAATACCTTTGCAACATCCTTCTATCATATTAGTTGTTGTCATTTCCTTTTCTTTTCTCAGACTATGATTTTCAGTTGTATTTGTGGTTTGTTAGTTCAACTTTTGCCTTGAAATGAAAGAAATTTCTCCTTTATTTTTGCCTACCTCTATTTTATACATTGAATTTCTTTGCAGGAATTGAATAATTATTTAGCAGTCAGCACCACTACATCTGTTATTGTTGACAATAGTTCTGATGGAGACTTTTTGCGCATTGATTTTAACATGAGGTGTGTTAACTTTCTATAACAATGTTATCATTTAAGGTTCGCATTTGGTTGTGAAGCCTTTTCATAGTTAAAGTTTTAAGCCTTGTGCGGCAGTGTCTTTGCAAACAAACTTGATTTTGAATCTTTAATAGCTATTGGAACTTGATGGTTGTACCATCTTTTATCAATTTCTAAGAAGAAAGTTAATAGGTTGAGTTAATATTTTTTTTCTGTGAAAATTAGATAATAGATTTTGTCTGATCATGTATCAAAATGGAAAAGGAAAGAAACAAGGAATAGTTTAGGATATCTGTCAGTTTGTATATCCTGTATGCGAATGTGCATTACATTGATGAGTCTTGTATGCATTCTAATATTAGCTTTATGATCGAAGGTCCAGGTGAACTTCATGTTAAAAGTACAAGCAGAGGGCATTTTTACTCTGTACATTGGACATGTGCTTATATAAGATTTTACTTATCTTTATTGATACTGATGGACAAATTAGTGTAATGGGCATGAGTGGCTTGAAATTTATTAGTTCTAGGTGATGAGAAGATGTACTTCAGTTCCTGCTAGATCTCATACTTGTTTCCAATTGAGCTTAGCCCGAAAAAGGATCCCCCATGCAACTAGGGTCCAAATTATGTTGCACTTTACTTGCTTTATCAGCAAACAAACAATGATATACTTGTATTATGGTTCTTAGGTATTTTATACTGCCTTTGAGATTTCTATATATATTCTTTTCTCTTGTTTCCCCACTTTTTTCTGAGAAATGGTGGATTACATTTTTACATGTAAATCAAGATATATTTGGACATATTTATATGCCTTTTCTTCTAAACTATCGTAGGTTGCTATACTGTTGGTGATCTTCATATGCGAACATAGTTCAAGCTTTACTTTTAATGATAAATAATTAGGTTGGCTGACTTTTCCAATTGATCTCCAGTTTTCCAGCGCTATCATGTGAATTTGCTTCTGTTGATGTGAGTGATGTCTTGGGAACTGTAAGTATCTATCATCACATGTTTCAGTTGCTTAATTTTATTGAATAAGAACTTAGGTTTTTGTTTAGCACTAAATCTTTTAGGAGGATGGTCCTTGCTTTGCTCTGAAGTATTTTACTAGCTGCAGGCTTGATACTGCGTTTTAAATGACTGACAAAACATCAAAAAACTTTCAGACAAGCTATATCCCTGTGCCCTATCTTTTTTTAAACTTATACTTTATGCTAAAGAAACAGAAATACACCACAACATCTTATGCGAGATGTTGTGTTAATATTTGCCTGTCAATTTTTTTCATACTTCATTCTTCAAGATGCCTTAATGTTTTCCCTCAGTGGCATATACCATTTAGAGTTTGGTCCATATGACTAAATTTGGTTGTCGTTGTTTTCTGTTTCCAGAACAGGTTGAATATAACAAAAACCATACGGAAGTTTTCAATAGATCAACATTTAAGACCCACTGGTGCAGAGTTTCATTCCGGGCCTGTTCTAGATTCTATTAAGCATGGAGATGAAGTTGATGAAGAAACTGTTGAGGGTGCTGTACCATTAAATGGCGTCAGCTTTGACAAGCTTTCACATGAGTAAGTGGATTAATTCAAAGTTTCAAGCCATTTAACATTTTGGACATTATGTCCCAATTTGAGTCTTTCTTTGCTAATTCCCAAATTTGGCGAAACCTCTATTTACTTCATTTGATTTTTTTTTTTTCAGGTATACAATTTTAGTTGTCAATTTTTATGCTCCTTGGTGCTACTGGAGTACTCGCCTGGTAATCTACTATTAGCATGTGTGATCTCATGTCTTGCAGATTCTTGCTGTATAACTCTCGTCTGTTTAAAGTGGTCATTATTCACACCATACGTTATACTGATATTGTTTCCAAATCACCTTTTATTAGCAAACAATTTTTATGAATACTTTTACTTCATTTATATATTTTAATAATCCATTTTTCTTGGCTATTGAACATTTTAGTAATTCTTTAATATACTGTGATGTGATATTTTCTGTAGTAGGACCTTAGTTTGTGAAGCTTTTTCTTCCTTGAAGCAAATACATGTTTGACGTGCTCTAAAAAACAGCACCTAGAAATAATTAAACTCTTGCCTCACCAAGTTACTTTTTGTATTTCAGAAACCATCATGGGAGAAAACTGCCAACATAATGAAGGAGAGGTCTGAGCATGCATTGATTTTCTTCCACTGAATAAATTTATTAATAGCTTCTTGATTTGGCACCTTGCTTTTTACAGATATGATCCAGAATCGGATGGGCGTATTCTTTTGGCCAAGGTTGATTGCACTGTAGAAGTTGACCTGTGCAAGAGGTATTTCTTTGTTTGATGCTTTATCAAATGTTAATTAATGCTATCTTGTGTGAAATATGTCATTATTTGACCTCTAACTACATTGTTGTGTTTTGATTTTTTTGATGTTGCAGATTCATATCAATATTTATCACTCCATATATTTAAATGCGTTTTTTCTTCTATTATAGAATTGTTTCCCAAATGTCGCATCTTTTTCATAACTTTGCCACAAATTTAATCTCATCTCTTTTACTCTTTCTTCCCTTTTCTGGTTTATTATTCTCACTTGTTATGTTCTTCATATAGGCATCATATTCAAGGGTATCCATCCATTCGCATTTTTCGTAAAGGCAGTGATTTGAGGTAAAAGGAATTATTATCATGCATCCGTTATTTGAATCTTCCACAATGTGCCTTTTCTTTATGTTGCTTGTTACTTGACAATAGTATATTCCAATATGTGAAGCTCATTTATATGCTATGTTTTCAGGCATATGTTTAACCCTCTACTTTTGTTTGACCATCAGCTAGAGGATTATTACATTCTTCTAGGCGAAATAGTGCTGTTGAACCTTATGTATATGTGCAATGTGGATTCACCTTGTTCTTGCATGTATTTCAGGGAGGACCATGGACACCACGACCATGAATCTTATTATGGAGATCGTGATACAGAAACTCTGGTTAAGGTACACAACTAAGCTAGTTTTGAATAGGGGTGCTCAAACGGTTGGTTCAGTTAACCAACCGAACCGAGATTCCAAAAAAGTTATTAGTATATTTTTTTTCACATTAACCGTCACTAAACCGAAAATTTTCGAATTTTTTTAACTGAACCGAAAAAAATCCAGTTAATTCGGTCAGTTAATTGAATTTGTTATAAAATTTTGGGTAAATTATACAAATGGTCGCTAAACTAAGTTAAAATGATTTTTTAGCCACTGAATTTTCAAAAGTTATAAAACAATCATTAAACTTATCGACTTATTACAAAATTATCATTGAATCATTGCACGTTATAAATTATTGATAAATATTAAAATTTTAATGATTATTTTTTAGTAAATTAATATATTTAATGATTATTTTGTGCAAGTTTGTAAAGTTTAATGATCATTTTATAATTTTTAAAAGTTCATTGACCAAAAATAAATATAAAAATATGTAATATATAAAATTTTTGGTTAATTCGGTTAATTAACCGGCTTTGAACCGAATTGACCGATAACCAAAGTTTGAAAAATATTAACTGTTAATTGATCGAATCTAAAATTAACCGACTAATTAACCTAAAAAATCCGGTTCGATCGATTAATTCAGTTAAGCGAAGTTTTGAACACCCCTAGTTTTGAAGTGGCGGTTTAACTTTACAGATCACCAAGTCAAATCTTATAAGATAAAGGTTCATGCATGACCTAATGCAAATGTCTTCCAGGCAATGGAAGATTTGGTTGCTTCTGTTCCACGGGAGAACCAGAGGCTGGCTTTAGAGGATAAATCCAACACAACTAAACTACCGGCACCACTAACCGGAGGTTGTAGAATTGAAGGATATGTGCGTGTAAAGAAGGTAATAATTACGATACTAAGACTCTGTCCTTTAGATTAATTTACTTGTAATTATTTTGTTCAATCATTTATGTTTACCTTTTAGATAACTGGACTTTAGAAATGTAGTTATAGTCTATGTCATCCGTACTCTGGTATGAGTGTTGGATATGGTATGTGTCCGACATAAGTATCATTAGTTTTTTCTAAGTTTTTCCATGTATTTGGAGATTATATCCCCATATCCATGTGTGTCGGATATGGGTACTTTGACAAAATGAAAAATTGGAGCAACATACGTTATATGATCCATTTGAAAGTTTGCCAATTAAGAGCTGGTATACTTCATATATCTTAACGTATTGTCTTGACTTTGCAGGTTCCCGGCAACCTTATCATCTCTGCTCGTTCAGGCGTCCATTCTTTTGATGCTTCTAAAATGAACATGTCCCATGTCATAAGCCACTTTTTGTTTGGTAAAACGGTTTCACCTCGGTTACTGAGTAGTGCGAAGAGATTAATACCTCATCTTGGTAGAAGCCATGACAGGTTGAATGGTCGGTCATTCATTAATCATCGGGATTCAGATGCAAATGTTACTGTAAGTTATATTATACGATCCTTTCTGTCAATTCCTTGTTTTACCTCTTAAGTGTGTTTTGTTGTCCATGGACATGTTATACACATCTTTTCAAACCAATTTGTGTTTTACGAGTAAGCTATGCATCAACCTTTATTCGAGAATAAAGACTATTCTATTCCACGAAATATACTCCCTGATAATTGCTGATGTGAGTGGAGTCTATGTAGTCTTATACGAATTACCTTAATTGGATTTTCAGATAGAGCATTACCTTCAAATAGTCAAAACAGAGGTGGTTACAAGAAGATCTTCTCGGGAACATACATTAATCGAGGAATACGAGTACACCGCGCACAGCAGTCTATCACAGACCATATACATACCCGTTGTGAAGTTCCATTTTGAGTTATCTCCAATGCAGGTTATTCTCCAAACTGCTTAATTACTTTTTTCACAAGTTTTTACCTTCCATTTCCATTTTTCGTTAGTCCAATGGATATTTGTTCTTCTTTTTCATTTTCATTTCATTTCGTACTCAGGTTTTAATAACGGAAGACCGGAAATCGTTTTCACACTTCCTCACTAACGTCTGTGCTATAATCGGAGGTGTTTTCACGGTTAGTATCTTACTTCCCCATCCCAAACCACCTTATTTTTTTCCTTATAAAACCAGCCTTTGATAAAATCAGTATAAATCTTACTGTTTCAACTGCAGGTAGCTGGGATTTTGGATTCAATATTCCACAATACAATTAGGATGATGAAAAAGGTAGAATTAGGCAAAAACTTTTGATAGAGAAAAAAGAGGGAGGGGGATGTTATTATGTAAGAATTATAATTATTGAGGATTATTATTATAATATTAAGGGACTGTAGGTGTACTTTTACATATAAAAACGAGAGCCAAGAATATTTTATTTCTAATTCTAGTTGGTGTAATAGGAAATAATTCCAGTTCCCTCCTTCAATGCAATTACTTTGATATTCCTTCTCCTTTGAGAAAATTTGGGGAATCTTTTTCCTCATTCATATCCAAGAAAATGTGAGACATTCAACCTCTTAGGGGAGAAATTATATCATAGGCCCTGCCTACCACGTCAGTTGTGGTCTTATCCAATAATAACTACCCATTTCATCATTAATCTCCACTTATTTTTTTTCAACTAATGAATCTTCACTTAGATTTTCATGTCATTTTAAAAATATGATTTCTGAAAATTGCATTAATTACATGGCTGATTAGTGACGAAATGAATAATTTTCATTGGTTAGGGACCACGACTGACGTGGTAGGCCGGGCCTATGATATAATCTCTCCTCTTAGAGGATAGATGATTTTTTCCCGTTTTGTTTTTTATAAAGTATTCATTTCTATATTTATCATCTATCTGTATGTAAAAGCGGATTTAAAAAATTAGAGTCAAAAGAATTTAGAATTTAAGGTATATGGTTTAGAGTCTGGGTTTAATTTTTGAGGTTTATGGTCGAGAATTTAGAATTTGAGATTTATAATGTAAATATGTAGGTTAGTGAAATAAATTTTATACAGTTTGTGTATCAAAATTTTATCAAAATTAATATTAAACAGGAATTATGAATATGTTTATATATTTTTAGAATATTAAATTACAAAATAAGCGCTCATTTTTTTTGTATAAATGTTTAAATAATTTTTAGTTAAAATAGATATTTAAAATTTTATTTTTACTTATTTTAAAATCAATCGGTACATTTATTTGGACATTTTTAACTACAACTAAAATTGTAAGTATTTATTTAAATACTTTAAGCGTCAATTTAATTAAAAATAAAACTTTAAGAACTTGTTAAAAAAAAAAAAGACAGTTATTTTATAGTTGTCTTTTTAAAAACTACAAATATTATTTTATACAAATATATGATTTTATGTTAGGAAATTTATAGAATTTTAGGAGACAAACATATTGAGAATAAAAATATTTTTTTATAAAAATAAAGTATATATATTTTAATTTTTTAGGAATAACGACTGTTTTTTCTAACCTTTTCGGTTATCTTAAACGCATATTATAGACAAAACTGGGGCATAGTTCCTGAGGTTACTTTTAAAGATTATATAAATTTAGGAGAAATCAAAATCACCCTATAATATTAATTATCAATTGAAAATATTTTTTAAATTTAATTATTATCCGATTAATCCGTGACAGTAACTCAATTATAACTTTTAGGATAATAAAAATATTTTATTTTATATGATCTGAAATAGTTTTTTGAATTTTTACCGTTTTGTATTTTAACTTTTTTACTTTCATAGAAATTAGTTATCAACTCCCCACTGTAAAAATTATAAAAATCCATTTATTTATTGAAGTGTTTACAAACAAGCACACCAAATATTATACAACCATATCCCTTTAGTTTGACAATCAATTATCAAGAAAAAGAAACCAATTTAGCCAAATAAACACCACTGGGAAGATCAAACAATAAAAAAAATCAAGAATAGTAAGAAAGGAAATAAGCCAAATTCATGAACTGAATTCTCCCTCTTAGAACCCTAAAACAAGGGTTGATGCCACCAGCATTGCTCCCATACTAGAACCAGGGACACTCAACCACACCAAAGAAGTTGCACCATTTTTCGATGGCGTAGTCTCTTCACTGGGTGCTGGAGTCGGGTTAAACTCGAAGGTCCCAGCCGGTGGAGACTCACCCGAAGGTGCCGGAGAAGGCGGCTCGGTAGAACCGGATGGAGGAGGAGAAGGAGCAAAGGTCTCGTTCCCGGTCGAAGAACGATTGCTTCGATCAGCCAGGACAACCACCAGCAACTTCTCGTTCTTTCCACAATTGTCTTTGTTTCCACTGATGAAATAGTAAGGACCTGAACGATCCAATGAGAAAACTGTGTGGCCATCGGTGTATTTGGCGATTGGTGATTCTAATTTGCAGTTTTCGTAGGCCTCCTCGGTCACATGTAGCACTGAATCATCGTTTGGTGCGTAGCTGAACACTGTGCCATGCCATCACACATACATACGTCAAAATTATGTACAAGTATAATCATGGACGGAATTAAAATTAAATATTTGAAGGGTTGAATTGTTTAACTTCAAAACCGGAGATCCATATCTAAAAACATGATTATCCGAGTAATATATTCGAAAACAGCAACTTACCGAGTGAATCTCCAATCTGAAATCTGTTCTTTTCAGCCCATTGATTGTAATTTTCAGCATTTGAGCCATTGTGAAGGCCCCAATTCACTTTAAATTCTCTTGCATAACCCTTGACAATCATCATCTGCATGAAACAAAAGAATCCCAACGCTAAAAAACCTTTGCTTTGATGTCTGAAAATGGGGTTAGCCATCGGGAAACAAAGGAAGAACAAACAAAGACTTAATGTTTTTTTAACCAAAATAAATGAAAAGTGGAACTCAAATTTTGATTGCAACAATTGGTGACAGGACCAGGGTTTTTGTAGGCAATTTGCATGGAAAAGTTTAGGACTAATTGCACTAGACATCCTTGAACTATGAAATATTTTAAATTGATCATCAAATTTCAAAGTGTTTTGATCAGATCCTCAAAATATTTGTATCATATCAATTTTGTCTTTTCATCCGTCTACCCTTTAAATTAGGCGTTAAATGTTAGCTTGGATATCAACAGAATATATTTAAATCACGTGGATTAAATTTAACACGCACACGTGTATATTTTAATGATAATATCTGTTTAAATCTATGCAAATTATCTATTCAAATAAGTAAAAACATGTTTTTATGTTTTAAATCTGCTCAACTTGATTAATATATGTTCCTTGAAGACCCAATTAAAAAGTTTTGAAGTTTAGGACCACTTTAAAATATATGCTATAGATTGAGGATGTCTACTAAAATTAACCCAAAACTTTAAAAACAATGTGATACAAGCTTTTGTTTCTTTTCCATATATTCTCTTCTTTTCGCTTTGCATTTCTTGTTTCATGGTGCAAAGTATAAACCTTCAACACCATATAGTTTATTTGAATCTTTTCTTTATATTGAATTTATGCTTTGCTTGATCATAAACAAGAACATTCATGACTTTCCTTTGGGTTAAGCCATTGAAATTATGTATACATTAATACACATTTTTAAAATGTATTTGTAAATATAATGTATGTTATTATAATTATTTATGGTAAATATTAATCACGAAATATCAATAAAATGTTGGAAAAACAGTGAAAATAGGTAATTTTAAGCGATAATTCGAAAGAGTAAATGTAGAGATTCAAATAAAGAAAGAGTACAATTTGTGATCTCTACATTCATGTTGTTATAGAAAGTCATCTCTTATTGTATACTGTGAGACCGACAACCGACGAACTCAAGCATCAAGAAATGATCGAGTAATATTTCTATAGGCCTCAACAACGTATTCCGGTTTCAATCTTTTTAGTTTTTATAATATTTCTATTTTCTGTTTATACTTGTTTATTATTTCGAATCAATCTCTTTATTCAACACAAAAATAAAAGTTAAAACAATATTATAATAAACGATCAAACCGTCATGATTTGACCTACTACTTAATTCCCTATCCAACTAATATTATGCTTGAAAATCATATATAAGCTCTGGGTTTGTATCAACTTACCCTCTTCCTCAAGTTATTCTCTTTCAATAAAACAAGTATTAGAGAAGATGATTTCAAGTTTTTCGAATCAACATCACTCGAATTGAATTTTAACCGAATTAAACTTGAATAACTTGCGAGTCGGATAGGCTCGTTATCACCCTCCTGGTTTAATAACATGAGAGGGGGGGAAGGAAAAACCAGCTGACACTTTGCCCAAAACTCCGTTGTATTTGTTGTATCCTTTTTAGAGCAGCTGTACTCACCAAATTTTTAGTGTTTTAATACGATCATTGAAATACAAGCTTTTATTAAGTTATTGATGTTAAGAGAAGCTTTTATTTTATTCACTGGACCGTTAAAAAGGCTAACCACAACTTTCTAATATTTGCAGAAGTGGCACTAACCTTTCTAGATTTTATACTTTTGACCTAAAATTATCAAAACTTTACAATTTGGTCATGGTTTTGCTAGAATTCTCAAACACCTTTTTGTTGTCATCTTTATTTCAAAACCTCCATAGCTAAAAGTTCATTAAATCAGTCTATGTTGCTCCAACTATTCTTCACTAATGGCCTCAAAACTTAGCCTGCACTCTCAAAAGTTCATTAAATCAGTCTATGTTGCTCCAACACTCGAAATATCACAAATGGAAAATGTACCCGTACCCCACACTCGAGTTCAACATATGACCTCAAAAGTATTTAGGATTTTGTAATCATCCAACAGTACATAATCCAGTGAACTGGAAATCGAAAGAAATAGATGCAGGCGTATAACGAGATCAAAACAACGTGGAGACGATATAACAGCGTAGATATTATTAAAGTTTCCTAATCAGATAGTATTTCTGGATTTGAAACAAGGGAACGGAATTAGCAGAAAACTTTCAGCTTACTGCATCTTAGAATCCATGGATTTTGATGGTATCCTTCTTCACAATGCCGGCCTAGTATGAAAAAGACAGACCAAGAAGATTAGGCACCAAAATATATTTGCTCCGACTAGTCATTTTTCTTCTTCGTGTTTAAAACTCGCATCCAACGCATATTTGGAAATATGTATAGATATTCTTTTGCTTAAAATCAACTAATTCCAAGAAGCAATGACAATTACCTGAACAAGGAAGGTGGAGACATTCTTACGCTGGTCACCTTGAAGTTGAATAACCTGAAATATAAACCCACAGCATAACGAACTTTGTCAAAGGGTACCAATAACAGATATGATTGGTTACGAATTATACGATTATACACACACCTGCCCTAATTCCGGGTCCTGAACCACAGTGCCATTGCAGCAGAATTCCTTCTTCAGGTCTTTAAGTATCTTGTTGTAGCTGAATTCTTTCTTCAACCCTTGGACAGTCGTCAGGCTTTTCCTACCGTTCCTTTGTTGAACACGGATGTGAACATACTCCTTTCCACCGGCACTTGAGTCCTCAGCATTTGCATCAGCAAAGGGATCTAGCAAAACAAATTAAAAAAGAAGTTAAAAACATGAAATTAACAGAGAACAGACAGAACAACAGCATTGATGAATAGTGCAGCTGAGGAAGTTAAGATCAAAATGTACCAAAGGCAGTAGGAATTTGGATGTCGAGATCAGACATGAAACTTTGTTTATCAAAGAGGCCTGAAACAACCTGAACATGTTAAGCCAGAGCCACACTGATTCAAACTTATATAACATATTACCATCAAAGTAAGAATAATTTAATGTAAATGTAAGAAACACAAATTAGGCAGCCTAAATACCATTTAGCACCCAAACTAAAACATGAATTTTGTTGATCAAAGAGGCCTAACAGCAACCCAAACACGTTACACCAAATCCGCATCAGATTCGACTTTATACAACATTTTACTATCAAGAATAAGAATAATTGTTTCATGTACAATCAAAGAAATAATAACACAGGCAGCCTAATAACCCATTAGGAAACCAAAACGAAACATTTACTTAGTTGATCAAAGAGGCCTGAAAACAACCCGAACATGTTAAAGCCAGTGTCGTAACATATTCAACTTTATATAACATTAGCATCAAGAATATGAATAACTTTTCCAGTAAAATCGAAGCAACAAAAATCGGGCAGCATAAATTCCATTTGGCAATGGAATCCCATTCCCTTTTCATCAGAATTAGCTACCACGGATACGGAAAATAAATAAATAAATAAATAACCACAAGTTTACCACACAAATACTTTCAGTTAAGCATTATGGATTCAAATCTTAAAGAATCAGCTACCATTTCGTTCCAAAAATCAATATAACTAATTTTATCAGCACATTATAGAACCAACTAACATTTAAAGATTAAAGAGTCGCTAATTTATATATTTTTTCAGTTTAATGTAATTAGATACAAAGAAGGAACAGCAAAATTCCTGGGAAAAAGTGATCATGAATCCTAAATTCGTCTTTTTTTTTCTACAAACAAAAACGATTCTTGGCATACTTGAAGAAATAAAAGAAAATCTTGATGATATATGGAAAACTCAAAACCCATAATCAGGAAAGTTTAATATCAAACAAAACCCAAAGAAAATGAAATTTAAACCCCATAAAAAATGAAAATTGGACAAGCTGTAGAGGGAAGTTTACCTAATCCAAGAATGACAGGGATTTTTTAGAGAATGGAAATTCAGATTATCAAAGAAATTATAAGAACAAAAGGCCTAAAATGGGGATAAAGTCTGAGAACCGTCTCGCGGTGCCTTGAGGAGGACGGTGATGAAGTTTACTTTTTTTCTTTTTGGTTTGTTTGGGTGGCGAGGAAAATAAAAGGAAAGGCCTGGAAAATTATTTATTAATTACGAAAAAAATCATTAATTTTCAGGTGTTTATATTTTGGTCCCTTCCCTATATTAGTTCTTATACTCATCTTAAATTATGAATTTTTATTTTGATCATTTTAATCCATATACTTTTTAATTTTTAAAACTTTGATCATAACTTAAACTGTAGTCATTAAATATGTTGAAATTTTATTCTTAGCCCCTATATTATGCATAATTATTGATTTAGTTCTTATTCTTTGATTTGATTCTTTTACGTCTTTATAATTTATTCACATTATTATTGGATTGTTTGGGACATAATAAATTTTAAAATTCAAAACATGCGAAGGCTAAAATTGATTAAAGTAGAGTATAAAAGACCACATTTCCAACTTAGATTAGCACGGGGATGAACAACGATCAGAGTCTAATTTGAATAGTTTTGTGTTCGATCCAGTTAATTAAGAATTTGAGTTAAGTTTAAATTTAAATCTAGTTAAGTAGGCATTAAGTTTGATTTATCTTATTAAAAACTAGAGTTAAATTTAAATTCGAGTCTAATCAAATTAATATTAATAAGATTTTGATTAAATCAGAATTGAATAACTTATAATCTATTTCATTTTATTATTTTTATAATAATAATAATAGTTATTGAATAAATTTATTCAACAACGATAATATCTAATAATATATATTTTAATTTATCTTAATTTTTAAAAAATAAAATTTTTAATATATATTATATTTAAAATAGTTTATGAATTTTTCAGTCTATTATTAAGAATTAAGTCTAATCACATAGAATATTAATTAAATTATTAAATAGTTCAAAATTTATCTCCTGTAGGGGCCCTGAGGGAGATGAAAGAAATGTTTTATCAAAATTATTACTTTGAGATATGAATTCTGAAAATTTTAAGATTTTCCTTCTTTCAATCCGAGGGAAAAGGAGATGAAAGAAATGTTACAACTCAAATATCAAATCTATGAAGAACATCAGAAATTATACTTATTCAATATGGTAATCAACTGTGGTTCTTAACAATATTTCAGCAACCCAAAGTATCATTGAACACGATTACTAGGCAGCTTTAGCCGCTTTAACGTCTGAACAGAAACAACTTTATCGAAATGAACACAAGCAAAAGACACCAGGAGTAAATTTCATATCAGTAAACACCACCACGAAGGCGGAGAACAAGATGCAGAGTCGACTCCTTCTGGATATTGTAATCGGCTAAAGTACGACCATCTTCTAACTGCTTCCCAGCAAAGATCAACCTCTGCTGGTCCGGAGGAATACCCTCCTTGTCCTGAATCTTGGTTTTCACATTGTCGATCGTGTCAGAGCTCTCCACCTCCAGGGTGATGGTCTTTCCAGTCAAGGTCTTGACAAATATCTGCATACCTCCTCGAAGGCGCAAGACTAGATGCAGGGTTGATTCCTTTTGGATGTTATAGTCTGCTAGAGTCCTCCCATCCTCTAGCTGCTTTCCAGCAAAGATCAGCCTCTGCTGGTCAGGTGGGATACCCTCCTTATCTTGGATTTTGGCCTTCACATTATCGATAGTGTCCGAGCTCTCTACCTCCAATGTAATAGTTTTGCCTGTCAAAGTTTTCACAAAAATCTGCATTCCACCACGCAGTCGAAGAACCAAGTGAAGGGTCGATTCTTTCTGGATATTATAATCTGCAAGTGTTCTCCCATCTTCAAGCTGTTTGCCAGCAAAAATCAACCTCTGCTGATCTGGTGGAATCCCTTCTTTGTCCTGGATCTTAGCTTTTACATTGTCAATTGTATCGGAGCTCTCAACTTCCAGGGTAATAGTCTTTCCAGTGAGAGTCTTCACGAAAATTTGCATGCCACCACGGAGTCGTAGCACCAAGTGGAGGGTAGACTCCTTCTGAATGTTATAGTCTGCAACGGTCCGACCATCTTCAAGCTGTTTCCCAGCAAAAATTAACCTCTGCTGGTCCGGTGGAATGCCCTCCTTGTCTTGGATCTTAGCCTTGACATTATCGATTGTATCGGAACTCTCAACCTCTAAAGTTATGGTCTTTCCGGTGAGGGTTTTCACAAATATCTGCATTCCACCCCTAAGACGAAGGACAAGGTGGAGGGTGGACTCTTTCTGGATGTTGTAATCAGCAAGGGTTCGTCCATCTTCAAGTTGTTTACCAGCAAAGATAAGCCTCTGTTGGTCAGGAGGGATCCCTTCCTTGTCTTGGATCTTGGCCTTGACATTATCAATCGTATCAGAGCTTTCCACCTCAAGGGTGATGGTCTTGCCAGTAAGGGTTTTCACAAATATCTGCATACCACCCCTGAGACGAAGGACGAGGTGGAGAGTGGACTCTTTCTGGATGTTGTAATCAGCAAGGGTTCGGCCATCCTCAAGCTGTTTACCGGCAAAGATGAGCCTCTGTTGGTCTGGAGGGATCCCTTCCTTGTCTTGGATCTTGGCCTTAACATTATCAATTGTATCTGAGCTTTCAACCTCAAGGGTAATGGTCTTACCCGTAAGGGTTTTCACAAAGATCTGCATCTACTTTCGGCAAGAAACATAGAATTAATTTATAACTTAAAGAAACTATTTAAGATTTATAAGTTTTTCTTCAAAAAGAAGCCAACAACAATTACAAAGATTCTACTTGGAAAATTATGATTTATTTTAGGAAAACATATTTAGGAATAGATAATACCCTAGCCATATAGATCAAAAACTATTATCCAAAGTTAGAACATAAAGAATATTATTGATCAATCAAATCAATATTATTGATAAACAGAAATCAAATAACATCAATAATAACCTTCAATTTAGGCCAGTTTACCCAGCTATGAAGCCCTAATAAATCATGACACTAAATAAAAAAATCAAAGAAAACCCTACACCTTAAGCTAGATCAGAAATAACACATGAAACCCTAAATCAATTAAAGTTGGCAACCAATTAAACGTACATGACAAAGAAAATCTCTGATCTTGAATCGGAAAAGGATAAGATCATTACATACAGATATCAATATGCTTATCGAAATAGACCAAATTGAATATATCGATGAAACCTAACCTAAATAAACCTAGTAAAATTTACAGAACAAAAGAATACCTTCTAAGAGAGATATGGAATCGGAGAGACTTGGTCGACGAGAATAAAGAGAAGCCAATTGAGAAATTTTCAATCTTGATGCAGAATTAGGGAATATGTTGATATATTTATAGGGGAGATTGCCGACTTAATTAAGAAAAATTGGGCTAAAAAAGAACCGGTTAATATGAAGCCACGTATTAGTTAAAAGTTTTATTGAAAACGCTGCCGTTTCTGTAAATTTTACGTCATATACGTTTTCTTTATCTAATTTAAAAGATGAATTTATAATTTAAGGTATAAAATTTATAAAGGTAGAATTAAATATTTAAATTTAAAATTTAAAAATATCTAGATTTTTTTATATATATCAAAATATATTTTTTCTTTAATTTTCTTTTAAATAATTGGAACATACAATTCAATTATCTTTTTATCTTACAGGATGACAGTTTTAGAAAAAATATGGTCTTATATCCATCATATTATATTAAAAATCTACTAAAAATAATAAAAGTAGAAAACACCAATTAATACATATAAAATAGATAGAAAAGTGTTGAAGAATACAATTATATTTTTGAAAATTTTAAATTATTATAGAGTTTATATATATATATATGTTTTACCGATGATCTAATTAAATATCTTTAAAATTTAATAAATATTTTTAATAAAAAATAATATACATCCTAAAAACTATATTTTTTTAATTTTTTAGAATTTAATTTTTTTTTATAAAAATACAAATATATCTTACCCCCTTAAACCAAATTTTAACTACTAAAATTTCTTGAAAACTAGTAGGAAATATATGTTTTAGCTTTTAAAATTAAATAGATTGAAGTATTAATTCTTTGATTTTTTCGTGAGAATGTTTGTAATTTTTTCTGTATAAAAGTTGTGCAAATTTAAAATTTATTCTTTATCCAATTAAATTTGTTTCATAGTATTAATTTTTAAAGATATATTAATTATTTATTTTAAATATATATTTGCTGAATTTGTTTCAGAAATGACTTTCCAATTTGATTTATTAATAATTAAGACGAGACCTCCCAATATTCCCTCCATTCAGGGTCTAATTCGAAACTGGTAATCGTTTTTATATGGGGAATACAGACTTGCATGCTTAACAAAAACTATAACATCAGTTTTCTTCAACAAAGTCGACTTACCGGAATAAGTCGCCGGCAGACGACAGATGCACAAACAAGCTTACAACATTGTATAACTGAAAGATAAATAAGGTAAACATTATTGGTCCGTCCCCGGCACCGGAGAAGGATTTCATGGCATGACGAAGAAGGTGATCAATACCTCCATCCTCGGAAGCGTCGGTCTGCATTTAATACACGAAGACAACGACGATTCAGTGTTCGTAACAAAACATGTAAACAAAGCAAAATAAAGACAACAGATGTACAACAAGAGGAGCTTATTTAGATGAAGAGAGTATAGAGTATATCATATGCCTGTTTCGGATGTGTATTCCGTCATAGGATCGATCCGTCCACCACCTGCAAAAGAAGTAGCTACAACGTTTATATCATATATCACATGCAGATCTAAAACGTAAAAATGGAGTGGATACGGAAATCGACTTACAAGAAAGAAGGCTTTCGGTGTAAGTGAAAGCGACAGGAGAATGCGTTTCGAAAATGTTTGATAACTCAAGCTCCCTCCAAACCCTGTGGTCCGAATGAAAGATATAGTAATGGTTTGAAGTTATGACGAAAATGTCATTCTCCTTCGCGACTACAAATTCGACACATTCATCATTCGAGAAGGGGATGTTATTGCTGCATTTCAGTTCCCATTTAGGCTCGTTCTTGTCTTCGAGAGTCCATATATTCATGATCTCATCCTCATCATATACAGCAACTAAGGCTAAACAGCCTTTGAGATCAACCAAGTATGAGTGTTCTGTGACATCTGCCGGAAGGTCAATAGTTCCAAAGGTTTCCTCTATGTCAACCGTAAGGATCAAACCCGGAATCATCGGATCTTCATCCGACGCAATAAACCAATGTATCTTTCCATTGACGAAAACATGGTTGGACCCAAGGGGATTATGGCTAGAACGCATCGGACAGTATGGTACACGACCTATGACACACCAGAATCCAGAGATTGATGAATATACCTCACATTGTAGACGATTAACACGGGGTTGATGTTTAGCTAGGGGTATACGCTTGGGAAAGAAAAATCGAAATATCTTGTAGTCATTGATTTTTGGACCAAAAGCAACCCCGATGGAAGGCTTTTCTTTGGATGGGCTACCTTTTGGAATTAATAGAGCCTTTCTTGTAACAGGGTTGCAGATACGGATTTCCAGATCGGTTTCATCATCAACTATCCTGCCCGAGTCCACTTTCCATGTATAGTTGATACAACAGAGTAAACCATCAAAGGAACAAATGATTGTAATCGGAGAAAAGTTGTCACAATACGGGAAGTTCATCCTTTTAGCAATTTCGCCACTGTTCTTCACAAAAAATAACTCCATCATCACATCCAGGAACGGATAAACTATGTAAAATGTATTTTTCCGAGACCAGAGTAGCTGCAGATCGATGAAAACCTGACTACTTATCAACTGACGCCAATGCTTGCAAACAGATTTGCATACTAAAATTGACTTGATCGGAAGCCTTGAGAGTATATCGACAAGCACGTTTTCTGCACACTCTACTTCATACCACTTATCATGATGAACACATTCACCACCGGTTTCATCCATTTCTAGTTCTTTTCACTTCCTTCATCCAATGAGAACTACACATGCAGCAGATATCAGTAATTTTATCGGCTAACAAATCCTGAGATTAATGATACTTAATATTCAGACATTATAATGGACATATTCACCACTCATAAGATATTAAAATGCACTATTTCCGATCTAACAAAAAATATCATGAAAAAAATAGGGAAATAGATAGAGGAAAACTTACATGCTCTGTGGATTGAAAATTCCTTTACTATTCAATGAATATCATTATCATTCCATTCAGGACACAATTGTCCTCTGCACTACAAACAATTTTCGGAGATTGCACTAAAAACGGCATGTTTTTTTCTTCTAGATGGATTAAACTACACTATGAACACATCACTGTCACATTCAAAACCTTGGATTCAATCTCATCAGTCAATACAAGCATCGACTAGATGCTATAACAACATAATCGATGCATCAGCATGAAACAGTTAAAACTTAAAAGTAGTATGGGAAAAGAAAAAAAAACAGGAATCTAACAAAGCAACCAAAATGATATCTAAAGCAAAGACGGAAAAAAGCGAACAACGAAGTACTTGAGAAAATTGAAGGAGGAAAAGAACATACTTACCACAGCGTTGCTCCTCAGCAATTTCGTGCCTATTTTGTAGCCTGCAAACAAAATCACCTGTATTTTAGTTTTCTTCAAATATAATCTTGAAATATTGATTATAAACATGCAGCAATCTTTAGAGAAAATTGTGACCAACATGTTGAACGATATTATATAGCTTCGATTTAAAAAAACACACACGAAAGCTCGATGACTGCAACAAAGGGGTAATGCTAGTCACAAATCAAATTTCTAATTAAGAGTCCACATCAGTCTAGCAATTTTCAATAAAAACAAATCAAATGAAGATCTGAAATTTAGATCTTTTACACAACAAAAAGTGTGCAATCTAACAAACAAATCAGCAGCAATCCTTCATCACTCACCCTAAACTTAAGAGAGGGAGATATATTCTAAGGATATCACATGCATAGATTTACAAATGAATCATAGAATGTCAAGAAAACAGTAGAAGGGGTTCGGGGCTCACAGATTATAATCGGTGCCTCTGGCTTCAGTTGAGAAAAAGAGACTAGAAAATACTTCTTATATCGAGGTAGAAAGATAACTCCAGAACTTATAACGCTCGTTTATTGACAGATTCGCCTTCAAAGTGGCAATATAGGAGTCCATGCATTGCGACAAGTGGGAGGTATGCACTGGAATAGATATGAAAGAATCCCAAGAAGGAAAAGCGAAAGCCAAAATGGTAAATTTTCTACCAAACTTCGCTGCATTAGGAGTCCGTAACAATGTAAAAAATTACCTTTATCCACGTCTAGAAACTGACAACCATATATATGTCATTGTTGGCAAATGACAACTCAATAAACGTGAATAGTTTTGGAAGCATCTACGAGGAGGATAATATAACCGACGACTATCCTATGTATCATCGTCATCGTCATCATCTAAATCAAGGTACATTCATGTAACCAAAAACTGAAGTCCGAAAGATATCTTACCCCAATTGTTTTCAACAATTTCTAAAGTTAGACATCATCTTCACGGTTAAAGAGTTGAATATGAACACATTCATGCGGAAAATAGAAGCCGGTCTAATAGACAAGTTTACAAGTCAATGGATCTCTTCAAAGCCATGCTTAATTCATAGAGAAGCAAACTAGAAAACAGAGAAAGGGTTCTCCAGTTCGAATATGGAAAATTATTTGAAAAGAATACAGGCATAACTCAAGCACACAATGAAACAGAGAACAATACCACAAATAGTGTCTTACAAAATTCAGATCTCTCTTTTATAGCTTTTTCAAGAATATTTTCCGAATAAACAACAATTGTTTAAAGCAAACCCTTTTTTGTTTTTGTCCCGAGCAAGCTTCCTCAATGAGGTTGCGGGTAGTGTTTGAATCATAGCTCCAGACTAATCTATATTACAAATTCATAACACTATCAAGCAGTCTTAACTACCTCTGCATGCCATTATCTGCATTATCATGTACAACAAACCCGGAAGGCCTAAGGCTAAACCATATTTTATTGGTTATGTCTACCAGAAAATATATGCACCAGGTGCACACTCGTGCATCAGAAATAATATAGCTAATGGCAAAAGTAAACAATTAGGCACCTTGTAGTTGGTACAGGCAAAATGCATTAACTTCTACACTAGCAAACATGTCATGCAAGATTACAGGTACTACCTAGTCAATTTTCATCTTATGTAACGGTACCTTTTTATTTCTAAATATGCTTTTAGTGATAAATATGCAAAATTACTTCCTTTCTAAATCTAGACAAGCCTGAAACAGAAATATATAAGTATGTTTTTGTTTGACACTACAAAGCAGCACGATTATCGCTTTCTTAATCTGAGCTAGCACATTCTTCATTGCTAAACCCCATATAACTTCTAGCATTGGCACACTATGAAACCGGGGCTCGGAGTGAGTGTTGGATACCCATATGTCCAAAACGGATACCTCAAAATCATTTCTTCTATTTTTTCTGTGTATTTTGACAGTCACATCCCTGACTTATGTCCAAATAAGTCGGACAAGCATGCTTCAAAAAGATGAAGAGTTGGAGAAACATAGTAAATGCAGTTGATTAGAATATCATATAGATAACTAAGAAAGAAGAAACTCATTCTCCATATTCATTTTTCTATCTAAAAATCTTACTCGAATTGTCAAAATCTAAAACTTCCATTCAAAATTCCCATGAACTTCAAACACTGTAAATTTATAATATCAGATAAAAATGTAAAAAGTAAAATACCAAACTAACACAAAAAATACCCCAATTTCCATGGTTAAACTCATTTAAAACTATCACAAAAGATAAAATTAATCTTCAGAATTTTCATTGTTTTCCAGAAATTCCAAAAAATGGAAAGGCATAAATTTAACAGGCCTATTTCCCAGTATATGAATATATATGAACTATACCACACATAAAAGTATGAACCCACCATGAATCTAATCTGGAAACTGCGTTTCATCAGGTCATTCATTGCTACAATTAAACCACTTTTATTGCTTCAATTTAACAACGGAAATGAAACTGAAAATCAATTGCCACCCACATTTTTTTACACTCATCAACATGCAACACTGAAAACAGTAAGAAAATCAAAACACCCATTTGAGAAAAAATGTGGAATTAAAATTGAAAGATTGCACCTTTTTTCTCTCTGCAACTGAATGAACGCGAAGATTGGCAAGGAAAGGAGGAGAGAGAAAAGAAAAACAAGCGTTTTGTTGGCGTAGGATGGTGTTTTATGGAGATGTTGGCGGTTTGATTGTAGATTGAAAAGGGTTTTGACATCTTGCAAAGTTGTGCACGACACGAACTAAAACGGAACTGAAAACGATAAAAATGGTCTTAAGATGTTTCTGGGAACAGTGATGTTCGTTAAGGGAATTATTGGTTCCCGCTTAGGGATGATCATTTAACCTATATTCGACTCGATTTAAAAAAAATATTTAAATTTTAAGATAAAATTAAAAAAATATAAATAAACTACATCAAGCAAAAAGGGTACGTTATGTTTACGTAATTACTGAATTTTTAAGATGTTTTTAATTTAATTATTGGATTTTTAAAACTTATTATATAATTATTAAATTTTTAATTCCTTTTTATTAAAATCATTCACATTAACAATATTAAAAAATAATAATATAATACGTCATCTTCTTCGTCTCCCTCTTTTTCTTCTTCTCCTCTGTTTTTCTGCATGAACCTAAGAACTTGTAAAAGGAGGACCTTTTATCTCTTGATTTTCTTCCTTTCTTGCTTGTTTCTTTCTAGATGATGATGGAAAATCCAAGAGTATTTAGAGTTTGATCGGTTATATATAAAAAAAAGTAACTCGAATTTTTAAATAATATGTTGATAGTTTTTAAATCCGAGTCAAATCCTCAATTATAAATATATTATATATGGTTATAGAATGTCATTTAAATTAAAATTAATTGGTATAACATTATAAATATTTACAGTTAAATTTGAATAGAAACTCTAACAATTTGATTTGACACAAAAATTTTTTAAATAAAATTCGAGTTATAAAATAAAACTCATCAATTTAATTAACTCAAAACTTTTTGTCTCGATCGAATATTTATCATCGGCTAATGTCATATCTTAAATATATCTAAACATGAAAATTTAATCGAACATGGTCAAAGCTTTAAAGCATAAATAATGACTTAAATTTCTCGATTTTTTAACATACAATTTAATATAATGTTTATGTATCTATATTTATTTTATTCATAAATTGAACTATATTAATATTTATATATTATATTATCGACATACCAACCAAATTAAATACATTTTTCATCAAATTTCTGTTACCACAAAATAAAACAAGTTATTAATATGTTAAACACAATTCTGTGAACGAAATAGAAATAAAATATATAAATTAGAAACGTAAAGAAAAAAATCTGAAACTTTAATCGAGGCATGTGCTATCACAGTGTCCTTAAAACAGATTCATCCCCTCCTGGTGCTGGAGTTACTATGGAACGTCTGTCTCCCAAGATATAACGGTAGAATACAATAAGGAGAGCAACGCTACCTTACTGCAATAACGAACTTTACAGAAGCAGAACACTATCTGGCTATAGGATATTTGTGGGGTTTTTTTTTCAGTGTGTTTAAATATGAACAAAGGGTCTCCTTTTATAGTGTTCATGCAGGGGACATGTTTAATTACAGATTAAATTCCTGAAGAGTTACAACTCCCAGAAATTAAAATGGTATTTATCAGAGAATTAATCCAAATAAATTGGAGGTTACAACCAGCTGAAGGGTCTGCAACTCAATAAAAGGTGGTTTAATTCTATAATATCGGTTAAAAATAAAGTTAGAAAAGTAGGGAAAAAAATTTGTCATTTTAGAAATCAAGACCAAAGTCAACTAATACTAGCCATAATAACATGAAGAGCTTTTGTATATAAAGCTTTCCAAATCTAAGTTCCCAACAAATGTGGGATATTCTACTTTTCATTTTATTTTTTCAACATCATGGGTGTTACATTGAGCAACAATTTCTCATTCACCCATTAAACATTTTGAGCACGTAAATATACAAATTTAATCTACTCTTGTTGTAGATTAATAATACACATAGTCCCAATTAATTTGACTAATGGAACCCACTCAAATTTAAGCTCAAATGTCCATGTACCATACCATTTTTCCAACAATTTCCTTGTTGAATAATGATAAGAAGTAGAAATGGCATGTTTCTCTTGCAAAGTAGTTTGATGTTCATGGCTTGTTGCCCTGTTCTAGGTAAAATGTAATAATCAGTATAAGAGCATTTTGTTAATCTGGTTTAACCATGTAATAATATTTATATTATAAACTTTTTAATTGAATTTAATATTGGAAGATAAATAAGATCAATTTCATTTTAAAAAGTAAAATTTAAAATTTAAAATAAAAAATAAAATATTTAAATAATTATTATTGTAAAAACAAAGGTTATTATTGATTATGATATTCTAAACTCCAAAAATAAGATATATTTGTGTCATTTGAGCATAATCATTAGACTTATTGGACTCTACATGAATCCAAGCATCTAAAGACTGATGTACTTATACTAAGATTCTCTTGCTTGCTAATAGATGATTACTCATAAGATTATCAGTGGATTCAAAGGATTCAACTATTGCAGTCACAGAATCTAAACAGTTTCTTTACAAATTGCAGAAATATGAAGGAAATCCTTATTTATCGAAACTGAGTCGAACTACGGCTCAATGTTGTACTCCGCACCGAGTTTCGATATTGTTCTAAACAGAAATGAAGAACACTGCGTGTAACCTCAGAGCATACAACTCGATGGATTCTTCTTTTTCTTGGATGAATAAGCTCAAAGACATGATTATGTAATCACCCAAATCCTAAAATTTGCAGTGAAGGAACATTTATTACAATCAGACATGGTGAAAGGAAGACACTCTCAAGAATTGAAGTCCAAGCAAAGAGCACTATGGTGGTACAAAATGATAGCATTGAACCGGGTATAGGTTCATATGCTATATAGATCAACCTGGATTCGAATCTGAACCGAATCCGGACTTGATAAACTGAAAGACAATACTACTTTGCAGATTGGTATGCACTTAGACTAGTCAATTGTAACTCTAACGCGGATTCGAATCCGAACCTAATCCAACTTGATTTAACCATAAAATGTCAACAATCTGAAAACAGCCAACATGAAATGACCAGAATCCAAATGAAAAAATTAGAAATATTGATCTCGTCTAAAGCAAACTCTTCCCACCTAATTGGCAAGTCTACATGCATCAGACTCGATCCAGAATCAGAAATGGCAAAGTTTCTTTCAACTATGAGACTTATAGACTGTCAACACTTTCTGATCAAAATTATGAACTCAGAATTTATTAGCAATCATAACTTTTGAGAAAGTAAAAAATGAAGCCATCAATGTATCTAAGTCTAACTATAAATGCATATGATTGAGGGAAATCGACAAGAACCACAGAAACAATACCAAAGGACGTTTAACAGCGCTTTGGCGATGTCAGCTCTGCAGATATCTAGCATTGAAGAGCAACGCCATTCATTTTATCCCGTTTCCATTGGTATGTTAGATGTTCTTGGTTCGAAAATTCACAACAAAGCTTCAGTGCCCTCCCCTTCTTGATCAATTGTCAACATAACATTGAAACTGAACTTTGAGATCTCGCAAGCAAACATAACCTATGGTATGTCTCGGATTTAAGTTTTTGGATGTAATGTGGCAAGGTAAAATACTTGAATTTGCTTGAGAAGGGTACAAACAGCATATACCATCTTCAATCAAAGACTATTAATCCTCATCATCCGAACTAGAAGTATCCACCCTTAGCTCGGCAATTGCTGGGAAAAGCTTCTGCCGTAGATTGGTACGTGTCTCGGAGGAAGATGATGCCTGTGATCCCTCCTTCTTATGTGATTTTGCTGGCTTGTCTTTAACCTCTTTGCATACCTTATCCAAAATTATCAAGAAATCTCGTACGATGACAAACAGGCGTAATCCCTCATCCATCTTATTGTCACCATGGAAATAACAGCCAGTTTTCTTCACTAACTCCATTATTCTCTTCTCTTCCTCGAGCAATGAGGTGACATCAACCTCAGCCTTCTCCACAAAACTCTTTAATGTTCTGTGAAAATCACTGTCTTCCTCCAAACCTTTCATCTCCGAATTCAAGAAATCACGTGCTTTTAGGAGTGAATGCCCGAGTTTGGCAACAGTTCCTGTTAAGTTTTCAGCATCAACAACTGCAGCTTTCTTGACACTTTCAAGTTCAGTACTCAGACGTGAAACTGCCTGAAACCCAAGGCTGTGGTAGCGGTCTTCCATATCAGGGGAAACATCCTCAAGAAGATCCTCGGATTTCACGCTGGTAAAACTTTGGCTCTCTCTTTCAGCACGGACAGCTTTCAACCCTTCAGTACGTATTATTTCTAGGACAACGAAGTGCAACAGAGTGGTCTTGCCATCTACTCCTTTAACATCTGATAACTTCAAAAGCGTGTCGAGTTTGAATGCTTGCGCGCCACCACGGTATGTTCCATCATTCATGCGATTTCCCGTTTTAAGAACAGCTTCTAAGATCTTCAGGAATAGACAGCTACCTCTTAGATCCTTGCAAGCAACCTGCCAAAGACATCACCAATTCACATCTTGTAAACTCTCCAAAAATGAATTTCCAATGCATGACATAAATTGTATGAATCAAGCAAGTCATGCAAATTAAAATCTAATGACCAACCTCTAATGTTTCGAAGGATTCTTTAGTGGCAGCAACCTCCTCATTAAGAGAACACATAAAACACAGAACTTCCATTCGTTTAAAAGCAAACGGGATGTCAAGCACTTGTATTAGGAACTGCTCAGCTGGACCGAGTTGAGAAATTTCACCGCTGTACACTTTAAGTTTTTGTTCTTCATCTGATGTTGGTGCCATCTTCAATAACGTCTGAAGGATTTCAATTGGGAGGTGGTTTCCTGATATTGAAAGAAGGGATTAGAAAATCATTATTGGAAACTAAACACAACAGTACTATTGTGATTTTATACCTAAAAAGAAATTCAATGATGAGTAACACAGAGAGAGACCATCAAACACATGCTGGATCATAAAATTAAGTTTCTCGAAACTAGATTTGTGTATATTTATACCATGAAAAGTCAGTCCATCAATCACTATAAGTTCAGGGAATGGTTCAAGGGAAACCTATAATGTTATTCGTCTGTTCATAATCTCAAGTTTTAAACGAGTTTCAGAACCAGGGCCGCATTTTTTATAGGTTGTAAACGAGATTATAATTTCTGGTTGCTTGCAAATTTGCTCAGAAGCACATTTTGTATAGAATAAATAAGATGGAGGAAATCACCTTCCCGAAGTGCGTCACATACATCTACAGTGGTCACATTCAACGCCCGCAAAAGGATTGCTAGATTTTGAGCTTTCTTAGGGTCAATTAGTTGAACAAACTGAGGCATATGCTCCTGCGCAGATGACTCTTTCTTTCCCTCCTTATTCGTTTTCGTGTCAGTGGCCGAATACCCGAAAAGAGTTTGAATAAGATCCTCATTGAACCTGCAAAGGCAGCATCGAGTATCCCACACTAATGTGTCAGCATTAGAAATAAAAAGGGAAAAAAATAGTAAAGAAACAGATACATACTGGAACGATCCAGCTTTGATCTGATTCCACACCATTGCATGGTCCGGCTTGGCTGCAACTTTATCCCAGAAAAATGGCTTCAGTTTGGCTTTAGAAGCATTGGCATCATTCCCAGCTGCACCGGATCCTTCACCAGATGTAGCATTTGGTGTACGTTGCGGTCCAAATGGTGCTTTAGGTGCCTTGGAACCTGGGGGTAATGGCGGAGGTGGCCTAGGAGGAGCACCAGGAGGAGCTGGTGGACTAGGACCAGTTCCAGGAGGTTTAGGTGGTAGAGGAGGTCCAGGACATGCAGGAGGCGGTGGAGGAGGATTAGCCCTAACCGGACTAGGAGGTTCAGGAGGAAGAGGATCCGATCTGCCGTGAAGAGCGTTCTCCGGAGGTACACCAGGCATGGAAGTATTCTCCCCTCCCGAAGGTTGGGTCAAATTAGGATTGCCTGATGCATCAGAAGATTCAGATGAGGCTTTGGCAATAGCTGCATCGGCACCAGCAACAGCTCCAAATGATTGGTGATCAAGCTTCGTTCCTGCATTAGATGTATAAGTACATGCATAAGAAGAACCTACAAAAAGAAATTTTGGTCGAGTTTATCAAAAAGCTTCAATAAAGAGCGGGAAGTATATACCACCAGAGGTTGGCTTCAGGTTAATTTCCTTACGGAAGCACACAAACAAGAACAACCATGCGACGAAAGCTGTTACCAGCGCAGTCACAACACAAGCAATAACAAGTGTTGTCATATTAATTCCATGATGTTCATGTTCTAAATCACCATGGTGGGGATCATGTACTGGAGGTGATTGATTAGAAGGTTTAATAAATGGTTGAGAGGGTGAAGATGACAGACTTTTAGACGGAGACGGAGATGGAGATGGAGATGGAGATGGAGATGGAGAAGGAGAAGGAGATGGAGATGGAGAAGGAGAAGGAGAAGGAGAAGGAGATGGAGATGGAGATGGGGTTGAAGTTGGAGTTGGAGTTGGAGTGAAAGTGGGACTAAAGTCAGGAGCTTCAGAATCAGGAGAAGCGGCTGGAGCCGAATCTGGGGATGACGATGGGCCCAAGTCTGAATCAGGGGATTCTGTAGTGTTCTTTGAGGCTAAAGTTCTTCTAGGAACATCATGCCTGTGATATAATGAACTGATATATCTGGTGTACCAAGGATTAAAGCCACCATCTTTTATGAATGCTTGGAATGGAAGATGATTCTTTCTCATGCAGTCAGAAAGGGCTTGCTTTAACACAGGATGGTGAACCAAGTTCTGAATGTTCTCTGTTGCCAATGAATAACCCACCGTATGGATAACATTGGATAGTATTTCCTGCAGACGGCATAACTTGGGTTCCAAAGCTTGCGATAAATCATTCAAATCTTGTCTGCATTCCAGCCATAACAAACTCACCTACACATAAACAATTTGATCATTTTATACAATGTGTTATCAAAAGGGAAGAAAACTCAGTTCCCACTTTCTAATCCAAAAGCAACATTGAATCATCTGAAGGATTGTCACTACCAAACATACATTCTCATAAGTCTACATTGTCAATATCCGATGCTGTTGTCATCGACAGAAATGGAATAATAAGGTTTAAAATATTATGAAACAGCATGTTCAAGACAAGTCCAAATGCAGCTTAATGTCAGCTTAACACCTCCCAAGTAATCATTAAACAACACTAGACATTAGTACATTACAAAGCTGAAATGCTTATGATTTCAACATCTTCATTAAGCAAAATGAAGAACCAGTTCTGTCCCCAACATATAAAAGGAGAAAAACAATATTGCTCAAGCAAAACAATGGCAGGCAATGAATATCAAAGTAAACAGAGAACAAATTACATAAGCAAATGAATTGAACTTGGAAGAGCAAACGAAGTAGAGCAATTTCCTTTACCATATTTTCGTTGATCTCCTCATTAGATGGATCAGCTAATACATTAATAAATGCTTCTTCTCCGTCACCTCTGTACTCTAAGATGATTGCCAGTGAAATACAGATCAAAATCACCAAAAGTATTACACAAGGAATGGTTTTGGCACACATTTTCCCCTGTATCACCGGCATTATCTCAAGCGGAAAATGGATTCCTTTTCATTTCATCAATGTCCAAATCCAAAATAACTCAACCAAACCATACCCGAAGCCAACCCGAGTCATTTTCCCTCAAAAAGAAACCCTTGAAACCTGCTAAAAATAAGCAAGATGCTCTTCTTCAAGTTATTGAAATATAAAAACTTGGAATCACAATTTAAGAAAACAAGCAAAAACCAAAAATTGGGATTGAAAAAAAATAGAAACAAAAAGCCAGAAAGGATATGATCAATTAAATAAATAAATAAATACCAACAAATTTCAAAATCAGAAAGAAAAGAAATGAGCATAGAATGTATGGAAAAGGAAAGAGATTGACAAGGAAACAACTTTTGCTTTTATTGAAAAAGGGTTCTTACATTGAGCTGACAAAATGTTTCAAGGTTTCCTTCTTGTTGGGATTTGTATTCTGATAACAAACATTTAGCTTTTCTTCTGCTTGAAACTAGATAACAAACCTTTAGTTGAATCAGTATTTGTAGTAATACTTAAATTTAGTAATCAACTGTTAGCTTGATATTTTGCTTAATTAAATTTGGTATTTTGGAATAAACAGTGGAGTAATTAAATAAAATCTTTTTGAATGGATAAATTTAGATATTATTCTTTTTGTTTTGTAAAAATGGAGTATCAATCTTTTTGAAAATTTAAACCAACGAGATAATGAAGCTTTTCTAACCAAATATGAAATATACATTCATTACTATTCAATAACCTACTCATTTTGAATACATTGTTCTTTTAAATATCAGAAATTCATAAAATCCAATTAATCATTAAACAATGGCATATTAACAATAACTAAATTCTTTTTTCAATAAAGTCCTCATTTCATTCATTATTAAATTTTAAAAAATATATATTTTCTTTATAGTTTCTCATACTATATTAATTTATTTACATGTTTTATCCTTATTTTTTAGTATTTTTATTTTTTAACAATTTCTACAGCAAAATTTACTCCTAATGGGTTTTGAACACACAATCTAAGGGATAATGATAACAAATAACTAATATTATTTCTTTTATTTTTTTTTAAAGATAATCTCCTCATCCATGGTGGGGCAATCAAACCCTCAACCTAGGGGATGATGATATACACCTTTGTTCTTTATCTAATTCTGATATGAGAGTACACAGCTTAAACCAAATCCATCAGCTTGTCCAAATTGTCAAATGAAGTTTTAATAAAATGGCATTTAAAATGTTGCAAAACATCAATCAAAACAAGAAATTAAATCTACTGGCAATAGATAATTGCATTCATCTCACTAATGAACAAGAAAAGGGGGGAATGGATCACAACTCCTATTAAGTAGAACAAAATGATTGATTCATTATATCCACATTAAGCTAAAATCCCTAAAGCTGACTACTAGCTAATACACTATCAATGAACTACAATTCCAAATAAGACATTAGAAGCTTGTTCTTTCTCAGACTCTGAACTCAAAACTTTTGAAAGAAAAAACTATGTGAAACAACAATTGAAGCTAATATTCAAGTTGGTTTCAAACTAAGAATCGGATTAAGAGATGATGGGTTTCTCTTGGGGTTTTAAAAAGAAAAAAAAAAACTTATAAAATCTTAATCTTCATCACCTCCAGATGCCTTAGGAGGAATTTCCAGCTTTCTTAGGGAGGAGGAGATTGTGGATATTGGGCATTACACCTCCATTGGCAATGGTGACATCTCCTAATAGCTTGCTCAGCTCTTCAACGTTCCTTACGGCAAGTTGAATATGGCGTGGAACAATTCGGGTTTCTTGTTGTCTCTAGCTGCATTTCCAGCGAGCTCCAGAACCTGAAATAGAACATTCAAATTCCACTAAGATTATCCAACATAGAAACGTAGAAAACCTGATTTCTTCTTATTTTAGTGATTACAGTGTGAAATTACGCAAAACCTCGAAAGTTGTAAACAATTTTGGGGATAATTAAACCTAGTTTTACATCCCATGGAAAACAGAAAGATTTAAAATTTCACACAGATTCGAACATTGTTCCTAATTTAGACCATAGATTCAGATTAATTGTTGAAAGCTTCTACCAATTGAAAACAGAATCCAGAAACAAATTTTCTCTAAAACAAAAGGAAAATAATTTCGAAATCCTAGATTAGGTTATCAAATCAAATAAACACTTCGTTTAATAAAATACATCGATTGCCCCTAAGAATTTTAAACAAAGAGAAAATTATCGTAAAACCTCAGCGGCAAGATATTCAAGAACGGCAACGAGAGGAACCGTAGTTCCGGCGCCAACTCGTTCTGCATATTTCCCATTCTTCGACGCTCCTGATCCAATAGTTTTGCCCCGATCCGCCATTTCAGACCGGGAACAAGAATATATAAAATGGGAGGTCTGAAACTAGGAGCGTGGCGGGTGTTGCCTGATGGTAGAGATTGTACGAGGGAAATATAAGAAATCCGATTGTTTCGGATATAAATATTATAAAATATATATTATTTTGTAATTTTCGTATTATCTGTCGAATTTTCATATTAACTTATGATTTTTGTAATTTTTATATACATCTGTGATAAATTGTGTATTAGGTGATTTTAAAAAATAATTTAGAGGTTTTAAATTAAAAGTTATTATATATTTAAGGTTAATTTAATATTATTTTTGAAAAATATAATAAAAAATTATTTTTAAAAGATATTTTTTAAAAGTATTTCTGTTTTTTTTTTTACTTAAAATTTAAATGTTTAGTATTGTAATAATTTTTTTTCGGAAGTACTTTAGGTTTTTGGATTTAAAATTTAAGTGTTTATTATACTATTAAAAGTACTTTTAAGAAGATAAATGATCATTTTAGACATGATATTATAAATTATATATATAAATGATATCTAATTTCTTTAATATTATAATATATAAAATATATTAACTTAAATTATCATAAAAATATAAAAAGATATTTTAATTAATAAATATATATTTTATAATAATTATATGTATTTTATGAAATAGAATAAAATTAAAATATTTTAATTGATATATATTTTTAAAACAAAAATATTTCATTAATTATATCTTCATAAAAGTTATGAATCTAAAAATTATAAATAAAATAATAATAAATAAAGGTTAAATTTATAATTTGATTTTTAAAAATATTTTAAAAAATTATAAATTTTAATTTTTGAGTTTAAAAAATAATTTTCAAACACTTTTTAAAATAATAAAAAAAATTTAAAAATAATTTTTAAAAAAATTATCTATTTAATATTGCTTTTAATTTTAAACTAGCTTTCAAAACTAAAAATTAATTTAAAAATAATGTTAAACAAAGCTTAATCATGTTATTTTAATGTAAAACAATTTAGCCTTAATGTTATTTTTCCCCATAACATTAATGTCTAATTTTATACTCCAAAAATGCAAAAGATTAAACATGCAAAACTCGTGTCAATTTCCATAAGTTCAACTTCGTCAGCAGCCATGTTTGACTTCATCCAGATCACCAGCAAGGATTCGTTGTCGGATAAGGGATTTCGGGGGTCCCATAAGAATATCTTTCAAACCAATCAGAGCCATCCATGCCGTTCGATTTGGTCCCACAACTTGCTGACATGGCATGAAAAAAGATACAATAATTATTTTCGTGTATTTTAAAAAATAGAAAGAAAAAAAAAAGATTGCCGACTCATTGAACAAATGAGTGCGCAATTGATGACGGAGTTTACTTCACACAGTCCAGAGAAGCGCGTTAAATTCTCTTTTCCCTGCATCTATAAAACCAAAACTTTCTTGCTTTCCTTTGTCTTTCGATTTCAGACTTTGAAAAGAAAAGCCCAAGTTTTTCAAGTGGAAGAATAAGAAAGTTTCGTTTTTAATTGGTTTGGAGCTTTGGGTTTTGATTTTTTGTTCTTCAAAAACAAGAATTTCAAGGTAACCTTCAAAATTTTCACTGTTAAATTCACTTTTTCTTGTTGTTTCTTTTGAGTTGTTGGGTGATTAATTAGCTTTTATTTCAATATGATTCTTAGTTTTCAGGGAAATGAAAACATTAGCTGAAATGGAATGATAGTTTAAGTTTAATGAGTGTTTTCCTTGCATATTTGGGTTAGGAATGATTGGTTTTGAAGTTGAAATGAGTTACTTTAAGCTTCAATTTTACTGTTAAATTGATTGTGAGCTGCAAAATATTTGAATTGTGCTATGAATATGACTTTATGATTCATCGTTATACAACTGGAATGAGTTTCAAGATTGTTTATCAAGCAAATTTCTAATGTGCATACTGCTATGAACCTACTGGATTACAGATTTACTGTTTTTTGAGCTGCTGTAGATATATAATATAGATTTGGCTAGGCTATGAACATGGCTTTAGCTCTTCTATCTTGATTTCGGTTTTGTTGGTGGCAACTGCTAAATGTGAATACATAGAACTTAAGTGTGTGTGTGTTTTGCAGGCGGAGTTGGTTTTCATGAAGGTCTAAATTTGACTGTGGTGCTGAAGTTGATTGTGTCATTGTGAAAAAGTTGGTTGACGATATTCCCATTGCTATTTCCCCTGAAATCTTGTTATCACAGTGTGAAGTTGATGCAATCTCATCGAATGGATTCGTGCCTTTGTAGATACGATGTGGTTGCTACAGGCCTATCCTATTCGGCCTCTTATTCATCTGTTCCTTCGGTTCCTAATCAGTTGTTTATTTCTTCGAAATCCGACATAGGAAACTCATCGCCAGATTCATGCTTTTCAACTCAACATTATAGTGATGCCAACACCTTGTTGAGTGACAGCCAGGAGCGGTATAACTCTGCAAAGAATCTCTCGGGATGTGCTTCTTGGAACTCTTCACTTGAATGTAGCACTTATTTCCATCAATTGAGTCCCTCTCCAAACTGCAAGCACGAAAACTTACCTGTATGTTCTGGTGGAACTTATATACAAGATGCGAATTCTAGACATAAAATAATGTATACTTTGCAGGAGCTAGAGACTGCACTCATGGCACCCGATGAGGCCAATGAAGTAACCGGTAGACTGCAGACAACAGGCCAGCGATCTAGGGTATTGGATCCAGAATACCAAGGATCTTCGGTGTGTCACCCTTGGACATCCTTTGTTTCTAAGCACAGGCTGTCAGCTGAAGCTGCTCCTGTTGAAAATCGTCTGAAAACAATAGAGGATTTTTCTTTGCCGAGTAGTTCACCGGGGAATCTAAAGCAGTTGTTGATTGCGTGTGCTAAGGCTCTCTCTGTAAACAATATTGATGAATTCAATATGTTGATTGCGAAGGCCAGGGTTGCTGTGTCTATACATGGAGATCCAATTCAGCGACTCGGTGCTTACATGGTAGAAGGGTTGGTAGCAAGGAAGGAGGCATCAGGGTCTAACATATATCGCTCCCTTCGGTGCAAAGAGCCCGAAGGCAAGGAACTGCTCTCGTACATGCATATCCTCTATGAAATTTGTCCGTACTTGAAGTTTGGCTACATGGCCGCCAATGGGGCCATTGCTGAAGCATGCAGAACTGAAGATCGGATCCACATTATAGATTTCCAGATTGCTCAGGGAACACAATGGATGGCCCTCTTGCAAGCTCTTGCAGCCAGACCTGGTGGAGCTCCATATGTACGGATTACAGGAATCGATGATCCCGTTTCTATATATGCTCGTGGTGGTGGATTGGAAGCGGTTGAAAGACGTTTAATGGCAGTAGCAGAGAAGTTTAATATTCCAGTCGAGTTTCATGGGATGCCAGTGTTTGCACCAGATATCACAAGGGACATGCTCGATGTCAGGCCTGGGGAGGCTCTCGCTGTCAACTTCCCGCTGCATCTACACCACACCCCCGATGAGAGCGTTGATGTGAACAATCCTAGGGACGGTACTCTCCGAATGGTAAAGTTGCTTTCACCGAAGATTATCACCTTGATTGAGCAAGAATCAAACACGAACACGACCCCTTTCCTCCCCAGGTTCATCGAGGCTCTGGAGTACTACTCAGCAATGTTCGAGTCCATAGATGCAACACTGCCAAGGCACAACAAGGAAAGAGTTAACGTTGAGCAGCACTGCCTGGCCCGAGATATCGTGAACGTCATTGCCTGTGAGGGAAAGGAAAGGGTTGAACGCCACGAGCTCTTGGGTAAGTGGAAGTCTAGGCTAACAATGGCCGGTTTCCGACCTTATCCTTTAAGCACTTACGTCAATTCTGTGATAAGAGGCCTGCTCAAGTGTTATTCCAAACATTACACATTGACGGCTAAAGATGGATCAATGTTGTTGGGTTGGAAAGACCGGAACCTTGTTTCAGCTTCTGCTTGGCGCTGTGATAGTTGAGATTCATGCAAAGGTAGTACCATGTCCAGTCGACCAGGTTGGTTTCAGATGACTGGTTCATTATTCAATCACCATTGCTTGTTCCGTTTTCTTTATTCTTTGGGTTCTATAGGATTTGATGTACCATTTGATGCTGGGATGTATACGAATATTCATTCGATTATATAATCAAATTTGATGCACGTATTATGATGGTTAACTAATTCGGATTTAAATATTATACATTTATATTATGAGTGACATTTTTTAATTAAATTTGTTATATTTATAATGTCACAGGTAAATCATACTTATATTATATGTGAAAAATATGTAAAATCAAGGATTAAATTAAGATCTTCATCTTTATTTTCCTATATTTTTTAAGTTATGAGTTCTACACCTACCACGAGTACTTTCTTTTCTTTCCCTTCCTTCTGGTAGGATTATAATTAAATTAAAAATTGTAAAAAAAATTAAGATCCCTAAAAGAAAACCAAATTAAAATGTGAGTAAGTAGGGGTAAATAAAACTTAACCCGACTCAATTTTTTTTTCTTATTTCAACTTGAAATTTTTATGAGTTTAAATTGAGTTCAATTTTATACATTTATGATTTAGTTCTTGATTCCATTTTTCTTCAATTTCTCCTTTATTTTAAATCAATTTTGATCGAATTTGAACGATATGTACATAAACTAATGTAGAATACATATTTATCTTCAATTAATACTTTTGAAAATAAATCCATCCTTTTAAAATTTAGCCCTTGATCTTTGTGTGATTTTTTTATCCCTCTTTCGTTTTAAATCCATTTTGACCAAATTTGAAACACATGCTATTGTATCATTATAGATTATTTATTTAGCTTTAATTCATATTTTTAAAATAAATTATTATTTTTATTTAGTCCCTCAACTTTGAAAGATTTTTTATTTCTTCAATTCATCTTTCGTTTTAAGTTTTTTTTTGATTAAA
The DNA here is from genome assembly GCA_035048815.1 of Abelmoschus esculentus. Taxonomy (NCBI): domain Eukaryota; kingdom Viridiplantae; phylum Streptophyta; class Magnoliopsida; order Malvales; family Malvaceae; genus Abelmoschus; species Abelmoschus esculentus. Next base: position 12,906,533 of record JAUCBN010000009.1, read on the forward strand.
ATTAAACTACGTGATTTACTAACACTATATATAATATATATATAATCCGATAATTATTTTTACTAAAATATATTTTTTTGTAATTTAGTTATTTAACTTTATGTTTTATTTAATTTGATCATTCAACTAGATTTTTATAAAGTTTTTCTTCGCATCAAATTTTTTACTCATTTATATTCCCATCAATATTTTATCCCAAAAAATTAAAAATTAAAAATAATATTATAAATATATTTTAAAAGTTTATATGATATTTTTATTAAATAATATTACAAATCTTATTTATACATGTAAAAAATAATATGAATATATATATATATCTTATATGATTAGAGAATGCCATTTAAATTGAAATCAAAGCGTACTATAATATGATAAATAATTTTAATTAAATTTGTATAAAAACTAAAAAAATTTGACTAAAAAATCAAACTAAGTTTGAGTTGTAAAATATGATGCAACAACTCGATTAAATTAATTTTTTACTCGACTTGATCGAACACTCACCCCTATCCCTAGGATTAAGATAGGGTTGTAAACGAAGTAAACATTCAATGAATTATTTGGCAGAAAGTTCATTTATTTATTAAACAAATAAACATGAATAATTTTTTATTAGTTTAATTAAATTAAAAAACATAATAAAAAACTCGATCATTTATTATGTGCCTGAACGATCAATAATTTATTCATTTAAATTTATTTATATATATTTATTTATATTTATTATAAATATATACTCGTTGAGTTTGTTTACATGTCTAGGTTGAGATAAATTATGCCTAATTGGGTTGAATCAAATAAGCTCCATATGGGCTTAAACTTTTAACCAATCCCGGCCTGAAAAGGAAGATTGGTTTCGAGCCTGATGCAGCTCTCCTTTATATATTATGTTTTAAAATTATTTTTTATTATAGAATAAATAAAATAATTAAGCTTATTTCAATGATTATATATGTAATAAAATATTAAATATTTATTTGGTTTAAAATATTTGTCCAAAATTCAAATTGTCTTTAAAATGGTATTGTTCCAAGGTTCATATTTAAGTTTTATATTTATCTAATTTTTTTTGGAATAAATAGTGATATTTATACTTTTAATATAAATATTAAAATTTAAATTTATACAAATTAAAAAATAATAAACATCTTTAACCATTCGATTAATTAAATAATTTATATTTATTTATTTTTAATAAATTAATAATTTATATTATATAAATATTCACATAATCATATCATATTTATTTTTCTCGTTAGTAAATGGGTAGGACCATGTCCCCGCTAAATGGGAAATTACAATATTGGTCCCTTTAAATTTTGATAAGATATGATAAAATTTTATTTTTCTATAAAATTTCAATTTAGTTTGATTCCCTTAAAATTATATAATAATAAGTTAAAATAGAAAAATTATTTTAACCTTCAGAATTTATAATTTAATCTTACCCCCTTTAAAATTTTCTGACTTCTCTCATGATTTTAACTAAATTATAATTATAATTTTAACTCAAAAAATTACTATAATTACTAATTTTTATACTAGAGTAATAAATTTAGTCGTGAAGGAACTGCAAATTATAATTTGACTGTGAGGTTCTCATTTTATTTAAACAGTCAAACACTTGTTCTGTCAAGCACGTGGATGACTATTTTCACCAAACCCAAAAAATATTATTAATTGAAAATAACGTAAATCTTAGATTTCTAATTAATAAGTATTAAAAATATAAATATTTTAGTAATCTGCATGCATGAGTCAAATTATGCTTTTATTTTAATGTTTTGTGGGTAAATTCGTCAAGTATGGAAACTATAGCGGCTACGTAAGAGAAAAAAAATATATATGTTTAATTATATAAAAAAATAATCGGCAGGATTTATAATTGTATATACTCGTACACCATGTTTGAAAATGAAATTTTATATAGTCGCCACTCCATTTATTTACTTGTTAATTACTAAATATATAAATTGTGATTATTCTTTCGGTTTTAAGGGTTTCGTTCGGACTAATTCGGACTTATACATATTATACACTTAATTTTAATAAATAAGTCTCTTAAGGATTTTTTAGATACACAATACCTCGAATCCGAAACTTACTTAAGCGAAACCAAACTGCTTATCACTTAAACTAATCCCTGTGGTATAAATTAGGGGTGTTCAAAAATATCCGATCCGGTCAAACCAATCCGATTATCTATTGATCCAATCCGAAAATTAGGATATCCGATCTATTTTTTATTTTTGGATCAGATATCTGATCAGATTTTAAGTTTTCCGGATCGGATATGGATCATAATATTTTAAGTTTTGGATTATCCGAAAACTTAAAAATCCAAAAATTTATTTTTTTATTAATATTATTCTTATTATATTTAACAATCTAGTGTTTGTTATATTCAAAATTTTAAAAATTAAAACTTTTATAAATGTGAATCTTGTTTTATTTAATAATTTATTGTTTAATATATTTGAAATTTTAAAATTTTTATAAATACAACCTTCAAATTCGAAAAGTTAGTTTAATCAAATTATATTTTTGGATAATCGGATATCCGACTATCCGATCCGACTATTCAATATCCGAATATATGGATATCCGTTTTTTTCCGAATCGGATACGGATCACTATATCATCGATCCAAATATCCGAAAAAATCGTATCAGATCCGATGTCCGATAATGAACATCCTTAATATAAACATCTTTAAAGATGAATTTGAATAAACCTCACCATTAATACATTATCATGAAAAAATAAAAATAAATTTATTTAAATTTATCTTTAATGATGTGTCATTATTTGATTTACTGATGATGTATAAAATTAAGCACCAACTATATCATATATTCACTCAAACAAATTTAGTATATGATTCTTTAATATTAATGACATTAGTAAAATACTGCAAGGGAATAAAACATTAAATAAAATGATATCAGTCTCTTGATAATTTCAATTATAAATAGACGCCTTTGGAGAAATTTGCTTAATTTAACTTTTATTTTATTTTTTTGTCTTAATTCTAACGTAAAAGATTTTTTTTTTCTAGTGATGGGTTTAAAATATAAATTCTATCATTGACTAAGCTACAACTATGGAATTCATATTTGAATCTGAAAATACATTAAAATCATAGTGCAAACATCATGATTCAAAGAATAATCGGCCGTCTCGTTGGAAGGCTTTTAGGGAAATAATGGAGAAATAAAAAATGGGTTTTGAGAATTATTTTAAAAAATAGATTAAAATAAAGAATGTTAATTAAAAAGGTTTGATTTAAGTGATTAATAATTTGGTATCGTTTAAATAAATTTTAGGTTTGAAATATCATATGCATAAATCATTGACAGTTATCGTTGAGTTAACGAAAATCGTATATAATTACCGATGACTTAAGATAACCACGTGGACTAAATTAAAAGAGCATAAAACTAAATGATTTTTTAAGATTTTGTTTTAATTAATTTAGAAGGATTTATATCGTAAATCTGATTTTGGTGGATAAATTTTTTAATGATTTTTTTTCATTCATATGATGTCGAACTTATACCAATTTAAACAATTCGTTGATGATAAAAATTATAATTTTACAACACAATAAGTGTTTTTTTTTCAATAAATTATGTGTCAATGATAAAATAAATTAATATTAAAATTTAACGTTTAAATTAACTTAATATTATTTTATAATTGTAGGATTTTTTATTTAATTAGACTTTAAGGTTTAATTTTAAATAAGATTATAAATTTTAGAATAATTTACTCCTAGACTTAAAATAGTGTCTAAAAGTCCTTTGAATCGTCAAAAATTATAAATTAGTCAAAATTAGTGACTGAGTTCTCAGTATATAGCTACGAATTTCGATCCAAATTCGTTGAAAAAGTAAAAAAAAATATATATATATTTTTAAGATAACCATTCAAACAAGGTTCTTTTAGGGAAATAAAGTACAAATGAAAATGTATTTTAGATAATTTTAAGAATTATTTAAGAAAAAGATAATTATACATCAACACTTTAATTTTAAGAACATAATATTAAAAATCATAAAAAAAATAAAAACCATAATTTTAGCTCAACCTTGTATTTTAAAACATTTTTTTATATTTAAATTATTTCAAATAATGTTAGTGATTTGGATAAGAACATAATATTAAAAATCATAAAAAGATAAAAATCACGTTAAATTAAGATAAAAAATAATTTAAAATAGTATAGGAATAAACACCATAATTTAACCTTTACTTCATAATATTTTTTATATTTATATTTATATATATAATATTATTTTATATTTTTTAGTGTATGAAAAATTTAAAAAATTATCATATATCCTCAAATATACTTCAACATTCTTTATTTTCTTAAATATAAATCTTATTTAGATTATTCTCCCAAATTTATCCCCAAATTCTGTCATTTTCAACTGAATTTTATCATTAAAAAACATGTAATTTTCTCTAATAAAAAAACTAAAATCAATTTACTGCAACAATTCAAGTACAAAACCACCTATGACTTTGATTATAATATTAAGTATCGTAATTAGAAGTCGTCCTAAGCTGTTATTATTATATAATTATTTTTAACTTGCATTGAAATAAAAGGGATAAATACAAAACTACGCATGAACTTTGCTTAAACGTGCAATATGATACATAAATTTTGATTTTAGTTCAATTCTACACATAAAACTTTAATTTTAATTCAATTATATATATATATATATTTTGACAAATAAATACAATCAATTATTTTTATAGTAGATAGATATACTTATTTTGTACCCAATAATTAAACGTAAAATGATATAGTGTCAACAACAATTTTAATAATAAAAACATTTTCAACAACTAAGTATATATTAATAAAAACATTTTAATTACTAATCATAATATATATTACTAATTATAATATTTTGGATAATATATATTACTAATTATAATATTTTGGATTGAATTATCAATGTAATTTAAAATTTTCAACCAAATTATGTTACTGTTTCTGTTAAATTTTTAACGGTCAATGACCAAAACAAGAAAGGAATATAAAATGAGGGACAGTTTTGACGAAACAGTTAGTTAAAGGACCAAAACAAGAAATAATAATAGTTGAGTAACCAGTAATGTAGTTTTCCCTTTTATATTATATTGATTTAATATAATTGTATTTACATATTTCTAATTAATGGCAATCAATGGAACTAGTGAGTGATTGCAGATCAAAAGATCTAAAATGTACCTAAAAGTCAAATCAAGTTCGCGCCATATATATTTTTAATACAATAAAATAATATTAAATATTCATAATTTAATATTAAAATTTAAATTTATATAAAAAATAATAAATATTATTAATTAATCGATTAAGTACATCTTTGCCCAGTCACAATTATTTTATTAATAAATAGCAGCCTCCCTCAATACATTTAAAAAATAAAGCTGTTAAAGGAAAATCAATCCAGTGATCACATACGCAGCCAGATTGGAACAAATATACTAAAAAATTGAGGAAAAAAATCTTATTCAATTAATATTGAAACTAAAAAAAATAAAAACATATGTATTATTTTTCGATTGAACAATCGTTAAGCGAATATTTGTTGTTTCCGAAGGTTATGATTTCGAGTATCAATATTTACTATATTGTGATTAGAGTTATTATTCAATAATTGAAAGTATATTTTAATACATATATTATTTATACGATCATCGTAGCTGATTAAAAAATTAAAAGGAAATGCATTCACTGATTTAACTTTCAATTGCTTGTAAGTAAAACCCTAAATCTCAAATAATTGCTTGTAAGTAAAACCCTAAATCTCAAATCATATTATTGTAAACCCTAACCCTAAACTTTAAATTCTAACCCTAAATATTAAATTCTACTCTCTACGCACTAAACCTCTAAATCTTAAATACGAAAGACTTGTATAAACTAAAAGTAGATACAAACTTATATATCAAAGTATTTTCCTTCTATAAATACAATTAAAAGTAAAATTATTTTCCTTCTTTTTCCTATCTCTCTTTACGACTGGCCAATGGAAGGACCAAAATGGTTTGTCCCTAAAAGACTAAGGATCGTTGGATGATAATTACTTTTTAACGCATTTCTAAAACTTATCTAATAATATTTTACAGGCATCAACTTTGAAGACAAAGAAGCAAACAAAAGAAAAATCAACACATGACATTTATACTTCAATCAACACAGTATTTTTTATTCTATAATTCCCTCAATTCAAAAGTGTCTTTGTTGACTTAAACTGGCAATGGTTTTACCTATATATACCTGCAACAATTGAACTCTTAACCTCACACAACCTGTGCTAAATTTCGAGAGTAAGCAAATTAACCTTTGAATTCATCGAAATGGCTTCAACTGTCTCTCAGATTGCTTCTTCATCACCACTTGCTGCAATTTCATCCGATAAGGAAGAAATTCGTCCCAAGGCAGATTTTCAGCCGAGCATCTGGGGTGATCTATTCCTCAATTGTCCGGACCAGGTACAGAATACATACACATATATAATGGCAATTGATAATATATTATTTTTTAAAATGTTCTAGTCATTTTAATTAGAAGAAATTTATGTTGTTTTGAGCAGGAAATCGATGCTCAAACTAAGCATCGACATGAAGAATTGAAAGAAGAAGTGAGGAAGATGATAGTGACACCGATGACTAATTTGAGCCAAAAGTTAACCTTCATCGATGCAGTACAAAGATTGGGTGTGAGTTACCATTTCACCAAGGAGATTGAAGACGAACTAGAGAACATCCATCGTGAAAACAACGTAGAGAATGATCTCTACACTACATCTCTTCGATTCCGATTACTTCGGGAGCATGGATTCAACGTTTCAAGTGGTAATTATTGGAACTACAACCTAGTGTTTTTAATATTCACCTGTATACAAATGTTTGATTACGATATTGACTTTGGGGTGATTTGATTTCAGAGGTATTCAACAAGTTCAAAGATGAGCAATGGAGTTTTAAGGCATCGGTCAAGAGCGATGTTCGAGGACTGTTGGAACTTTACGAAGCTTCATATCTAAGGGTTCATGGGGAAGATATATTGGACGAAGCAATTTCTTTCACTGCCAACCATTTGAAACATGCAGTAGAGACTGTAGACTATCCTTTGTCCGAACAGGTTTCTCATGCATTGAAACAATCTATTCGAAGAGGCTTGCCGAGGGTTGAGGCGAGACATTATCTTTCAGTATACCCAGATATTGAATCTCATAACAAGGCTTTGATGGAATTTGCAAAGATTGATTTCAACATGCTACAACTTTTACATAGGAAAGAGCTAAGTGAGATTTGTAGGTAAGTTATTTTATTACTCTTTCCCCCCATTTTGCATATGCTCTCTTGAGGATTTGATTGTACTAATTAATGATGGTTTTGGTTGCTTGATGTAATTGTTTCAGGTGGTGGAAGGATTGTGACTTCCAAAGACAGCTCCCATATGCAAGAGATCGAGTGGTTGAAGGGTATTTTTGGATTATGGGAGTCTACTTTGAACCCCAATACTCACTTGGTAGAAAAATGTTGACAAAAGTCATAGCAATGGCATCCATTGTGGATGACACATATGACTCCTATGCAACATATGATGAGCTCATTCCCTATACAAATGCTATTGAGAAGTGAGATTTCTTTCTTTAGTTGTAAATTAATTTTGTTTTACATGTTTTATTATGAGAATGAATCAAATATAACATTGAAATTGGATTTTAGGTGGGATATCAAATGCATAGATGAACTCCCGGAATACATGAAAGTGAGCTACAAGGTACTCTTGGATGTTTATGATGAAATGGAACAACTGATGGCTGAATACGGAAAACAATACCGTGTCGAATATGCAAAGAAGTCGGTATGTACTTAGATGATACTATAAAATCATCAAAAACATTAATTTGGATTTGATTTGATAATCATATCCATGTGAACTTGTAGTAACAATTGTTTCCTTTGTGCTGCCTCAGATGATACGACTTGCTCAAGCTTACCTCGTGGAGGCTCAATGGACTCTTCAAAACTACAAACCCTCGTTCGAGGAATTTAAGGCTAATGCATTACCCACATGTGGTTATGCCATGCTTGCTATTACAGCTTTCGTTGGCATGGGGGATATTGTAACCCCTGAAACCTTTCAATGGGCATCCAACGACCCTAAGATCATCCAAGCTTCCACAATTATTTGCAGGTTCATGGATGACGTAGCTGAACACAAGGTATAATAAAAAAAATCAAACACTAATTCAATAATTGACAAGGAACCGGAAAGGAAGCTAATCCAAACTTTTTCCGTTACTCCAAGTGTTTTTATATCTGTCGTGATGGATTTTAATTTTATATCAATTAATTTGTATTCCCTTTCCTGTCTCAGTTTAAACACAGGAGAGAGGATGATTGCTCTGCCATCGAGTGTTACATGGAAGAATACGGTGTGACAGCCCAAGAGGCGTATGATGTGTTTCACCAGCACGTGGAGAGTTCATGGAAGGATGTGAATACAGAGTTTTTGAAACCAACTGAAATGCCGACAGAGGTTTTGAATCGTAGTCTAAACCTTGCAAGGGTGATGGACGTGCTGTACAGGGAAGGAGATGGATACACATTCGTCGGGAAAGCTGCAAAGGGTGGAATCACTTCTTTGCTTATTGAGCCAATCCAACTTTGAAATCAGAAAGTCCACAATTCAGACTTCAACTGTGTGTCTTAAGGAATAATTATTGATAATGTTTTGTAATATCTTCCATTGTTGTAATATGTAACAACAATATATTTAAAACTGCATTTCTATTTCTTCCTGTGTTCATCTTCCCAGCATGCGCTTTGATGCTTCAGTGAGCAAGAACACAGTTTAAAATCAAAAATAAAAATTGATCTGATAACACAGACTTTGAAAACAATGTTTGTAGGAATAGAGAGAGATGAATGTGTGGTTGAAATTATTACAGAAGAAGGCGTGGTAGCAACTAAAGAACAGTGTGTATTTGATAAATATGTGGCATTTTCCTTCTCAATTTTGTAAAGAATAAAGAAATACCAAGCATTTGCTGAGTTTTAAAATATTTTAAATCAATTTGTTTTTATTTTATAAAATAAAATATCAATGTTAACGTTTTTTATTATATTATATTAATTATTGAAATTAAATTTAGGTTAAAATACTAAAAATATGAATTAACATATAATTAGACTTATTCCTAGACTTATAAACTGAATTGGATTGATCTACCCGATAAATTATATAATAATTTTAAAATTAGTTTGTTCACAAATAAAAATCTCTTGTTCTTAAGGTTTACATGTTCCTTCAACATTAGAAAAATCACTCGACTCAAACTCGACGACATTCGACTTTACTCAATACTATAAATTAATCAAGTTAAATTTGCTATTTGAGTCTACAATTATTAGTGTAAGTATTTAAAGTTTCTTAGTTAACCCCATCTCTCTTAAATCGTGAGTTTTTAATATTTTTAGGAATAATTTTTTTCCTTCTATTCTCCTAGCCAGTAATTTTTCAAAATATTTTTTATTTAAAAATAAATTTTTTGATGTCTAAAGTTGAGGGCACCAAACAAGGCAGATATGAAGATTGAAGTGATTTGATGGTTTCAAGCAACTCATCTTGGTAGATTTGGATGGAGAATCATAATTTATACGATGGTTAGAAAAATAAAGAGGAAAGAAAAAAATTGAGAAAGGCAAGAGGAGTAGATTTTTCTTATAATAAATATACTTTACTTCTAATTTCTTAAATTCTGATCATAGTTTTAAACCTTAAATCCTAAACCCTTTAATTTAAAATGAAAATATCAAAAGAGACACGATTAAAAAATAGACGATTTACACCCAATAGTAATATAATATCTTAAAAATTATCTCCTAAAAAGGTGCGAGAGAAAAATGTTTGTATCTATTGATCGGAATTCTCCATAACTAGAATAAAAATTTTATGCCCTTAACATATATTTTTTATATCTCATTTTAAAAAATCTTAAAAAAATTAAATTCTAAACCCTAACTTTAATTTTTATGTCCTAAACCTTACAATGTAAAAGAATATACCCTGCTCCTAATCTCTTAAACTCTAACCACAACTCTTAATCTTAAACTCTAAATCCACTATTTTAAAGTAATAAATTAAAAAATACAATAAAAAACAAACCATTTCCATTCAAACTAAACGTAAAAATAAAATTTTAAAAAATATTACCCTGACATTAAATTTTTTAACGAACCAAATGCTCCTAATAAAGACTTCCATATTTCTTTTTTCTTAAAATACAACATTCTTTATGGTTATTGATACTCCTAACTCCATTTTAAAAAACCCTAAAATCCTTCAAAGATTGTATCAAATAAATTGCAATAAATAAATGAATACATAACTAATAGATTAGCTCACCGAGTAGGACTACTACAAAAGTAGCATGACAGGAAAAACATTTTAATATATTTTATATCAAAAGTAGTTGGTAGGTTAAATACAATGTACATTCGTACATTTTTTTACTAAAAACAGGCTGGTCAAGACAAGAGCATGTCATAGGCAAAAAAACAGTGAATACAAATGCTCATTCATTTGAATTTATATAAAATAATAAAATAAATATATTAATTATTCAATTAATTAATAATTTTTATTTTATTAATCGTTTTCATCTTTATCTATACATAATAATATAAAAGCAAACATCAATTGAATTATTACATAGATTAATATATAATTATTTTTTCTCGAAATATAGTGAACGACGTATTCTAATAATAGCTCCTCTTAACCTTTATTTTCCGAGAATTTAAAGAATCAAAATGATAATATCGAAAACGTGATTTTAATAGAAATATGTATGATTTTTATTTTAGAAGATTCAAATTCAATCACTTTGAGTAAAACTTATATGTATTATCAATATATATATATATAAATATTATCTTATAATTTCCTTTAAACTATTAAAAAATATTAAAAATCAATACAACTTGTAAAATTATTCGGATTCTTTTATTAATGTTATTTGTGCAAAGTTGTCAAATTTGAAGTTTCAACTTCTAACCTCATACTTATACATAAAGTACGCCAGTAAGTCAAACATACAGTATTCATTATTATCTATACGGCTTATTTAATACAAAAAACAATTTAATATTTAATAAAATAATTCAGTTTAATTAATTTTACCGAATAAACTAATAACTTAAATTTTACATCAATTTGACTTGCAATTTAATTTTTTATTAATTAAATTTAAAAATATTTATATTCTTAAAATAAATATCAAAATTTAAACTCGTACAAATTAAATAATATAAATAATCTTAATTACTCGATTAATCTATGAATCCTATTAGTTTAATTCTATATATTATATATAAAAATTTATATCTAAAGAGAACATTTTTTCCTTTTCCCATAAAATCTCTTCGCACCGTCAAAAGAAAATTCTCTGCTTATTAAATATATCTCCTTTTATACCACATATAAAAAAAATACTTTATTAAATTTTAAACTTTAATTTTAATTTTTAAATCTTAAACTCATTATTTTAAAATAAAACATTATAATAAAAAACGTTAATTTTCACCCCAATACGAGGCCGATCAGTCGAGGAATGGTTTGTGCCTAAAAGTCTCTAAGGATCGATAAATCATATTCTTTTTAACCCATTTCTGAACATTTTATCTAAATAATATTTTACAGGAACCAAATTTGAAGATGAAACAAACAAACAAGTGATGAGTCAACACATCAGTTTTCAATCTATTTGTAAGAAAATCACACTTCAATCAAAACTGCATTGTTTATTCTATAATGTCCTTGAAACAAAGTTGTCTTTATTGACTTAAACCAGAAATGTTTTTACCTATAAATACCTGCAACAATTGAACTATTAACCTCACACAATCTGTGATAAATTTCGAGAGTAATCAAATTAACCTTTGAATCCATCGAAATGGCTTCAACTGTCTCTCAGATGGCTTCTTCATCACCACTTGCTGCAATTTCATCCGATAAAGAAGAAATTCGTCCCAAGGCTGATTTTCAGCCAAGCATCTGGGGTGATCTATTCCTCAATTGTCCGGACCAGGTACAGAATACATACACACATATATAATGGCAATTGATAAGATATTATTTTTAAAATGTTCTAGTCATTTTAATTCGAAGAAATTTCTATTGTTTTGAACAGGAAATCGATGCTCAAACTAAACATCGACATGAAGAACTGAAAGAAGAAGTGAAGAAGACGATCGGGGCACCGATGGCTAATTCGAGCCAAAAGTTGACCTTCATTGACGCAGTTCAAAGATTGGGTGTGAGTTACCATTTCACCAAGGAGATAGAAGACGAACTAGAGAATATCTATCGTGACAACAACGTAGAGAATGATCTCTACACTACATCTCTTCGATTCCGATTACTTCGGGAGCACGGATTCAACGTTTCATGCGGTAATTATTGGAAATACAACCTAGTGTTATTAAATTTCACTGGTATAGAAATGTTTGATTACGATATTGAATTTGGGGTGATATGCTTGCAGAGGTATTCAACAAGTTCAAAGACGAGCAATGGAGTTTTAAGGCATCGATCGAGAGCGATGTTCGAGGACTGTTGGAACTTTACGAAGCTTCATATCTAAGGGTTCATGGGGAAGATATATTGGACGAAGCAATTTCTTTCACTGCCAATCATTTGAAACATGCAGTAGAGACTGTAGACTATCCTTTGTCCGAACAGGTTTCTCATGCATTGAAACAATCTATTCGAAGAGGATTGCCGAGGGTTGAGGCGAGACACTATCTTTCAGTATACCCAGATATTGATTCTCATAACAAGGCTTTGTTGGAGTTTGCAAAGATTGATTTCAACATACTACAACTTTTGCATAGGAAAGAGCTAAGTGAGATTTGTAGGTAAGTTTTATTTTTACTCATTTCCCCTTTTGCATATACTCTTTTGAGGATTTGATTGTACTAATTAATGATGATTTTGGTTGCTTGATGTAATTGTTTCAGGTGGTGGAAGGATTGTGACTTTCAACGACAGCTCCCATATGCAAGAGATAGAGTAGTTGAAGGATATTTTTGGATTATGGGAGTCTACTTTGAACCCCAATACTCACTTGGTAGAAAAATGTTGACAAAAGTCATAGCAATGGCATCCATTGTGGATGACACATATGACTCCTATGCAACATATGATGAGCTCATTCCCTATACAAATGCTATTGAGAAGTGAGATTTCTTTCTTTAGTTGTAAATCAATTCTAGATTACATTTTTTTTTTATGAGAATGAATCAATATAACATTGAAATTGGGTTTCAGGTGGGATATCAAATGTATAGATGAACTCCCGGAATACATGAAAGTGAGCTACAAGGCACTCTTAGATGTTTATGATGAAATGGAGCAACTGATGGCTGAACACGGAAAACAATACCATGTCGAATATGCAAAGAAGTCGGTATGTACTTTGCAAAACCTTTATTTTATACAAAAGAAACAAAATTTTAAGATAAAAATTAAACTCAAATATACAATATTTAACTCAAATGATACTATAACATCATCAAAAACATTAATCGTATAGACCTATCCTTGTGAACTTTTAGTAACAATTGTTTCCATTGTACTGCTTCAGATGATACGACTTGCTCAAGCTTACCTCGTGGAGGCCAGATGGACTCTTCAAAACTACAAACCCTCGTTCGAGGAGTTTAAGGCTAATGCATTGCCCACATGTGGTTATGCCATGCTTGCTATTACAGCTTTCGTTGGCATGGGGGATATTGTAACCCCTGAAACCTTCCAATGGGCATCCAACGATCCCAAGATCATCCAAGCTTCCACAATTATTTGCAGGTTCATGGATGACGTCGCTGAACATAAGGTATAATAAAAAAAAGAAATCAAACATTACTTTTATCCGCATGTGCTAAAACATGAGTCTCGCATGTGTTATTAACGACGAAATGTTGCTCGGCATATATTTGTATCAATTAATTTGTATTTTCTTTCTTGTCTCAGTTCAAACACAGGAGAGAGGATGATTGCTCTGCTATCGAGTGTTACATGGAAGAATATGGTGTGACAGCCCAAGAGGCGTATGATGTGTTTTACCAACACGTGGAGAGTTCATGGAAGGATGTGAATGTAGAGTTTTTGAAACCAACCGAAATGCCTACGGAGGTTTTGAATCGTAGTCTAAACCTTGCAAGGGTGATGGACGTGCTGTACAGGGAAGGAGATGGATACACATTCGTCGGGAAAGCTGCAAAGGGTGGAATCACTTCTTTGCTTATTGAGCCAATCCAACTTTGAAATCAGAAAGTCTTCTCTTCAGACTTCAACTGTGTGTCTTAAGGAATAATTATTGATAATGTTTTGTAATATCTTCCATTGTTGTAATATGTAACAACAATATATTTAAAACTGCATTTCTATTTCTTCCTGTGTTCATCTTCCCAGCATGCGCTTTGATGCTTCAGTGAGCAAGAATAAAGAGAGTTGAATGTGTTGGAGAAATTATTACAGAAGAAGGTGTGGTAGCAACTAAAGAACAGTGTGTACTGGATAAATATGTTGCATTTTCCTTCTCAATCTTGTAAAGGATAAAGAAATAGTAAGCATTTGCTGAGTTTTAATAAATTTCAAATTAATTTGTTTTTCAAGTGCCTTTTGATGCAAATATTTCAAGTAGCAAAGCCGAAGGGAAGCATTAAATGAATGCAAATATTAGTTGTGTCAATGGCGAAGGTGCACACAAGCATCTGTACCATTGTGTGTCAATGTCGTCATAGGTACAAATAATAAGAGTAAAAATTATCTATCTCATTATCATACATCCTTTCATGTTTCATTTGTTTTTTTTAAAAGTTGAATTTTAAACTCTAAACCTTATTTTTTAATATTCTAAACCTTACCTCCTAAAAAATACACCCTACCCTTAATTCCTTAAACCCTAACCATAATCCTTAACCTTGAACCCTAAATCATAACCCTCTAATTTAAAGTGAAAATACGAATGAAAACATGAGAAAAAGTAAACGATTTATAAAATTATTATTATTATACAAATTTATAATTTTTTATATTTTTAAATATAAAATTATAGTAGATCATAAATATTAAAATATATAATACTATACCATAACATTAAAAAACTATTAGCTATATTCAATTATTTGTGTAAAAAATTTATAGAAAATTATATTTCATAATTTTTGTATAAATATTTTTACTTTAATATTATATAAATTTGATTAGTCAAAAAAAAAATATATCACAAGGATAATTTTATAAAACATACAGCTTGATAATCTTATAATCCATCAATCAAACAGTGTAATTTTATATTTTTGTCAAATAAACTAAACAAAATAATATAATATTTTCAGTAATAATGTATGTAATGAATAATTTCAAAAATCTTATTCTTAAAAATAATATTATATTCCACAAATCAAACTTACAACATCCTCCAGAGATCGTGTCAAATAAGTTTCAATAAATAAATGAATACATAACTAATAAATTAGTTCACCAAGTAGGACTATTCGTCTTACTACAAAAGTAGCATAACATGACAAACATTTTAATATTGATTAATTTTTTTAATATATTTTGTATCAAAATTAGTTGGTAGCTTAAATACACTGTACACTCGTACTTATTAAAAAAGGTTGGTCAAGACAAGAGCTTGCCATCAAAGAAAACTGCGAGTACAAATACTCATGCCCTTAAACATTTTTTCAGTCATTTTCATTTTTTTATTAAATAAAAGAAATATTATATTAAAAAATCAAAATTTAAATTTATATAAAAATTAAATATATACACAAGCTCTCTAGCGCAAGTTGTTAAAGGAACGGTTGTTGTTCTTAGAGATCACGGTTTCAAACACCAGCGATGTTAGTAGAGTGATTGAGCAATCAATATCAAATAGTGAAGATTATATTCTAGAACAGATACTATGTATATTATTAAAAAAATTAAAAATATGTATTAACAAATATTACCTTATAATCCACCTTTAAACATTTAAAAAAAATAAAAATCAATACTACCTTATAATTGCCTTATACAATTTTGCCACTAATGGTCGAGATGCTATGATGAGTGTTGTTGAATTCCATTCTACACCTCAGGATCGAGATGTTATGTTAATGTTTCGTTTCATTTGAGTCGTGTTTTCTAGTTTTTCTTTGTAAGACAATACTCTGAGTATTCTTTTCCTCCATTTAGGTTTAAGAAGGTTTTTAACTAAACCTATAATATTATCTACCTATCAATTAAACAAATTATTTCAGATTATTTTTGTTAATTCTATTTGTGCCTGTGGTCAAATTTGAAGTTTGAACTTCTAACCTCATACTTATATATTAAGTACGCCATAAAGTCAAAATATGCATATTCATTATTATACATACGGCTTATTTAATAAAAAAACACATTTAATATTTAATAAACAAGTAACTTAACAATTTGACATTCAATTTAATTTTTTTATCGATTAAATTTAAAGATATTTATATTTTTAAGATAAATATTAAAATTTAAATTCAAACAAATTAAATAATATAAACATTTTTAATCACTTAATTAATGAATAAATATCTTTTCATTCAATTATATATTACATAAGCTTATATATAAAGAGAATATTTTCCCTTTCCCCACAAAATCTCTTCGATCAATAAGAGTAAACAATAATTTTTACTTCCTAACCAAACCTCTTCTATACTTTATATTAAAAAATATTTAAATATTAAATTTAAAATTTTCGTACCAATTTTTATATCTTAAATCTTAAATCTAATACTCTAACAAATATGTCTGATCTCAAATTTTCTAAACTGTAAACTCTAAATCTTAAACCTTAAATCTATTATTTTAAAAAATACTAAAAAATATATAATAGAAAAACATATGATATTTATACTTGAAACCAACCGATCGAGGAATGGTTCGTGCCTAAAAGTCTTTAAGGATCGATCGATAATATATATTTACTTTTTAACCCATTTTTTAACATTTATCTAAATAATATTATACAGACATCAACTTTGAAAATGAAAGAGACAAACAAGCGATGAGTCAACAATCTATTTGCATGACAATCAAACTTCAATGAACCCTGAATTTTTTATTCTATAATTTCCTCGAATCAAAGGTGTCTTTATTGCTTAAACCAGAAATGATTTTACCTATAAATACCTGCAACAATTGCACTATTAACCTCACACTAAATCTGTGATAAATTTCGAGAGTTAGCAAATTAACCTTTGAATCCATCAAATGGCTTCAACAGTCTCTCAGATTGCTTCTTCATCGCCACTTGCTGCCATTTCATCCGATAAGGAAGAAATTCGTCCCAAGGCAGATTTTCAGCCAAGCATCTGGGGTGATCTATTCCTCAATTGTCCGGACAAGGTACAATATACATACACACATATATATTATATTTAATTTGTTTTAGTAATTTTAATTCGAAGAAATTTCCATTGATTTGAACAGGAAATCGATGCTCAAACTAAACATCGACATGAAGAATTGAAAGAAGAAGTGAGGAAGACCATTGTGGCACCGATGAGTAATTCGAGCCAAAAGTTAACTTTCATTGATGCAGTCCAAAGATTGGGTGTGAATTATCATTTCACCAAGGAGATCGAAGACGAACTAAAGAACATCTATCGTGAACACAGCGTAGAGAATGATCTCTATACTACATCTCTTCGATTTCGATTACTTCGTGAGCATGGGTTCAATGTTTCATGTGGTAATTACCGGAACTACAACGTAGTGTTTTTAAATTTCACTACTATACAAATATTTTTTATTACGATGATGAATTTGGGGTGATTTGACTTCAGAGGTATTCGACAAGTTCAAAGATGAGCAAGGGAGTTTTAAGGCATCAGTCGAGAGAGATGTTCGAGGACTGTTGGAACTTTACGAAGCTTCATATCTAAGGGTTCATGGGGAAGATATATTGGACGAAGCAATTTCTTTTACCGCCAACCATTTGAAACATACAGTAAAGACTGTAGAGTATCCTTTGTCCGAACAGGTTTATCATGCCTTGAAACAATCCGTCCGAAGAGGATTGCCAAGGGTTGAGGCGAGGCACTATCTTTCCATCTACCCAGATATTGAATCTCATAACAAGGCTTTGTTGGAGTTTGCAAAGATTGATTTCAACATGCTACAACTTTTGCATAGGAAAGAGCTAAGTGAGATTTGTAGGTAAGTTTTATTTTTCTCATTTTCCCCTTTTGCATATACTCTTTTGAGGATTTGATTGTACTAATTAATGATGGTTTTGGTTGCATGATGTAATTGTTTCAGGTGGTGGAAGGATTGTGACTTTCAAAGACAGCTCCCATATGCAAGAGATCGAGTGGTTGAAGGGTATTTTTGGATTATGGGAGTCTACTTTGAACCCCAATACTCTCTTGGTAGAAAAATGTTGACAAAAGTCATAGCAATGGCATCCATTGTGGATGACACATATGACTCCTATGCAACATATGATGAACTCATTCCCTATACAAATGCTATTGAGAAGTGAGATTTCTTTCTTTAGTTGTAAATCAATTTTGTTTTACATGTTTTATTATGAGAATGAATCAATATAACATTGAAATTGGATTTCAGGTGGGATATCAAATGCATAGATGAACTCCCGGAATACATGAAAGTGAGCTACAAGGTACTCTTGGATGTTTATGATGAAATGGAACAACTGATGGCTGAATACGGGAAACAATACCGTGTCGAATATGCAAAGAAGTCGGTATGTACTTGGATGACACTATGAAATCATCAAAAGCATTAATTTGGATTTGATTCTATAGACCTATCCTTGTGAACTTGTAGTAACAATTGTTTCCATTGTGTTGCCTCAGATGATACGACTTGCTCAAGCTTACCTCGTGGAGGCCAGATGGACTCTTCAAAACTACAAACCCTCGTTCGAGGAATTTAAGGCTAATGCATTACCCACATGTGGTTATGCCATGCTTGCTATTACAGCATTCGTTGGCATGGGGGATATCGTAACCCCTGAAACCTTCCAATGGGCATCCAACGACCCCAAGATCATCCAAGCTTCCACAATTATTCGCAGGTTCATGGATGATGTTGCTGAACACAAGGTATAATAAAAAAGAAATCAAATTCTAATTCAATAATCTAAAATTCTTCCTAGCGAAATCAGACAATAGTTTTATCCGCATGTGTTAAAACTCGAGTCTCACTTATTTCGTCACTCAGTGTTTTTACATCTGACGTGATGGATTTTAATTTTATGTCATATATTTGTATCAATTAATTTGTATTTCCTTTCTTTTTTAGTTTAAACACAGGAGAGAGGATGATTGCTCTGCCATCGAGTGTTACATGGAAGAATACGGTGTGACAGCCCAAGAGGCGTATGATGTGTTTCACCAGCACGTGGAGAGTTCATGGAAGGATGTGAATACAGAGTTTTTGAAACCAACAGAAATGCCGACGGAGGTGTTGAATCGTAGTCTAAACCTTGCAAGGGTGATGGACGTGCTGTACAGGGAAGGAGATGGATACACATTCGTCGGTAAAGCCGCAAAGGGTGGAATTACTTCTTTACTCATTGAGCCAATCCAACTTTGAAATCAGAAAGTCTTCTCTTCAGACTTCAACTGTGTGTCTTAAGGAATAATTATTGATAATGTTTTGTAATATCCTCCATTGTTGTACTATGTAACAACAATATTTAAAACTGCATTTCTATTTCTTCCCGTGTTCATCTTCCCAGCATGCGCTTTGATGCTTCAGTGAGCAAGAACACAGTTTAATATAAAAAATAAAATTTGATCTGATAACACAAAAACTTTTGAAACAATGTTTGCAAGAACACAGAGATATGAATGTGTGGGAAAAATTACTACTCATTAAGAGTATTTTTTCCCTTCTCCGAGCTAGTAATTGATCAAAATAATTTTTATTTAAAAATAAATTTGTTGATGTCTAAAGTTGGCGACACCAAACAAAGAAGGTAGAAATGAGGACTAAGGTGATTTGATGGTTTCAAGCAACTCATCTCGGTAGGTTGGACCGAAAGGAAGAGATTTTTCTTATAGTTCTCATTGTCTCTCGTTCACTCTAGGTTTGTAGATATTTATAACCCCAAGTACGGTTTGATGGTATAAAGTCAAGCCTAGTGGCACTTGCAGGTGGATCGTCATGATTAGGTCCAGTTTTCAATCCATAGGCTTCACTAGTCCTGCCACACGGGTGAAACAATTGTTTATCAAAACACAATAACATTTGACAAGGATTTATTCTCGAGAACGTGCAGTCCTTCGGTATCCCTTGTCTCAAGTATTGTTCATCTCCAACGTAGTTGCTGTCATGGGGTTGCTATCGAAGTTGCTAAACGCAGAAGAGTATCATAAAGTGGTATAAGTCGGAGCCTTGTAAGAGGCCATGTTAATAATATTAAGTCGATGTTTCAAATCTAACTATAAATAACAATGAATGAATCGAGTTGTTTGGACAATATGTAACTCAACGCTCTGAAAGAAACAATGTGAAAGACATTAAATGAGCAAAAATATGCGTTGATACATGAAAAAATTTGATGCTTTTAAGTAAGACAACGATAGAAGCATTGAATAAGTGAAAGTGCATCGTAGGCTCTAAATAATTAATCTCTTCATTCTGATAGAAACAATGACGTGATCATAGAATGAGCAGAACGATCTTCTTTACCTTGTAAAGCAGGTGATCTCAAGAGTATAAGTGGTTACAAGTATCTTCGTTTTGTTGAAATAGATGTGTCATAGGCACTTCATAGATCGAAGATAGACAAACTTATTATTTTTTTCAAGTAGCTATGCCTAAGGAAAGTTGACAATACTGCAGACAGGAGACCAGAAATCCAAATCATCTGTCCCTTTCTCATACCTCCATTTATGCCCCCACTTCAAATTAGAGGTTTAGGGTTTAAAATTTAGGGTTTTAGGTTAAGGGTTTTAGTTAGGGTTTCTAGAATTAGGGGTAAGGTTTAGGGTTTAGAATATAGAAAATAAGAGTTTAGGGTTTAAAATTTAATTTTTTACAAAAATACAAAAGAGGCACAAATGGAGGCACAAAAAAGAACAGAGGATTTTTGTTCCAATTGTAGTACTTATTTTTAAAAAATCCATTAATTTGATACTAATAATCATAAATCATGAAATAAAAAAATAACACAATTTTTAAAATAAAAAATTAAATAATAATATCTTAGAAATTATCCCATAAAAAGGTGCGAGAAAGATATTCGCACCATTTGAAAGAAAAATATTATTGCTGAAAAAAAAATAGTATCTATCGAGAATCCTCTATAATTAGAATAAAAATCTTATGCCCCTGATGATGCATTTTTCATACCCACCTTAAAAAATCTTAAAATATTAAATTCTAAACCCTAATTTTAATTTTTATATTTTACACCCTACACCCTAAAAAATACAGTCTGCCCTTAATCTCTTAAACTCTAACTATACCCCTAAATCCATTGCATTAGAATATAACATTAAAAAAATACAATAAAAAGACGAATAAGTTACATTCAAACTAAACGTAAAAATAAAATTTAAAAAAATTTACCCCTAAACATTAAATTTTTTAAAGAACCACATGCCCTTAAAAATTTTAATATATATTTTTTCTAAAAAATACAACGTTCTTTATCAGTTATTAATGCTCCCAACTCCATTTTAAAAAACCCTAATATCCTTCAAAGATTGTGTCAAATAATTTGCAATAAATAAATGAATACAAAACTAATAAATTAGCTCACCAAGTAGGACTACTCGTGTTACTACAAAAGTAGCATGACAGGAAAAACATTTTAATATTAATTAAATATTTTAATATTATTTTATATTAAAATTAATTGGTATGTAAAATACACTGTACATTCGTATATTTTTTTACTAAAAGCTGTCTGGTCAAAGATAAGAGCATGCCGTAGGCAAAAAAGAAATAGTGAATACAGATGCTCATTCCCTTAACATTTTGACTTCAGTGGTTTTCATTTATTTTATTAAATAAAAAATAAATATTAATATTCAAATTTATATAAAATAAAAAATAAATATATAAATTATTCAGTTAATTAATAATTTTTATTCTATTAATCATTTTCATCTTTATCTATACATTATAATATAAAAGCAAACCTCAATTGAATTGTTACAAAGATTAATATTATTATAATTATTTTTCCTTGAAATATAGTGAAGGATATATTCTAATAGTAGCTCATCATCTTTATTCTCCGAGAATCAAAGAATCAAAATATAAGATCGAATAAATAATTTCAGTAAAAACAATATATGATGTTTATTTTAAAAGATCAGAGTTTAATCACTTTAAGTAAAATTTATATGTATTATAAAAAAATATGCATGTGTGAATAAATATCATGTTATAATAAGGACGGAGCTAGAATTTAATGTTATGAAGGACAATAATCTATTAAATTTTTAAATTTAAAAATTAATAGAACAAAAATTCTTATTTAATTAACATTTAAATTAGAAAGAACTAAAAATATAGTGAATCCAAAAAATTTGGGAGGAGTAACAACCCCTTCGACCCTGTATATAACACTGTCCCGGCTTATAATCACCTTTAAATTATTAAAAAAATATTAAAAATCAATACAACTGGTAAAAAATAACATTTAATATTTGTACAAGTTGTCAAATATGAAGTTTCAACTTCTAAGCTCATACTTATACATAAAGTACGCCAGTAAGTCAAACATACAGTATTCATTATTATCTATACGGCCTATTTAATACAAAAAACACATTTAATATTTAATAAAATAATTCAGTTCAATTAGTTTTACCGAATAAACTAATAACTTAAATTTTACATCAATTTGACTTTCAATTTAATATTTTTTATTAATTAAGTTTACAGATATTAAAATTTTTAAGATAAATAAATTTAAACTCGTACAAATTAAATAATATAAACAATTTTAATTATTCGATTAATTAATGAATTTTTTCAATTTAATTATATATATTAAATAAAAAAAGTTATATATAAAGAGGATATTTTTCCCTTTTCTCGCAAAATCTTTTCATATGTTAAAGAAAATTCTTTGCTTCTTAATTATCTCTCTTTCTATACCACATATAAAAAAATATTTAATTAAAGTTTAAACTTTATTTTCAATTTTTAAATCTTAAACTTTAAATTTATTATTTTAAAATAAAAATATAATAACATATAATAAAAAGGCGGTTAATTTCACCCAATAAGAGGCCAATCAGTCGAGGAATGGTTTGTGCCTAAAAGTCTTTAAGGATGGATAAATCATATTCTTTTTAACCCATTTCTAAACATTTTCTAAATAATATTTTACAGGAACCAAATTTGAAGTCGAAAGAAACAAACAAGTGATGAGTCAACACATCAGTTTTCAATCTATTTGTAAGAAAATCACACTTCAATCAAAACTGCATTGTTTATTCTATAATGTCCTTGAAACAAAGTTGTCTTTATTGACTTAAACCAGAAATGCTTTTACCTATAAATACCTGCAACAATTGAACTATTAACCTCACACTAAATCAGTGATAAATTTCGAGAGTAATCAAATTAACCTTTGAATCCATCGAAATGGCTTCAACAGTCTCTCAGATTGCTTCTTCATCGCCACTTGCTGCCATTTCATCCGATAAGGAAGAAATTCGTCCCAAGGCAGATTTTCAGCCGAGCATCTGGGGTGATCTATTCCTCAATTGTCCGGACCAGGTACAGAATACATACACACATATTTGATAATTTATTATTTTTTAAATTGTTCCAATCATTTTAATTCGAAGAAATTTTAATTGTTTTGAACAGGAAATCGATGCTCAAACTAAACATCGACATGAAGAATTGAAAGAAGAAGTGAGGAAGATGATAGTGGCACCGATGGCTAATTTGAGTCAAAAGTTAACCTTCACCGATGCAGTCCAAAGATTGGGTGTGAGTTACCATTTCACCAAGGAGATTGAAGACGAACTAGAGAACATCCATCGTGAAAACAACGTAGAGAACGATCTCTACACTACATCTCTTCGATTCCGATTACTTAGGGAGCATGGATTCAACGTTTCATGTGGTAATTATTGGAACTACAACCTAGTGTTTTTAAATTTCACAACTATAGAAATGTTTCATTGCGATATTGACTTTGGGGTGATTTGATTGCAGAGGTATTCAACAAGTTCAAAGATGAGCAAGGGAGTTTTAAGGCATCGATCAAGAGCGATGTTCAAGGACTGTTGGAATTTTACGAAGCTTCATATTTGAGGGTTCACGGGGAAGATATATTGGACGAAGCAATTTCTTTCACCACCAACCATTTGAAACATGCACTAGAGACTGTAGGCTATCCTTTGTCGGAACAAGTTTCTCATGCATTGAAACAATCCATCCGAAGAGGCTTGCCGAGGGTTGAGGCGAGGCACTATCTTTCCATCTACCCAGATATTGATTCTCATAACAAGGCTTTGTTGGAGTTTGCAAAGATTGATTTCAACATGCTACAACTTTTGCATAGGAAAGAGCTAAGTGAGATTTGCAGGTAAGATGATTTTTTTAACTCATTTCCCCCTTTTACATATACTCTTTTGAGGATTTGATTGTACTAATTAATGATGGTTTTGGTTGCATGATGTAATTGTTTCAGGTGGTGGAAGGATTGTGACTTTCAACGACAGCTCCCATATGCAAGAGATAGAGTAGTTGAAGGATATTTTTGGATTATGGGAGTCTACTTTGAACCCCAATACTCACTTGGTAGAAAAATGTTGACAAAAGTCATAGCAATGGCATCCATTGTGGATGACACATATGACTCCTATGCAACATATGATGAGCTCATTCCCTATACAAATGCTATTGAGAAGTGAGATTTCTTTCTTTAGTTGTAAATCAATTCTGGATTACATTTTTTTTATGAGAATGAATCAATATAACATTGAAATTGGGTTTCAGGTGGGATATCAAATGTATAGATGAACTCCCGAAATACATGAAAGTGAGTTACAAGGCACTCCTAGATGTTTATGATGAAATGGAGCAACTGATGGCTGAACACGGGAAACAATATCGTGTCGAATATGCAAAGAAGTCGGTATGTACATGGATGACACTATAAAATCATAAAAAAAAAAAAACATTAATTTGGATTTGATTTTATAGACCTATCCTTGTGAACTTGTAGTAACAATTGTTTCTATTGTGTTGCCTCAGATGATACGACTTGCTCAAGCTTACCTCGTGGAGGCCCGATGGACTCTTCAAAACTACAAACCCTCGTTCGAGGAATTTAAGGCTAATGCATTGCCCACATGTGGTTATGCCATGCTTGCTATTACAGCTTTCGTTGGCATGGGGGATATCGTAACCCCTGAAACCTTTCAATGGGCATCCAACGACCCCAAGATCATCCAAGCCTCCACAATTATTTGCAGGTTCATGGATGACGTCGCTGAACATAAGGTATAATAAAAAAAGAAATCAAACATTACTTTTGTCCGCATGTGCTAAAACATGAGTCTCGCATGTGTTATTAACGACGAAATGTTGCTCGGCATATACTTGTATAAATTATTTTGTATTTCCTTTCTTGTCTCAGTTCAAACACAGGAGAGAGGATGATTGCTCTGCCATCGAGTGTTACATGGAAGAATACGGTGTGACAGCCCAAGAGGCTTATGATGTGTTTTACCAGCACGTGGAGAGTTCATGGAAGGATGTGAATACAGAGTTTTTGAAACCAACAGAAATGCCGACAGAGGTTTTGAATCGTAGTCTAAACCTTGCAAGGGTGATGGACGTGCTGTACAGGGAAGGAGATGGATACACATTCGTCGGAAAAGCAGCAAAGGGTGGAATCACTTCTTTACTCATTGAGCCAATCCAACTTTGAAATCATAATTCACCTCTTCAGACTTCAACTGTGTGTCTTATGGAATAATTATTCATAATGTTTTGTATTATCCTTGATTCTGAAAAGATGCTTCAAGTTTGTAACTCCTCCCACTGCTAGTATCAAAATAAATGAAACAACAGTATTCATAGCTGAATTCGTTTATCTCCTGTGTTCAGCTTTTAAGCAGCAGTGAACATTCAATCGAATCAACTGAAAAATATTAAAATTATTCGAGTTCAAGTCATTTTTTTTATTTGAGTCAAGTTCGAGTCTAGTTTTTTAGTTTTTATATAACTTCAATTGTAATTGTTTATCATATTATTGTATAGTTTGATTCTAATTTAAATATTTTTTTTAATCACAATATACATATATATATATATATATTCTTGATTTTTTGATAATAAGCTTATACCTTATAGATAAAATAATTTAAATTTTAATCTCCTAGAATAAACATTATTTATTTCTTCATTTCTAAAGTTCCAAAACTTATGTTTTCTATTCTATTTTTATTTTATAAAGTGTTCATACCATGAGATTAACCATTTAAACAAGAAGAGTTCGTACTAATTTATTTAATTTTTAAATAAAAACAAATACATTTATACACATTTGGATCTACTACCTCTTAAAAATATTAATTAAACTAAGATTTTATCGAATAATTAGCATAAATTTGGTCCACGGAAATAAACTATTATCAGAACATGAAAGGAGTCGGAGAAAACGTAGGAATGACCACTGTCTCTGAATTTCTCCTGCAAAGTCCACACAATAGTATTACGGAACGTTTAATAAATATAAAATTTAATATAATAAAAATGACATGATATATTTAAAATATGATTAAAGCAATTTTAAACATAATATTTATTTATTTTAAATATAATTATCGGATTAACTTACAAGAAAAAGTTCATTTTAAGATTAGATAAAGGCAAAAGTATTTATTTATTTTAAAAAATTCCTCATACTTCCTTTCTTTGATGTTCTTTTTCCTATCATTTTATTATATTAATTAACTTACAAAAAATAAAATTATTTTCCGTCCAAACATTATATCCTCGATGTTGATATAGCAACGAAAGGTAACCATAAAAAATAATTAAAGAAAATAAGAAAAAGATAATGTTTGAAGAAAATATTAACCATCGAAAAATAAAAGGTCAAATTTGGTTTGAGTTTGTATATTATGTAAAATTTATAATCAAATCTATATATTTTAAATTAATCTTTTATTTTTTTAATTTCATCGGTTAGTATAATTTTTTTCTCAACAATAAAAGAACTAAAAGCATAATTTAATCTAAATTATTTTTATTTCAAAGAAGATTAAAAACATTTATATTGTTTTATTTTATATGAATTCGATTTTTTACGAAAATATAATGTATATTTATTTAATCAAAACCATAATTTAACATAAAGAGAAAATTTAATTTACCCCATATCATCATTATGACTTCGAATGTAAATTTTGGAGCGTGACCCTGACGTACTCTTCCTTTTCACCGCCATATCGGCCGTGGTTGTTGTCGATTCCGATTGCATCTTTTCTCTTTTCTCCGCCGTAACGTTATCCTCCGAGATCGTATACAACGAAGGCTTCCACTCTGGAGTCGTAGATAATGGTGTCGCTACCTTTACCCTCTTCTTTTTCTTCCTCGGTGGCACCGTTTTTGGAGCCATTAAAGATCTCGTCTCCTCCCTCCTTGGTGCCGCCACCATGTCTTCCGTCGTAAATACTTCTGGTTTTTTAACACAACACGAAACAAATTCCACAAAAAATCTCATGTCGGCTTGCTATAACTTATTATTATTATAAATTAAAGAATTAAAAATTGCACTTATATATCTAATTATATATAATTGCGGGACTAACAATTGAATTATACATAAAAGAAAAGAGAAAATGAGAGAAGCAAAGAAAGGTTGGAGAAGATTTAGAGCAGAAGCCGTTGGTGTTTCATTGTTGTTTCTTTTTAGTGCTTCTTTCTTCTCAAAGTTTGGAAGTACGTGGGTTCAGTTTTTATATTGTTCGTGAAGCGGAAAGGGGGATGGATTTGAATTCACATGAAAATCAAAATCAAAAACGAAAGTTGAGGTTGTCGGATAGAGTCTATGGTCGAGTCTTATAATAAATAAATTATATATAATCAGAGGGTTGATTAAATAATTTGATATTTTTTAAGTGAATTTTGAGTTTAAAATTTTATACGTAGAAAATTTTTGTTGAGAACTCATCTATTATATCTATGTCTATGATCACAGACAGATCCAAGATCGAACATTGAAAATGATAAAAAGTCTATTAAACCTTAAATTTAAAACATATACTATTATAATCACTATAACTGATTAAATATATATCTATAATATAACAATTAATTAAAAGTTTCAATTTGATATCACATATACATCAATAAAAGTCCTTTTTAAAATTACTTATAAATAAGGATTATTGTTAAAAAGAAATATTTATCATTTTATTGTCATATGTATTTTTCATCTAAGATGTGGGGCTGCCTTGGTTGATGCTAGGCACTCATATTTATGACAGTAGTACACCTTTTGTAATAAAATTTAGTAGAGAGATGGCTAGGATAGACATAAAAAATATTGAGACTACAAATTTTAATTTTGTAAATGTTATTATAAGATCTGATAAAATAAATTAAATTTTATAAAAAAAATATATATTTGTTACATTGATAATACATTAAATGTAACTAATAAAAAATTATAAATTTTGATAGTTTTTAGTATATATTTTAAGGTTTTATCTCTTAATCGAATTATCTAATTTACATATTTAGTTTTAGTGGATAAGTATCAAAATAAAATTTATATATATATATAATACCTCAAATTCGAGACCTATTTAAATAAAATAAAATTATTTATCACTTAGAATAATTTTATTGGTTGGGAATTTTTTTCTTTTATTATTTATTTTATAATTTTTTTAAATGAATTTTTATATATTTTTTATATGTTGTCACATCTCCATGACATAAATAAATGCTTGATATCTATTTTTTTATTAAATAATTTCTGGATTTTTTTATTTTTTGCTAATTCAACACCCAAAAGAAAATAACCGATCAAGAACCATAATTAACTCTGAGTTGGACAACACCAAACAAACACTATTTGATGCACTGGAAATAACCAATCAATGAAGGTGCTGAAAACGATGTCGTATTAAAAAATTCCTTACCAGCCAATATCTTCCATAACCATAGTCCATAGCTTATGTATTTGTGTGATAGTCCATAGTCCATAGCTTAGGTCCTATTTTAATTAATTTTTATTATTTAAATAATTATAATAAAAAGTCTATTTAATTAAAGTATCATATAGATGTATCTATTTTAGGTCATATATAACAAGTAAATGAAATAATAATTTGGTTATAACATTAGATAGAGATTTTTTTCTAATTTTTAATATTTAAAGAGTTATAATTTAATTTTTTTAATAATTATTATTACGAGTAACTTTTTAATATTTATTATTTGTGACATAAATATTTTCAATACTTATTATTAGAGGTTTAATTTTTTATCAAAAATTACTTCTATGGGCTTGTTCTTAAAATTATTTTCTCTTTTCGATATTTATTATTAGGAGTTCAATTATTTTAACATTTATCATATGAGCCATATTTTTTTTGTATTTATTATCAGAGATATGCTCTTTAAATTTATTTTTCAATACTTATTATTTGAGGTTTAATTTTTTTAATACTTATTATTAGAGACTCAACTTTCTAATATTTTATTATTACGAGTTACTCTTAAAATTTATTTTTTCGACATTTGTTATTAAGGGTCCAAAATTTTCAATACATATTATTTTTCCTTATATTTATTTTTAGAGACTTACAATTAAAATTTAATTTTTTAATACTTGTTATTTGTATCCAATTTTTTAGTACTTGTTATTTAAGGTCTATATTTCAATGCTTGTTATTAAAGACTTATTTTTCTAACATTTGTTATTACGAGCATTTTTTTAAAGTTAATTTTTTTAATATTTATTTAAAATAACTTATTCTTAAAATTTATTTTTAAATATTTATTATTAAAAATATACTCATAAATTTTACTTCTTCAAAACTTATTATTAAGAATCAATTTTTTAATTCGTCTCGAACCTCTAAAATTTCAGAACCGACTTTAGCTAAAAAAACATCAAATTTTAAAACAAATATCGGAGTGTCAGGTCATTTTCGATGTTTTTAATTTTTTTCTATTCACTTGCATGAAAAACAAGGCAAATGCAACATCTCTGATTCATATTTTTGTGTGAATTTGTATTTATTACGTATTTAATGAGATAATATGTAATAGGATCGATAAAGTACTCGTGTCAAGCATATAGATGAATCGACATTAAGTAACTTTAGAAAATATAGGGTATACGTCTCAGTTTTAAACAAATAAGATATTTTAATAATAATTATTAAATTTTTATTAAATTTATAAAAAATATCATAATTATGTATTCGAAAAAAAACCATTAAAACTAAATCTATCCATAGTTTCTTATAACCTAACAAACAAAGAAAAGTGAAATAATTTTTATAAAAATAAGATATCATCAAAATTTTGATCCAAAAACTTCTAGAATCTCTTTATTTTTGTCTAATTGAGACGCGTAACAGATCAAGGAGAGGTGAGCTATTCAAATTATCAAGCAAAATGTTCTTCTTCCTAAGACTGATTATATTTGATATACAACTATCAATTGAGTGGAGATCTAACTTTCTATCATTACCGATAAAATCATAATAAAAACTAGCGTCGATTAAAATTTCTAGAACAACCAATCTCTAGGTATGTTGAATCATGTTATAATAAATCAATGATAGATGAAATAAATCACAAAACTAAAAAAATATATATCATAAAAAATAGTATATCACAAGAAAAAATATCATAAAAACATAATTTTTATTAAAATATAAAAATTAATAAATTCTATAATCGACTACTAAAAAAAATTAATTATCAATCATCTATTAAAGGGAAAGAATGGAAAGTTGCAATAATGAGCTGCCAAAATAAGTTTAGTTATCGATTTGGGTTTTAAAATTTTACATTTGCTTCATGTTTATTACATGAGCCATGCTATTAGAGATTATCAATTTGAGTTGATTTTTTTTTTCAAATTATTTTAATTTAGATGGTTGATATATCAAAATCTAATTTAAGTTAATCAAAATAAATTTTAATTTTTTAATAAACTCATATAATAATATAATATTTTTTACTCATTTGTTTAATTCTTTGGTAAAATATGTATATATGTTTGAATCTAAATTTTCTTATGATAAATATTATTTTATTTTCTATTGAATTTTATTCTAAACTAATTTTAAATTTTGAATGAAACCATCGTATCTGATCCTAGTTTGTAGTTGTGTAATTAATGTTTTAGATCAGCTTCATCTAGACGAGTAATGTCGTGAGAAACCCTACAAAGACTGGAAGTGTCGAGTCAAAGAATTGCAGATGATGTAGGAAAGGATTTGACAAATGTTCATAGACTGTGATTTACTACAGATTTAGACAATTTCAGTATTATTTTATACACATAGTTAGTTAGTTAGTTATTAAAATTGAAGACATAATTAATTGGGTTTTAGAAATTGGATTTGAATGTGTTTTAATATATTAGTATAATCATATATAATATTTATTTATAATTTTCGACAATAAACATATAAATTATGTATATAAATATTCGAATTCAGATTTTCTAAAGTTAATATAGTAATCTTTTTCATTGTAACTATTCGATAAATTAAAAAAAAATTGTAAAATAAGTAATAAAGTATGTAAAATTCAACTATTAAATAAGATTTTTGTTTTTTTTTATTTTAAATTTTAAAACTTAATATATTTTTTCTACAATATTTAATTTTAACTTTATTTTTGATTTTGTTATCATTGTTTAATTCCAGACCACAATGCTGCAATTATATAAGTTACCCCTCCACCGAATTAGAGGCTGTCAGACTAGTAGCGGTCTCGACTTTGAAGAAATTATTAGATAAATTCTATTCAAGTTATAGTTCTGAAGTAAGTTCTACCTTCATAGTGAACACCGTAAGAGTAACCGATATGTTGCACTACAGGTGCGTCCCGGTGATACTTGCCGATCACTACGACTTCCAGAAAATCGTTGTAAACAACGATCTCCAAGGAACCTGAAGTCTGGGTTTCTATTTAAACACGCGCAGCTTCATCTACATGTACTTAGCAACAAGGCATTAACGAACAGATGCTGATTGGTGTAGCTTCATTGATCTTATCTCCTTCCCTGTCGACTTGAATTCAAATAATATATTACAGATTCAAACACATCAATAATATCAATACAAGTCTTGTCTTAATAGCAAACGAAGACATATTTGCTGGAAAAAGAAAAGATATTTTTATTAATAAATTGAATGACAACAGTCAACAGGAGCATTACAAAGAGATTCAAAGTTAACTTTGTAACTTTTTACACAGCAATTCACCTAACAGAAGCTAATGTCTAAAGTAAATCGTACTTTCTGCGTCATCCCTAATAATATCATGAAGTACAGTAGGGAAGTCGGTTGGCCAGAATACAACATTCGTTAACCCGATATCCATCCTTGAAATATAATCTGCAGCTTTATTTGCTTCACGCCATGTATGCGTCACGCGATAGTCGTCAAAGTTAACTAATAATCTTCGTATTTGACTTAAATAGCAATCACTACTTGGATCACCTGGCTGTTCTCCATTGACTGTTTTTACCGCACTCAATGAATCAGATTCAATCCATATTGTTCTAATGCCTAAATCCAAGGCGAGAAGAAGACCCCTCCATATAGCACTTAGTTCTACTGTGAAAGGATTATTTTCACAGGTTTTCGTGAAATAAGCGCATAATGGAATACCATTGTGATCGCGAAACAAACCTCCGGTAGTTGAATATCCATCGCTAAGGGATCCATCTGTGTTTAACTTTATAAACCCAAACTCTGGTTTTCTCCATACGCACCACTTAATCTGCCGGGAGATCGGATAAGTTTGGTTAAAACTTGGTTTACAAGACTTTGAAACACTTGTATCAGGTTCATGACGATGACAAATATATTCTTGTGGTGAAATCCGCAAACTTCGCCATTTTCCGGTGGTTGGTTTTGTGACCGGAATAGAAAGAAAATTTTCAAAATTGGTGTATACAGCCATCGGTAGATTCTTTTGATAAACGAAGGGTTTCAGGTTATACTAAGAAAACCCTAATGAATATGGATATGGAAAATCAAGTATCCTATTTTTATTTATAGAAAACGAGAATCTAGGTTAGAGTAGAATTAGAATTATATAAAATACATTCTAATGAGTCTAAGGGATAGATAATTTAGTTTAATTAATTAATTAATTAATAAATCTCCATTAATTAATAGATATTGTTTTAGTTGCACTAGGATTAGGATTATACATTTATTAAATATCTCTAATATTTTAATGTTAAATTGGTAATTAAACAGGACTAACTTAGAGGACAAGCGACAACAAAACCGAAAAAATCGAAAAATCGATTCGAACCGTGCTATGCGGTTCGATTCGGGTTTATATATTATGGTTTGGTTTTCGGTTTGGTTTTCAGTTCGATTTAAAATTTAAATTTTATAATTCGGTTCGGTTTCGGTTTTTCCATATGGAAACTTGTTTATTCCATATCAACCCGAATTAAAAAAAAAACACTATGACCTCGTACAAATATGTTTTAAAGGTAGTCTCTTGTTGGATTTATTTTTTAAAGGGTAAACTACACAGATAGTCACCATACTATGGGGTTAGTATCGATCTGGCCACAATGCTTTAAAAAAATCAAATACACCAGTAAACTATTAATTTGGTATTAAAATAGCCATCTGCCATTAAGGGAGTAACGGACTGATGATGTGGCAGTTAAATATAAAATGGAATAATTACACATTTAATCCCTGTTATTCATACATTTTTATAATTTAGTCATAATTTTATTATAATAATATAATATAATTATTTAATTAGGTGATGACACGTGTCACCACCTGATCAAAGGAGAAAAGAAAAAAACCCAAACATGCATGTAATTCAAATGGCTTAACCATTGAGCTAGGCATATTATATTGATATGAAACACTAATATTTATATATATTTATTATTTCTAATATTTGTTCTTTTATATTTAATTGTTTTTAATTTAATTAAAAATAATAATTAAATTACTATATAATAAATTAAAAGATTCAAATTAATAAAAATTTATTTATAAACTCTAAACCCAAAATCTTAAATCTTAAATTCTTAAAACTTAAACCCTAAAAATATTCGAATAAAATATTTAGCTTTTAAATATCCGAATAAAATTATTTGGATATTCAAATAAAAATATTCGTAGAATAAATATTCGAATAAAATAATAAATATTTTAATATTTTGATTTAAAAATATTCGAATAAAATATTTGAATTTTAAATATTCGAATAAAAAATTCGTATATTCAAATAAAAATATTCGAATAAAAATATTCGTATAATAAATATTCGAATAAAAATCATAAATATTTGAATATTTGGATTTATAAATGATTTTATTCGAATATTTATTATACAAATATTTATATTTGTATTTTTATTATTCGAATATTTTTATTTGAATATCCAAATAATTTTATTTAGATATTTAAAAGCTAAATATTTTATTCGAATATTTTTATATTCAAATATTCAAATATTTATGATTTTTATTCGAATTTAAGATTTAAAAATATATTTTTATAAATTTAGAGTTTAGGGTTTGAGGTTTAAAAATTCATTTTAATGAATATAGGGTTTAGAGTTTATAAATAAATTTTTATTAATTTGAATCTTTTAATTTATTATATAGTAATTTAATTATTATTTTTAATTAAATTAAAAACAATTAAATATAAAGAAACAAATATTAGAAATAATAAATATATATAAATAATAGTGTTTTATATTAGTATAATATGCCTAGCTCAATGGTTAAGCCATTTGAATTACAAGCTCTCTTACTCGGGTTTAAACCCCTTTAGAAGTATGTCTAGGGTTTTTTTTTCTCCTTTGATCAGGTGGTGACACGTGTCACCACCTTATTGGAGGGTTATATTTATTTATATATATTTATATATATCTAATTAAATAATTATATTAATAAAATTATGACTAAACTATAAAAATGTATGAATAACAGGGACTAAATGTGTAATTATTCTATTTTATATTTAACTGTCACGTCATCAATCCGTTACTCCCTTAACGGCAGATGGCTATTTTAATACCAAATTAATAGTTTACCGGTGTATTTGATTCTTTTTAAAGCATTGTGGCCAGATCGATACTAACCCCATAATATGGTGACTATCTGTGTAGTGTACCCTTTTTTAAATTGGTCTCTTAAAATATTTAGATATGATTTTATAATATTAATTTGATTAGATATCGTGTTTTAAATTCGAATATATTTTTATCATATTTATTATTTACGATTATTTTATGATATAAAATATTTGAGTTTGTCTTTAATCAAATAATATATTAGGCTAAATATATATGTTTAGGTTGGTAATATAAAATCATTGAGTATATATAAATTAACTAAACATTTTTATGATTTATTTTTTAGATATATTGTTTGTTTTGTAATATTATTATTTTTCCATTTTTTATTTAAAATTTTAGATTTATCAAGGACTCGAGACATGTGTTTTCATGTTTCTTAATGATAAAATAAATTGATATTGAAAGATCTAATAAATATTTTATTTGTTTTACTTACTTTTTTTTGAAATAAAAAAACAGTTAAAACTACGGGTTTTAACCGAACCGCAAAATTCAGTTTTCGGTTTTTCAGTTTTTATACCATTCGGTTTTGGTTTTCTTTTTAAAAAAACAAACTGTGGTTCAATTCACATTTTGATAAAAAACAGAACCGAACCGCAAACACTCCTACAAGCAACAGTCCAGGTCTTATCACGGAACACGCCAACACTTGAAAACACCATGACCGTCGTCCAACTTTCAACTTTCTACATTGAACATGTGGATTTTTAGATTTTTATGATTTTGTTTTGATATTAATCTTTTTTTAGGAATCTTATCAGATTTCAATCGTATTTATAATTAAAATTAAAATTGGAATTTTTAATTTTATTGTAACAATCGATAAAATCAAGCACACATCCGATGGATAAATTTGAAATGAATACTTGTTATGCAGGAGTGGCGAGAGGCATAGGATGGCAGGTGTTGGCAGTGTGGGCGAACTTGGGTACTTTCTATTTCATCGGAATGCCCATTGCATGCCTTCTTGCCTTTAAGTTAAACCTTTATGCTAAGGCGAGTTTTCCTACTCTAATCATAGTTATTTCATTTTAAGTAATTTTCCCTTAATTAATTACTTTTTAATATATATTATTTTATTTTATTTCTTACAGGGTTTATGGATAGGTTTAATATGTGGTCTATGTTGCCAAGCTGGTGCCCTACTTGTTATTGCTCTGTTCAGGAAATGGACTAAAATTGAACTTTCATAGCAACAGTAATATAAAATCCATCCCCATGCATGAAGTTACAGAGAAATACTGCAGATCATGGTTTTAACAGATGACATGATTTCATTCGTGCGGTCGAGTTTTCGTATAATGATGCAGATGCTCATAAGCAAACTACATGATGCACTGGTATAACATTTACACCACTCAATACATATGTAATAATTTGAAAACATACCAGAGAAATACTACAGATATTTGCAGCACATGAAGACAGGCATATGATATCCCTCAACACTCATTAACATTGTAGTTTTCAGAATGATTCAACTTATCAAAACACAATTGTTGATCAATAAATTGATTTACAGTATCAACTACATGATCTTTACACTAAATGTTTGGCCTACATCAAAATTGATTTATCAGAACCTTAAGATGAGATTCACAAATAAAGTGGCAGTGCAAATATCTGCAGAAAATCCCTTACCGACCATTTCCGCAAGAAGTTGTGTTGCCTTCGATGTATAATTGTTTTGAAGAAACCCCTGGATCATTACATTATAACATCAGCTATTGGGCAAACAATCATGATCTCCCATGCTCCTAAACAATTGGTATGCTTCATCTAACCATTTCTCTTTAGACAATCCATTAATCATTGTAGTGTATGTGTAAGCATTCGGTTTTAAACCATTGGATGAGAGTTTATGAAATAATTCCTTTGCAACTTCAATATATCCGGCTTTGCACAACCTATCAATTAGGATACTATAAGAGACAATATTAAGTTCCAACCCACTGTTTCACATTGCTTGAAAAAGTTTCAATGCCGTTTCGAGTTTACCTGTTTTGCATAAACCATCTAGCAAAATCGAACATGTCAATATATTTGGAACTTGTCCAACAGCAAGCATCTCCCTAAAAAATTCACATGCAGTTGAAACTCTCCCTACCTGAAACATACATTGTATAAGAGTGTTATATGTGAAAATTTTCGGGATTGGTCCTTTCCGAGATATTTCATGAAAGAGTTCCATTGCCTCGTCCAACTTTTTAGCTTTACAATATCTGTTGGTCATTGTGTTGTAACTAAATATACCAGGTACAAAACCCTTCTCAATCATCAAATGAAATACTTTTCTAGCTTCATCTACTTTGTTCTGCAAGAAATGACCATTTATTAAAGTATTATAGGTAACAATATCGGGTTCAATACCTTGCTTTATCATTGTGTCAACAATATGCTCAACTTCACACACTATTCCTTCCTTGCAACGCGCATCAACCAATGTGTTATACATGACAAAATTAGGCTCAATGCCTTGCTTCCTCATTGTCTCAACAGATTCTACAGCTTCAAAAATCATCCTTTCCTTGCCTGTATATCAATCAATACACCATACATAACAATATTAAGTGAAATATTGTTATCCACCATTTCATTCAACAGCTTTGTCGCCTCCTTCTTCTGGCCTGAATTACAGATACCATGAATTAAGGAACTGTAAGTAACGATATTTGGTTTAATCCCCTTAACCTTCAATTTGGAGAAGAGATCGAGAGCCTCCTTCGTCAACCCGTTCATACAAAGACAATCGATGACCGTGCTATATGCAACAATATCAGGTTCAAAACCTCTTCCTTCCATCATCCTTAGAAATCTAACAACAGTATCAGCACTGCCGATCTTACACAAACCATCAAGAAGTGTACTGTAAACAATTAAATTAGGTTGATAACCTTTTCCAACCATTTCATCAAACAAACTCACAGCCTGAGAAATCTTACTTTGCTTGCAGAGTCCATTAATCAAAATAGACAAAGTTACAACACAAGGCTCAACACCTAACTTCAACATTTCCCCCAAAACAGAATACCCAAAACCAATCTGACCTAATTGACAAAAGCAATTAATCAAGATGCTCAAAGAATAAACGTCATGTGAAACCCCTAAGGATTCCACCCTCCTACACATAGAAACCACAATGGCATAATGCTTCATTCTAACGACGGCAGCTAATAATTGAGAGAAATCGACAACCGAAGGCTTTGGGTACTGATCGATCATCTTATCAAACAAAAACAAAAGAATCATCAACGTTATCAAACCCATCGTACTTTTTCCCTTTCCACTTCCAGACATGGATTTCTTATTTAAAGCATCGATGTGGGTATCAAAGGCGTAGGGGTTAATAGAAGAAGAAAAGGAAGAAAGATTCCTTCCAGCATTAACGACAGAACGAAGAATCAAAGAAGAAATAAGCTTACCCATATCCTGCAATGGAATAACAAGAGCTGAGCTTGAACCGAAACAACAAACGGCGATGGTGGCGGCACCAATTGAACAACTTTATATTTTTCTGGCCTGTAAATAAATAAAGAAAATAATAGCCGTCCCCAATTAACGCAATGTCACAAGTTTTAGAAAGTTATATATACTTTAGTTTAGACGACTCGAGATTGATGATGGCGAAGAACAACTCCGAAGCAAGTTATGCCTTCAAAGTGAACACCGCGAGAGTAACCGATACGTTGCACTATGGGTGCGTCCCGGTGATACTTGCCGATCACTGCGACTTCCAGAAAATCGTTGTAAACAACGATCTCCAAGGAACCTGAAGTCTGGGTTTCTATTTAAACACGCGCAGCTTCATCTACATGTACTTAGCAACAAGGCATTAACGAACAGATGCTGATTGGTGTAGCTTCATTGATCTTATCTCCTTCCCTGTCGCTTGAATTCAAATAATATATTACAGATTCAAACACATCAATAATATCAATACAAGTCTTGTCTTAATAGCAAACGAAGACATATTTGCTGGAAAAAAAAAGATATTTTTATTAATAAATTGAATGGCAACAGTCAACAGGAGCATTACAAAGAGATTCAAAGTTAACTTTGTAACTTTTTACACAGCAATTCACCTAACAGAAGCTAATGTCTAAAGTAAATCGTACTTTCTGCGTCATCCCTAATAATATCATGAAGTACAGTAGGGAAGTCGGTTGGCCAGAATACAACATTCGTTAACCCGATATCCATCCTTGAAATATAATCTGCAGCTTTATTTGCTTCACGCCATGTATGCGTCACGCGATAGTCGTCAAAGTTAACTAATAATCTTCATATTTGACTTAAATAGCAATCACTACTTGGACCACCTGGCTGTTCTCCATTGACTGTTTTTACCGCACTCAGTGAATCAGATTCAATCCATATTGTTCTAATGCCTAAATCCAAGGCGAGAAGAAGACCCCTCCATATAGCACTTAGTTCTACTGTGAAAGGATTATTTTCACAGGTTTTCGTGAAATAAGCGCATAATGGAATACCATTGTGATCGCGAAACAAACCTCCGGTAGTTGAATATCCATCGCTAAGGGATCCATCTGTGTTTAACTTTATAAACCCAAACTCTGGTTTTCTCCATACGCACCACTTAATCTGCCGGGAGATCGGATAAGTTTGGTTAAAACTTGGTTTACAAGACTTTGAAACACTTGTATCAGGTTCATGACGATGACAAATATATTCTTGTGGTGAAATCCGCAAACTTCGCCATTTTCCGGTGGTTGGTTTTGTGACCGGAATAGAAAGAAAATTTTCAAAATTGGTGTATACAGCCATCGGTAGATTCTTTTGATAAACGAAGGGTTTCAGGTTATACTAAGAAAACCCTAATGAATATGGATATGGAAAATCAAGTATCCTATTTTTATTTATAGAAAACGAGAATCTAGGTTAGAGTAGAATTAGAATTATATAAAATATATACTAATGAGTCTAAGGGATAGATAATTTAGTTTAATTAATTAATTAATAAATCTCCATTAATTAATAGATAATGTTTTAGTTGCACTAGGATTAGGATTATACATTTATTCAATATCTCTAACATTTTACTGTTAAATTGGTAATTAAACAGGACTAACTTAGAGGACAAGCAACAGTCCAGGTCTTATCACAGAACACGCCAATTACTGTGCTTGTAAATTCTGTCCGAACCTTACCTTACTAACGTCCCAACCCCCATTATGACTGAAACCCGACCCACTATAATATTATTGTGGGCTTTTTAGTGATTCGTTATCTAATATCATTCAAAACAGGCTTAAAAATGGCTTGCCCCTTCTATCAGTCAATTTCGTAATCTAATTTTCTTTTAGCTCATTAATGGGTTCGTTTCTTTAATCCAACAAGTGATTTTAGTATAAAAAGTGGATAAAACTTAATTTAAAAAATTTAAATTTAATCGTTTTTATCTATAAGATATATATATTATCAAAAGATTAAAAATATATTATCTTATAATCACATTTAAACTATTAAAAAATAAATTATTTTTTGGATGAGTCTACAACGGGCGTCTAACATTATTAAATATTATTAATGTTAAACATCGTTAAACATTATTAAATTAATTTATAAAGAATAAAAACTTAAATGATTAATCATACAATTATTAATTATATGTTAAGTTTATCACTCTTTTATTAATTACATATCGAGTGCTTGAGATTTTAAATTTTTATTAATTAATTTAATGGTGTTCAACAATATTCAATATTAATGATGTTCAGCAATGCTCGACAACCGTTATAAAATTTTCCTTATTTTTTATATAATAATTGGCTTCGTCTAACATATGCCATTAATGATGTTCATTAACTAGATATTCCTTTGAGAACAACAAGTTAAATAAGATAACAACTTTATATTTTTCTATTTCCTTATTTAATATTTAAAAATATAAACTCTAGAATCAAAAACTTTAAACATTAAACCCTAAACTTTAAACTCTACACTTTAAAACACGAAAATCCTAAACATCACCACTAAACTTTAAACACTAAATACTAAACCCTAAACCTAAAAATCATATGACCTAAATCTATAAACATCAACCATAAACTCTAAACTTCAAAATTCAAAACCCTAAACTTAATTATTAAACCATTATAATATAAACCTTGAATTATAAAACACCAAACAATAAAACTCATAAATCATAAACCTAGATTAAAAGTATTTTTATATCCCAATATTTATTGTTTAAAAATATAAAAAAAATACATATTTTAAAATTTTGAAATTAATAGTAATAGTATTTATTTTTCAACTTTACCGTTGACATTGAACATGAATATTAAAAAAAATGATCTTTCTAGGTAAGATATCAACATCCAATGTCATAAGAAATAATTCACATGGGGTGATAAAAAAAAATGGATATTTTCCCATATTAAATTTAATTTATGAATCCATTTTAAGTAACAAAATGGTAAAGTTGAAGTCTTGGAGGCTATTGGTTCAACTTCAATCTTATTAAATAACGAATTCCTAAGTTGAACCACTTGATCTTAAAAAAGGTAAAAATTTGGTTTTGGTCCCTCTATCGTGCTTATATTTGAGATCTAGTCATGTTACTTTCAATTGGTAGAATTTAATTGTTTTATTTTTATAATATCATTAGTTAGTCTAGATAGTTAGAATTAGGGGTGATAATGAGTCTGTTCGGCTCGTGAGTTACTCGAGTTTGGCTCGGTCAAAGTTCGGCTCGAGTGAGCGCGACTCGGGCACGGGTTCGGCTCAGGATCTAAACGAGCCGAGCTTACCCAAATTCGACTCGAAAAACTCGTGAACAGACTCGAAATAATTATATATAAACATACATATATATTTATATACATTAAAAATAATTTGTTTAGCAAAAAAAAGTAATAAAATAATTGAGAGTAAATCCACTAAAAATAAATTAAATAAAATAAATTGAATATTATCGACTAAAACAAATTTACAAAACCACAAATAAAAAATAAACTACAAATAAATAAATAAATAAATAATAAAACATAATAATATAAAAAATTGTCTATTTTGAGCCAACCGAGCTGAGTCCGAGCCTGACGAGCTTTGAGTCCGAACCGAGTCCAGTAACATTATTTTCGAGCCCAGCTCAAGCCTAAAATTCTGAGCTCGGTGAGCCTCGAGCCAAGCCCAGATATGCATGTTTCCGAGCTCAACCGAACCGAGCCCGAGCCTGGCAGGCTCGGCTAGGTTCATTATCACCCCTAGTTAGAATCAATAGTTATCACGGTTAAATTATCATGTTTTTTTTTTCTTAAAAATTATTTTTCAAACAAAAAATATTCATCAAATTGAACACTGCCATATGAGAAAATGTTCATCAAATTTATTCTTTTTTCTTAAATTATATCTTAGATTGCAATTTAAAAATCTATATGTTTATATTAAATTCATTTTATATATGAGAAAATATTTTAGGTGTCGGTAGTAGAATATATTTGTTCACAAGTGGGTTTTAAGACTTACATTTTTTTTTATAATCAATAATTATTTTATATTTAGAATTTAGAGCATTCAAATAAGACACGTGATAACATTAGAATTTCATTTATAAAATTGTTTTCCGTCAACGAAATACTCTTATATATTTATCTATTTATTGTACTCATATTTAATAAATTGAAGAAAACCCGGTAATATAAAATTGGATAGGAATGCAGGGATGAAAACCCAATTATCCCTTGTTATGGTTAGGGTTTAGAGAAAATGACAGAACTAGAAGACAAGATAAACGGTAGGATAAAAGGGTAAATATATAAAATTATATTTAATATAAACACATAAGTTTTATTTTTTTAATGTAAACACATCATTAAATCAAATAAAGCATATTAAAATTTTATTTTAGTATTTAACGAAAAAAGTAGATCGAAATTCTAACGGTTGGATCATTCTACGAATATAAATCATCTTTTTTTGTGTGTCATAACATTAAAAAATAGATTTAAAATCTTAATTTTTAAACTTTAAACCCTAAAAATATCTTATCCTAGAATTTTTAAACTCTAATATTAAATTGTAACTTTAAATCTTAAACTTAATTTCTTAATATAGGAAAATAAATAGGATCATCAAAAAGAAGCAATATAATTTTTATTCTCATTTTACTCCTATCGAAATAGAATAGAAATCTGACCTATCTCTATTTATGATCACACATTAAAAGAATAAGTTTATATTAAGATTTAAGGTTAAGATTTATAAAATTTGGGGTAGATTATATTTTTTAGGCTTTAAAATTTTTTATTTAAAATTTTAATGTTAAGTATAAAAAAAACTAAAAAAGAGCCAAGAATTTTTGTTCATTGAAATGTACAATAGTTTAGCAGTATCAAAAGAATCCCATTCCCAGGGACTCAAAGCTAAAAACAATGAAAATAAAAGTAGGGTACCCTACAACATTAACACAATGTCTATCACATAGCTTCAAACCCTTTCTGCTTCCTCTCTTGATTATTCATTATTCCTGCGTAAACTCTCCCAATTAACTCAAAACATAAAACAAAATAAATAAAGCAATATATATTTTAAAAACAATACTAATAAAATAAAATATATTTTTGATAAAAACGAAAACATAATTAATCTAATT
The DNA here is from genome assembly GCA_035048815.1 of Abelmoschus esculentus. NCBI lineage: Eukaryota > Viridiplantae > Streptophyta > Magnoliopsida > Malvales > Malvaceae > Abelmoschus > Abelmoschus esculentus. The sequence continues at coordinate 12,950,581 of JAUCBN010000009.1, forward strand.
ACAATATTATAACACAGTATTAAAATTATTATGTAACAAATATATATATATTAAACTGGCAACAGTTCATATATATATATATTTAATATTTGTTATTAAAAGTCTAATTTTTTAATATTTATTATTAAAAATTTAATTTTTAAAAATTACTTATTACTAAAAATTTATTTTTTAATACTTATATTAGACACACAATTTTAAATTTTAATTTTTTAATATTTACTATCTTAGACCTAATTTTTAGGTTGACCACCACTAAAATCTCATGAACACTTTGTATATATCCTTCAACCTTAAGCGTGGAATCTAAAACTGTCTATAAATACGAAGGCAAAAAACAAGAGAAGAAGATGAATCCATGGATGTACCTTGAGGTTTGCAGTGAGGAGGTTCTTCAAAAAGAGACAAAGAGAGCTGTTTGTAAGCGACACCAATGTCGAACAAAATAAGACCAGACTTTGGGTCATTGACGATGATGTCCTTAACAGGCAACCAAAGGAAGAGCTCTTCTTGGCTTAAACCAACCACGCCAATCAGGCTGCCGTAGCTAAGGTTAGCCCTCACCACACTGTCGAAGAACACCCTGTTCTCGTACTTAGTCAGGCATGGTTCGTCCAGGAAAACCTCGAGTGTCCCGTTGTCGGAGAGTGTGTAGGATTTCACTTCCTCCGGGAGTAATCCTTTCGGTAAGCCTCTCGAGACGAGGAGATCGTGGATCGAAGACGGCGATGATAAAGAAAATGGTGAGAAGAAGGAGAAGATTGTGAGGAGATGTAGGAATTTTATGGGGGTTTTGTTGGTGGTGGTGAAATATGCCATGGAGGATGTTGTTTCAAATGCATAGAAAGCTTTGGAAAATAAATTAAAAGGAAAAGGAAAGGTTTAAGAGGAAAATGGATGTTCACCAAAAAATATATATATGAAAATAGTGTTTTTTATATAAAAAATAGAAATTTGGAAATGACTCTTTTGCCATCGTCTGGTGAATGGGGTCCAATGTACAAATGAGGGGGGGGGGGTCTAATTAGTTACACATTTTTTCGAGACATCTTAGTTTTAAACCAAATGAAAATCATATATTTTTATTGTGTTTTTTAGTATTTTACTTTAAAATAATAAGTTAAGGGTTTTAATTAGGGTTTAAAAATTATGAGTATGTTGTATTTTTTAATATGTAAGATTTAAAGTCTAGATGTATAAATTAAAGTTAACGTTTAGAATTTAATTTTAAGTATATTTTTAAGATGAAACATAAAATAAAACATGATCAGAGGTTGAAGATTTTTATTCGATCAAATTCATGTTCTTATAATTAACTTTAAAAAATCTCAACAATCATATATGATAAACTCTTAAACATGTCGGTCCATTAAATAATAATTCAATACTAAATTATTTGTATTATGTTATCTTGCTTTTTTTCTTCTTCTTCTTTGATGTGCCTAATTGTTGAGTATGTTTGTGGCATTGAGATTGGTTTATTTGTCCTCTTATATGTACTTTCGGAATAAAAAATACATTAATTTTATATTAATTTTTCATTAACTTAAACAATATACGATTATTATTTTTTCTACTGCTATTTATCCTAACATAAGTTGATTTGCTATTATTGCAATATTTAGAAGATCGTGAATTCATATTTATATTAAAAGATTTTAACACAATTTTTAATCATTATAAGAAAGTTTTATTTAAATAAATTGTTTATGAAAAATGGATAAACTAGATTCTTTATTTACCTTCCTACCACTTGTTGAGATGGTAACATCGTTAAACATGTTTTAGCTGCACTAGGATTTCTGATAAATTAATAATTCATAGTATATAAATTTAAGTTATAGGCATACTCTATGCCTTTATTTGGTCTCATGTTTTGTATTTAATTATTTATCACAGTAATAAGATTGATAGAAGAAATGTTTTTTTTTTATTTGTTTTTACTTAATTATAAAATAAGTGTATAAATTATGGTTTTTATAACAAGTGTTTAAAGTTTTATTTTTTTGAAATAAATAAATAAATATTGACTAAAATAAGTGTTTAAAGTTTTATTTTTAATTAAAATAGGTGTCACTTATATTAACTTTAAAATAAATTAAGAATAATATTTTAAACATTTATTTTAGTTAAAAAATATATTAAACACCTATTTTAATTAAAATTAAAATTTATTATATTTTTTAATTAAAAAATACTTTAAATATATATTATAAAATTATAATTTAAATATTTATTTTATAATTAAGCTTTTCTGTTGTCAACCCCAAAACTTTCGTTCTACACGGGTACTGAATGAAACCTTAGCCTGCTTTTTTTTACTGCACTGATTTTTTTGTTTAAACAAATATTTTAACAAAACTAAAAGATCTTACTTCTCTAAACAGTTATTTACCCTTAAATTCAGACTCGGGACTTTAACGACAAACAAAGCCTAACATGTTTATCCAAAAGAACAAAGTGCCTTAGTTAACACTTGAAGGTATTTTCTTACAAGTCCTTGAATTACATGACATATTCTACCTAAACATTCAGCGAATACTCCTACACACAAAAGGTGAAGAGAACCAAAATTGAAAAAGAAAAAAAAAACAAAAAACAATTCCATTCTAAAGGTCACCCGAAACCATATGTCTCAATGCTTAAAACCGGACATAAATCGGTTCCGAGGTCAAAGATAACTGTAAACATATTTCTGAATTAACATCCGAATGACTTGTAATACATCTACCTCTGCCCGCATAAATAAACGACTGCAAAGACTTTACAGATCATATATATGATACCCCAGAACAAGCTTTCGGACAAAATGTGGAATACCAATATCAGCTTAACCATCGATGAAATCTTCACGAAAAACAGTAAGTTGTACGATGAAAACCAAACTTCAGACCAACATAACTAAAAGGTGTACCGAAAAACATTTCTTGTACCTTGTTAAAATGATGAGTCTGATTGACTCGATGATTGCTTTGGTCTGTATTGTCCAGCAAGAGGACCATCTTTTCGTCTCTCGTATCGTTTGCTCACGTATTTCGAGTCTTTTCTAGGTTTTGGTTGATATGTAGGGTACTTGCAGGGAATTATTTCCCCATTGATATATTTATCACCTACAAAAACACGAAAAGCAAAAGCAGAAGCACATTATATAATCATAATATGTAACAACACAGTGCTAAGAGGTTTTATTAGCCATTAAACTCCCTTGGAGCAAACTTGTTCTCTAGACCTAAGACAGCAATAACTTGATTTTGACCAAATTTCAGACCATTCATCAATCTCATGCTGATAGCTAAGCCTCATCCTTATATATCTGACCTTGGAAAAGACTATGAATACCCTTAAAGAATGCTTAGCGACTTGAGCCATAAGCAGCAAATAAGTTGAAAGCTTAACTAATCTGTGCAAATAGAAATAGAAGTAACTAGCTAAAGAACTAAAGATTTTAGACATGAACTGACTCAAGTTTTTAGTAAGAGTGTAAACGAGACAAATATACTTACAGGCTATTTGAGTTTGGCTCAAAAAAGCTTGAATTCAATGTGGTCATTCTTGAGGCCGAGCTTGAGCTATCAAACAACCCGAGTTCAAAAGTATTTTAATATTTATTTCGAACAATTTGTGAGCCTACTCGAACTTTATTAATTAAAAATATATTTTTTAATGTTTGATATTAAAGTACTACTTTCACCAAAAGTATTACTTGAAGTTACTCAACAACGCTACAAAAGAAAATTACCCAGAAAAAATATATATATATGAACTTTGAACCTTTCATAAAAAACCAAGCAGAATTCCCTAAAGCATACATAAACCCTCTATTTTTGATTCTTCAAAAGAAATAAGAAAACCCCAGAAAGCTGGAAGTCTCACCTTCCAAGAACAGTAGCAAGTGTGTTGAGATAAGTTTCAATCATTTGTTCTCTTGTAGGAACAGGGTCTTTAGGGAACTCCATAACAATAATCCAATGATTATAATCACATACAGGCAACATTATCGTTTCCCTCGGTTCATTGCTGCTGCTCCTCTTGGACGAATAGTCACTGTCGAGTGCTGCAGCTTTGACGATACGATGAGGACGAGCCGGTGATAAAGGAAGGCAGCGAGTCAGCGAGTTAACTCGCAGAGTTGAAGGTGAGGTGAGTTGGAGACGAGTTGCGAGAAGGGGTTATGTAGGTAAAAGGAGAGAAGAAGAAGGGTTTAACAGGGTCGCCATTGGAGATGTTTAAGGGATTAGATTTTTTATATTATTTTTCTGAATTTGATGTGAAATATGGTTCTAATCTTTCGTGTTCATATTTTTAGGACTTTGGGCTGCTGATAGAGATTTTGAGCTAAAAGTCCAAAACTAATAGATTTGGTATTTTTAAAGGAAAAATCACAGCTGTTTTATTAAAAAAAATATTATGTGACATATTATAATTCCACTATATGGTATTTATAAATTTTGAGAGAAAAATAAAAATCAATAAAATTTTAAATATTTAAAAATATTTTTTTAGAAATGTTATCTAAAAGTATCATGATGTGAATTGTGACACTAACTAATCTCAAAAACTGTTAGATTTAATAGTCAATGTAGGGGGATTTAATGAGTTGAGCAGTTTGTGAGTTGTTTAAATTCAACTCGATTAAAATTTAATAAATGTTCAATTTAGTTTGACTCAACTCAAACTCGATTCGAGACCTTAACGAGTTTAATTGAGCAAAATTTAATTAAACTCGAAAAGTTTGTGAGTAACTCGTTAATTTTTTAAAATATTTTTAATAATTATTTTAAAATTATTTCATTCAAAAAATAAATTTAAATAATAAGTAATTATTAATTTATGGATTGTTATTTTAGTTTTTATACGTTAGTTTAGTGTATTTGTAAATTGTTAGTTTAACATTTAGACTCTGGAAGTGCTTTACATACTATTTAAAGTTTTTTTTTAAAATTTGTTAATTTATGTTAATATTAAACCTTATATAGTATTATTTAATTTTATTTTTAGTTTAAAAATAAAATAGTTTTTAGTGAACTTAATAACAATGAATCAAGCTTAACGAACAACGAATCAAGTTGAGCAACGAATGTTGTTCGTTGATTGTGATCAAAGAATGAAAATGAGCACGTGCTGATGAAGCTTCTCGATGTTTTTGGAGTGTTCAAATTCAAATCGGTTTTAAATTATTTTATAATTATTAAAAAAATATTAATATAAAATGTTTTTGAAGCACATTCAAATGTTACTCGAATAAAAATCAATATGAACACGTAAGGTGATAACTAAAATGATTGGATTTTATTACTAAAAAGATAAGTATTTAGTGCACCAACAACTTGCAATAATAAGAATATTATAAAAGATAAGTATAATAATATGAATATAGAGATAAGTCAAAATTTAGGAAAGAATTATAGTAATTTTTTATTAAAATAATATTTTTTTGGAAGTTTGGAAAATAATTTAGCGAAAGCATTGTTGTTCGATATTAAAAAAATATCATGTGCATATAACATTTGATTTTTTATTGTGGTTTCGATTTTTAAGATTTTATCTTAATTAATTTTTATCGACCTGCATCACAAATTTAGTTTTAATGAATGAGTCTTTTAATAAAGATTTTCTATGTACACAATACCTCAAATTCAAAATATATTTAAATAAAATCAAATTATTTATCACTTAAATCAACCCTCGTCGATTAACATTTTTTAATTATTGTATTTTAATTAATATTATCAAATCTTATCTTAAACAATAATAAATTATTTAAAAAATAAATCATCATATATACATGAGAAACTCTTCCGACATTTTTTATATTTTAATTAATGTGTAAATATGAAAGATTAAATGTATTGTTATATAAAATATTTTTAATAATTATATCACTCTTTTAGCGGTTGTTAATGTTTCAGTAGTCAAATTAAAACAAAATTAAAATTTCATTAATAACATTAAAGCAAGTGAATGTTTGTTCGTAAAATTAAATAATTAATCAAAGTTTAGTCATCATTTTTTTAATTTTACTCATAAATTAAAGTGAAAGTAGGAATTGTTTTAGTAATAATTTTTTTGAATTAAAAAATAAAATAAAATCTAATGAATAATATAAAACATAATTTTAAGTTTTTCTTCTTTCTAAAATAGAATAATAACACTTTCGATCCTTAATGTTATAAACTAATTCAAATAATTAATAATATATTATGATACATGATATTTATGGTAGAATTATCCAAATTCAATACTCGATAGATACTTTTCCCTCCCCTTTCAAAAAATAATATACAAGAAAAATATTTTTTTATAAATTGTATATTTAATTTTAGTTATACCTAAATGGGAGTGAAAAGACTCTAAATAGAAGAAAGATAATGTTCTTAGTAAATCTAGAATATACGACAAAAAATATAAAAGAATAAAAATAAATAGTTTGATTAAATATATTATTTTAATTTTTAATATTTCTTCATATAACATTGATTAATATAATATTTTTCAGTAATTGTTACAAAATTATATTCCTGAATCAAAAGATTATCTAAAGTAATGAAATACATGATAAGAAAGATAGAGAAACCAAAAATATATATAAATATATAATATTTTAAAAAAAATGTTATTTCAAGTTTAACAGAAAATTAAAATGTATTTTAAATATAAAATATAAAAATGAAAAAAAAAAAGAAAAAGAAATTCCATTCCTACTTGACCTCTTTCCCTTGTCAACCACATTCCGGCTGTTACGAAGTACTTACAATGGAACTGTTGAATCGTTTGATAGAGACAGCAATTAGTGGGATGGTGATTGGATTGGCTCCGACCAATTTGGGTTTAATTAATTTAAAATTTTTAAATATATGGATAATTTTGATTTAGATTAATTTTTTATTTGAGTTTTTTTATTTTTTAATATAAGCATATTAATTTTATTAAAAGTAAAAAATTTCAAATAATATTCTCAAAGCTCGACTATAAAAAAAATAACAACAGATAATATAAAAAAATACATATCATTCATGGTGATAATACGATCATTATCAGAACTCAATCGTGAATAAAAATGATAATTATGAATTCTATCCAAATTCACTTCAATGTTTAAAATTTAAATTATTTTTTAATTAATTTATTTTGATTATTTAAGTTTAGGTTCAAAGTTTGAATATTTTTTAAGTTTAAATTATTTTAAAAATGTATACATATATAAGAGTTGAAACAACTTCATTTCTGTGATTTTGTGCTACCTAAACCCTGAACTTTAAATCAAAATCCTTTATCAAACAATTAATGTTAATAATCTCAGCAGAAAAACGTATAAACAGAGTATTTCGGCCATGGCAAATGAGTTTACTGTAGGAACAAATTGGTGGGAAAGAACAGCTGCAGGTTCTTCTTCTTCTTCATCATCTGGTCTAAACAATAGTTTGGGAACCTTTGGTTGGGCAACAGAAATGGCAGATATCAAATCACCATCTTCAATTGATTCCATCTCACCATCGCCAGTCGTTTTCCAAGATAACACAAAGCTTCAACCAGGAGCTGATAATTTACACAAGATGGAGCTTGGCCTTTCCTCTCAACCCATGGACTGGAATCATGCTTTTATGTAAGTACTTGTATATATGTATGTATATGTCACAATCAAGTTTATGACTACCGTTCGGTCAATAATTACCAATACGAGATGAACAATAATGATCATCAACTGTTGCCTAATTCTTGGTCTAAAGTCCCTCAATTCTTGAGAAATTCGCCTACAAAACATGGACAATTACATTTCTCAAACAATGCTCCTTTTTGGAACCCATCTGCAGCGGCTTCCATGGACGACCATAACATCAGGCCGACTGGGATTTTCCCATCACTGCAAAACCAGTTTCAGACAACAGATTTCGGTGAAAAGCCAAAGGTAACTCTTGAAAAAGAATCCTATGTTTTTTTTAAGAATCTTGTACTTTTTGTGAGTTGATTTCTCTAGCTTCCTATGTGATTAGAATATATCTGAGGTTCGAGACTCCAGAAATCTGGTAAAGAAAAGTGGGAAGGAAACCTCATCTAAAAGGCCTCGAAGTGAAACCCCATCTTTGCCCGCTTTTAAGGTCTAATTTTGATTTTAGTCCTTTTATTATGGTGAAATTTAAAATTTAATCCTTGGTCTTTTCTATTTTTATGATAGGTGAGAAAAGAGAAGATGGGAGATAGCGTCTCTGCACTCCAACAATTGGTTTCACCTTTCGGAAAAGTGAGTACTTTTCTTGTCAACTTTAGTTTTTCACTTAAATAGTGTGTGTTCATGTTCATCAGAATTCATATTTTGATTCGAATTTCATGAAAGTTTATGATAGTTTTATATTTTGTGTTCTCTCCCTTGTCTGCAGACAGATACAGCCTCGGTTCTGTCAGAATCCATTGAGTACATAAAATTCCTCCATGATCAAGTCAATGTAAGCTTCATTATATGAAGATTCAAAGCATAAAATATCAAAAGTTTCACCTTTTCTTTACTATATTCTTTTCTTTCAGGTTTTAACTACTCCGTACATGAAAAATGGATCTGCCACTCAACATAATCAGCAGGTATTTCATGGTTTTCACTTTGTTATACGCCATGATTTACAATTATAGTTCATGGTACGTAATTGATTAAGCTTCTTTTCTGTATTGATTCAGTACTGTGAGAAGTCCAAGGAGCCTGAAGGGTTTAAACAATATCTAAGAAGCCGGGGACTGTGCGTGGTGCCGGTCTCAAGCACAATTCCGGTGACAGACGAGTCAACCGTGGATTTCTGGACACCAACATTCGGATAGAAACGAAGATATAGAGGTGGAAGAGGAAAAATTAGTAGGTGAACCATGTTTATCATGTCATACATGGTCTTAAGCAATCAGAACCATTCATCTTAATTTTTTTAAGATGAATTATCACCTCTTTCCTTCCTACATGTAATTAATGGATGGTAGTTATTTAAAGATGACCGGTTCTGATTGCTTAGACCATTGACGATGTAGTGAACAAGATTCACCTAATGATCTCTGATGAATAGACTGTTTACAAATAGTTTAAACTATATTCGGGGGAGAAAGGGTTGTGAAACATAAAAATAAAAATATATTTTTTGTTTGCCAACATTGTCGATTAGGGATTTAAAAAGATAAAAATCGAATTCATGAATTGAGAAGCGGATGTGGGATGTTATTCGATCAAAATTTTATTTTTTAAAAATAATTAAAAAATAATATTTATTTATATATATTATCTGATCGAAAATTTAATTTTTAATTATGTTATTGTTACTAATAATATTATTTTAAATATATGGGTTAGTGTAAGGTGGAGCTTCTCCTATATAATATTATTGTAGCATATGATAAATAAATAAAAATTATTATTAGGATAAAGTATGTACAAATGCTATCAATCATGCTTTTATGTTTTTACAAGTGAGTGATCACATTGAGGAGATTCTATTGGAAGGTAAAGAAGAAAAAATAGAAAATATTAATATAAATACAATTCAAATTATTAAATATTTTAAATTATTAAAATCTGCTTCATTTATACTATAAAATACGGTCACTAAAAAGTTAAAATAAATTAACTAATTAATTTAGAAAATATAATAAAAACAAATACTGAATTATAAACATCTTCGACATTAACTTAATAATAAAATATAACAACATATTATTTATCGAATACTGATCTTATCATAATTTAATCATAATATACTCGAGATAATGGAAGACATCCTTAAAATAAAAAATTATTTAAAAAGTTATCAAATTTCAATTAAAAATCTTACAAAAAAATACTCTAGAATTAGTTTTGGAATGTCGTATAAACCATTTAAAAAATAATCACTTAATTTTTAAAAATTATAGAATGCACATTAATTTTTTTTATTTTATTATAAAATAAACATAGTATCGTTATTACTATTAACTAGGTAATCTAAAAGATGCATTTAACAGGTAATATATTATTTGACCCTTAATTATAATTTTATTTTAATACTTTTTTAATGTTTCTAACTAAGAATTTATATTTTTCGAAAATATGTAATGATATGTGAAAAATCATATTTTTTTCTTCTAAATTTATATTTTTTTTAATACTTTATTTCCGTTCCATTAGTCCTGGTCCCAATGTCTTGCTAAAATTGGGTGTTTTTTGTTGTTGCTTTTGTTTTTCTTCCTCCATGTTTTTGTCGTTCATTTTGAGTGTTATGTTTGCATTTTCCTTTGGATTCTTGTTTCGTAATTTATAAATTTTGGATGAAGCGTTGGGCTTCTAAGAAAGTGCAGAGAAAATCTAAATATAGATACAGGGAAAGAGAAGAAAAACGATAGTTTTTAAAATTATAAATATAAATTAATCGATAAATGTATACAATAAATATAAAATAAATTTTAAATTTTAATAATTATAAAAAAATATAAAAGATCACGTGAGAGGTCTAATGATAAAAAAAAGATGGGAGAATAAAAGAAGAAAAATAAAAAAAATACTTACACGTACTAAAATCATACCTAATATGACACCAATACAAAAATATATCAGATACGGATATCCTTTATATTGAAATAATCGTCCGGGGAAAATAAATAAAAAAAATCTAATAAAAAATTCATAGACGTGAGGAGAAAGATGATTGTTATATTTATTAGATATTCACAAAATTATATTTTAAATATTTTTAAAATTATTTTATTTTATTTATTTATTATTAAATTATTACTTATAGATAATAGAAAATGTAAAAATAAATAAATTTTATTTATAGTCAAAGGGCTAAACAATAAATATTAATTTTATCGTTATTGAAAATAAAAATCAGGTATAGTGTAAAAAAAATTATAGTACGATGTTAGAATTTAAATTTTTAATACATAATACTTTTTTTAAAGTGGTGTCAAATTTAATATAATTTTATAGACTAATTGCAACATTCATTAGTTAAATATGTTCGAATAAAACATCGTCATTACTAATAATTAGTTGATCTAGTAGGATGAGATACAAATTTCTTTAACAATGTTAGGAGTTCAAATTAAGTTGAGACCTTTGTAATACCTGATCCGAATTAGAACTATTAAATTAAATTCTGATATTTATAAAAATTCATAATTAGTACGGATGTAATACCCCGAGATCAATCTGAAAAGAAAAAATTAGAGTCTAATTTTTTTTTAAAAAAAATCAGAATTATTAAGAAGTTTTAGAACTTTTAGGAGAGGGTTAATTAAAAATATTATAAAATTTTAGAGAAATCAAAATTGGGAAGGGTCTGGGTCTCCTCTGTGTATCAACAATGTTGGATTTAGAAATTTAAAAACAATGATTCAAAATGGGTACGCAAATGTTCTTTTATACCTTTAAACACTCCATTAAAATTTTTAAGAAATTCACACTAATTTTAAATTTTTTTTAGAAAATTAAGGATACAACCGTTTCTCTGAGGGTTGCATATGTATCTACCACTATATAGATATATTAATTAAACCTAAAAGATAACAACATTGTTTTCATTTGGACCATTCAATAGTTAATTAGATTTATGCGCTTAAAATTTAAGGATTATTGTTTGAATTTAGAGTTAAGGGTTAGATTTTAAAAATTACTATACGTAAAAACTTAAATCCTTAAAATATTACTTTAATCTAAATCTTAACGTCTAAACTCTAAATCTCAACCTAATACCCTAAATTGAATCTCTAACTCTTAAAATTATGGAGCTTGTGGAAATAAGATATTTTCACCGCCAATGTATGGAATATATATATATATATATACATGGTGTACGTAAAACTCATTTATCCTGGCCATTGCATCTCTAAACCTAAACCCTTAAATTGAATCTTTAACTCCTAAAATTAGGTATTTGTAGAAATAAGATATTTTTACCACCAATGTATGGAATATATATATTTACATGGTGTAAAAGACATTTAGTTTGATAATTAACTGAGTGAAATGGATAGATAGATGAGATAAAAAAATTAAAAATAAGGAGGTTTTTAAGGAAAAAATAAGAGTGTTTAATCTTATCGATCCATTTAACTCATCTAATCATCATGAATTAGTGTGTAAGAGTGAAAGAGTTTCACACCTTATACGTAGATCATAACCCATATTTAGAGAGAGGGGGAAAGAATGATCAAGTTACATAGTGTAAAAGTCTTTAAGTTTTACATATTTTTTGGATCGTTAGATGACCGAAACAAATGACTCAGATTACTCCCAACTTTTTTTCCTAGGCGATAATATTCACATAACCAACTATTAATCTGAGTCATTTATTTCAATCTCCAATGATCCAAAAAATATATACTAAAACTTAAAAAGTTTTATACTGTATAACTTAATCTTATCTCATATATATACATACCTTAAATTAGTCATGAACATTATTTATCTATGTACCAATAAACATGAGTCTACACATTTATGCTTATAAGTACAGACAACAATACAACAATTATGTATATACTGCAAAACGTGCTGAACTCTCATGTAACCATGCAAAGAGTTAAAACTTGAAATCTTGGGCTAATTTTTCTAGTTGTCCCCCCTTGTTGTTTTTCATATTGTTTCTTTTCCATCACCAATTTAATTGCAAACAGTTAAAACTTATTTATTAGTCTTTGATAAGAGTGAAGTTGTCTACTTCTCAATGAATTTCTTCTTTCATTTTCAATTTAATAAATTCAATACATTCATCAGTACATTACCTTTACTCAAACTCAAAATAAAAAGGGAAAACCCTATCACAACATTGAGATTACTATATTGAGATAAAGCTCTCTCTTATGAAAATGGTAGCGGATATGGCGTTCGAATTCGAGGACTACTTTCCGTCGATGGTGGCAAGACTAGGGGCAGAAGGGTTCATAACAGAGCTTTGCAACGGGTTCAGGCTGCTGATGGACGGCGAGAGAGGGTTGATTACGTTCGAGAGCTTGAAGAGGAATATCTTGGTGTTGGGGTTGGATGATATGAGAGATGATGAGATTGTGTGCATGTTGAATGAAGGTGATTTGGATGGGGATGGGGCTTTGAACCAGGTTGAGTTTTGCACTCTTATGTTTAGGTTAAGCCCTGGGGTAATGGCTAACCATGGCTCAAGTCTCAGGGTTGAAGAGCATGGTGTTCTTTGAGAAAAATAAAGTAATATAAATGTTTTAAATTGTAACTCTTCTTTCTTTGTTTATTTCTTTCGTATGATCAATTGTTGGGTTTGATTAATTGTTGATGTTAAAGATTGCAATTAATCAATGATATGGAAGAAATATAAATAAAGCAACATCTTTAATCCTCTATAGATTAAATTTTCCTCTCTTTTGTTTTAACTAGCTAGCGGTGATAATGATCCTGACCAGTACACGAGTTATTCGAGCTCGGTTCAGTCAAAACTCGGTCAAAGCTCGACTTGAGTGAGTTCGACTCGGGCTCGGGTTCGGCTCAAGACCTTAATGAGTCAAATCTATTTAAACTCGGCTCGAAAAGCTCGTGAGCAAACTCAGAATAATTATATTATGTATATACTACATAAGCACTAAAAGTAATCTCTTTAATAAAAGAAAAGTAATAAAATAAAATACGAGAAATCTATTAAAATAAATTAGGCAATTTTTTTTTTCATTTTGAGTCGAGTCGAGACAAGCCTGACGAGCTTCGAGCCCGAGTCGAGCCCAATAACAAGTTTCCGAGCCCGAGCCTAATAATATTATTTTTGACCTCGCCGAGCCTCGAGTCGAGCCCAATAACAATGTTTCCGAGCCGAGCTTGATCATCAAACCATTATTTTGTGTAAATTTATCATTAATATTATATTTTGTTTGTATTTTGGTTTCTAATGTTACTTTTTTTTTACTGTTTCGATCATCAATTTATTTCTTCATTCCTATTTAGGTCACAAAATTGTTCCCTCTCCTATTTTTCATAAGTTTTTTTAACTGTTGAAAACCAAAATAAGAAGGAAAAAAAACATAGCATTAATGATTATTTTATTAAAAATAATAATTTTTTTTTACCAAAATAAAAAATTCAGAATATTTTAATAACCAAAAATGATATTTACCCTCACTTTTAACGGATTAAATTTGGTAGGCTTATTTTGTGGATCCTGCTAATGCTCTTCACTATTAACATGATATTATACGATGATCCGAATTTTAGAGTAAAAATTTAATTTAATGTAAATAAAAATATTATTTTTTATTATTATTTAATAAAATAAAGAGTTAATTATAAAATTACAAATAAAGATAAATCATTATAATAATTATATAATTTTTATTTGATAATTAATATATATATATATAAAGAGAGAGACATTATAACAATTATATTTAAATATTAAAATTCTATAAAATATGATAAAAATATATCTCTAAAATTATTTATGAAATATCACCTTCTTAAAATCTGTATAAATATAAAACACTTCCTTTTCTTACAATGAAAGTGGTGAAATAAAATTGGACCGTACGTGGCATGGTCTTATTGATAAAGCTGGGACTCATTCATGTTGTTTTCCTAGTCACAGAGAGTAATAATTTATTTATTTTTGTCTCTTTCTCATTAAATTTGTTCTTTCATTTTCAATATCAAAAATTTCTGGGGTCTGAACTGTGCTATATCCATTTCCTTGTGTTCGACTTGTAACTATCAAAGGAATTACCTTAAAATAAAAAAAATAAAAAATACTACTATTTTTATCCCATTTTTGTAAAAAAAAAAGTACTTTTTTTGTCTAATAATTAATTTAAATTAATTTATTATTCAAATAATTAATTTAAATTATTTTAGTAAAGGATGATATAAGGTTAAGATTAAAAAAAATTAAATCAATTAGGGTAAATTGTTATATATTACTCAAACAAAGCAGTAAACTGATATAATAAACCTATGCATACAATTGAGTAGTCAATTCAGTCAGAAGATTCTCCAAGCTGTATATAGTTGTATATTTAGGGTTATTATTTTTCGGTATAATGTATCGTGTTATAATATTTTTATGAGATATTTTTATATTTTTTACTTCATTTAATTTTTTAAAAAAGTTTTAAAGAATTTAAAAAAATATATAAAAATATTTTACGTAAAAAATCTGTAAATGTAAGATGATCAAATTATAGTGTATCATGTGTCAATAATATTTAACGGAAAAAGTCAAAATTTAATGGTGAAAAATGATATATGAGATATTGGTTTAATGATAAAAATAATATTCTAAAAATAAAAAATTAAGTTCAAACCTTATGAGTTTATACTTATATTAAAATTGTTTAAATATATTATAATATAATTTATTAAATAGATACATGATTCATTAAATAGCTTCTGTTAAAAAAACATTTTATAAATATATAAAAATCAACTTTTCATTCTTCCAAAAATAAAAATAATAGTTTGAATAACTTATTATGTGTGTCTCATGTTCCATCGCAATCTCAAGTGTCCCACATTTCTTTGCATTTATGGGCACAGTATGTCCTACGAGGAAATCGACGTACAAACAACCCAACTCTACCTATAGTCTCCTCCACACATCTACATTGTTTTAAAATTTTAATTATTATAATATTAAATACTTATTTGTGTTAATTATATTATTAGATTGTTAAAATATAAATAATATAATAATGCGGATGATTTTTATTATTATTATAATGATATAACTAAAATGTTATGTTGGTGTGGATATTGATATCCAAAGTGATGCTAATTTTAAGGGTGTATCGATTTTGTTATTTAACTTTAAAATAAATTTATTTTATCAATAAATATTTTGATTTTGTTGCCGAACAATCGTTTTTTTTATTATTGGTCATCATTCGTGATAAGGTCGGTATCAAAACCTTCACATTTCACTCCATTTTGTTCTCCTTGGTTTGTTTTTTCACGGATCCCACTCAAAATCGATAGAACTCCAATGACAGGTTGAACATGTTAATTCTTTAATCTTTGAGGTTAGTTTGAAGGTATATTTTTTGTTTCTTTTAAAGAATGTTTCTCAATTTTTAGATTTTTAAACAAACACCCAAAATCTCTCATATCCGAAGAAGCCCCTAAATTAAATTACTTAATTTTATTGATTTTAAGTGAAATTCGTGAAAAACCAATTTGATATGAAAAGAAGAGAAATTGAACGTTTTGATATTGATTTTTTAGTGTGGTTATTGATAACGGACAACGATTAATTAACAACGATGATTAAAATATACAATGATTAAAAAAGATTCATATTAAAGTTTGTTGATAAAATTAAAACATTCTTACAGTTTAGTATCTAAAACGATATTGTTTTGTCCATATCATCAAATCATTTTGATTTTAACAGTCAATTGTACAATTAGAGTAAAATAAAAGTATAATATTATAATTGAAACAATTAAAAGTTCAATGATACAAATAATCTAACATTTGATGTTCAGTGCTATTCAGTGTATTTTTAATCATTTTTAATTACTCATTTAAAAATTATTTTGATTTAAATAGAAATAATAAAAGTACATTACTATGTCTTAATTAAAAAAATGACAAAGTACAGTTGAAAATTAAAAAACATTTTTGCCTCCCCCCACACACAAAATTTTTAGAAATTTATATTAATTTTTAATAATTTTATTTTTTTTCTCATAAATTTAAAAAAAATCATTAAATCTCTTAAAAAATATTTTATTTTATATATTTTTTATATCTACAATATTATATAAAATACTTTTTTATATTATAAAATAATTAATATTAATTATAAATTAAATAAAGATCTTTTTTCAATTCGCCATGCTCGGTCTTATCTTACCATCTAGATTAAAAGAATGGAGAAACGTAAACATGGGTCCCACAATGCCACGACAGGAGAATGGTCCGATTCACGTGGCTCTTAATAGACTCGATTCCTCCACGTGGGATATATATAGAATGAGCCACGTCATCATCTCCATCTTCTCTTGTTCAAGAAAAATATCTTGGAGCAAGGAGTAGATTCCCCATGCACCATTGTCTTCCACGTGGCACATAACCAACGGCCTCTTTACTCATGCCAGTTCAACAACACATCCCAATTTATTTTCTTTAAAGACGCGCCAACCCAACTTATAAGGAAAACATTAAACTAAAAATTAAATGTCTCCCATTTATTAAATTTTTTATAAACAAAAATTTTTAATTAATTCAAATTAAATATTTATTAACGATGGATTCTTTTAATATGATTTATTTATTTATTATTATAATTTAAATATTTAATTTTATTTAAAAATATAATCTCATTTAATTCGAACTTCCATTAACCAAACATTAAAAAAAATCTCGGAAAAGGAAAAGAGAGAAAATGAAGGAGTGTGTACTATGTGGAAACTCAGCTCGTTTGCATTGTGAATCAGATGAAGCAAACTTATGTTGGGACTGCGATTTGAAGATCCATGGAGCGAACTTCCTTGTAGCTAAGCACAGTCGAATCCTACTTTGCCATGTTTGTCAAAACCCTACTCCTTGGTTCGCATCTGGTCGAAATTTCGGATCTGCCGTCACAGTTTGCGATTCGTGCGTCGGAAACAGAAATAATGAGCCTGAAGTGACGGCGGAAGAGTCATCAGAGGGAGAGTACGGTGAAGAGGAGGAAGACGAAGATTATGATGATGATGAGACAGTGGAAGAGGAAGAGGTTGAAGATGCTGAAAATCAGGTGGTTCCATGGTCAGGCGACTCTTCTTCTATATCAATGTCGAAACCGGTGGCTAGCTTGGACCGTTGCAGTGAAGGCGTTCGTGTTAGCGGTGGTTTTGGGTTGAAGAGGATGAGAGAAAATCAAAGTTTTTCCTCAGATGTATAGTGATTTTTCTTCTTCTTTTAATTTCTTTTTTAAAATTTGATTTTTCCAAGATTTATTGAACTATTTTCAGGGTTTTTTTTTTCTAAATTATTTGCTTAGAATTTTTTGAATGTATGATCTCTGCTTTGAAAAAGCAGAGGATCTCAGATGTTCTGATTTTTCTTTGTATTCTGATTTTTCTTAATGTATTTTCTAAGCAGCCAAACAGATTAGTGAAAACTTTATTTTTTGTTACAAATGCAGGATGAAATTGTGTGCTCCTCGTCTCTCGTAGGCTCAGGAGGTTCATCCAATGGAGACTCATCATCCATGGGATCATCAAGATTATTACAGAAGCAACCAAGATTAGATGAAGCTAATCAATTAGCATCAGTCGAGATCAACGGCTACATCAGCTATTTAAAAAGACTTCAAAAGCACATCATCGCCGATGATGATGATGCATCGGCCACAATCACTGGAATCTGCAAGTTGAGCAGAGATCAAAGCCGTTAGATTTCATCCTAAGTGTATTGGAAGATCTTTAATATTATAAATTAATAATTTTATAAAATTATATAATTGGTTGATTTTGATCTGAATTAATTAATTAGGAATATTTGATATTATTTGTATAGTGAATAATTTTTCTATCATACATGAACTTGCAATAAATTGTTACTAGTGCTATGTATTGCAAAGAACTTTTTTTAATGGTATGTATTATATTTAATTAATTATATTGTACATGAATATAATTCAATTAGTTAATATAATGTACATGTTTTATTTATGAATAATAAATTATTAATTTATCCATTAATTAATTTAATCTCTTTGAATTAATAAAATTATATGATCCCGATATTATTAATTCATAAAGATTTTACTGTAGTAGCATTAACTATTAATAGATTAGACAAACTTGACCCAATATTTGATATTTGATATAGACCCGAACATTGAACTCTAAGATTGTCTTGAACCCGAACAAAAATTAACTCGAAATTTATTAAACCCATAATCAATCTGAACCAAAAATAACTGAAACTAAAAATAACTAAAATCAAAATCAACTCAAACAAAAATTAACTAAAACCTAAATTAACTCGAATAAAAAATCAAACTAAACTGAAAAAAAAACTGAATTGAAAGTAACCTAAACTAAAAATATTTTAAATAAAAAAATATTTATATTAATTTATCTTATATGAGTTTAAATCTTTATATTCTTTCTTAAAAATATAATTACTCTTTTTAATAGAAAATTTCAGTGGTTTGACTTTACATTATAAGTTTACAATGATGATTAAAAAAATGATGAAAGCAATAAAAAATATAAGTTTTATATGTAAAGAATTATAGTGGTTTGACTTTTAAAGGAAACCTATATTTATTATCTTAGTTTCTTACTATAAATTTTTCACAAATTCATTAATTTATTTTCTTTTGAGATAAAACAATTAACCTTATAAAAATCTCAAATCTTATACCACAAAACTTTGAGTAACTCTTACTAAAAAAAATACAAATTAAACAAACTATTAAAAGCCTTAAAAGTTGGAGTATTCAAAAATATCTGATCCAGTCGATCCGATCCAATTATCTATTGATCTAATCTGATTTTTCTTTTTGGATCGGATATTCAATCCAATTTTAAGTTTTTCGGATTGGATACGAATCACAATATTTCAAGTTTCGGATTATCTAAAAATCCAAAATCCGAAATCCAAAAATTTAAATTTTCATTAATATTAATCTTATTATATTTAATAATTTAGTGCTTGTTATTTTCAAAAAAAATTAAAATCGAAACTTTTATAAATGTGATTCTTGTTGTATTTAGTGATTTATTGTTTATTATATTCGAAATTTAAAAACTTTCATAAATACAACCTTCAAATGCGAAATATTAGTTTAATTAAATTATATTTTTGGATAATTTGATATTCGAATATCCGATATCCGAAAATGCGGATATCCGCTTTTTTTTCGGATCGGATACGAATCACTATATCATCGATCGAAAACCTGAATATCTAAAAAAATCAATTCCGATCCGATATCTAACAATGAATACACCTACTTATAAGACAATTTGTTTGCCCACTAAACTTTTCTTCTAAAATCTAACACTCGAACAAATACAACAATTAAAACAATTGAAGACTTTATTTAAACAATTGTGCTCTAAAAAAAAATGATAATTAAAATCAAAATATTTTTAAATAATTTAAAATTTAAATTATTTTTATAAATGTTCAAATCCAAAAATATTTTTATTAAGAAAATATCAAAATTTTCTCTCAACAAAATATAATCAAAATTTACTATATATTTTATTTTTATTAAAAAATAAAGACGAAACGCTTGCATTCCGACTTCACTATACCAAGACATTTTTTCATTGGCTTCAGAACCAATGAAATTAAATTGCATTCTCAATGACTTTATTTGATATTGTTCAAAGTGAAAAAAAAATTAAAAAATAATACACCATTTAAGATTTTTTTTCAATGCAATATCTAATCAATTTCTCCATTATATTCAAATTGACTTCCTGCCTTTAATTTTTTATATTTTTTTTTTAAAAATAGAACATTTATAAAAAAAAATCAAAAAAATTATATTTTATCTTACTCTTAAGTATTGATCTCGTCTACTAACAGAGGTTGGTCTAAGTAATAAATAATTTGGTTCCGTTTAAATAAATTTTAGGTTCGAAAGGTTATATATACAGAAAATTCGTATTAAGAGACTCAATCATCAAAATTAAGTATATAACACGAACTAGTTTAAATTAATCATGAAAAAATTCTAAAAAACTCCGTCAGTTTTGTATATTATTAGAGTGCATGGGTTAACGACAAATCAATTAATGAAAATTTTATAACATCTGAAATAACAGCTTGGATATTTTATCAAAATATAAATATGATATTAAAACAGATAAATTATGACAAGCATGTGGACGTGCCGGAGTGGTTATCGGGCATGACTAGAAATCATGTGGGCTCTGCCCGCGCAGGTTCGAATCCTGCCGTCCACGGCTGTTATGCTGTTTTATTTTTGCCAGTTTTTTACATTTCAATTCCTTTACATTTTTCTATATTAAATATATTTCTAAAATGTATGTACAATATTACTTCCCAAACCCAATCGAATCCATTCATAATTTAAATTAACCCCCCCCCCAAATAAAATAAAATAAAATAAAATAAAATAAAATAAAATCTTGACACAATAACTTCTAATTAACTAGTTTTGGTTACATTAGTAAAATATGTATGAATTTAAACTTTTAAAATAATATCGTTTAAGGAAATGATTCAAACATAAATAATATTAAAATAGAATTTAGATATTATTTTTGGTGCATTTAGTAATCTAAACGAGCGTTTGTCCGTTATTTTTTTACCAAATAATCAACAGTTTAATTATGAACTGACGTGTGTCCACTGTTTTTAACGTCTAAACAAGTTGTTGCTAATAATAGAATTTTTAACTTTTGTAAATAGTATCGCAAATCCAATGATTATTCGAATAACAAATGAAGCTTTAGTATCATAGATATTAGAATCCAGATACGCTATTCATGACAATGAAATAGACTCAAATAATAGATTTTGAAGGTTAATATATGACTATATCAATAATATTCACTCCAAAATTTTTGTGAACAATACTTAAAATATTCGATTTTAAATTTTATTTGAATCAAGTGATTCTAATAGAAAAATAAAATATTATTCTTAAAAGATTTGGGTTTAAATAATTTGTTTGTACAGTGTATTTACTTTATTAAAACAATTAAAATTAATAAACATATATTACATTATAATCACATCGTTGATATAAAAAACTTGCATATATTAAGATTTGCAATCCATACTAACTCTTTGATTTGAACATCCATCAAGAACAAGCCAATCCAATTCTAATTTATATTGGCATTTCCTTCCTCATGGAATGGTGTAATTAAAAAATCAATACTTTGGATGTGAACTGTGAAAGGTTCATCCCCCAAATCCCAAAGGAACCAAAAAGAATGAATCCAAAATCTTATCTTGGAGATTTTGTCACTTTCTTTATTATTATTGCCACCTTTGTAGGATACAAAATAATAACATTTATTTTATTACAATGACACTCACTAGTCACTACCAGCCCATACAACCATTAGCTTTCTTTTGGTTTAATATCATTCAAGTCCCTTTACTATGTTAAAATTTACATATCCATCTTTTTACATAAGGTCTAAACAATCATAACTGGTAACCACCAGGGGAGGATCTTGGTGTGATTGTTTGGGGTGCTTAATTAAAAATTTTCAAATTTTTAGAGGTTTAATAAAAAAATTGAAAATTGTTGAGGGTTTTATGAGAAATTTTATAAAATGAGTGTCTATTATATTTTTTTTTAAATTAAGAGACTTAATAAAAAAAATCAACAATGTAAGAGAGCTTAATTAAAAATATTTTAAAAAAATAAGACTTCACTAAAAGTTTTTAACAAATTTCAGAGGCTAAGATATGCAAAAATAAAATAGAGGGAATAAATTTATAATTTCAGTATATTAGAGGGACTGAGACCATAATTAGACCAGAAAAACAAAACTAGCCCATCCCCACATTCTCTCTATAAAAAAGTCCTATCCATCCCCAGCAAAGCAAAAACAGTCATTACATCCTGAAGAGAAAAACCATGAGTTCTTCTACAAGAGCCTGGATTGCAGCAGCTAGCATTGGAGTTATTGAGGCATTGAAAGTTCAAGGAATTTGCAGATTGATTCATGCTCAAAGGTCAATCCAACAACATGCCAAGAACAATATCAGATCATCATCATCTTCCTCTTCTTCTCAAGCTAAGAAAATCTATGTTCCATCTTCTGATTTGTCTAACAAACTTAGAGATTACAAGTTGGAGAAATCTGAGGAATCACTTAGAAAAGTCATGTATTTGAGCTGTTGGGGTCCTAATTAACATATCCCCTTCTATCATCTCTTTTGTATATGGTTAATGCTACTTTTACTTTCCCTACCTTCAACAATCCAAAAAAATTCATCTACCACGGTGAACAAATGTTAAATTATAAGAGAAATTGGCAAAATGTTTAAACAGAATCCATATCCTAAAACATAAAACCAGGAAACAAGAGAAGGAAATCAAGGGGAAAAGAAATCAATATCTAAGTGGAACACATCCTATACATAAAAAAATGACTAAAACTTTGCGCCAATAACACAATACTTCCAAGTTTTTTCAATATAATAGAGTAAGAAGCACAAATGTCGAGATTCGAACCGTAAATATTCTGGATGTTGATGACTGTATGGATCAATTCCCCAAAATACTTCATTGATTCTATATTTTTCACAAGTCATTTGGAAGTTCAAACTTTTGTGAACCAATGATTTGGTGGGAGCTGTTTTGAATAAAGAGTGCAAGAGCACATTTGTCGCTGTTGAAACCATCCCATAGAGTGAAAGTAGCAGTGCCTGAGACAGTCTTCTTGGCGGATATGCCTTTGACAGTGCAGAGTTTTTCGAGCTTTCTAACAACAAAATCATTGGATAAGACTTTCCCTTTGTTCTCTCCTGATGGGCAGTCATTCACCAATCCATTCTCGTACAATGCCACCATTACATTGACACCATTGTTGTCTACTTTTGACCTTAAAGCTCCTGTTAGGGTCACTTGCAATGACTCCGATGTAGGCCTTTGGAAATTAGCCTGTTTGCGACAAAATATTTAGTCCTCTTGATATCTAGAAGAATTGGTTCTTGTCAATGAACATGAACATGAACATGAACATGAACTGCATGAAGTGATCTTTGCTCTCCTAGCTAACTAGACACTTTGGTTGCAATATTCTTAGAATCGATTAAATACCAAAAGTGTGTGTTAGTTTAATCTATTCAGTTATCAATTGTGAAAAAAAAGTACCTGAACTAACTGAATGCATTGATTTTCATAACCAATTAATTTCATAATGGAAAAAGACCAAACCAAACTAAACAAAATTGGTTGATTCGGTCAGTTAAACCAGTTTAAACTGAATGATGCTCTCCCTCAACAAATCTATTTTTCATGTATAGAAGACAAGCAGTAGCATTGGGTGAGTCCGTTTGAAGATTTTAAACTTAGGAGGCAGAGTATTTGATGAAAAAAGCTTGTTTTCAAGGAATGGCTTCCTTGGTCACACAGTTCAACTACATTAGCAAAAGGAAAATGGGAAATTTATACGACCATGGATATATTTTGAAGGTGATTAATGCACTCGGCAAAAGAGATAAGGTGATATATTGGAGTGGAAACAACATCTAATAGCCTTTGGGTGTAAGTACTGGATCCATGTATGAATCTTATTCGGATATTTTCTCTCCTTTTTATGTATTTAAAGGGTCCAGCTATATGGAACACTAATATCTGAATATCTATCTTAACGGATACTTCAAGAAAATGAAAAGTAAAGCCAAAATCCATTTTTTGTTCATAGTATTTATTATATTTCTAATAATCCATCCACCAGGATTTATTATTTGCTTACCAAAACTCAGCTCACCATTTTTTTGGGAGACTTTTACAATGTATTTTCTCTTCATTTCATGAAATATAAAAGGAAAAAAAATACTTCTTTTGATAGATGAGGTTGTATGGATTTGATCTTGATAACTAAAACTAAGAGAACATATGTATTCTATTATTGATTCATGATTTCCTACATTTCTTAATTTATTTCCACAATTACTTTCTGAGATCTTCAGATCAGAGTAAGCAAAAACTTCATAGATTCTAACAAAGGGATGGATTTAGAATTCATCAATTCAATAAAAAAAAGATGGATATCAAATCAAAGACATTATTTTTAAAAAATCAATACCTGGAATGATGGAGCAGGGAACCTGGGAGCACTGGTAATGGTGGATAACAAAGTATCTTCATCATTAGCCACACACTGGGCCCTGCCTTGAACCACAACCTGCGGCGTAAACATGGTGTCAAGTCTCAATGCCTCCACATAAGCCTTTTGTCGAACAGTTGATAGGCTCGAGCCATAAGGGTCCTTCCATCCCATGTAATCCCAGTAATCAACATGATAAGCCAACACAATCACCGGCATATCCAGCTGGAAATCCCCTCTCCCTAGCCTTGACAAAAGCAACTCCGCCGCCGGCGAAGTCGCGCATCCCTGTGAAGAGAACAACTCCACCAGGACTGGCCCATCACCCGCCGCAGGTGCCGCTGCTTCAACCACTGTCCCATCGGTTTTCCCATTCGCATGGACTCCCTTTTTCGATGAAGACGATGAACACCTACCAAAACATGCAAAGAGACGACGCCCCATGATTATAACCCACTGTTCCCGTCTCTCTCTCGACCCTCAAGGCGGGTGTTCCAATGGTGGGTATTTCGAGTTCGACTCTGGGAAAATGAAAAGGAAACTTCTTTAGGAAACACCAAAGAACATAAAGGAGAAGAAAGAGTGTTGGGGAGATGTTTGGCGAATAAGATGCAAATAAGGAACAGAGTGTTTTGAATGTATTCTCTTTTTCCTGATCTTAATAAACAACGATTAATATAGATTTCTTCCCATTGTTGAAGACGTTGTGGGAATCTTGTTGAGACAGCGTTGCGTTAAGAAGACGAATTTGTCGGTGTCACGTTGTGTTTGTCTGTCAGTGTCTTTAGAGATCGAAAGACCACCGGCACCAACAACACTATGCCAACAGATGGAAAGGTTGACCAGGAACCTTCATACCAAAGAAATGAGAAGAATATCTTCACACCAGAAACTTAACCTGCAAGGTGAGTCTAAAGGGTAACAGGTTCAGGACGAGGTTAAAAAATATTAAATTTATTATTTTTAAAAAATTTATAGTATTTTAGATTATTTTGTGTGTATTTCGATAAGAATCGATGTTTAGAGGCGTTTAAATTTTGGGTTAATTCGATTAAAATTAAAGTTTGAACACTTTAATTAACTTAAAGTATTGATAGTTTGAAAAATTCGGGTTTTAATTTAATTAGTTTATTAAATAAAAAATATTAATTAATTTTAGATTTGATCAATTAACGGTTGATGATTTTTTTAAACTTTGATTAATTAATTAAATAAATTAACTAAAATTTTTATATATTATATGAATTAATATTTATTTTTTGTCATTAAATTTTGATAATTTTTAAAATGATCATTAAAATTTTGATAAATTATAAAATAATCATTCAACTTTATTAGCACAACCATCATTAAATTTATTAAATTATTAAAAAATATCATTAAAGCTTTCAAGATTTATCAATAATTTATTATGTGAAATAAATCAATGATCATTTCGCGATAATTCGATAAGTGTAATGATTTTATTATAATTTTTGAAAGTTTAATGGTTAAAAAGATCATTTTAACATGGTTTAATAATTATTTGTATAATTTATCTAAAACTTTATAAAAAGTTTCGATTAATTCAAAAATTGATCGAATTAATCAGATTCTTTTCTTCAGCTAAAAATTGAAAAAAAAATTGATTAATGGCTAATAAAAAATAAATTATTTAAGAGATTTTTGGTAGTTTGATTCAATTAATTCCAAAATTGATTGAATTAACCGATTTTTTTTAATTTGATTACAAGTTAAAAAAAATCGAATAAAAGATAAATACGAATAACACGATTAATCAACAATGAATGAAAAAAAATCATCAACATAAATAAAAAAGTGCATATAACAATAAAAACATGTTGACAAAACGATCATTACTACAATTCAATCATGATAAAGAAATGATGATTGTGATTATGTATCCAAATTCAAACTTTTAAAACAGAAAAAATCGATAAGATAACTAAGTAATATCTTCATTAGTCAAAATTAGTCAAATCTAATCCTAAAAAATAAAATAAAAATAATATCCAAATAAATTAATAAAAAAAGTACGTCAAATACAATTATTTTCATTAAAACTAGAAAAAAGGAAAAAAATAAATATAATATTAATAAAAATATTATTGATAATCACAATATGTATTAAAATTAGTATCGTCATCGATCAAATAAAAGTAGAAAATATTTTTTTTAATCTTAGAGTATGAGGAAAGACTGTATACATTGCGACTCGAATCCTAAAATTATTAAAACTCTTTTGTATATTTAAATTATCATATTTTATATTATATTCGAATATTTAATTTAAAAATAAAAAATAGACAAACAGCAAGTAATATTTTTCTTATACGAGACAGTGGAGGAATCATTTTTGTAGATAGTCTGTCATTGTATTTGATTATGCCATCTTAACATCACACACAGAAATTAATTCATATAGAATTTGTTGTCAGTGCAACTGCTTTGGTTTTAAAAATGTGTCTCTCCCAATAACTAAATGTTAAAGGTTATACTTTTATGTAGGGGTGTATACGAAGACAACGAGCGGCTCGGAACCGTTCGTATAATATTCGTTTATGTTCGTTTATTAAGTTAAATAAACGAGTATAAACAGATATTTTATGTTCGATTAATAAACGAACGTACGCGAACATAAGTGTGTTCTGTTCGTTTATATTCACGAACAAACTCGTTTATGTTCGTTTATAAACTCGTTTATAGGCTTGTTTATATTCATTTATACACTCGTTTATAAGCTCGTTTATGTTAGTTGATTATGCGATCTTAACATAACACACAGAAATTAATTGATATAGAATTTGTTTTGTCAGTGCAACTTCTATATTTTTATGTTTAAGGATACTTAAAGTCTTTAAATTTAAAAAAAATTATTTTTTTTATTTTTTTTTATATATAATGTAGTCCATAAACTATAAGTTAAATTGATTAAGTTCTTTAATCAATTTTGATCACTAAATTTTTTGATGATTATTTTCAGATACTATTATCACATAATACGCTACAGTTATGCTATATGTGATTTTTACATATTTTAAAAATATGTAAATTTTATAAGTATATTTTATATTTTTAATTTTTTCTTAAAATTTTATAAAACAAAAAAAATCTAAAAATACCCTGACACCTTATATATTTTTATTTTAATATTTATTAATGGAATCTGTATTGTGGATAATGAGGATATGAGTTTGAGATATTCCAAATCCTTTGCAGCCTTCTCATTGGCTCATCATTTCTACCCTCAAATCCCCATCTCACTTCTCATTGTTTCTCAGCCATTCATTTCTTCTATGATTCTTCACTTCCACACATAAAATCTTCACCACCCTTACTAGGCATTTTGCAGCTCTAGCTTGTTAACTGAAAATTTCAACAAACAATGGCTTCAATGCTTAGCTCTGGAACTGTTCTTAGGCCAACCCCATTTATCGGCCAAACCAAAAATGCCAACCCTCTTAGAGATGCTGTTCCTGCAGGCACTGCCAAATATACAATGGTTTGCTCTTTGGGTTCTCTTTGGTTTTTCTCAGAAATTTGTTGGAATTGTTTTTCTGATTTTGGGGTGTAATATGTGTAGGGAAATGAACTGTGGTATGGACCAGACAGAGTTAAGTATCTGGGACCCTTTTCAGCTCAGACTCCATCTTACTTGACCGGTGAGTTCCCTGGTGACTATGGTTGGGACACTGCTGGTTTGTCTGCTGACCCTGAGGCCTTTGCCCGGAACAGGGCTCTTGAGGTATCCTCTCTTTTCTTAAACCCTTTTTCAGTAAGTTATTCCTCTCGTAAATTCGATCTTTGTAACCGAGACAAAACAAAAACATTCAGGTAATCCATGGGAGATGGGCAATGTTGGGAGCACTAGGCTGCCTCACACCAGAAGTCCTTGAGAAATGGGTCCGTGTTGATTTCAAGGAACCAGTGTGGTTCAAGGCAGGAGCTCAAATCTTCTCAGAAGGTGGTCTGGATTACTTGGGCAACCCGAACCTCGTCCATGCTCAAAGCATCCTTGCTGTCCTCGGATTCCAAGTCGTCCTGATGGGGCTCGTCGAAGGGTTTCGCATCAACGGCCTCCCTGGTGTTGGAGAAGGCAACAATCTTTACCCCGGTGGCCAATACTTCGACCCTCTTGGCCTCGCAGATGACCCTGTCACATTCGCCGAACTTAAGGTGAAGGAAATCAAGAATGGAAGGCTGGCCATGTTCTCCATGTTCGGTTTCTTTGTTCAAGCCATTGTGACTGGAAAAGGTCCCTTGGAGAACCTGCTAGACCACCTGGACAACCCTGTTGCAAACAATGCTTGGGTCTATGCTACCAAGTTTGTGCCTGGTTCCTAAATTGAGACCAGAATTTGCATTATGTATCTGTGTAATTGTAGATCTTGAACAACTTTGACAATTTAAAACCATGTTGGTGCATAAGAATCTCCGGGAAAGGCATATAAATATTTCTGATTTCAACTGATTTACAAAGAAATTATAAACATCTTACATCACTAACAACAGAGAATTCTACACAAAAAACTAAACCAAACCAAACTATTCAGACAACAAAGCAGTCTCAACTCTTAACAAATTCCTATTTGTCTTGTGCACATATGATAATATCTCCCATCAAAGTAACAAAATTTGGTAGATACATACAAATACAATCTCTCCTCACAGTTCAAGAAATATATTTGCTTGCCAAACCGAGATGATCATTTCAGACCAGGAATTTTATCATGCCTTTGAACCTAGCTTTCCCCACCATTTTCTTCGAGCTTTGACTGATTCAGGATGCCCGCGCTTATGTAGTCTTGCCTTAGTTTCCTTTAATCTCAGCTTATAATCTTTCTTCCAGGTCTCAAACCGGAGTTTTAATCTCCGAAGTTCATCATCAGGATTCGTATTAGAACCTGTCTGTGGCATTTTAAAGTCGATTAAACATTTTGCATCGGCATCAAAAGTTTATTTCCTCTGCTCAAATTCCTTTAACAGATTGCCCAAAGCATTCAAAGAACCATTCTCTCTACCCCAACATCAGGCATAGCATTAGAAAATAAGACAGGTGTGTTCCCACCGGTAGTTCGAGATCCCATGGACACATTATCTTCAGAATCATAGCATCCAGGAGATACCACATCAACTCTTACTAGCTGACCAGCACCACCGTCAGCAGCAAGACTCTTTCTGGCAGCAGTAAGACTTGACTGAAATCAATGCAGTTGGAATCAATAGTTGAAGTTAGTATTATTCTATTTTTCGACAACATTATAAGAGATTGAATTAAATCATAAACAAACCGATAAATCATGAAAAATGAAGGATTCAACTACGATAATCAGAATCACATTAATTTTGCAGTTTCTTTGATGATTATCAAGAATTTTTGTGTTGACCAACAACAATGACTCTAATGCAAGGATGGTTTAATATTATTATACATAAAAACACAAACTCACTTGCACTGATGCCATTTGCTTTTGCCACATCTCCTCCACTGTTTTCATCTTTGCCTCGTAGTCCAACCACCTAGCCTCAGATTTTTGTAGTTGTTCCAGTAATGTGGCATTTTCTTGTTCTTTTTGCCCCAAAGTCGCTTCTGCCTTGAGAACCCTTCTTTGAAGCTCTGCCATTACAGAAGGTAGAACTTGAATCTGTTGCTCATGGGGCATCTCCTGGTCAGCCAAAAAAAAGGGGTCAATACTTTTTAAGTCTTTCAAAGTTCAACAGATTACATACAGTTTAGAAAAAAATAAAAATGATAATTAAGAGTATATATCTTTAGAAAACACTCTTAGCATGAGTAGGCAATACCTTTGCTTCAGAAATCTTCTTACCCATCTTTCGTCTAGACTTTACGCTTTCACAGTTTGACTGTTTCAAATTATGCATGTTATTGAAGTGCCTACGGGCCAACCAACCACGGATTACTGCAATGGAAAGACAAAACAGTGATAATGATAAGCAACTGTAAACAATGGAAAGTCAAAAAAATAGATAGCGCATATATTTACGGATTTACCAGATTGTAAATATATGACTGCCATTAACTGCTCATCAATTAATTGAGAAGCAAATGCCGAGCGCTTATTTGCCTCAATAGCAGACTTCCTTTGTATATTTTCACCAAAGACAGCTGCATCATAAAGGAAACATCCATTAATTGATAAACAAGTAGCCAGAAAATGTGAATTGGCAAAATATTAGAAAGGTACTTTGAAGATTGAGATGCTTAAAGAATACAGTCTAAAATGTCCTGCAGGAAGATATACTACATGCATGAAATGATGTTTAATTATAACAAAATAAGGCAACAAAAAATTATAATAAAAAATCAACAATAATCTCTCAGTATGAAAAAATATTGTGATAAGAAAGTTTTTCTTGGAAGAATTTACATGATTGTATACTTTTTGCTCCTTTGTTGAGGTTATGGAAAAGGCGACGAGCTCGGTGACCGCGAAAGTATTTCTGAACTCCAATTATTCCTAGCAACACCTGTTTCCTCCTATCCTCTAATGCACTAATCTGCAATCCAACCACGCATTACAGCATCAAGGAAACTATTACTTAACATTAACCGTAAACAGAAATGAAATAAATTTGTAGCTACATTTTCTAGAACTCAGTATGTTAATTTGAAGACCCAACTCTAAGAAACATTCAAAGCTAGACAGATCATAGAACCTACCTGCCCAGTTCGAAGAAAAACAGTTTGGTATAGCCAATTTGATACATTTGAGGAAGGACATTAAATTGTTTTAGTAGGGCAACTGAAATACTCAATGGGTCTTGAGATACATTGGTCTCCAACAGTAGGAACCCATACCTAAGAAATGCACAAATATATGAGAACTATGCTGAAAATAAAAAAAGAAAAACACTAAAACTAGCCATAAACTAAAGAAGGGTTTATTTTCTACCTTTCTGCAAAAGCCTGATGTGTCATTCTAGTAGGATATCCAGATCTTGAGACTCTAATAACCTCCAAAATTCTATAACATCTAAGCTGCTGTAGGACAACATCCTCTTCAAACATACCAGGGAGTTGTTTGGAGTTTGGTTTTATGCAGCAAATAAAGTGAGGTCTTGTATTCTCTAACTGGTGCATTAATTTAAAGATATTGTCCTGCTAGTATGGAAGAAAACATTGCATTTGCAGAGCATGCCAGCATGCAGTAAACACAAAAATTCCCCAAGATATTAGATATGCCACATTGCCAGACCCACAGCCCGACTGGGTACTCTAATTATGACAAACCACAGCAAGTAATGTCACGTCCACAAACCCTATTGTCCTCTTTGGGTGTCTACGCCCCCCTGCAATGCAGGTTGCCACCTGAATGTGTGCATTCCTAAGCTCAAACCCAGGACCTCCCCATATGAGAGTTCATTTTGCAACTCTAGTACCAACACCAAATGGCACCATGATTCTGAAAAGGATTTCTAATATGTAAGAGGTCCTGGCTTCAAACCTTTGAGCGACTGGTCAGCAGTGGGTCGTGACAGCTTTAATTTCCAATAAAGAATGGATACCTTGAAAAACCTTGTACTTTTGTTGATCGATTTGAATTACATTAGAATCATGGTTATATTTGGATCACAATTACTAAGAAAGCAAATTTACCTTGAACTTGGCCCCAACAGTTTGCTTTGGAGCATCCAATGAAATTGCTGGTTCCAGAGATTGATTAAGCATTTTTTGCCAAACAATTGTGGCAACTGGCCGTTGCAGGAAAATAGAAGTTGGACTACCTCAGGGTTCAATACATCTCGGTTCTTATCCAAAAAGCAATTAGTATCATAGTGTACCTGACAGAACTCATAAAATCAATAATCATATAAGCATTGTGTACTACCATTTTATTAGTTTGCAATACCATTTGAATCAACTTGAAAAAAATCTTGAATATTACCCACTTTCTTGATTATTTTCCTTTGAAATTTAATGAAAGGAAAAAATCTTTAAAAAAATTCTGGTTTGAAATTAATTTGTATTTTCCAGTAAAAGGAGGGCAGAGTACTAGAATCCCAGCTCATTGTACAGAAGCAGTACAGAAGTCAAAAACTCTGGAAATTAAAAGATTTGAGTTGCTTACCTCTTGCTCAAGCTTAAATAGGTGTCGGATGAAGTGTTGTTGCAACCTCTCATTTGCATAATTTACACAAAGCTGTTCAAAGCTATTCTTCTGAAAATCGGATTTGAAATATACCAGTTGGACAAACAGAAAATTCACAATGATAATTTCTAAACATCTAACCCGAAACTACTTACCTTAAATGACTCAAACCCACAAATATCAAGGATGCTTATGGACCTGCCAATGTGTTTTTCCCCCCTTCAAGTGACTTGTTGATTTGTTCCACAAGCCAGTTAAACAAGCTCGCATAGATGAATTTTGCCAATGCATCTCTTGTATCAATAGCCTATATTACAAATTAACTGATTTATTAGCATGCTGTCAATGTAACACCCCAAAATCTTCCCCAAATTTAAATCTAAAATCCCTAATTCGAAACCCTAGATTTTAGGGATTTATATTCATGATTTTCAGTGACCCAATTGTAATTCCTGAAAGTTTAAGGGTCTGTGTGAAGTTTCAAAAACTTCAAGCCCCTATTAGGTAATTTTACCCTCATTCAATTTCCAGATTTCAGTTCTCATGTTTTCTGCTTTGGTTTTTATTGGAGATTGATTTCTCCTTTAATTACCGATTCAAGATTGGTCCTATCTTTCTGTTTTTGCCAATTTGAAACCAAAAATAACCGAGCCTTCCTTTCTTGATCTCTTTATCAATCCAGTTTCATTCGTGTGTAATTTCGAATCAGTCTCTTTTGTGGTTCCCGATTCGTTTTGGTAAGCCTTGATTCCTCATTCTTTTCCTTTTCGTTTCTGTTTTGGTTCGGTAATGCTTGCGGGAAGGCTTGATATTTTATTCTTTGGTTGTGTTTTCCTTTTGTTCTTGAGTTTAAGATAAGTTTCAGATTAAGGTGATTCGTTTTTAAGTTTGGTTTTGATGTGTTTTTTATTCGGTTTTCGGTGTGGGAAGGTTGTAAAGCGAATCTGGTTTAATATCGGATCAATTGGTGAGTAAGGGTTTAGATCTGAAAAATAGCATGTTTGGAACCTGGGAAAATTCTGGAATTTTTTCAGATTTTCCCGGAAAATCAGTATCAGTTTAGCTAGTATTTTAATCATGTAAATAGATAATATAGATAGAGACGTGATCAAGTTACACGATATAAAACTCTTTAAGTTTTACATGTTTTTGGATCATTAAATTACTAAAATAGATGATTTAAATTAATAATCGATTATGTAAAATTATTAAAAAATATTAAGAAGCTAACATGAACTATCATCTAAAAAATGTGTAAAACTCATTAAATTTTACGTTATGTTATTATATATATAATGTTAATATTAACATTAGAAAATAAAAATATTATACCATAAAAACAATAAGGAAATAAACTTTCTTTCGTAAATCAGTAAAGTATATTATTCGAAATACTTTTTCTTGTTAATTTCTTCTTTAAACGATATAAACACAATGTTGGAGTATAGAATCTAATTAAAATTCAATTAAAACCAAAGTTCTAATGCAAAATTAACATAAAAATAAACGGACATATTGGCATGATATTGTCAAAATACAAATACAATGAAAAAATCAATTAAAATAAAATATAGTGACGATTTTCACTATTCACATGTATTATCTAACAACTGACATAAAGAACAATAATGTTATTAAAATAAACCATTTTTGAGGAATGATTAAAATCCAATTAAATCTAAGCTCATATTTATTAAAGTATTGGCATAAATCTAATCATACAAATGAAGTCTTGAATCCAGTATGGAGGAAACAAAATGAAATGGAACTGCATCTACACATAGGTTACAATCCCCTCTAAAAACCCTTCCAAATCTCTAAATTCTTGTAAAAAACACTATTTTGGTATAGTAATGACAAAGCCAGAGATGATCCAAGGGGTCCTGGATCAGTGTTTCGTGAACATTCCTTGTGTCAATGACGAAAAATCATAATCCTTACCTGATTGAGAAGAACTCGCAGACGGAACCGGAGAAGCTGGTTGGGGCTTGTTTGCTCCTGTTGTAGCAACACCATTCGGAGGGGTAACTTGTCCCGATGCATAGAAGCTACAATAAATGATAATTATGGATGAAGTCCTTAATCTACTGGAGAGTCATTTATCATAACATGTCAGTGGCATGGGGTTCTGAGAATACAATTAGAACCTTTACGGGGAATTTAAAGTTGCAGGGTGATTAAGATTATGGCATAACCAACTGAACTCATGGCAAGGGCGACGGTGTTACAAGAGACAATCTAGGTAAAGAGATTAAATATGTACCTGGATGATGGATATGCAGCAGAGTTTGCCACTTGTGTCTGTCCCATACTCATAGCCTAATACGAACAGAAAATGAAGTGCGCGTATGAGAAACTTGCTAGAAATATTTCTTTTAAAGCAATTGCAACTATATGACAGAGTCTACCTGCATGAGTTTCTGCAGATCAGCTTGCCCAGCAACGGGAATCATCATTCCAGGGATTTGGTAGCCCATGTTTGGCCAAGTTTGTGCGGGTATGCTTGAGCCATTGGATGGGGGCTGTTGAGTATTTCCAGGAGCAGATTTAGCAGCAGCAGCCATGAGAAGGGACTGTTGTTGTGCTAGCAAAGCTATCTGTTGAGTATTTCCAGGGGCAGATTTAGCTGCGGCTGCCATGAGAAGGGACTGTTGTTGTGCTAGCATAGCTAGCTGTTGAGTATTTCCAGGAGTAGATTTGGCTGCAGCAGCCATGAGAAGCGACTGTTGTTGTGCTAGCATAGCTAGCTGTTGTTGATGCATTGCAAAAGGCGACACTGTATTGGACTGTAATTGATTGAAACCAAGAAATTAAAATGCTATATCCCACAAAGGGAAAAAGGAAGGATCAGAATTAAACAAAGTCATCTTATCAATTGGCTCCAGCCACAAAGTGATTAATAAATAAGTTCTACAACAAGGATTCATAAGAGAAAATTAAAGGCTGTTGAATATATACCTTTTCAAAAAGGCTCATGATATCATTTTTCACATCTTTTTTGGGCTTCTCTGGGACTTGGTTGGTTGTTAATGGGGGCAAATCACTAAATAAATCCTCAATTCCAGTAGTAGACTGGGTATTACTTTCAGTAACTTTTGGTGGATTGTTTTTTTCAGCTGTGGATGCCGCTCCAGCAGCTACAGAGCACCATGTGCCAAAATCAATAGAAATAATAAAATGATCTAAACATATAACCCTCAATAATCAGGAGGTTAGCACTAGATAGAAATACTTTTAACAAGATAACAATGAAAAAAATGTTGGGACATACACTGGAATCCCGCCCAATCATCAGTAGAAGTTGGCTCAGAACCATTCTCACTTGGACCATCATCCAAGGACAACATGTTGAAAAGGTCTGTAGCATAATCGACTTTAGGAGCCGCGACTATGGGGGCAGTCTCTATAGCTGACTTTGTTGCCTCAGCTGGTACAACTGGTTCAGGCTTCTGCACGGGTGTAACCTATTCAAGCAGAGCACATTATGTGAAATGAGTATTCTTTTTAAAACATGTGTGCATGTGTTTGTGTGTGTATAAAAGAGAGGTAAACTACTAGAAAAGAATACTATGGAGTAGTGAACACAAAAGTGAGTTAAACCACACACAAAACAAGTTCAAGATCACAGTTCTATTTGTTATATTTATTTGCTACTTTACAAAGTGATAAACTTTCTTTCCATATGGCATTTTTCTCATACTTCTTCATTCTAATGCCTATACCTGTAGGTTATCCATGTAGATCCATTAAAGAGAAAACGTCTGATTTTTCTAGAAAGAATTAGAAACAAAAGCACATGCAAAAGAACTTGGTACCTGATCAGGTCCCTTAAGAGGAACAGGAAGACCGACTCTTGTTGCAGGGGAAGTTTCTTTTTGTCCAGGTGATTGTTTATTCCTCCTTTCCTTCAATGAATTCTCATTATTACTAATGCGCCCATGATCACTTGTTTCAATAGGTCTCTGCCAATGTGAGGAGGGCCTTTCGTTCAACCCGCTAGGTGGTGATTTGGACCTTCCATCTCCAGGAACCCATCGCTTTTCCTCATACCTACAATAAGAGAATATTACAACAATTATTATAATATAACAAAAAAGTCACTTAACCTAAAAAAGGTTAAAGGTGGATAAAGTGAACTCTTATGCTACATACTTTGCACGGATGAAGTTTTCAATTCCAACTCTATCATAATTAGGGGGTAACTCAGCTTCCCAGTAACTGTTTGCCTTTTCATTCCCCATTGCTGTATAATAAGATAAATCCTTGTCATAGTTTGTAGTCTCTTATTCATCTTAACATTAAAATCATCATCAATAATAATAATACAATTCATGACCTAACAAGCAACTTACATTCAATAAAAG